>CM055104.1:31871170-33071170 GCA_029204225.1 Diphasiastrum complanatum
GCTCAAAATATCATATTGAATCATGATTTTTCTGCCGCTGTAAGGATTGTCTTTTCTGAATTCTTGTTGCATACTGCATTCCTGCTTCCCTAAGGAAAACCTATCTGCCAAGGAGGGAGATATTCAAAACATGGTAGCTTCTGTACAGATGCAATTGGCATGCTGAGATAGGCTGACTCGTCTTTGATTTACAAGCGAGAACCAAGCTACCAAAATGACAGCATTTTTCAAACAATCTGTACATTGCTATTATACCCTCAAGATAGTATGAAGCTACTAGAAACTTATATGTTCTGGAGCAAAAGCAAACTAATGACCCAAGTAAAGGAAAAGTAAATTTTCAGAGAACATGCCAATTATTACTAAAAGATCAGAAAACATTCAATCTTTGCAAACGATGGACTAGAACATTCTGAAAGTCAGCTATAACATTAAAATTAGCATGTGTAATAGGTAAGAAACGCCTCCTGCAGAAAGATGAATAAACAATCAGCATTGACCTTTTCAAATTTTCTTGAAGATAGAAGTTAAGGTTTTGTCCTCCTTATTCACCAACTCAACCTCATTGTCTTGCTCAGATCCTTGTATTGGAGCTATTATCAGGCATCACAACTTGGATTTGAAGTTCAACCGGGATTGGAGACCAAAGCAAGGCCAACAAGTTTGCTCCATTCTAAGCCATGCCACAATTGACCCCGCAACTGCAGTTCACAGAGAAACAACTACAGTCAAAACCCTGATTTCTCTCCCATCCTTTCCTTTTCCAACCAGCGAAATGACCTTTCATGAGATAGACGAACGGATTTCACTATCCTTAGCCTCTAGCATCCATTCGCGACTAGCAAACATCCAAAAATATCTATCCATCTCTATTAAACCCCCCACCCCCCCCACCACCCACCCCCCTCCATTCTTTCTTTCCTAATGAGAAACATAAATTTTCAACAAACCCAAACTCGAAAGAAAGAGCATAAGGCGGAAAGCAGTCATGAATGCCAACAGATCTAGTCCACGAAAAAAAAATGAGAGGATGAAAATGCCAGCGACAAGTATGCAGCAGCAGCTTAATTAGCAGAATGAAAAGAAAGATTGAATCGATATAGACACAGGGCGAAAAGCAGTCCATGAATCCACCAGATCCACTCCACAAAAAGGCCAGCAAAAGCAGCAGCAGCAGCAGAGCCAACAGAATAAAAGAACGACTGAATCAACAAAGAGATTGCTCAGAGAAACTGGATTGCCAGATTGGCCAGTTAAGTCTTAAGGCATCATCTCAACACTTGGGATTATTTTTCAGCTAATATGAATACTTTGTCACATGCATGGAGACATCCTCCACAGAGCATGAAAAGAGAGGAAATTGACTAATGCTAAAACTCCCTAAGAAGAGAATGTGAGAAGCATCATCCATCATGGGGAGAGATAGAGAACCCCATGCCACATGAAGAAGCCAGTTCCTTGGTGCATGCCGAGGCTGATGCCGAAATTGACTTTTGCCTCGAGGCAAATTTGTGTGCCAATTCATAGGCTCAAAATAAACTCATGTGGGCAAGCTAAGAGAGAGAAAAGGCGTGGCCACATGTATGTTTTGTGGCAGGCATCCCAGATGTGGGGATTTACCAACAAGCGAAGCGCACTCTTGGATTGGTGGCAATGATCCAGGATATGCAAGCACGCAGTTTGTCGATGCAACTTACATCCAAGAACTGTTTAACTTCCTTCAGTTCTTCCTTAACCATGGAGAAGTTCTACGCCCTTCAACTTCAAAGCTTTCAAATGACTCATTAACATTGCCCTACTAGCTGAGACATAACCTTGATTCTATGTAAAGTCTCCTGCTTTCTATAAACCAAGCCAAGGTTAGATGTGCCCTTCACGTACCTCAAAATCATCTTCGCTACTTTCCAATGATCTAATGTAGGTGATGACATGAATTGACTAATCAAGCTCACAACATAGAAAATATCAGGACCTGTAGTCGTGAGATAAATCAAACTTCCAACTAGTTGTCGAAATAGAGTAGCATCAACTTGACCACTCAATACGAGACAGCTTCTTACCAGTTTCACATGGAGTGATGGAAGGTTTACACTCTGTCATGTGGAATCGCTCTAAAATCTCATGAACTTACTTAGCCTGATGTCGTTGCCATTCTGCCATACTTCAAGTCCCAAGCAATAATGCATAAGATCTAAATTTGTCATCTCAAATTGCTTGCACAAGTTGGCTTTGATAGAATGAATGAGATTTTCATCATTGCCCGTGATAATTGTATCATCAACATAAAGCACAATCAAGGCAATGCTATCATCGTTTATAAGAACATAAAGATTTGGATCTAAATTTGTCCTTATAAACTCATGAGAGAGAAAATAATGATCAATTCGTCCATACCATGCACACGATGCTTGCTTGAGACCATAGAGTGCTTTGCGTAGCTTGCATACTTTTGTTCTTGTCCCTTCACAATGAAACCTTGTGGTTGGAGCATGTATACTTCCTCTTCCAAGTCACCATTCAGGAATGCGGATTTGACATCCATTTGATGGATTTTCCACCCAAAATGGGATGCTAAGGGCAAAGATAATACGTAGCATAGTCCACTTAGCCACTGGAGCAAATGTCTCTTCATAGTCGATCCCCTCGCTTTGCTCATAGCCCTTTACTACTAAGTGTTCCTTATGCTTTGCAATCGTGCCATCCACATGAAACTTTGTTCTAAATACCCATTTGTTGTCAATAAGTTTCTTTCCATTTAATAATTACAATCTGAAATTATCCACAAACTCTGACATAAGCTTTCAAGTACAAATATCCTTAAAATCCAATTTTAAGATATGATAATTCATTCAATTAGAATCTCTAGGAGAATTATTAAGATATAGAATGATTAAAACTCAACTCTGAGTATCCCAGATACTCTTTTGAGTTAAATGCTCCCTGTTTCTAGAAGAAAATAACATGCATTCATCTTAATAGATTTCTCTGTCTCCTATGATAATTGGAGCTCCACGTAAATGAAGAACTGTACTCAAGCATCTGCAGACTATATACTGTAGCAAAATAGCATCCACTAAATAAAATTAAATTCTCCACAAATAAAATAACTTATTTTGTGAGAATATTTGTGAGATCCATAGGCTCTCAATAAGAACCATTACAATTCCTTATAGTCCTCTGACAATAATTAAGTATCTATTTATGATCCGTCAATCATAAATATTTAGATTCATATGATTCGGCAATCATAATTTTCTGGAATCCAAAATTATACTTAATTATTTACAGGATACTGGAGTATATGTCCAACATAACTCAAGAAAAGTAATAATCATTCCAAAATCTTTCCACTTAGAAAATATTGGATTTAGGAATATTTTGCAAACAAGATTCTTTAACTGAAGTGCAAGATTCAAGTTCTATAAACCACTGGTAATTAAAGACTGAACGCATACCAAAATGACAATCATCTTCAACTACAAAAACTTTAGATTACAATCTAGAATCAAATCTAGATATCCAAAGTCCTGCTGAATATCAATTCAAATATTATTCTTGGATTCATTATGATTTGTTATCCAATTAAGCGCTCTGGGATACAATCACTAATGAGCTGAGTCCCGTCCTTAACTAAGGAATACTCTATCCCAAGAATATTGTATATCCAATGCACACAATTTTAACTGATGAACCCAAATGATTCACTAATCATGCGTCTTACAAGCAATATAATTCAAAAACCATCAGTTCTTGATGAATCCACATCACACTGATCATTCTACCAATTAACTTCATCCTGGAGTAATCAGCTAGTCAAGTTAATTGCCAATGATTCAGAAATCTCAAATGTCTAGGTGCAGATCTTAATTATACTAGTATGATACCACATTTAGATCCTCATCCAAACCATTTATTAGTTAACTCATAAATCTTCTAGTCCAAAGATTTGTTAACTCTGCAAGTATTTGTAAAAACAATATTTGATCAAATGTCTATGTTCACCGACTAGGTTAAGTGCACCAAATAACCCTAGTAACCCGGAATACACAATAGATTACCAGATTAATCGTGCACATATGTGAATAATCTCACTATGACCCAGTACATAAACACATTTTTTATCTGGCAGATTCCTCCAGAACCCACATATTTTACTCACATATCTCATTGAGATCTTGTAACTCAGCTTCAAAAGATTTTCTATTTCCCATGAGTAAATAACATATCCAAAAAAATCTCTGAGACGAATAACATTCACTCTTAGCAGTTTTCCAATCCAACTTACCTTCTAATTACAAAATTTCTTTCACTCAATCAACCCCTCTCTGATTCTAGTACATAAACTAAGGTTAGGTTGATCTAATACAGAATTCTCAGACTTAAATTCTGATCAAACTTACTTCTATTCCAATCAAAATGGAATTAGTAACCTTTGATCTTTTACTGTACTACTTATAGATAATGATTCAAATATCAAATCTGTTCTAGTTCTAGATCATCCACACAATTTCTAGAGAATTCGTCTTCTTCAAAAAGTTCCAATTAGGTATCTTACTCTAAATCTATTCAAAAATACTTTCAAATCAAATCTCATTTCTATACCACCGTTGGTTTTCTTCCTAAACTATGCAATCTATAGATTTCCAAATAGAATTGTATTCCACCACTTCACCCCTCCTTTTAGAAAAATTATAAATTTCAATAAAAGTTAACTAGAAAGATGATATATGAAAATACTCAAATCTAAGAAAAGTCAATAATAAGTGTATTCCACAAAGGGTTCACTCTATTACACACATGACTTTTCCTTCTAATATTTTCAGCCTGAGTGACAGAAACTACCCTTCCATCGAAATCCATATATGCAAAAAGAGATATTCTAGGTTTAATAAATTGAAACACTTAAACCATAGAATTTATCTGAATTCCAAGTCTATTCGCACAAGTAGTTTATATGACATAACAATCTTTCAGAAGAATAACTTCATGCTGGAAAGAATTCATATAAACTAGTCTGATGTCTTATATTTAAAAAATTATTAAGAAGTAAAGGATTAATTAAGTGAGAAATAGATTTGAGGGCCTCTGATTTTGTAAATAATGAGATACCACATTGGAATCTACATCAAACCTCAAAATTTTCCAAAATACCCCACACTTGATCAGACGGTTTTATTTTTTCCATATCGCGACTAGGTATTAAAACACACCATTGATCATCAGATCTTTACAGTCCTAAAATTTTCTTTTCAAAATTACTGATGTCCCATACCATCAGCTTTTCCTTCCGGAAAATCCTTAACGGCCTTATCTGATATTCTAGAGATTCACTGATCATCTAGTTGTCCTATAATCACTATAGGATATTATCTCTTGTTCCCAAATACTGGAGAATCCATTTATTTGGATGGCTGGCATGCCTATCAGATGGATACCACAAATCCACACCTGATTCTGTGATTTAGACAGAAGAATTAACATGGTTCAACACTACATTCTGATCCTTACAAGTTAATGATAAGCTTCAAATCCCCCTAGATCCAAGAGCATCAACTCTAGGGACAAGCTTTTATCAACTAACAGACCCAACATAATCCATATATCATATTCTACTTCTAACATCACAATTGACATCCAAAATTGTGGATAACTCAATGGTCACAAAGATATTAGTTATGAATTCAACTAAATGAATCCTACCCAGGAAATTAATATCCGGTATTAAGCAATTATTTACTGGGATTGCTAAAATGCTAATTGAGAAATACATTTCCTGATCACACTTACTACCTCTGATGTCCACTCTGCTATTAGAATTAAGCAATTTTCACATGGTTTTTTATGTATTTTGACATCTATGTGGATCCACACATGTGAGGACCTGTCCACACATGTGAGGACCTGTCCACAAGTGTGAAATGACACTTGTAATATTCAGATCCATTTTGATTAGCTTTCATTTGAGTCTAATATGACATCTCTTAAATTATAGGAGTTAGGTCCTAGATTGTAGGAATCTAGAAGGTCAACACAAACCACCAATGGATGACGTGGCAAACTTGATAGATCTTATCCAAAGTGGATATGGATGAGTACAATGAGCTGTCCCACATGTGTTGGATACAGCTTAGAGAGAGATTATGTTGATTTGGTACTTGATCCATGATGGATCCATTGTTGAGCTAATGATGAGAAATCTTGGTTGAAGCAAACTTTTTGTTTTGACTCTCTTAAGCACTTTCTTTGTGGATGAATTCTTAGTAAATGATAAGTAAACTATTTCTCTGTTATCATGCCGTACAGAAGCTGTACTTCACACATGTGAAGCCGTGGATCATCATTTTTTATTGTTCTTGCTTGGAATCACAAAGATTGTCAAGTAGAGGCTAGATTTGGAAGCTAGTCTTGATATAGATCAAGATCCCAAGCTACCAATCACTCTTTGTGATCATTTGTAGATCAAATTCAGTCCTTAAACTCTGAAATTTGACATGGTATTAGAGCCAAGTCAAAGAGCTTAGTTGATGATCCAAAAATCTTCATTTTGGTGAAAGCATTGGTGCTAGATTCACTTTGAAGGAGGGCGGCCTTTTCTAATAGTTTACTTGTGATGTTGAGGTTCAGATTAGTGTGTAAAGTTTAGATGTACTTCTCACACGTGTGAGAGGCTGCTGGAGTTGTACTTTCACCAAAACTTTGTGTTTTTTCAATATTTGAGCTTCAAACAAGTTGTGTAGAGTGAAACTAGTTATGTTACTTGTTACTAGATAGAATGGGTTCAATTGGAGCATGTTTTCTTGAGGCTAGTGAAAGGCTAAATTCTAATAATTATTCAACTTGGAAAGTAAGAATGAAGTCTCTACTTGTGCTCCAAGATATGTATGATCTTGTCATAGGAGAGGAAGAAGAACCGCAAGGAGGCCAAGATCTAGTGAGGTACAAAAGGAGAGCTAGACTAGCATTACATTGCCTAAAAATGAATGTTAGTAATGAACTTCTAAAGGAAGTGGCATCTTGTACCTCGGCCAAGGAGGCATGGGACTACTTTAAAGGGATTTATGAATCCAAAAATACCTCTAGAGTGCTTATGATTAGAAACAAAGTTCTTCAAAGCATTAGAGGGAGTGATGAGAGTGCTCAAGAGTATGTCTTGAGAATAAAATCTCCCAACAAAGAACTTTCCATCATTAGTGAGGGTATTCATGATGATGAACTTGCTCAAATCATTTTGAATGGTCTTGGAGATGAGTTCTCTAATCTTGTACAAAGCTTTGCTATTCAAGATGCACTACCTTCCATTTACAAGCTCCATAGTGTGCTTGTGGCCGAGGAGAGTAGGATCCTTCATGTCAAGCAAAGGATTGGATCCTTGAAGTTGTGTGATGGTGATGAGAAGGCCAACTTCTCAAGCAAGGGAAAGGCAAAGTCAAAGAAGAAGATCCAACACAAGGAGACCAAGAATGATGATCAACCATCAAGCTCCAAAGGTGGAAAGAAGAACAAAGCCAAACTAAAGTGCTTCTTTTGTGGAAAGAAGGGGCACTTTGCATCCGAGTGTTTCAAGAAAAAGAATGCACAAGGAGAGAGCAAACAAGCCAACCTTACTCTTGAGGAAGATGAGGATGAAGTGGATTTATCCTTGATGGCTTCTACATCAACATCAAAGAGCTACTCCAATGACACATGGTGGATTGATATTGGGGCTAGTTCCCACATGACATTCCAAAAGGATTTTCTCTCAACTCTTGTACCTTTTGTAGGTTGTAAAAAGTCTATTCTAACAGCAAGTGATCAAGAATGTAGAATCGATGGAGTGGGAACTATTCTCTTAAGTCTTGGATCCTCTAAAAGAGTAAATCTTGATAATGTACTCTATGTTCCTACACTCACTGAGAATTTGTTAAGTGTAGGACAATTGATGGATGATGGCTTAGATGTCCATTTTAAGCAAGGTGTTTGCTCCATAATGATGAATAATACTTGCATTGTAAAGGGATTCAAGCAAGGAAGGCTTTTTAAGCTTCATTAGAGGAGTTCTCAATATCAAAAAGACCCTTTAAGGAATGCCATGTAGGATATACAAAAATATCAAAATAAATGAAACAATATTGTTTATTTGCTTGCCCACACCACTCCCAAGGCCTCCCCAACTCCCAATGATCTAACCACAGTGTCTATAGTCACAGTTAAGAACTGTTAACAGTTCGCAGTATAACTTGACTAAATTCAAAAATATTCCCTCCATTGGCTACGAAAAGGGCAATATTTTCACTGGATCTAGAACCGCCATCTCCAAATTCGAACCAGGAAAAACTGCAAAATGTTTACATATGCATTCCTTCCACGAGAATGGAAATATGAGCGCCAACTACCTATTGGAATGAAAAAATGAGCGGCATTTCCAAATTTGAATCAAGCATACAAGCATGGAGATTGGATTGATCATACATAGTATATAATATAATCAAAGATGAGTATTTTGTTTTGTACACCTGGCTTAATGTGTACTCAGGAAGTGTAAACTGCAAAATAGAACATTCATGTATTAGTAATGGCCAATAACATCACCAAAACAGAAAACTAATCATGATTCCAAAATAAGAATAAACAGAATTTATTACCTTAGAAATATCAACATCTTGTTGAAGGATGAACCACTCAAAAAACAACTTGACATTGTATAATGTGTACCACCCATAGCTGAATGAATCATTTTGCTGGAGTGACTGCAAAATAATTCAACACACAAGAAATCAATTATGAAACAAAATGAATTAGATTGAAAATATTTCATTAGAATACTGATTTCAAAATGCTATTAAGAAAGACAGAGTTTACCTCCAAGCTGACGATCTGCCAGTCCACGGAATGGGGAACGTCTGTAGGAATATATTTACTTAGATATGGAATGTATAAATCTACATCCTTATGCGTATTTCTCGTCGAATTCATCTTGACACAAAAACATTTAATAATATTATTTACAAATCTCTTAATAGAGATCAGGTTTAAACTCCAGTGGTCACTGCAAAATAAGATTGAAATTTCTTTAGTTGCAATTCTAAGAACTATTTTTATTGACAATGCCAATGTTAATGCATAAAACAGCAAGAATCATTTAATATAACTTACTTCGTATGATAAGGTATGAGCAGATACTTTGTTGCTGGTGTGAATCCACTTGTCAGACACTGTGACAATGTGTCATTGTTCTCCTTGAAGGCCTGAAGCAGGAAGTTACTCTGCACCAACAACTCATTTGATGGATCTCTTGCAATGTCATATTGCAAGAGTGTAAGCCCAGACTCTATCACAGGATCACTGAAAATTTGAAAGCATTTTGAAAATTTTATACTAACCATGTAATGAGTGATGTGATCTTCTCCCCATGCTTTTGACATTGCATTAACAAACTCGACACAAGTCCTTTGGACAACTTTCTTATCAATATCAGAGTATTTTTCTTTTCTTAAAATAGCAATCATACTATCAAGCTTTTTCCATACATCAACTTTTAGTACTCTGGTTTTGCCATCTTTCTCGAAGTCCTGAGTGGTAGCAATAATATCTGTCCAGACTGAGTGTTGAATATTAGAAGCCTTACCAGTATGATTTGATAGAAAACGACGTGCTTTTGCTCCTCCTGTGCTTGTCTTAGTTGGCATGTTCTCATTCTTTCCTGAAAGTTTTTCATCTTTTTGAATTTTAACATGTCCTTTATGGAGTCCTGCTTTTGATAAAATATCTTCTAATCGAGAGATAGCTTCCTTTGCTGATGATGTTGGCTTAGTATTCCAAGCAAAGACTATATGAAGATAAATGATCTTTTCTACTGATCTAACTTCTGCATGAAGAGTGCAGACATGCACATTTTCTAAGGGGATAGGCAGCACAGGCTTCCAGTTTGGATCTGCATATTCTCTAGTAGTTTATGTACGCCTAGTTACATCTTTTGCCATTTTCATGTAGTACAAACAAGGGTGTCTTGATGTAGCACCGTGAGAGACATTATACATACATTTCAATGTTTTCAAATCACCTGCTAAGTGCCATTCAATATTGAAGTCTCCAACTCCTGGAACATTGAGAAGTCCTCCATCCATATGGTCCTTGATGATCCTAGGATAAGGTGTCCTTGAGAATATCCATGATAATATATCATGATCCTCTTTCAGCACCTGTCCAAAGAATTAATCAGACTTAGTTTACAATGCATTAATACTATTCAATGAATGTAATGTAATAATGAGGCTAGTTACCTGAAACGTTGCCAACCACCATATATCATTTTCTGACTGGACACTGAATTTGAAATCTTCTTGGTTTTCTGTTTGGGATAGAGCACCATTCATGAGAGCTATACTAACCCTTTCCATCTTTCACAATTTCTGACTCATCTAACTTAAGTACTATGACTATTTTGCCATTCACCTTTTCATAGGTTATATCATAGAATGTGACCATGTATCTCAGCAAGTAATTTAGATGAACAAATAAATTGTTTGATGAATTATAGAATATCGATCTTCTATCAGTTTCATACACCTCCTCAATATGAAATGGAGTTCCAGTGATCTTATGCATACCTATGTTTAATGTAACCCTCTCTTTCTTCAAGTGGTATGTCCTAGGGATTGGGACTTTTCTAATTTGAACTTGCTTAAAAGCTTCTCTAATTAGTTTAAATATTGTTGCATATGCTTCTGTACTAATACCTGCAAAATCACAAGCACCCTGAACTATAGTCTTATCTAAAATATTTTGAATGTCCACCATCAAAGACTCTGCTATTTTACACTTTACATTTGAAATCCTATTGTTCATCATGATATGCTTAGTGGATTTGCAAGTCAATATTGTGCCCAATGACATTCCTAATGAAGCATTGTCTTTAATATTCCGAGGAGCTACTAATGCAGATCTGCAAAAAAAACAGATAGTTAACAGAATATCACCATAGCTGAAATTAAATCCAAATGTCATTAAAAAACTTACAAAATTCAGAATATGCTTACTTGAATGCACAGATCCTTCTATTTTGATACCCTCCTTTTGAAAGCGTTTGAATATCCTTGCAACTTTGTCGCTTTTGCTTTTTACTTTCAGCCTTCTTCTTTACCAAATCCACATCCTTCAGTAATTGTAAGTTTTCAATATGAATAGACTATAAGACTGATTGCATTTGCTCTAGTTCTGATTTGATATTGATTGTTATCTTCTGTAATGATTCATTATTTTTTTTAAGTTGTTCATTTTCTTCTAACGTCTTTTGGAGATGACAATCTCTATTCTGACAATAAGTGGATATCCGAATTAACTCACCTTCTAAAAAGTGAACTTTATTCATATAAAGTTGTTTTCCATGGTTATGCAATCTTTCACAATATCCTAGTAATCCACTATGCCCATTGCATATCCATGTAACTAAAAGAGTTATTGAAGAGAATGTGGGATGTGTCAAAGTGCTTGGATCTTGTGGATATAATGTTCCATCTGTCCACAAATCCACGTTTTTCTTTCCTTCTGCCCTGTAACGAGAACGATCCTCAACAGATATTTGAATTCCTTTGCCTCCTCTTTTCTGCAAAGGTGCCAGATCAATAGGGATATCCACATGTAGATGATACAATGTCATCATCAAAAAAATAATAGAGTAATCAGTTGCATCAAAGTACTATGACCAGATTCTATGAAGCAGAGTATACTGGCTAGGGCAAGGCTTCAGCCTCCTGTTATTGATGATGGTGCAAAGGATGATGTAGTTGTAATAAATTAAGATCAGAAGAAATATAGATAGCATAGAAGAAAAGTACATGTATAGACTTCATAGAAAAATATACATTGATATATCAAATGCTGCTCCAGTTTATGAATTTGGGAGCACAAAATACATGTATAGATGCCCAACTTGGGCTTTCATTTATTGAATGAAAGAGTGTATACACAGATTTTTACTAAAGTTTATTTGAAACTATTGTTCTCTCACAATGGTGATTGTTGTAGGTAGATCTTTGTAGCACGTTATCAGCTCCTGTCTTTTTCGCATCTGTGACATGGCAAATATTAGTGAATGTGCAATTGTAAATGATGACATTTTCTATTATTTTGTTCTATTTTGAAATGGCAATAAACATAAAGTACTTACGAGTCTTCCGTTGATGATAAATCTGAAATATGTTGGTAGATTGGTTTGTAATAGCATGACCTCTGTTCTAATAAAATCAAGCTTCCAGTGCTCTTCCACCTCAACCATAGTCAAATATTCCTCATTGTAGATAATGCTTATCTCCATTCGGTTTGTGTGACCATTTAGTTCAAAGTCTTGATCCAGTGGTAGCCATGTACCTTCAATTTTCTTGTATCTCTGGTAGCTAAATGTGAGACTGAGCATTTGCTTTTCGATATGATAACGAAAGATCATTGAGGACTTTTTAATCCTGCATTCTATGTCATTATTTGTTTTACTATCCCAGCCTTGATCCATGAGATCTGACAAAGTCTCATTTGATAAATCCTTGCAAACAAATAAAGTTGGTGTCCTACGAACACTAGCACTCGAGAAAAAATCAACAAATGTATGCAATGAGATCAACCAACTTAGGTGAACAATTTTTGAGCCTGTGCTTATCTTCATAGCATTTTTAATATCAATGAGGAGCTTGCATCTCAAGAATTCAGAAACAATGCTGTCAGGAGTAGGCCACTCATCACTTTGAAAACTAGGCAATGGAATTGCTTCGAGCTTGCCAAAACCTCCATATGTTTGTGGCGTATATAAAGATTCATAGAAATAGATACCACAATCTGCAAGTTCCTTTGGACTTCTTCCTCTGTATTGTAGCTTTCCAACATCAGAGTGAATCACGTCTAATATTCTTGCAAGTGATTATGTGGGCTCCCATTCACTTATGCATGATGGATATAAATCTGAAAGAAAAAAACAATGTTGAAGCATTTAAATCATAATCTGAAGAGCATCAATAAAGGAAATCACCTATGATTGTTGTAGAGTGCATATGTTTTGATATACTTACAATTACATTTTTGATGATCATGAGGATTGATATCATGTACTTTGATTTCTTAATGCAAATATACATGTTGCACTAAGACTTCTGATATCGATTGACCTCCCGGAATAGTCTTAAACTCCAAAATTTTTGCTTTCCAATAAGATTTGTAAGCCATTTTTGCTCTTTTCTTTTGTCGAAAATTGCCCTTTGATGATGGATGCAGCAATACCCATGAGTTCTTCATATATTTTGTTGGCTTCCAATTATCAGCTTCATCTTTCTCATTGTAAAGAATCACAGGATCGATTGTAGATCTGGGTCTCCTTGCCATTGCTATTTTCAAAGCTTGGGCGCCAAAAATCTCTCTGATATGTTACTTAATTTTAATTTTTCATATCACATTTAATCTTATGTGAATGCCAACATAGTCACAGTTACTGCGTATACCATATTTTATGTAACTGTACATACTATATTTCTATAACTGCAACTGATATAGTTAGAAAATTTCACTATACTAACCAGCATAGTAAAGTAAATTTAACTTGAGGTATTGACGTCGGGCAGATTAGCACGTGTCGGGCAGGAAGAAGAAACCAATGGGATACGTTCATGCTACCCGGACACAAATTTCAAAGTTTTCTATATTGCATTTTTATTTTTTAGTTAATTTAGACTACGTTACGTAGATTTCAAATCTGTGCATTTTGATTGGGCCTGGTGACGGTCAAAACTAAAGAAAAAAATAAAAGTATCTTTACAAAGGGTCTTTTTGATATTGAGAACTTCTCTAATGGATGCTAATGTTTTTCTTGGAAGTGTGAACATGGTGAAGGAGGACCTCCATCATGTGGAGCTTTGGCATAGGAGGTTGGGCCACCCCAACTTCAAATCTATGGAGATGCTATGCACCAAGGATCTTGCTCTTGGCCTTCCAAAGACACTCTCAAAGTGTGAAAAAAGTTGTGAAGCTTGTAGCCTCTCAAAGGCACACAAGCTACCTTTTGATATCTCTTCCACTAGATCGACAAAAGCATTAGATCTTATTCATAGTGATGTGCACTCTTTTTCTCAAGAATCTAATGGAGGTGCATCTATGTATGTATCTTTTATTGATGATTACTCTAGATACACTTGGATTGAACTTTTGGATTCCAAAAGTAAAGTGTTTGAAGCTTTTGTTAAGCTCAAAACTCTAGTTGAAAATCAACTTGATGCTAGAATTAAAGTATTGAGGAGTGATAATGGTGGAGAGTATTTAATATCTCCACCAAGATGATAGAGTTTTGTAAATCCAATGGCATTAAGAGAGAACCTACATGTGATCAAGATCTTGAAGATCCATCTCAAGATCCGAGGACTCCAAAGATCTACAAGAAGGAAGGCCGAGCCCTCAAGGCTCACCTATGTTGACAAAGGTGAACAAAGGGAAGATCTACATTCACTTACCTCTTACACTTTTCTAACTTCTATGTTTGATGAGCCAAGTTGCTTTGAAGAAGCTATGGAGTCACAAGAATGGAGGGATGCCATGCAAAAGGAGTATGATGCTCTTATGGAGAATCATACATGGAAGCTTGTGGATCTTCCTCAAGGAAGAAAGCCACTTGAGTGCAATTGGATCTATAGATTGAAGTACAATCAAGATGGGAGCATCAACAAACACAAGACAAGGCTAGTGGCAATGGGGTTCTTGCAAACCAAGGGAGTAGATTTTGACAAAAATTTTGCTCCTGTTGCTAAGCTAGTTTCCATAAGGTTGATTATTTCTCTTGCAACTTTTTTCAATTGGCCTCTATTTCAACTTGATGTGACTAATGCTTTTCTCAATAGATATTTGGAAGAGGAGATTTTCATGAGGCAACCCGAGGGCTTCATCAAAGAAGATCAAGAGGAAAAAGTGTGTTTGTTGCTAAGAAGCCTTTATGGGCTTAAGCAAGCACCTAGATCTTGGTACTCTAGGTTGAATACCTTCTTAAACTCTATTAAGTTTGTTGTAAGTGCTTATGATCCTTCTTTGTACTTAAGATTTAATGATGGTAAAATCATCATTCTTCTTTTGTATGTTGATGACATTATCCTTAGTGGAAATGATCTTGATGGTATACAAGAAGTGAAAGTAGCATTGTTTAAGGAGTTTAAGATGGTGGATCTTGGTAATCTTCATTTCATATTAGGAATAGAAGTTTCAAGAGGCAAGGATTTGAGTTTTATTTGTCAATCCAAATATGCTTCTTCTATCTTAGAAAAGTTTGAAATGAAAGATTGTAAAGGAGTAGAAACTCCTATGGAGCAAAATGTAAAAGTTTCCAATAATGATGATGAAGCATCCTTTGAGGACATCACACTATATAGGAGACTTGTAGGCTCCTTGATCTATCTTATTATAACTAGACCTGATCTAAGTTATAGTGTAGGCAAACTAAGCCAATCTATGCAAAATCCACTGGTTTGTCATTGGAAAAATGCAAAAAGCCTTGGCCACCAAGAAATTTGGTATTTTATATGATGGATCTAATCTTGCCTTAAGGGCATATTCAGATGTTGATTTTGCAGGTGATAAGGTGGATAGGAGGTCCACAAGTGCTTTTGTTACCTTCATTTGCAATGGCATAGTGTCTTGGCTTTCCAAAAAGCAAGATACTATTTCTCTATCTTCAACCGAATCGGAATACAAGGCACTAACATCCACAACAAAGGACATCCTATGGTTGAAGAGGCTTTTCGTAGAATTGCAAGTCATGGAGGCCGAGGAGCAGCCAACAATATTTTGTGACAACCAATCAAGCCAAGCATTAGCAACCAATCCCACATTCCATGCAAGGAGCAAGTACATAGAGATTGCTCACCATTTTGTGAGGGAAAAGATTCAAGCAAAGGAGATCAAGCTACATCATGTGTCTTCTTCAGATTGCCTTGCTGATCTACTCACTAAAGCCTTGCCAAAGGCTTCATTTATCAAGTTAAGATCAGCCTTAGGAGTTGTAGATAGATGTACTATAGTTGTATCATGTAAAAATTGAGGAGGAGTGTTAGAATTAAGCAATTTTCACATGGTTTTTGATGTATTTTGACATCTATGTCAATCCACACGTGTGAAATGACACTTGTAGTATTCAGATCCATTTTGATTAGTTTCATTTGAGTCTAATATGACATCTCCTAAATTATAGGAGTTAGGTCCTAGATTGTAAGAATCTAGAAGGTCAACACAAACCACCAATGGATGATGTGGCAAACTTGATAGATCTTATCCAAAGTGGATATGGATGAGTACAATGAGCTGTCCCACATGTGCTAGATGAAGCTTAGAGAGAGATTATGGTGATTTGGTACTTGATCCATGATGGATCCATTGTTGAGCTAATGATGAGAAATCTTGGTTTGTGAAGCAATCTTTGTGTTTTGACTCTCTTAAGAACTTTCTTTGTGGATGAATGCTTAGTAAATGATAAGTAAACTATTTCTTTGTTATCAGGCCATACAGTAGCTGTACTTCACACATGTGAAGCTGTGGATCATCATTTTTTATTGTTCTTGCCTGGAACCACAAAGATTGTCAAGTAGAAGCTAGATTTGGATGCTAGTCTTGATATAGATCAAGATCCCAAGCTACCAATCACTCTTTGTGATCATTTGTAGATCAAATTCAGTCCTTAAACTCTGAAATTTGACATCTTCTTCCCTCCTTAGAATTTTTAATTCCTTAAAAATCTTTCAGCTAAGGTATCAAGAAGACGTAACGACAATAGTAAATGTTTAAAATTAATTACCGTAGGAAAAAAAATCTGAAACAATTTCATTACTATCCTATACCTGGGTTGAATAACTGATACATCAAAAATCATCTACTAGTATGAAAAACCCTACTAGTCTGATCTATATAATATAAATGGCCATATTCGGTTAAGGACCTGGAATAGTCCTAATATGGTAGACTGGCCCTCCATCGCAAGAGAAAAAACAAGTTTTCTCATAGGCATGACTGCGGGATAGAGCTCCACCTCAGTCTTGTGTTGCTCTTCATCAACACGGAAAACAAGCATGCATCACCAGCCTGATTAGCCATAGTAAGCTTCAAAGCCATTCCATGCTAATTCCAGGTCAGATGGCGTTTTCCAGCAGCCAATACCAAAATTGGCTTCTACTCTGCGATTCACCAATGGTATCTGCCATTTTCGTAGCTTCATCACACGCTGTATTTGCTCTCTGAAGAGCAGAAAACAGGATGTTAAGGGAAGATTGTAGACTTAGCGAGTTCAACCGTCACCAACTAGGATCTGCGCCCATCTCTGCCTCGGATTACTTCAGTCATGATCCTACTCCAAGCTTTCCAAATTGATGTAGAGCTCGTCTCCATACCATTTAAAACTACATCTTAGCCGAGCTCTGATACCAATGTAAAGACCCTAAAGGATTGCCTCTAAGATGAGGATAGGAGAACACAATAAGAGAGACTATTGGTGACCTAAATCCAATATGTCGACGGGAGAATCCCCATCTCATTATACAGAGAGTAGAGTCCTGTGCATGAAACCATGCAATCCCCATGCAAGTCAACTATAAATAGATCACATCTCTTCATGCAGTCCTCCTGCCTATATCTGTCACACATACATGCAATACTCCATATGTCTCAATTAGAGTGTCTGGGTCCTCTCAAGGTAATTAATCACAAACAGGCCTTGACATGGAATTAAAACTCGGCGTGACCAATAATCTCGAGTACTGGAGGGCCGTTCTACCATATTAGGACTATTTATGGCCATAACAATCAGTACCTTTTATTGGTTTCTTTTGTCTCTTGAATGCTTTGTCAAGTTCATGTGTATCAAAGGTAGCATTAGGATGCTTTTCCATTTCTAGCTTTTGTAGCTTGTTGTGCAAATATCTTAGCCAAGTATTTTGGGAGTTTGGATCCATTCAAGATCCACTTTTTCCACAATCTTTGATTACTTAAGATAGCACATCTAGCACCGTTGACAATGTAGAAAACTAGCTCTATCAATGCATAGAAGCTTCAAACGCTAATAGAACTTGGCAAAATCAGATATAATGATAAAGTACTGTTGTTGTCCACACAAAAATAGTAATCTATTGTATTTCACATGTGTGAATGCAACAAACATCAAACCAATTGATTCTACACACAAAAAGTTAAGATATCAACACCAATGTGCACCAATGAGTATGGAACCCCAAAGAGATCTCATGTATAAGCATGAATGAGAGAAGAGAGAGAGAATGCATCTCTTCCCACATGTGTACATCTATTTATAACAGGTCCATGCCTATTTTGAATTTTAGTTTTCCTCCATAGAAACTTCTAGCTCAAAAACACTATCAATAATATGACTAGATTCAATGTATCTAACATTCAAATTTGAATGTGTCCAAACTCAGCCTACTACATTTCCCACACTTTTCAAAATTGGTAATTAAAAAACATTTAGATTAAAACAACTTTGAAATGTTTATCTCTAAGTCTAAGAATGCATATTGGCCTCAATTCGCCAAATAAACTAAATATGACCAAACTAGTTGATATTTCTCATAGATTGTTTATGCATGTACGAACCTGCTGCCAAAGCAAGTTATGGGTAGCTGTTATAACTGTGGTGCACAAGGACACTATTCACCCGACTGCTCGGAACTCTGCCGACCAATCGACTATGTCCTTTATGTTCAAATTGTTCGGGAGAAGGCCATATTGCTACAGATTATCCAAAGCCACCTAAGCCGAAGGTTTTGTACAAGTATGTGCACACTATTGGTGCAGAAGCTGACTCAAAAAAGAAATAGAATGATGTAGTTGTCCAGAGAATTGAATGCTCTGCGAAGGCACTCTATTAGCTATAGATACTAATTGGCCCAGTGATTTCAAAGACGTTCTTAAAGTTTCAACTTGAAGTTCTTCAAAAAACTCAAAACCATTAAGCAAATTCTTGGTAATAGATGGAATGAACAAAACATCCTCCAAATGAACATTCCTATTTGTAGAGAGAGAAATAGGAATTGTGCCAATCCCATTGATTGCACACTCACCATCATTGGCCATGTAGATCACCCTCTTGTCATCTCCATATGCCAACAAAAAAGTGAAATACTCTTTGTGAAAGGTCATGTGTGAACTTGCTCCACTATCGATCAATCCATCATGGATCTAGATCTCCATCATTAGCAAGCATACATGAAGAGCATCATCATTTGCATCTTGAACATCCAAACCGTCCTCATCAAGAGTAAGATTACCTTGCTTGTCTCCTTGATCTCTCTTCTTCTTGTAGCACTCACTTCCAAAGTGTACTTTGATGCCACAATAGAAGCACCTGAGTTTTGATCTATCCTTCTTTTTCCCATTTGAAGAAGCCTCCCCTTGATCTTGCCCTTTAGACCACTTACTTTTGCTTTTGCCCTTGAATTTTCCCTTGATGAACATAGCTTCCTCTCCAACTTGATATGTTGATGAAGATCCACCTCTTGCTTGAAGCTTATATTCTTCATTGATCAAGATCTCTTGAAGATCAATCAAACTTGCCAGTCATTTGAATAGCAAGACTTTGAACAATGTTAGCATGAGCATCCAACAATCCATTAAGAATATCTTGAACAAGCTCTCCTTCCTTAGTGCTCTCATCAATGCAAGCTAACTCTTCATTCAATGCTTTCACTCTCAAAATAAAAGTATTTGGACTTTCTTCACTCTTTTGCAAACAAGAAAAAATTTTCTTTCTTAGAGTCAGCACTCTAGAAGTAGACTTGGATTCATAAAGCTTCTTCAATGAATCCCAAGCATCCTTTGATGAAGTACTATTACCAACTTCCTTGAGAAGCTCATTAGTAACATTCATCTTTATCATGTGTAGAGCCTTCTTGGATGTCTTGTCATACCTCAATCGATCTTGTTGTGTTGCTGGTCTCTCCTCCAAACCTACAACACTATCCAAAACATCATTCATCTCAAGAAGTGATTCCATCTCACTTTCCACAATGAATAGTTACTTGAGGTAAGCCTATCATTGGCTTCCAACATGACTCCACTTGATGTGGCCATGTAGCAATGACCTGATCCTCTCTTTCAACCTATTTCAATGCACAAAGCACTCCTTTGAACAACAACAAATGTTTTCAAAAGGAAATCACAAAGATATGAAACTACTCAATTCTCTTCTAGCACTTATACCAAGCAAATCAACACATAGAATAGTGAAATCTTGATCAACCTATGATCTTTGAAAGAATTCAGATCATAAGTGATCCAAATCCATAAAGAATCTTTGGTTACAAAAGAAGCTACTCCAGCAATCAAGCCAATGTAGAAAAATCAACATCTACACACAAAATAAGATGCAAACTCTAATAGAACTTGATCAAACATGAATCAAAACATAAAGTAATGGAGGCCCAAAAAATGAGATGATTGGGCGAGAGCGATCATGTCTTTTTCACTGGGAGAAAAGCCTACATATGCACACCAAGAAGTTTGTTCTAAAGGATCAGCAAGCAGAGCACAAAGCCATATGCGAACAATGGAAAACATCTTCCACAAAAGAAGACGCACTAGCATAGTATAGGTGTATTAGACAATGGTGGTGGACCGACAAGGTGAGAGACATAGACCTACCATTGATGGATAGCTAGATGAGTTGGTGGAACGTGCAAATTGCACATTGGATGGTTTCGACTTTTCTAGTGATGCATTTTTAACTATCTAACTCTTCAAACCATAAACCATTAATTTTTCTTATGAGACTCTTTCACTTGCTCCTGTTGCTAAGCTTGTCACTGTAAGATTGATTATTTGTCTTGCTACTTCTTTCAAATGGGAGCTTTTCCAACTTGATGTGACCAATGCTTTCCTAAATGGATTCTTGGAAGAAGAGATCTACATGTTGCAACCCGAGGGCTTCATCAAGGAAGGAGATGAAGACAAATTTTGCTATGAAGAAGAGTCTTTATGGACGCAAGAAAGCACCTAGAGCTTGGTACTCTAGGTTGCACAGCTACCTTTATTCTATTGGTTTTGGAATAAGATCTGATGAGCCTTCATTGTATTTCAAATGTAATGATGGCAAGATCATTATTTTGGTTTTGTATGTTGATGATATTATTCCCACAAGAAATGATCTTGATGGAATAAAAAATATCAAGTTAGCTTTGTCTAGTGAATTCAAGATGGTAGATCTACAACTTCTTAAGTTCATACTTGGTATAGAAGTCTCTAGAAGCAATGATTTTACTTTCATTTGTCAATCAAAGTATGCTACTTCCATTTTAGAAAAGTTTGGAATGAAAGATTGTAAAGGGATTGACACCCCTATGGAGCAAGTTGTGTTTCTATTGATGGTGACGAAGCATCCTTTGAGGACATCACACTCTAAGCTTCTTGGCTCCTTGATCTATTTGACAATCACTAGACCTGATCAAAGCCTTGGTGTAAGCAAGTTGAGTCAATATATGCAAGGTCCTTTAGTATGTCATTGGAAAAGTGTCAAAATAGTGCTTAGATACATCTCATCTACTAGAAAATTTGGAATTGTCTATACTCGGACTTAAACTTTGTAGGTGAAAAAGTGGATAGAAAATCCATAAGTTCATTTGCTACATTCCTATGTGTGGGAGGAGTTATATCTTGGCTTTCAAAAAAGCAAGATACCTCCTTCCTTAGAGTCTTGTGAAGCCGAGTATAAAACATTGACATCAACCACCAAGGAGATTCTATGGCTGAAGAGACTTTTGGAGGAGCTTCATGTGATCAAGGCTAAGGAGATTCCATGCATTTATTGTGATAATCAAGCATCACAACATCTTGCCACCAATCCTATCTTTCATGCTTGAACCAAGCACATCAAGATTGCACATCATTTTGTAAAGGAGAAGGTGCAAGCTAAGGAGATCAAGCTTCTTCATGTGTTAGCATCCGAATGTGTTGCTGATGTCTTGACTAAAACATTGCAATGAAAACACTAGATCCAATCCACAAAAACCACCATCCCTGATGAGTTGTCCGAAATGCCATTACACCTCATCCATGGCCCTTTTCTTCCTTCAATCCTGGAAATGTAGATTCAACGAATTTCACATCTCGACAGAACTTTCTTCTAGGTTGGGTTGTAGAACCTGTACACTTGTGATCCATTCGAGTATCCGACCATGATTGTTTGCTCCGACTTCTCATCGAGCTTGCTTCTTTTTCATTTTGGTATGTGCTTGTGTGCTGCACATCTGAACACACATACGTACAATAGATTTGTTCTGCAGATGTATTGTTGTAGCGATTGCCTCAGTCCAAAATTGACTTGGCAACTGAGCCTGTGACATCATGCATCTGGATCCTTTGACTAGCATCTTGTTTTTGATTTCTACAACATCATTGTATTGTGGTGTGTATGCAGGAGTGAACTAATGCTCTATTTCTTGTTCTTTGCAGAATTTTGAGAACTCCTTGCTCTTGTACACACCTCCATTGTCAGACCTGATGGTCTGTACCTTTTTTGAGGTGTGTCTCTCTATGAATGCCATGAACTTCTTGAAAGAGTCAAATACTTCGGATTTCTTCTTTAAATAATAGATTGTTGTCATTTGGCTATAGTCATCAATGAATGTCAAGAAGTACCTCGATCTTGAGAGTGAATCGACTTTCATCAGTCCACAGACATCCGAGTGGACGAGCTCAAGCACTTCCTTGGCTCTTTTTCCCTCATGCACAAATGGACTTTATGCTATTTTCCCTTTCACAGAAGTCAGTGTCGGCTCTGGATATCTTCAGACCTGTGACAATTTCTTTTCTGCTCATGTCACAGAGGCTTCTCATATTCAGATGATACATTCTTTTGTGCCAAAGTTTATTTTTGTTTTCTGATGCATTCAGTATGCTATCAAAACTACTGATAATATTGGCTTGGTACATGTTACTTTCTCTGGACCCAATAGTCAACGGCTTGTTTGTTCTTTTCTCGATCATCCGACATACATTGCCATCGAACAAAATTTGAATTCCAAGGTCCGTCGTCTTTGATACAGATAGGAGGTCTCTTTTTACTGAGGGTACATAGAGCACTCTTGGCAGTTCTGCTTGTCCCGACAATGTTCGTAGCTGTAGAGGCCCGATGACCTTCACATCGTGTTGGCTCCCATCGTCTAGAATCACTGCTCTGTAATTGATCAAGACTTTCTTGTTGCAGGTAATGTGTGAAGTTGCTGCTGAGTCGATGACTACGTCGTAATCTTGCTCTGCATAACTTGTTGAAGTCTCATCGAATATTGTGAAGGCTTCATCGCTCTTGTCTACATCCTTCGACAACTCTACAACATGGGCTTTTTTGGCCTTGGTTTTTCTTTTTGGGTTGAATGCAGGAGATTGTCACTCATATGCAAAATGTCATTTCTTTTTGTAGTGCATGCAGGGGATTGTCGGGTTAAACCAGTATCTATTGGCTATGTGTCCTGGCTTGTGACAGTGATCATAAGAAGAAGCTTGTTGGTTGTCACTGCCCCTACTTGAAGACTTCAAATGAGCCTTGTCAAATCTGAGTTTGTTCTTGCTTTTCTTTTGTGAAAAGAGCCTTCTCCTGGTCACTGCTTTTTTCTCCTTTGTCTCTCATTAGTGAAAAGACTGATAACTCGCTCAACCGTTATGTTTGGTAAGTTCAAAATGAGCATTCTCAGTGATTGATAGGATGTAGGTAGAGTTTTCATGAAGTACATCAGTTGATGTTGTGTTGAGACCTGATGTTCATGTCCAGATGCAGCAAGTTGAGCAAAGATCATTCCGATCCTCTCGACATGCTGATCCAACTAGTTGCCATCCCATCACAGACCTTGCAATTGATTGTGTAGGTGCATCACCGATGCTGCAGTCTGCTTTAGTCTTTTCCATGATGACTGCTCTCACAGTTTTCAATCTGCATGAGTATTTTTTGTTTATGGATGAAACGATAATTGCCATTGTGCGCTCATCCTTTCTGATCCATTCAGCTTTCCTGGGGTCTTTCTTTGAGGGCTGTTGTTTTGTGAGATCTGTCATTGACCAGATCCCTTCACCCTTCAAGAGTGTTTTGATCTTGAACTTCCATATTTGGTAGTTCGTGCCATCAAGATTGATTGTTATTCTTGTTTGGATCGTTGTGGCCATATTGTATTGTCTTAGAGAATCCGCTCTAATACCATGAAGAGTTTCGATTGTTTGGGGGTAGTTGTTCTGTTTTGCTCCTTGGTGTGAAGGATTTTAGATCACTTATAATCCAATCCATAAAAAGATCTTGGGTTACAAAAGAAGATATCCTACCAATCTCACCAATGTAGAAAAATCAGCATCTACACACAAAATGAGATGCAAACTCTAATAGAACTCGATAAAACTTGAATCAAATGATAATGTATTGTTGCTGTCCATCCAAAATCAGCAAGCTAATTTATTTCACACGTTGGATCCAAAAATAACAAATATAGATCATTCTACACATAGAAATACATGCAATCACAACTATAGTGCACCAATGGATAGTAGAATCCAAGAGAACCATATATAAGCATGAAATGAGATAAAGAAGAGAGAATATGTTTCTCTCCAAGAGTTTCCTCCTTTTATAATAGGTTCAAAACCTATTTGGCCACTTGGTTTTCCCTCCAAAATGCTAACCCTACTATTTTTGGGTCTAGATTCAAAGTACCCAACATTTAAATTTGAATCTACTAAAACTCACATTCTAGCTTTCCCACACTTTCAGAAAGTGTTTTTCCAAATGAAATTTAGACTAATGAACTTTGAAAAGTCAATCTCCAAGTCTAAAAACAAAGTTGATGACTACATTAGCATCCAACTTGAATAGTATTCCTTGCTTAAGACCATTAGCAATGCATTTATCATTCTTCATTATGGAACAAACACCATGCTTGAACTGCACATCTAATCTACTATCCATGAGTTGACCAACACTCAACAAATTTTTGGCAATTGTAGGTACATAAAGAACATTATCAAGATCCATTATTTTCAAAAATCCAAGACATAATGGTTATCCTATGCCATATATCTTACAATCTCGATCACTAGCAGTGAATATGTACTTCTTGCCATCATTAAATGAGAGTAAGGTAGAGAAGTATTTTTTTCGATGTGTCATGTGGGGGCTAGCCCAACTATCAATCCAGCAAATGTCCTTTTGAGTTGTTCTTGCTTGATGTTGGTGTTGAAGATGCCATCAAGGATGACTTGCAATCATCCTCACCCTCCTCAAGCACAAGATTGCCTTGTTTGTCCTTCTCTTTTGCATTCTTTCTCTTGTATCACTCAGAAGCAAAATGCCCCTTCTTCCCACAGACGAAGCATTTTTGTCCTTCTTGTTCTTGTCCTTTGAGCTTGAAGCTCCATCCTGCTCATCAAACTCCTTGATTTGGTTCTTCTTGGATGGAAATTTAGCCTTCTTTTTTTTCCTTGAATGAGAATTTGGCTTTCTCATCACCATCTTGCAAAGATAAGAAACCAATCCTTTCCTTCACATGTTGCATTCTACTCTCCTCGGACACAAGCACAATATGAAGCTTGTCAATAGAAGGTAGTTGATCTTGGATGGAAAAACTTTGGACTAAGTTTGTGTACTCATCTCCTAGTCAATTTAGAATTAATTGCACAAGCACACTATGGAGCTTGTCAGTAGAAGGTAGTTGGTTTTAAATCTGTCACCAATAGATGCCAATTCTTTGTTCAAAGGCTTGATCCTTAGCACATATTCTGGTCACTTTCTCCACTTCTTCTCATGTTTTGGAGTGCCTGGTTCCTAAGCATAGGGACTCTTGAAGTGTTGCTGGATTCATATATCCCTTTCAATGAATTCCAAGTCTCTTTGGCCGAGATGCAAGATGCCACCTCTTTCAAGAAGTCATTGCTCACATTCATTTTAATGCAATGTAAGGCCAATCTTGTCTTTTTTCTTTTATCCTACCAAGTTTGCTTCGAATTGCCTTCATGAGTGTATAAAGAACAAGCTGCCCTCCAAATTGCTAAGGTATCTAATGACAGACCTCGCATTGCAGCAAGTGAACAACAGACCCAAGCTCCGGAAATTATTGTAGGGGTTGATAAAGCTTGGGACATCCCAACTCCTTCTAGAAAGTCCAAGCATCCAAGTTCAAGGAAAAGAGCCCTATCTCCGCAAGGGTCACCACCCAAGAGGCCAAACACAAGCATCATGAAGCTGACCATCAAGAAGCAACAAACACCACCCACTTCACAATAGGATACGGCCCTTGCAGGTTCTTCTACTCAGTCGAACGACGACACAACAAAGGCCAAGCTTCCTGAGACACGACAACAAAGGGCCAAAAACAAGATGAAGGCCAAGAGACCTCTCTCTCTCTCTCTCTCTCTCTCTCTCTCTCTCTCTCTCTCTCTCTCTCTCTCTCTCTCTCTCTCTCTCTCTCTCTCTCTCTCTCTCTCTCTCTCTCTCTCTCTCTCTCTCTCTCTCTCTCTCTCTCTCTCTCTCTCTCTCTCTCTCTCTCTCTCTCTCTCTCTCTCTCTCTCTCTTCTCCCTTTCACTAAGAAAATCATGGACTGGTCAATAGGATCCATAGGTAGGTTTTCTTTCACCGTTCACCTCCCTTGAGAAGATCAACCTCTCGAGGAGAAGATCTAGAGAAAAGGAAACTGAGATAAGCACAAATAAACCAACCAAGAAAAAGACCAAAAAGAGAAAAAGCAACAAAGATGAATGCCACACAAATCTAGGCTATCATATGATCCAATCCGAATCTAAGACTTACAACCTTAGCAAGCCTAGATTCCCACTCTGATTTCGTTGCTTAGCCCTCTCCCCATTGGATCGAATCCCATTACTACACGACAACTTACCCGAAATAGATCCATAAAACCCTTCCTTGCCTCTAGATCTAACCGATTAGAGAGGCAGTGAAAGGGTCCAACAATAGCATGGGATATGTGACCTATGTTTAGATGGATTGCATGAGAGGTCACATGGGTGCATGCTTCTCACTCATATATATACCAGTAGGGTCTCACCCTCCTCCATTCTAAGCTTTTGGCTTTTGATTTCCACTTTCTCTGCTCTCCTCAGGTATTCGCTTGCCATGGCTTGGGGGGGTGAGGTGTTTAGATACATCTCAGTTGGATGGGTGGATTGGCTCCCACTAGTCTCTTTGTGTGTTGATCATGTCCCCATCTTAGTAGCCTTTTTGGTGGTCTTTAAAGTAAGTGACTGAGTGAGGAGGGGGGGGGATTTGGACCCAACTTAAAAATTGGGCATGTAGCCTAATTTCAACTAGTTTTAGCATACATTTAGAACATAAACCAAGATGGGATATATTCTTTATGAATAAGTCTTTTTCTCTAAGTATCTATAAATATGAAATGGCAAGACTTCATGGTTGATATAGAGAATAGTGTCCATGTTGGATGCTTCACTATTTCTTACATCAATTTTACATATCAAGATGAGAAAACCAACATCAAGAAGTACATAGAATCATAATGAATGGTTCCTCCATGCTTCCACCTTTGATATTTCTAGAAAACTACATCAAACAATTAATAAATTTGTGTGAACAACAAATGCTTGCATGCCTCCTCCATATTTCACTTCATGTGAAGTGTATGTGTCCAAAACTCCCATATATTAGCCTCCATTGCCACCTTGCCACAAAGAACCATCAACCCTCGGAAATCCATGAGTAAAAGAGTACAACAATGATGATAATACAGCTCCACATGACTCCATATAACTAGTCAAGATCCATTCGACAAAAAATGACCATAGATTCACCAAATTTTGACAATTTCCAAACATTGACATGACATAGCTCAAACATGAAGTTAGATAAGTAAAGTGAGTTTGAACAACATTTCTTTGTTACTCTGACCTTGCTTGAGTCTTCAATAATCTGAAAAAATGAATCCTTAGTGCCTTGACCATGTGATTCCCCTTCAATGATCTTGACTAGCTCCAAATTGCACTTTTTCTCTTTTGTCGATGAAGCACAATAAGATCATCCATTTGATCTTTCACTTGAACATCAAAAACATTGACCAAAACCTCATTTTCAGATCCATTAAATGACATCCATTTAATAAAGACAGCCATCCATTTGCATACCATCATCTACACAAGAAGATGAATCAAAACATTTGAGTAAAGCAAAGTTTGTACCTTCCACAACTTGCTTACCATTCTCATCATATGTGAGTCTTGATGGTTTTTCCTTTACCTTGAGGACATTCTTGGAACTTGACTTGAGAGGGATATCCATCATCATCATCCAAAAGTCCTTCATCACCATAAAAAATGTTAGATTCATCATCATAAACAATATCAAGCTTATCCACATTTTTCTCTTCAAAGAAAATATCCATAGAAATGTGAACTTTCTTTGAGTTAGGAATGTAAACTCTCTAACCTTCCCTTACTTCACTATAGCCAACAAATATCCCCTTCAAGGATTTAAAAGATGAGTTGACATAGCAAGTACTACCAAAGATCTTCAAACGCTTGATACTTGGCTTCTTACCAAATAGAATCTCAAATGAAGTCTTACCATCCAAATCTTCATTTGACCACCTACTGCAAACAAGGTTAGCACACATCAAAGCTTCACTCCAGAAAGACTTAGGAAGATTTGCATTCACCCTCATGGCTTTAGCTCTCTTACAAAGAGTTCTCTTCCTCTCTTCCACTCCATGTGGAACCTTTGAGTTTGAAAGCTCTCTCCCCCATGTGCCACACAAACCTCTTTGAACTTTGTTGATAGGTCTTCGTCTCCATTTGCCCACTTTAAGCACTTGATCTTCATGTTGAATTGACTCTCCATAGCATTCTTGAACCTTTACTTGGCAATGTTGGCCAACATGACTAGTTTAGGTCAAGTTTGGAATAAGCTAGGCCAAATGACTCTATAATATTTGAGGATCAAGTCTTGAAGTTTTATTTTTGCAAACAAACAAATTGGTCATTAAACACTAGAGTAGTAAGAAAAATTCACCACAACTAGAAAGAATCCCCAATATTAACCATGTCTTATTGAACGTCCCTAGGACATAAGGAACTAGTCCAACAACTACTAGGCTCCAGACATAGAGCTAGAATTGATTTACCATCCAAAAACAAGCAAGAACAATGATTATACAAGTGTTTATGATCAAATTTGGCTTCACAAATGTGAATTGCAACATGATGTATGGACATAAGCCTGAGCATAAAGTTCTAATAATGAATACCACAATAGATTACAAAAAATGCAAGACAAATGAGAGAAATTTTTGTTTGGTGCAAAACTAGTTCTATTTTCTCCTTGGTTTTCCATACAAAATGGCCTCTATGATGGAGTAATTACATGATGGAGGGAGCACGACCTGATATGGCCTCTTTCACAAGTGTGGGGATGCTTCATGTACTTGCATGCATGCCACTTTTAGTGCCTCATCATGATTCATTCATTTTGCACCACCTAGACATCTAGAAATTGCCAAATGTCAATTTTTGACTATGTTACATGGTTTTCTACATGCATATCGCCAAAATTTTTGCTTGAGTCAATGAATGTGTACCTTTCACATGTGGGAATAGCCTCCACACGTGAGTGAGGGATGACCTTCTATACATAATTTTGGCCTACATCAAGCTATTTTTTGCATAATTCTCAAACTCCTCCTCAAAAACTAGCTTAATTAAACTATACATTGTACATTACTGCATGGACTGATGTTGGATTCATAAATGCATTAATTGTAGGTACAAAAGTGTGAAAATCAGCCAATGAATATGATGATGATTGCATTTGTAGGTGACGGAAAGAAGAGAGATAGTGGTAGTAAATAAAAACTTGCAACTATTTAAATGGATCATAAGCCGGATCAAAGGGTGAAAGGAGGTTAACTCCAACACCTCATGTCACATTGGCAGCGCGATGGGGCCAAATGGCTTTAAGGCAGACATAGGTGTGTCTATATATATAATGTGTGTGGAATGTCTCTTGCAGCATATGGATTGTCGTTTGTTGGCGAATGCAAGCAGCGACGATGGCTATTGCCGAAGAAGAAGAAGGACCTGGAGTGGCTGTCGACACCATTCCTCCCCGCGAACACCTCCTCGACTCTTCTGCTGCTGCTGCGCCACAACATGATGAGCGGTTGGCAGAAATGGAGCAGGCAGCATGTGCAGCCGTGGAGGAAGAAGTTGAGAACGATGAAAGTAAAGGGATGAAGAGGGGTAGGCAAGATCCAGAGAACAAAGAGGAGGTCGTTGAAGGGGAATTGGGTGATGTTGATGGGAGTAGTAGAATTGATGGGCAGGAGCCTGTTGGTAAGAAAGCCAAGACTGGGGTGGATAATGGCGATGCGGAATTCGAGTTTGTTAAGGAGCAAGACAGAAATGGGAAGGCGGGTGATGAAAATGTGATGGATGCAGAGGCAAAAGCAAAAGTCGAGAAGCCTGAAGCTGAGAGTGAGGAATCCGGTGACCAGCATGGGGGTGATGCACTAGGGCCATCGACAGACAAACAGGAATCTACAGACGTGGCTCCAGTGCAGCTCGGACCTAAACTGTTTCATTCTGGAGCCCAGATGTTTACCTACTTCTATGATCTGTTACATGGATGGGTATTCGATGTGGACTTAAATAAGGTTGGTGTTATCAGCAGCAAGTGTGCATTGTTACACTTTGGCCTGTTATTTGTTTGTGAGTTTATTTATTTATTTATTTCCTGAAGTATTTTTTATTCTTCTTTGCATCGTACTGCAAGTTCTATCAATGGTCAACTTACTACAACAAATGTTTGAATGTTTCCAATCTCACTATTCAAGTTTTGATTAAGGGTTTTGCTAACCCTAACTTGATTGACCATGGCATAATGGAGGAAAGGGAATAATATGAATATTAAGTTACTTGGGAGGTCATAATAGTACTTACGCACTTTTTAAGTGGTTCTCTAATGGTGAATTGTGTTTGTTTAGGACGTTTGAAACACATTTGAATTTGATACTTAATCATATTCGTATTGCCAATAGCGCACGTTTGATTAGCCCCATTGTGCATATCCTCAAGTGTCAATTTTTCATTGGACATCCCATGAAGGCTTGAACGAGTTGACTTGATAGTATACAGATCCTCAAAATTTAAGCATCCCATCCAGTCTTCAACCACTGCAACATCTTTATGTTTTGTGATATTTTTTGCATAGATATGTCTCTTAGCTTATCTTTTTGTTGGAGAGAGAGAGAGAGAGAGAGAGAGAGAGAGAGAGAGAGAGAGAGAGAGAGAGCTTTAGGTTTTTAGGTAGGCACTAGGCTTATGATATTCAAGTGGACCAATTTTTTGCATCTTCAAGTCTCGATGCTGTCGTGGATGATACATGGCAAACCATCAGCTCTTCACCAAATCATCCTAGCTGAGTTTGCTATATGCATAGAAGCTGTCCTCCATATGATCATCTATATATAGAGGATTATGTCTTTTGGTGGGCTAGAGCATAGCACAATGAATTACCCACTAAATGCACTTACATCCTCTAGAGTTTGCTATATGCATAGAAGCTGTCCTCCATATGATCATCTATATATAGAGGATTATGTCTTTTGGAGGGCTAGAGCATAGCACAATGAATTACCCACTAAATGCACTTACATCCTCTAGAGTGCTTAATGAGTACGGGCATCTTCTTTCTTGGTATTGTCAAGCATCATGCTTATTGGACTCGATTGGGCATCTGTATATCACACATTCCTCAAAGAGCCTGTGCATATGTTTGACGTTTTATTTATTGGCCCTTTGATTGTCAAACTAGACTTCTATTGTGCCCATTCTTGAAGATTGGTGCACATGGAGACATTGTCTGATCACAATATTTGGACACAAGCCTATCACACAATCTTTGTTTTAATTTGGGGCAGTTTAAAGTTTTCTCCCATCAGCTACAGGCGGAAGTACATCACTTCTATCTATGATACATGTGTATATAGATATATGTCTTAGAAACCCGTTCCAACCATTTACAGTCAGAACGTATGTACAGTACATTCCGGAACATACTGTGTCGGAATGTTTTTTTTTTTTTAAATGCTAATTTCATCTGTGAGCTTAGATTCACTGAACTCACTAAAAATATCTGTTTAATGGAGTGCCTAACCGAAACAAAGACCCAGCATGACAATCACAGAAAATCCTACCATCATGTATGAAAGCCTGCATATATGAACTACACCTAAATAGGGGCCTGTAACATCTTAGAGGTCAAATAGTTTTGGAGTGAAGATATGATCAATGGTGGAATAATGGGCTCAGAACCCTGCTTGGCCCAAAGCATGTAATCTCCTGGATTCTACCTCTGAACTCACCGCAGATATACTCCAACCATTCTGACATAACCCCATATTAATGAGAAACAAATATTTGCCATATCATTGTGACAAAAGATGCTGCAAACTGTAGATATCATAAACAGAATAGTTGGAAAATGCAGGTGCTACAAAATTTCAGGTCAATGAGGACCTCATAGACAAATGATCAGCAGCATCATTTGAGCAACATTGTTTTGCTCCTATCAGCTTCTCAGAGAGATTTTAGAGTTTTTCCCCAAACAAACTTAGAATGTCTGCTATAATTTTCTGACTGAAAAACTATGTCTGGCAACTATACTTACATTTCTGCTCGACCTTCCAACTTACAAAAACAAAACTTTTGAGGCAACTGGGAGAACCTTGAAGTCTAGCACTGTCTTAAAAAAGAGGATGATTTTTCAAAGCTAGAATGCAAGATACCCTTTGCATTAAAAATACACCCCTCTCTCCAAAACAAGTCAGAAGAACTAGCACAGCTTTCAAAGAAAAGCTTTATCCTGTTTCAGAGAGTGATTTATAAAAAAGTTCTGGAACATTTGAAAAGAAAGGAAAGATGTTGATAGATCAGAATTTACTACAAGAGTCTGAAGCACGTGAACTGCAGGGACAAAGTCTTTTTCTACTATGAGCTACCTTATGCAAATTTATGTAGGAAATCATTTAACTGCTTAGAAGAAGGTAAGAGTCCCATTTTATGATCAACTAGTAACTCTCAACTCAACTAAACTATGCATTCAGAGGCAATATTTATCTGCAGGCATCATTTATATAAGGTCCTGCTTGTTTTGGGCATCATCGGATTTTTTTTTCTTTGTTAATGAATCAAATTTTTTTTTAATATTTTTCCTGGCCTTGTTCCAGAAGGGAGAGCAATTTGGAACACATTCTAGAAGCGTTCTGTTAAGGAATGGGCAACCATGATATATGTAAAGTATATGTACAACTATATATTCATGTATGCTCTCGTTTTTTACTTTAACAAGAGTTTCTTTGTTGGCTTTTCTATTGACGTCTTTGGTGATCAAAATGTGCTTACTAAAATACATACACTCTCATTTTTTACTTTGATAAGAGGAGTGACTTCATTGTTGCTTTTCTTACTAATGTCTTTGGGTTATTAGAATGTGTTTTCTCAGATATACACTCTCATTTTAGACTTTGGCAAGAGAAGTGATTTCATCCTCGGTTTCTCTAATGATATCTTTGAGTTACCAGAGTATGCCTTTAAAACATACACACTATCATTTTAGACAATGACAAGAGGATTGACTTTAATGTTGCTTTACATATTGATGTCTTTTGAGTTATCCAAGTGTGTTTTTTAATAACTGTTTTATTTTTTCGTAGACATTGGCAAAATCATTAAGGTGATCTAGACCTCATGGCTTAACTTGTTGAACCTTTGACATTCACTTGCATCAATGTTAAGGATAGACAATAATAAACAAGGCCGATTTTTATGCCTCTTTAAGAGCATTTACTAGTTTGGGTGCAGTACTTTTTTCAAAAATTGTTGCCTCGCTTATTTTTCAAATTATGCATCAAGGTTTCCTAGAAGGTTCCTTTACGGTTCTCTAGAAGACAATAAATAAGAATTAGAGATACTCGTTTGTTATCTTTTGATTATTGAGATCCCTGGGCTCCTTGTGGGAGAATTCAACTACATCGCTTGTAGGGCTTTGTCTATGATTATATTTGGTGATCTTTAGCATTCTTTGAAGGAACTTATTCATTGTTCATAGTCCAAAGATGCAGCCCGCATTCCGGAACGCAATCCGGGACGCGTTCCGGATTGCGTTCCGGAACGTGATCCGGGATTTCCCATTAGGGTTTTCCGGAACACAAATTTTTTTTGTTTTTTTTATTTCAAACCTGCCAATATGGGGTATCATAGAGTGTATAAAGGCCCAGCTTAAACAGAAACTCCTAAATAATACCACTTGCATCCTTCATTGCCTTCATGTTTAGGAAAAAATTAGGGCTGGGGAAAAACATGTTCCCCATCCTTATGCAGTAGCATATCAACAATGAAGCGAGATTTGTACCTTTCTTAATTGAGTCAAATGCATTTATGATTTGAATCAAACAGTTTCATTGCCTTACATTTTTCAAAAAATTCAGCCTTTTCAGGAAAAGATCCCAAAGTTTTGAAAACAAATTTTTGAATCTTTTTGCATATTAAGGATTTGATCTTATTTTTTTTCAAATCGACTGTAACTATGTGGTGTAGAGTGGCCCTTTTGTTTCCAACTTTGATGATAGGTCAGTTGAGTCACAAGAAAATAAGCATCTAGTATAGGTTATCCCACTGCCTGTGACTCCGAGAAATTAGTCAGAATTCGGATTGTGACCGCAAATCCTCCAGAATTGCATGTAGACGTCACAGAAGTAAAATGTATAGATGAATTAGCATATCATCAAGTAGAGCAAAGCATCTGCACAAGATCAGAAGCGCAACTTAGCAGCATCTGAGGAGCATTTGCACGGTAGCAAGAGAATTGCAACTCATTACTGCCTAATGGTGCAGAAACTGTAGTTTGACAAAGGTTTTAGAATCCATCCAACTTAGCAAAACTGTATGAGTGGTGAGACCTATTGATTGTTTTGTATCATTATCAAAATTGCGAAAGATCTATCGTGACACTAAGTGGCTCTGTCGATCTTCTGCATAGGGTAAAGCTCACTGGTGCTGTTCCCAGTTAATCAGGAAGCTGTTTATTTGTCCCACTATGTGCATAGTTCCAGTAGGAGATGACACCTTTATTAATAATGCTTTAGTATAAGCTGCTCCTGTCATTTGAAACTATTGAAAATGGATGTTGTTCGAAACTTTGAAATTGGATGTTTTGTTTCATGTTTTCTACTCTTATTGTAACCAGCCCGTCTGATTTTTCTGTTGTCTTTCAGATGGGGCTTCAGCACATTATTATTGTTGTGTTTCAATGTTTCTACTCTTATTTTAACCAGTGTGTCTGACTTTTCTTTTGTAGTTCAGAAGGGGGTTTCATCACATTTGAAACACAGCTGTATGTGAAGCTGTAATTATCTGACAGATGGTTTATGGTTTTGTGGCAGTATGAAAAGCTTGTTCTTTCAGATTTGATTCTCAAAGGACATCAGGATGCAGAAAGAAAAATTGGGCCAGGTATCAAAGCATTCCAGATAAAAAAGCATCCAAAATGGCGTAACCGCTGCTATTATCTTCTGCGTACCGATGGCTCTTTGGAGGATTTCAGCTATCGCAAGTGTGTAGATAAGCTGATGCCCTTACCTCCAGAGTTATTTTTGCCATCAGGAAGCTTAAACCTAGATGAGTTGCTCCCTCTTGGGAGGGAGAGTCAGAAAGTAGCCGATAGACCAAAAGGCAGGGATGGTCAGGCTGGCTTCAGAGGGTCGTATGAGGGTAGGGTTAATAAAGGTGGTGGGAGGAAGGGTGGTTGTCATAGAGGTCGAGGTAGATTTCATCATCGCCGCTAAGGATCAATATCCACAAGAGATAATCAGCTTGTTGATGTCTGTACTCAATTTTGACAAATTAGAATTTTAGAGGCATCATATGCTGATGCTTTCAGTACTTTGTTGCAGAAAGTCCTCTCTGCAAATTCAGATGAGTTTTTGCAGAAACTAGGAAGGTTTTAACTTTTCTCAAGCTATCTGCAAGCAGACCCTGCTTGATCTTCTTGTCTTATGTTAATACATAAAGATCTTAAGTTTTGCTGCTGTGTAGTCGTCTGCCGAAAGGCTGTTGACCGAGACAGATTATTATGTTGGAATCTTAATTTTGACTAGAAACTTGGAATTATTACTTAATGATTTGTAGAAAACTTTGATGGTGCAAAGTGAGTGCTTCCAGTGGTGGCTATTTTGTAGTTGGCAATTGCCGTGCGTAAATGCAAGATTTGTGTCATCTCTTGCAATTAAATAATGTTATCTATTCACATTCTAAACTGTCTAAAATACTAGCACATAAACAGCCTTGGGTTTAAGTTTTCTGTGAAGGTTTCATGAGACCAATTTTATTCTCCCCAATGCACTTGGTGAGGCCTGATATAAATTTCAGACTATGGACTACGTATAGTCTGTTGGAAGTATAGTCTCTTTCCAACGATGGAAAAAGTGGACAATAAATCCAAAAAATAGAAGATGTGGGTCAAGTGTGTTGATGTCTGAAGATATGCAACACGCTCAAGGGTGGTCGCATCCAATTCACCTTGGAGACGTGTGCGGGTAGGAATAGACAGGATGAATAGATAGTTCAGTGTGGGTGGCAACAAAAGGTTGTAGTGTAGCGGACGATGGTTGCCTAGTCCATTGCCGTGTCGTGGGAGGCGGATCAGGAATAACAATCTCGTTGTGTACATAGTGATGACCATGACTTTGATGGTGCTTCTTCATAGATTGATAGCACGATATCGACATTAAACCCATGAAGCCTGTCCTCCAAGTAAGAGGCAGATAATAGCGAGAGAAGAGGGCCAGCCGCAAATTGCTATTTGGTGTTACCCTTAATTGCCCTCTTCAACTCTCCAAAAACCGTCTTATATCAGTTATAAGGCTCGAGGGGGACAGGCAGAGAAGGCCCGCTCGTAGATTCTGATTGCCATGAGCAAAGGCCCGACAAGGGTCATCCACTGAGCGACCATGCTTGCGCTAAGAAGCATCATGATGTCCATTGTAGTTGAAACATCACGATGGAAAGAGTATCACGGAGACTGAGAGGTATTGGTAGAAGACATGATGACTGGAAGTGAGTGCGAGTGTATATCAGAAGGCAGGAAAAAGTTGGTAGAAAGTTTTGGTCGCGAAATTTTTTTGCAAGAGCTCCGCTAGCGCAAGTGACAAATGAATCGAATTCAACCTATTTATAGGTGAATTTGGAGGGTCCATTAGACAGAGTACTAGTTTGGGGGATCAATTTTGGACATAAATTTGCAGGCTTGTTTAGTACTGTGAAAATGGCTTCCAAAATTCTCAGCGAAGGTTTTAGACAAAAATAGCAGTCTGGTGAACGTTCTGTAGATCTGGCGAAGGGTCGACATTCGCCTAAAGTCATCATTCGTCTAGACACTGTACAAAATTTCAAGATCTAAACCTATGACCAACCTAAATTTGGCATTTTAATCTATGTGGCATGTCGGCAAAGGTTCCTCAGTAATTATAGATGCTCGGCGAACGTTCTTAAAATGGCATGATGTTGAACATTTGCCTAAGGAAAAAATAAGTATTAACTGGTAAAAAGAACGTTCGCCCGACTCAGTGTGTGTATATCTGAGGTGAATCTTGCCTCTTCAAACATGACGAACAATTCTAGAACAGTAATTGCAAAAAATGATCCAAAAAGTAGTTTTCCAAGTCATTTTCCATAAGGATCTAGTTCCTTGAAAATACTTTCCTTTAATTTTTTCTGATTTGATAACATTTTTGACTTTTGCTCATCATTCTTTCCATACATTTCCCATTTTTTTTTACTATCTTTTCCAAAAGAAAACGTCAACCAAGTAGTGAAAACAAAAAATTGAAAAACAATCAAAATAAAATCATACTGTCGGATTATGGTAACTGAACTGGCGGAACAAGCTACCAAAACTTGCGCAATCAGGCTACCATTTACTAGAGTATCAAAACGTTTTCCATCCAAATATTCCAAAATAACTGTTCCATAGTTCAGGATTCCTTTGACTTTATACGGTCCTTCACCGGTAAACTTTAATTTTCCTTTGATCAGCTTGGTTTTATACATCAATGCTAGATCTCCTTCTTTCAGATCCTTTTTGTGTAATCGACGATCATGCTATGTCTTACCGCAGGCTTTCTCTGCTGCTAACGCATGAACTGCCATCAGTCTAGTCTCACATAATTTGTGCAAAGCTTCATGACACAGTTGTAAGGACTTGTCATCATCTAATCGCTCTGTTGTTGCTATGCATAGAGATGGTACTAGAAATTCAATCGGCATGACAACATCTTGACCATAAACTAGTTGAAAAGGTGTTTGATTCGTGCTGCTCTTATAAGCAGTCATGAATGCCCATAATGTTGCATGCAATTTATGTTCCCATACAGAACGACTTGCTTCAACCGTTTTTGTCATAATAGTGCAAAGAATCTTATTGGAAGATTTAGCTTGGCCATTACCCCTGGGATAATACGGAGTACTAAACTGGTGTATAACAAAAAAGTCTTCCAGCAAACACTTTATTGTCTGATTAACAAAGTGTGTACCACAGTCACTAACGATCTTAATAGGACATCTGAATCTAATAATGATGTGTTCATAGAGGAATTTAGCTGTAGATTTCACGTCAGCAACTTTAATAACTTTGGCTTCAACCCACGTCATATAATCGGTTGCTACGATGATATATCTGGCTTGAGATCCTCTTGTCGCAAGATGAATAGGACCAACATAATCTAGGCCCCTAAAACCGGATGTAAGGGTTCATAGTTGTGTCGCGTAGGACATCGTGCTCGTTGGCAGACATCACATGACTGAATATAATATTTGGTGTTTTTATGAAGTGTAGGCCACCAACACCCTAATTGCAAAAGCTTGTGAACAATGATATCCGTAGAAAAATGTCTTCCGCCCATTCCATCATGTGAAAACATGATTAATTCAGATACTTCATGCGGTAAAATACATCTTCGAAGAATATCATCCATTCCGCGACGATACAATTGTTCCGCAATCAATTGATAAGGTTGAGCCTTATGAATCAATTGTCTCTTTTGTACTTTTTTCAAGGAGACATTAGGTTGACCTAACATCAGATACTCAACAATATCTGCTGCCCACTCAGGTACTGCTTCAACATAAAATAACGCAGCATCTAGTAGTTCATCATTCACTTTAGTATGAACTGGCGCGGATTCGATTCTTGAAACATGGTTGGCTAGATAATGTTGTTTACCCTTGCGAACCACAACTCGAAAATCAAATTCTGTTTATAATAGTAATGATCTTGCGATATGCCCTGTATTACATGTCTTGTTTACCAAATAAAGCAACGGTTGGTGATCCATATAAAATGCAAAGTGTGTATCTATAAGATGATGTCGAAATTTGAAGAAACAAAACATTTCTATTTACAAAGCTTTGCTAGCTTTCAGCCCTCTGCTTGACAAATATGTTCGCGAACACGAAAGTCAAGAGACACGAAGCTCGAAAGTTTTGCGAACACCTGACGAAAAGACACAAGCACGAAAGATTCGCGAACGAGAATCTTTTGTGATCCAACATGAGAAAGTCAGGCGACGGAAACGAAACCAACGACGCGACACGAAAAACGTCGCGAAACTTTCGTTGCCCTCACGCTCCAAAGAGTACCATCAAAGATCATGCAAGTACCCAGAAGTACAAATATCTATTGTGCCCAAAGACATTCCTAATGAAGCATTGTCTTTAATATTCCGAGGAGCTACTAATGCAGATCTGCAAAAAAAACAGATAGTTAACAGAATATCACCATAGCTGAAATTAAATCCAAATGTCATTGAAAAACTTACAAAATTTAGAATATGCTTACTTGAATGTACAGATCCTTCTATTTCGATAACCTCCTTTTGAAAGCATTTGAATATCCTTGCAACTTTGTCGCTTTCGCTTCTTACTTTCAGCCTTCTTCTTTACCAAATCCACATCCTTCAATAATTGTAAGTTTTCAATACAAATAGACTGTAAGACTGATTGCATTTGCTCTAGTTCTGATTTGATATTGATTGCTATCTTCTGTAATGATTCATTATTTTTTTTAAGTTGTTCATTTTCTTCTAACGTCTTTTGGAGATGCAATCTCTATTCTGACAATAAGAGGATATCTGAATTAACTCACCTTCTAAAAAGTGAACTTTATTCATATAAAGTTGTTTTCCATGTTTTGCAATCTTTCACAATATCCTAGTAATCCACTATGCCCATTGCATATCCATGTAACTAACTGAGTTATTGAAAAAAATGTGGGATGTATTGCTTGGATCTTGTGGATATAATGTTCCATCTGTCCACAAATCCACGTTTTTCTTTCCTTCTGCCGTGTAACGAGAACGATCTTCAGTAAATATTTGAACTCCTTTGTCTCCTCTTTTCTGCAAAGGTGCCAAATCAACAGGGATATCCACATGTAGATGATATAATGTCATCATAAAAAAAATAATAGAGTAATCAGTTGCATCAAAGTACTATAACCAGATTCTATGAAGCAAAACAAAATACTCATCTTTGATTATATTATATACTAGGTACGATCAATCCAATCTCCATGTTTGTATGCTTGATTCAAAGATGGAAATGCCGCTCATTTTTTCATTCCAATAGGTAGTTGGCGCTCATATTTCCATTCTCGTGAAAGGAATGCATACGTAAACATTTTGCAATTTTTCCTGATTCGAATTTGGGGATGGCGGTCATATTCTAGATCCAGTGAAAATATTGCCCTTTTCGTAACCAATGGAGGGAATATTTTTGAATTTAGTCAAGTTATACTGCGAACTGTTAACAGTTTTTAACTGTGACTATAGACACTGTGGTTAGATCATTGGGAGTTGGAGAGGCCTTGGGAGTGGTGTGGGCAAGCAAATAAACAATATTGTTTTATTTATTTTGATATTTTTGTATATCCTACATGGCATTCTTTAAAGGGTCTTTTTGATATTGAGAACTCTTGTAATGCCTAGATCCGTACGATCTAGGTTTGGTTGGGTTGGTTTAACCTCCACCGGTTTCCATGTGTTGTTGCTTTGTATGATATGCTTAGACTAGAATCCTGTTGTGAGGACTTTATATTGGTATCAGAGCCAGTCTAAGCAGGATTTACCATTGAAAGTGCTGAGTGAAAATCTCAACGTTTTCTTAAGAATTCGACGGAGTAAGCAACAAATGGTGGAATTGTGAAATTTTCTTCCCGTTGGAAATAATTTTCGAATTGCAATCGATTGTGTGGTAAGTGCACTACCAGGTTCACAATTGGTTCGTTTTTGTGCTTTTCAAATTAGTTTCTTGGAAGGGATTCTGTGTCAATTCTATTATTGCCGATTACTCTATGGTTAGCATTTTTGTGAAAGCAACAAGTTACTTTATTGGTTGGCTGGTTTTTTCCCTTTAGTTTCTTGTTCTTCTCGGAAATGGTTACTGTATTTCGGATGCTGTCTATTGCATGTTTGGAAGCCGGTTTGATTTTAAAACGGTGGGAATAGGGTCTAATCATTTGGCTATTGAGTGTTAGTGATGTTTGACAGGATTGCAAGGCTCCTTACTGTGAATCACAGGGTTATGCTTCATTTTACAGCAAACTAACGGTTTGTTTGCAGGGTTAGGAGCCTGTAAAGCCCTTACTTGGAAATGGTTTGGTTCAAATACAAGTGCTATCTGATAAAATAGTCATTGTAACCTGCAAAAATCAGTTTCTGTGAAAATTTTGGCAACATAACTGCTGTTTTCCATGCACAGTGAGAGCAAACCCTACAAATCTTGTTTTGAAACCTTGATTATGCTAGAAACTAGTGTATATAAGTAAAAGTAATTGTAAATAGCTGGCAAAGCAAAGTGATCTGCAAAAAACAGCAGATACTTTGGGCTTTGTGCATCCTGCATCAAAGAATTGAAAAACTATGAAAAAAACTCAGAATAGCAGGCTATTGAATCCCTTTGTTGCTCTCCCCTTGGGCGCCCTGATATCTTGCTGAAACCTTTGTCATAAGGATGCAAAAGAGGCGCCTCTCCTCATCTTCTCCTCTCACCCGATTGCGCCCAAAGGTGCTTTCTCTCTCAGTCTCTCTCTCTCTCTCTCGGGTGGATCCGAGCACTTTCTGGCATCGGGTGTTGAAGCCCAAGAAAGGTGCGAGTCCGCGTAGCCTGTGTGCAGGTAGCCCGAGGTGAGGAGAGGGCGGGGGTTAGGTGGCAATCTTCACTTAAGTTTGTTATTAAAACTTTTAAGTGGGCCATGCATGGGAGTTGGTGAGGAAGAGATGGATCTTGATTATTGGTTACTTTATGAGTTTTTTTGCAACTTATAGATTTTTTCACGGTTTGGGAGTTTCTCAGATTTTATGAAACCCTTAATTTATTTTGCAGTCATTATTTGAGCTAATAGTTGTTAATGAATTTTCGGTGCAGTGACGTTTTAATTCCGATTTATATCGCTTAGTACCCATTTGCCGATTCATTGGTATAATTTGTAAATGAGAGCAAAAATGGTCTGTAAATTGGTTTTTGTAGACATTGCTTGGTTCAGTAACTATTATACCTATTATGAATGTGTTAATTGAACGAAATTACTTTTTAAATTTCAGTTGGCAAGCAAATGGATACTGATGAAATTTTGGAGAGGGGGGCTACCGAGATTCACCCGGCATCACTAGGAAGTGATGGGGGAAATATGGAGATTCAACCGGCCTCACCCGACAGTGATGACACCCTAGACTCAGAAAAAGCATTGCAAACCTTAGGCAAGGCAGTTTTAGAACTTCATCAGAGCAATAAACCACGAGATAAACAATGCAAAATCTATTTAATCAACTGCAAGCTATTAACTCTAACAACTTGGGATATACCAACCGGAAATATTTTCCGGCGATAAAAAGTTTAAACGCCCGGAAGTTGTTGAAGACTGGATAAACCGTTGGACAAGCTATTTTAGCTTGCACAACGTCCCAAAGGATAAACGAATATCATCGATTCTATTGTTTCTGGAAGGTAAAGCCTTTTCTTGGTAGAGGGAACTTTCCATGAAACCGGTGACGGGTTGGATTCCTGATGAAATTCCGAAAAGCTTTTGTCACGATAGACGATTCTGAGTTGTATATTCAATTTATCAACTGCAAAATGGCAGCCGAGAACTGAACGGTTATGTTCAAGAGTTCTTGGACTCTTTGGCCAAGGTGCCGCTTTTTGATCGTAAGTTGGCACAATGACATTTTATTGCCGGACTGTTTGCTGACTATCAAAATGAATGCAAACGAAATATGCTTAACTCACTAGAGGATGCTATCCATGTGGCAAAAGCCTATGATAGTACAGTTGTTGCATCACAGAAAAGCGTGCACGGCCAAACGGAATCTAGACATGGCCAAGCTGGAAGCAGAAGCGTACCAACAGTCAAAGAAAAAGAAGAATAAAAAAAAACTGGTGGTGAAAGACAAAGCACAGTTGGCGGCACTTAAACAGAATCTATGTTTCCTCTGCAATAAACCCGAGCACCGTGCCAAACAGTGCCCCGAACGGAAAGCAAAGTCGTCAAGTTTCATGATTGTGGATTTACCGGCAAGTAAATTGGAAGTCAATTTGTTGAATAATTGTGACTGTACTTGTAACTTTAGTGCACTCTCTTTCAAGCCTAATGAATTGTTTCGTGTGAGAGGCAATATTTTAGGGAAAGACGTGAATGTGCTATTTGATTCAAGTAGTACTCACAATTTTTTGAATGTTTGACTTGTGCAGAAGCTCCGAGTGCCCACCATGGCTAGTGATCACCGTTACGTGGTCCGTCTTGCCTCAGGGTCGGACACTGAGATTTGGGATGTCAAAGTCTCGAACTTAGAGCTTCGGATGCAGGACTATGTTGAGCCGTTGGATTTCCATGTCATGAATCTAGACCGGACTGATGTGATTTTGGGCTATGAATGGTTTTTTGGCAAGTCAGACTCTTTAGAGATAGATTTTAAAAATCATTCTATTGTATTTAAATATAAGTTTGATCAGAGTGTCTCTATTTCTGGAGAAACCGATGTACTTCCATCGCCGATGATTTCCTCGGCTGAATTAATTGAGAAACTTCATGATTCTGAGTATGAACTCTTTCACTTGCTTTTGAAATCTCGTATGCATTGTGATGTTGGGGTTGTGAATGTGTTTTCATGCTTTAACACCAAAAATTCACATCAGGAACAACAACTTTTGCAAGATTTAAAGCAAGAGTTTAATGAAGTTTTTCTGAAGCAACTACCTTATCGACTACCACCCGCTTGGTCGGTAGATCATAAGATAGATCTTTTGCCCGATATCCGTCCTATCTTCAGACAACCATATCGGTTTAGTCAGAAGGAAGAGGAGGAAGTGGCTAGGCAGATCGAGGAGTATCTCAGGATGAGACACATAAGACCTAGTAAATCTCCATGGGGAGCACATGTCCTTCTTAAGAAATAAAGATGGGAGTTTCCGGCTATGTGTAGATTACAAGGGTCTGAACAAACTAACAGTTAAAAATAAATACTCGTTGCCTAGGATGGACGATCTCATAGATCGATTGAATGGAGCTAAATACTTCACAAAAATTGATCTACGTACGGAATACCATCAGATTAGGATACATTTGGAAGATGTATCTAAAACCGGTTTTAGGACCAGGTTTGGCCAGTACAAGTTTCTTGTATTGCCCTTTGGTTTGACAAATGCTCCGGCTACTTTTTCAGCAAATGATGAATGATTTGTTTCGTCCATATTTGGGGAAGTTCGTAGTAGTGTTTCTGGACGATATTCTGATCTGTAGCAGAACACGCAAAGAGCATGCTAAGCATCTCCGTACTGTCTTACGTATCTTAAGACAAGAAAAACTTTATGCGAAAGAATCAAAGTGCAAATTTTTTAAGAAGGAATTTCTTTACCTAGGTCATAAGATCACCTCCTTTGAAATCAAGATTGACGAGGAAAAGGTGAAGACGGTAGTGAAATGGCCAATTCCTAAAACGGTGCGTGAACTTAAGTCATTCTTAGGTTTCATTGTGTTTTTTTGTAGATTTGTAGAGTACTCAAAAATTGTTGCACCTCTCAAAATATGTTGAAACGAGTGAAAAGCCACAAAGGTAGGCCAAGTCCTCCTATTAGGTGGAATGAGAAATTAGATGAGAGTCTTCGCAAACTCAAGCTTTTAATTGCCTCAGCTCTTGTTTTGAGGATAGCAGATCCAGATTTGTCGTTCGTCATTAACACTGACGCAAGTGATACGACTATTGGAGTTGTTCTCTTACAGGAGGGTCAGCCTGTTGCCTTTGAGAGTAAGAGACTAACCGATGCATAGGTCAGGTACACCACTCAGGAAAAAGAGCTTTTTGCTGTGATTCATGTTTTGAAATCATGGAGGCATTACCTGTACGGTAATAAATTCGTGGTTAATACGGATCACCAACCTTTAAAGTATTTCTATAATGTGTGGTATATCAGGGGCTCATCTAATCAGGTGACTGATGCACTTAGTCGAATTGGTGAAGTGAACGAACTTTCCTTCACTGAGATCAGTACAGACTTTTATCTCTCCCTGAGAGGTCTTTATGAGAAAGACCCACATTTTGGACCAATCTGGAATAGGGCTCTAGCGGTTTCATCAAGCGGGACTAATGATCATGGTGATTAGTCTGGAGGGAAGGATATAAAGGGTACTGATGACTTCTCTATCTATAATAGACTTTTGTTCAGGAAAGGAAAGGTTTGTGTGCCTGATGTGGATGTTGTTAAGAATAAAATTCTTTATGAATGTCATGATTCACCATGCACAGGACATCCCGGCATACATAGTACATTGGATTTGGTACGAAAGAATTTTTATTGGCCAAAACTTAAGCCCTTTGTAGAATCTTATGTGGTCAAGTGTGACCAATGTCAGTTGAATAAAGCTGAACGCCATAAGGCTGGCGGTTTGTTGCATCCACTGCATATCCCTGATAAGAGATGGCATAGAATTTCCATGGATTTTGTGGTTGGGTTACCGCAGATGAATAAACAGCATGATGCAATTTGGATTGTGGTCGACTGGCTTACCAAATTGGCTACGTTTATTCCAATAAAAACCATCGCGAAGGCTTCTGATTTAGCTTAGATATTTGTAGAGCGTCTGTTTAGGCTTTACGGATTACCAAGTGATATTGTGAGCGATCGCGATCCGAAGTTCACCGGTCACTTTTGGTCGGCCGTATTCGCTAAACTAGAGACAACACTAAGCTTGGGTTCTTCTGATCATCTTGAGATGGATGGACAGACTGAAGGAACAAATCAGACGATGGAACAAATGCTTCGGGCATATGTTTCCAGACGGCAATCTGATTGGGAAAAGGACCTTCCATTGATCGAGTTTGCCTATAATAATAGTAAGCATTCAGTTACCGGTTATAGCCCGTTTATGCTTATGTACAGTTTCGAGCCTAGGTCACTCATTGTTGTTGAGACTCGGACGATCAAATTTTAGAAAGTAGCGGATTTCCTACACGATATGCAAGAAATGCTACGGATTGCACGTGAAAATGTCCAGAGCGCCCAGGATAGGGACAAACATTATGCAAATCTGAAAAGATCACCGAGAGACTTCCAAGTGAAAAATTGGGTGAGAATCCCGAAGGATTCAAGTGTAATGCGTACCGGCAAGTATTATAAGTTGTCCCCTAGATATAGAGGATCGTTTAAGATCTTGAAAAAGATTGGATCCTTAGCTTACCAATTGGAACCCCCGGAAGGATCGCAAGTGCATCCCGTATTTCACGTTAGTTGTCTCAAAAAGAGTCTTCGTAAAGGAGAATATCTTGGATCTGGAGATCAGTTGGACCTGTTGGATGAATCATCGGGTGTATCTCGTCTTGAACCCAAAAAGATCTTGGATACAAGAACTAAATGATTGAGAAATCGTATAGTTACTGAGCATCTGGTTCGATGGAGGGGATGTACAGACGATGACGATTCCTGGGAACAGGAAGGAAGCTTAAGGAGGAACTTTCCCAGTTTTAAGTTCTGAGGACAGAACTTGAATAAGGGAAAAAGAATGTCATGCCCATGACTGGTCTCAGGTAGCGTGTCCACGCTAGTTACCGGTAGACCAACAACCCGTAAGTTAATTGTGACTATAAGGGAATTGGGGCCCTTATGTGTATATGGTCATAATTAATGGTTGTAGGCCTAAACACATGGTGGTGGAGTTGGTATGGGTCTATCAGTGAGTCATTAGGGAACTGGATGACGTGGCCCAGATAGGCTGCAGAGGTGTCTAGTGAGGTGTCACAGTGCACTACTAGTGGTGCATGGGCCTTGGAGGGTATAAGTATACCTGGTGGGCTCTCACTAGTGTATGCTTGATTTGTGATGAGTAGCTACATGCTGCTGGTGTGACTCCTTTTTCCATGACTCTGATTGATCCATAGCTTGGGGGCTAGATCCGTACGATCTAGGTTTTGTTAGATTGGTTTAACCTTCACCGGTTCCCATGTGTTTTTGCTTTGTATGATATGCTTAGACTAGAATCCTGTTGTGAGGACTTTATAATTGGAGTATTCGCTCCTTTGTAGTTCAGCATCCCAAAGTCCTCTAGGATCTTCTCACAGTACTCTTGGAGCCTTCGAGTAGGCCATCATACATCTGGCAGCTTCCATCAGGGTCCTGTTCTTTCTTTCTGCAACACCATTGTGCTGTGGTATATAGGTTGCAGTCCTTATGTGAATGATGTCACGATCATTGCAGAAGTCAGTGAAGCGATTTGAGATGTATTTGCCACCTCGATCTGTCCTGATCTGCTTAACCTTGTTGTCTGTACATCTTTCAGTCCAATTCACATACTGTGAATTTGTTAAGTGCTTCAGATTTATTCTGAATAAAATATACTCTGGCAAATTTGCTTTAATAATCAATGAAGGTTATATAATATTTTGAACCTCCTATTGAGATCACATTGAATGGTCTGCAGATGTCAGAATGCACTAACTCCAAAATCTTGGTCGTTCTGTAGGAGTCTTTGATGAATGGAGTGTGTGACATCTTGCCTTTCAAACATGCATCACAGGAGGTCGAACCGGTTGCATTCGAGATGCTGACCCCTATTATCGCTCCATGATGGCTTGCTTGATAAAGTGCCATTGAGTTCATGTGGCATAGTCTTCTGTGCCACAGAGTGTCTGGCGAGTCATCATGATCTGATGCACTTGATCTGCAGGTAGACATACCTTCAGATGATATAGGTTTCCCTTCCTTCTGCCTTGAGCGATCAGAGTACCGGTATTGGCGTCAATCACGTTGCATGCTTCGTCAGAAAACGTCACATGCATCCTTGCATCTGCTATTCTTGCTATAGAAAGCAAGTCTTGTTGTAGAGTAGGCATGAACAGAACGTCTTCGAGTCGTCTGTCTCTGCCGTTGGGGTTGAGCCATAGTGAACCAATACCGTTCACTTGATGTCTAGATCCATCTCCAAGAACTATGAATCTTAAAGGATCTGCACTTCTGAAATCAGACATTATTCGTCTTGATGTCAGGAAGTGTGAGGTGGCTTCTGAATCTAGGATCACCTCATGTGTGTCAGATGTTGATGCTGCACACACGTCTTCACAGATGTAGACGGTCGAACAGTTTCTGTTCGTTCTTTCTTCACCCATCTTCGAGCTCTTGGGCTCCTCGACATAGGATGAACTATTACTGTTCTCCTGTCTGTTCTACGCTGATTTGTTCCTCGGGTTCTGGTGGCAATCCATGGCTGCATGACTCTTCTTGTGGCAATGGATACACTCAATCTTGGGATTGAACCAACATGTATCTACTGTATGCCCGTCTCTTCTGCATCTCACGCAAGTCTTCTTGTCTGCACCTTGCTGCTTTGACCTCCATTTGCTCTTCCAGTTGCCTTTGCTTGTTCCCTCTGCTTGTTGATCACAATTCTGCCTCTGATTCGACTCCCTCTTAGGCTTAAATTGTTTCTTGGATTTCTCTTTGTTGCCGTAGAGGCCTGGTCAGAACCATCTTTGTGATCAAGGTGTTCTCTGGCCTCGACATCCTCTCGAATCTCGACAATCGTCTTTTCGAGGTTCATGTTAGGATCTTTCGCGAGCAGGGTTCTCGTTGTCTGGAATGATCTGGGTAAGGCTCTCAACATGTACGTGAGCTGCTTCTCAGCTGACACTGTATTCTCTGCTCCAAAGTTGTGTAGTGATAGAAACAGATCCTTCATCTTTCTCACGAAAGAAGTGAGGTCTTTTCCATCCCACTATAGATTCGTCAGCTGATCTTCCAGCATCATGATTTGACTTTTTGATTTCGTCTGAAATCTGGTGAGCAATGCATCCCACATCTCCTTAGCTTTGGAGAGTGTAGCCAGGTCAAGTGTGAGACTATCTTCGATGGAAGATGATAGCAAACTGCCTTGTCGTTTATCTCCCTCCACTCGCGTAGCTCCTTGCTTGATGTTGTAGGCATTTCTTCTGTGCCATCCACCCAAGGGAATAAACCTTCGCCCTTGAGTATGAGTGATGTCTTAACTTTCCAGGCTAGAAAGTTAGATCCTAAAGAATCAAGAATCGTGCAGATCTTGCTCTGCATGTTGCTGATTGAAGCCATTTCTTCTTAAATTTGTTCCCTTGTTGATGGTTGTTTGTCTGAATGCTTGGCCTCCTGGATCTGATAGCTTCTTGGCTATGTCAGATTATGACAAGATAGGTAGGAAGGCTCTGATACCACTGATGACAAGTTTCGCGATCGTGAAACGGTCGCGAAGTTGTCACGAGACTCAACCGCGACTCAACAGGATTTGAACGGAGTTCAGATGCGTTCTCTGGACACTACCAATGAATCACTCCTACAGTCCTCCAGAATGTAGTCAGACACTGTTGATTTATGTTTATAATTTAATGCAACATTCAACAAACTCAACCAATGTGCGTAAATGAAATAAATGGGACGCCATGCCATCAGATTGACATGCAAATCCACTGAGCGTATCATGATGAACAATAGGATTTCAAACGTAAAGTGTAAAATAGTAGAGTCTTTGATGGTGGACATTCAAAATATTTTAGATAAGACTATAGTTCAGGGTGCTTGTGATTTTGCAGGTATTAGTACAGAAGCATATGCAACAATATTTAAACTAATTAGAGAAGCTTTTAAGCAAGTTCAAATTAGAAAAGTCTCAATCCCTAGGACATACCACTTGAAGAAAGAGAGGGATACATTAAACATAGGTATGCATAAGATCACTGGAACTCCATTTCATATTGAGGAGGTGTATGAAACTGATAGAAGATCGATATTCTATAATTCATCAAACAATTTATTTGTTCATCTAAATTACTTGCTGTGATACATCGTCACGTTCTATGATATAACCTATGAAAAGGTGAATGGCAAAATAGTCATAGTACTTAAGTTAGATGAGTCAGAAATTGTGAAAGGCCAGAAGATGGAAAGGGTTAGTATAACTCTCATGAATGGTGCTCTATCCCAAACAGAAAACCAAGAAGATTTCAAATTCAGTGTTCAGTCAGAAAATGATATATGTTGGTTGGCAGCGTTTCAGGTAACTAGCCTCATTATTACATTACATTCATTGAATAGTATTAATACATTGTAAACTAAGTCTGATTAATTCTTTGGACAGGTGCTGAAAGAGGATCATGATATATTATCATGGATATTCTCAAGGACATCTTATCCTAGGATCATCAAGGACCATATGGATGGAGGATTTCTCAATGTTCCAAGAGTTGGAGACTTCAATGTTGAATGGCACTTCACAGGTGATTTGAAAACATTGAAATGTATGTATAATGTCTCTCACGGTGCTACATCAAGACACCCTTGTTTGTACTGCATGAAAATGGCAAAAGATGTAACTAGGAGTACATGAATTACTAGAGAATATGTAGATCCAAACTGGAAGCCTGTGCTGCCTATCCCCTTAAAAAATGTGCATGTTTGCACTCTTCATACAGAAGTTAGATTAATAGATAAGATCATTTATCTTCATATAGTTTTTGCTTGGAATACTAAGCCAACATCATTAGCAAATGAAGCTATCTCTCGATTAAAAGATGTTTTATCAAAAGCAGGACTCCATAAAGGACATGTCAAAATTCAAAAAGATGAAAAGCTTTCAGGAAAGAATGGGAACATGCCAACTAAGCCAAGCATAGAAGGAGTAAAAGCACGTCGTTCTCTATCAAATCATACTGGTAAGACTTCTAATATTCAACACTCAGTCTGGATAGATATTATTGCTGCCACTCAGGACTTCGAGAAAGACGGCAAAACCAGAGTACTAAAAGTTGATGTATGAAAAAAGCTTGATAGTATGATTGCTATTTTAAGAAAAGAAAAATACTCTGATATTGATAAGAAAGTTGTCCAAAGGACTTGTGTCGAGTTTGTTAATACAATATCAAAAGCATGGGGAGAAGATCACATCACTCATTACATGGTTAGTATAAATTTTTTAAAATGCTTTCAAATTTTCATATATATTTAGATCTAAACATAAAACTAACATTATGATTTTGACATATGCAGCACATATTAAGAGATCATACATCATTTTTGCAAATATATATGGAAGCTTGAGTGTATGGTCATCACAAGGGATGGAGAAGTCACACTGACAAGCACGAGCATCATTTCATCGAAATACACAACATGGAGGAACCAATGAAAAACGAAACTACATTTGTCAATTGTTTCAGTGGTTCTACCGCATATAACAAAGTTCACACAATACAACAAGTTTAGAAAAACATGCAAGTTCATACAGGAAGAGAAAATTAGATGATTGCTGAGTAGAAAATCATCATGACATGTTCAGAATTGCTTTGCAAATTCATTGAACAAGAGAGGAGCAATACTCAATGTAAATATATTGATTGTATTATACAAAGTGTCAACTATTCATCATCAGATCTTATATCAGATTCTATGGTAGTATTGTCATGAAGAAATTCTCTGCTAGCGTATGCATCTAATAGATGTGCATTATTCTTATTTCCACTAAGCTCAATATAAGTGGAATACAATGAATAATGAGAGCTCCTTAAAGGAACATTCCCATCAGTAAAGCCTAAAATGTTCAAAACATAAGATCTTTTGACAAAAATGATCTTATTTGTCTTAACAAATTTATGTCCTCCTAAATAAAATGATAAAGCTTTAACTGCCATTATAAGATTCTCCCCGACTGGGCTCAGCTTGGAATGAGCAATACAGATCTCACTCTTCAAGAAATGTCAAAGATAGTGGCCCAGTCCTCTGTCCCTCTGGAACGAGGATGCGTGTTGTCTGAAACCACCTCGTCTCGCAGCAAAATCATCTATTATGAGAGCATCCTGCAATAGGAAATATGTTAGCAAAAACACAGTCAGTGATTGAAAACATTCAAATGCAAGGAAGATTAAACACTTACACATTCTTTATCATCACCAGCAACCAGATCAGGATGATCAATATAATGACCACGTACTGAAGTGGAATAATCAGTGAAATGCATTAATGATGGACGAGGGAAACCCATCTGGGACTGAAATGTCGTGAATTCTTCATCGGATGGCCTGCCTCGCCCATCCTCAGCTATATTTGATAAAGTCTTAGTCAGACATTCTTCACTGGTCATAAGACCCTCCTCATCATCAAAATCAATACCAGCAACAAGGTCATCTGTCTCAAAATCTACAAAGTCGGAGAATTCGGAAATTGTGCCGGATAATAAACATAGAACCTCGTCCTCACGATAGTCAAAAAATTTACATAAATTAGCAGTAGTAAAATATACATCATCATTAATATAATATACAGGCAAATTGAAAAGACATTGTGAGACACAATTGGTACTCCTTTTTGTTTTAGACTAGAAGAACTTTAGTATTAATTTTAGAGTTCTAGATTGCCTGGATCTCAAAGACAGACGAGCTTCTATCAATGATCCTGTGATAGAGTCCGGGTTGACACTCTTACAATTTGACATTGCAAGAGATTCATCAAACGAGTTGCTGGTGCTGAATAACTTTCTGCTTTAGGCCTTCAAGGAGAATAATGACACATTGTCACAGTGTCTGACAAGTGGATTCACACCAGCAACAAAATATCTGGTCATTCCTTATCATACCAAGTAAGATATATTAAGTGCTTCTTCCTATTTTATGCATTAATATTGACATTTTCACTTTAAATAGTTCTCAGAATTGTCGCTAAAGTACTTTCAATCTTATTTTGCAGTGATCACTAGAGTTTAAACCTGATCTCTATTAAGAGATCTGTAAATAATATTATTAAATGTTCTTGTGTCAAGATGAATTCGACGAGAAATACGCATAAGGATGTAGATATATTCATTCCATATCTAAGTAAATATATTTCTACAGACGTTCCCCATTCCGTGGACTGACAGATCGTCAGCTTGGAGGTAAACTCTGTCTTTCTTAATAGCATTTTGAAATCAGTATTCTAATGAAATATTTTCAATCTAATTCATTCTGTTTCATAATTAATTTCTTGTGTGCTGAATTATTTTGCAGTCACCCCAGCAAAATGATTCATTCAGTTGTGGGTGGTACACATTGTACAATGCCAAGTTGTTTTTTGAGTGATTCATCCTTCAACAAGATGTTAATATTTCTAAGGTAATAAATTCTGTTTATTCTTATTTTGGAATCATGATTAGTTTTCTATTTTGGTGATATTATTGGTCATTACTAATACATGAATGTTCTATTTTGCAGTTTACACTTCCTGAGTACACATCAAGCCAGGTGTACAGATTTAGACAAGAAATTATCCTGAGTATACTGGCTAGGGCAAGGCTTCAACCTCCCATTATTGATGATGGTGCAAAAGATGATGTAGTTGTACTAAATTAAGATCAGAAAATATATAGATAACATAGAACAAAAATACATGTACAGACTTCATAGAAAAATATACATTGATATATCAAATGTTGTTCCAGTTTATGAATTTGGGAGCACAAAATACATGTACAGATGCCCAACTTGAGCTTTCATTTATTGAATGAAAAGGTGTATACACAAATTTTTACTAAAGTTTATTTGAAACTATTGTTCTCCCACAATGGTGATTATTGTAGGTAGATCTTTGCAGCACGTTATCAGCTCCTGTCTTTTTCGCATCTGTGACATGGCAAATATTAGTGAATGTGCAATTGTAAATGATGACATTTTCTATTATTTTGTTCTATTTTGAAATGGCAATAAACATAAAGTACTTACGAGTCTTCCGTTGATGATAAATCTGAAATATATTGGTAGATTGGTTTGTAATAGCATGAGCTTTGTTCTGATAAAATCAAGCTTCCAGTGCTCTTCCACCTCAACCATAGTCAAATATTCCTCATTGTAGATAATGCTTATCTCCATTCGGTTTGTGTGACCATTTAGTTCAAAGTCTTGATCCAGTGGTAGCCATGTACCTTCAATTTTCTTGTATCTCTGGTAGCTAAATGTGAAACTGAGCATTTGCTTTTCGATATGATAACAAAAGATCATTGAGGACTGCATTCTATGTCATTATTTGTTTTACTATCCCAGCCTTGATCCATGAGATCTGACAAAGTCTCATATGATAAATCCTTGCAAACAAATAAAGTTGGTGTCCTATGAACACTAGCACTCGAGAAAAAATCAACAAATGTATGCAATGAGATAAACCAACTTAGGTGAACAATTTTCGAGCCTGTGCTTATCTTCATAGCATTTTTAATATCACTGAGTAGCTTGCATCTCAAGAATTCAGAAACAATGCTGTCAGGAGTAGGCCACTCATCACTTTGAAAACTAGGCAATGGAATTGCTTCGAGCTTGCCAAAACCTCCATATGTTTGTGGCGTATATAAAGATTCATAGAAATAGATACCACAATCTGCAAGTTCCTTTGGACTTATTCCTCTGTATTGTAGCTTTCCAACATCAGAGTGAAGCACGTCTAATATTCCTGCAAGTGATTGTGCGGGCTCCCATTCACTTATGCATGATGGATTTAAATCTGAAAGAAAAAAACAATGTTGAAGCATTTAAATCATAATCTGAAGAGCATCAATAAAGGAAATCACCTATGATTGTTGTAGAGTGCATATGTTTTGATATACTTACAATTACATTTTTTATGATCATGAGGATTGATATCATGTACTTTGATTTCTGAATGCATATATATATGTTGCACTAAGACTTCTGATATCGATTGACCTCTCGGGATAGTCTTAAACTCCAAAATTTTTGCTTTCCAATAAGATTTGTAAGTCATTTTTGCTCTTTTCTTTTGTCGAAAATTGCCCTTTGATGATGGATGCAGCAATACCCATGAGTTCTTTGTATATTTTGTTGGCTTCCAGTTATCAACTTCATCTTTCTCATTGTAAAGAATCACAGAATCGATTGTAGATTTGGATCTCCTCGCCATTGCTATTTTCAAAGCTTGGGCGCCAAAAATCTCTCTGATATGTTACTTGATTTTAATTTTTTGTATCACATTTAATCTAATGTGAATGCCAACATAGTCACAGTTACTGCGTATACCATATTTTATGTGACTGTACATACTATATTTCTATAATTGTAACTAGTATAGTTAGAAAATTTCATTATACTAACCAGCATAGTAAAGTAAATTTAACTTGAGATATTGACGTCGGGCAGATTAGCACATGTCAGACAGAAAAAAGAAACCAATGGGACACATCCATGCTGCCCGGACACAAATTTCAAAGTTTTCTATATTGCATTTTTATTTTTTAGTTAATTTGAACTACGTTACGTAGATTTCAAATCTGTGCATTTTGATTCGGCCTGGTGACGGTCGAAACTAAAAATAAAAAATAAAAGTATCTATACAAAGGGTCTTTTTGATATTGATAACTCCTCTAATGCCCCAAGCTATGGATCAATCCGAGTCATGGAAAGAGGAGTCACACCAGCAGCATGTAGCTACTCATCACAAATCAAGCATACACTAGTGAGAGCCCAGCAGATATACTTATACCCTCCAAGGCCCATGCACCACTAGTAGTGCACTGTGACACCTCACTGGACACCAGTTCCCTAATGACTCACTAATAGACCCATACCAGCTCCACCACCATGTATTTAGGCCTACAACCATTAATTATGACCATATACACATAAGGGCCCCAATTCCCTTATAGTCACAATTAACTTACGAGTTGTTGGTCTACCGGTCCCTAGCGTGGACATGCTACCCGAGACTAGTCATGGGCATGACAGCAATGCTCGCAAGGATGGTGTTGACAAATGATGACTGTCCGAAGACTGAGGAAGAGAGAGAACAGATGCAACTCACACCTTATAGGAAGCTGATAGAATCATTGATGTACCTTGATGACAACACACGTCACGAATCCAGGCTCAACACATTGGAAGATTGCAAAACGGATTTTGCAATATCTTCAATTAACGAGGGATTACGGGTTGTATTATTGTCGTGATGCAAGTTTCAAGATACTTTCCTACTGCGATGCTAGCTGGGCATCTCTCAAGGATGATTGTAAAAGCATCTCAGGAGGATGCACCATCGCATCAGGAGCAACAGTTCTCTGGGTCAGCAAGAAGCAGATCGTTGTGGCCCAGTCATCCTACGAAGCAGAGTACATTGCAGCAGCAAAGATGGCCAACGAGATAATTTGGCTAAGGCAGTTCTTGGACGAATTGAGCGAAACAAGGAACGAGCCTCTGGTTTTGTAGATGGATAACACCTCTACAATACATCTAACAAAAGATCCCATGTTCCATTCTAGAACAAAGCACATTGCGATCTAGTACCACTTGATCAGGAATCTAATTAAAAAGAAGATGATGTAGACCACCTGCATCGGAACGAAAGACATTGTTACTGACATCTTCACCAAAGCCGTGGACAAAGGACTCTTTGAGAGATAGAAGAGCAGTCTCGGGATCGTAAAGCTATCCTGCTTTGAGAGGGAGCTGAAGAAACAAAACATTTTTATTTACAAAGCTTTGCTAGCTTTTAGCCCTCTGCCTGACGAATATGTTCGCGAACACGAAAGTCAAGAGACACGAAGCTCGAAAGTTTTGTGAACACCTGACAAAAAGACACAAGCACGAAAGATTCGCGAACGAGAATCACTTGCGGTCCAATATGAGAAAGTCAGACGACGGAAACAAAACCAATGACGCGACACGAAAAACGTCGCGAAGCTTTCGTTGCCCTCACGCTCCAAAGAGTACCAGCAAAGATCATGCAAGTACCCAGATGTACAGATACCTGATCTGATGACATGATGTCAACAGATGCACTCTAGGTTGTGGCTAATCTGCCACTCTTGTAATTTCCTGATTAGTTATAGATGCTTAATCACTCTAATCTTAAAGTTACATAGAGCGACTATATACTTACTGGATGACACTTGACAACAGACAGAAAAGAGTAGTAGTCTGATGCTAGTAGGCAATCAAGACAAAATACAGACAAGAAGTCCGTTTGCATGCGATATGTGTTCTGTGATCAAGATCCATAGAGATCCAGAAGTCTGCTAGTAAGCGAGACATCCACTCGTGAGAGAACTGTACAAATAAGTGGTTCTTGATGGGCTTCTGGTTTGATCTGAACTAACTTCTGTGCCAATACTTCTTTTGTTTTTGGCACCATTTTAAGGAATTCTCCCAATGTAATATTCATCTTATTAGATAGAATATTCATGAGTATATCTTTTTGCGGTACTTCCAGTTCAGTCATCTTGAAGGGTTCTTCATGATGATGTAATTGAGAATTAGTAGATATTAGTAGATGCTTGTTGTTATGCGGCAGTATAAATAGCATACCGTTCTTTCATGATCATTACTGTAATTCCATTGTTCGTTACCTCTGTAAGGTTCAGGTTCCATCAGATTAGCAAGAGGAGCTGATTGTGTTGGTGGGGCTAGTAAAGCTAGTCTCTCTGGATACCCAAGAGCATATTGACGAGGTTTGGCTTCAGGATCCTTTCCGTAAAGAGGTTCCCGATATCCCATCTGGGCATATCGTTGCTGAATAATCCTAGGATTAAAATGGTAATAAGCAATCTCATGATTAAGTGAATTGCACAAATGGCAAATACTGGTTTCTATTCATTTTTTCAATTGTGGACATTCGTTCGTTGTGTGATTGTCCGTACAAATGGAACACCAGACATTTTCCTTGGTAGGAAAAGTCTTAGCAAACTTCTTAGGGTCCTTGTTTGCTTTTTCATGGAAATTTTTCAAGGATTTTATCTTTTCATCAAATTGCGATTGTAACTTTTCCATCTATATCTGTTGGTTCTTCCCAAGTTTTTCAAACTCATTGAGCATCATCTCTGCAGTAGCGTTGATATTCGTTGATCCGATAGTGGTGGATGTAGTAGTGGTCTACCTTGCTATATAAATAACATACCAATATTTGGCTCATCATCTGAATCTTCATCCTCCTCTCGTATCCCATCGTCCATAGCATTTTGCAAAGTTGTGTACTCATTATGGCGTTTCAACTCGCATCTGATCCCTTTAGGTAGACCTGCCAAAAACCACGTAATGATGGCATCTTCGTTAATCAGCTTGGGTACGCACTCAGATCTGAGGTGTTTAACCCGTTCAATGTAATCTCATACCATTTTCCGCTATTCCATTTTAATTTTACTTAGAAGTAGGAAAGGGTCTTCCATGAACTTCGGAGGTTTGAACCGTGTAATAAGGGCTCGTTTGATGGTTTTCCAATCTATACGCTCAGTTTCATCTTGATTATAATACCAATCTTGTGCTGCACCCATTAAGGCCATTGGAAATAGCTTAAATTTATCTTGAGGAAAAACTTCGCCATAGACTTCATTCTGCATAGATTTGGAGAAATCTAACTGGATCAGATAATCCATTGTACTTGGGAAGATCCAACCGAGGTGATCTTCTAACAATGATTGGATTGACTTCCTAGGGAGTAGCTCAAGGAGCAGCCATTTTTACAAATCAAATCAATCAGACAATGAGATTGGATCTAGATTTTTCAATCAAAATCTATCTTAGTTTAGATCTGCAAAATTTCTTTCACTTGACAATAATCAGATTTCTGTTCTTTTTGGAAAAAGATCTATGATCAAGCGATCAACACTTCTAAGAATGATGATTCAATTTGTAGCAGAATTGTCCAAAAATTTGAGAGGCTTGATCTGGAAAAATCGAAACCTAAAAATAGATCTTGATCTGAATGCAAAGCTTCAATGTGTCCACTTGTAATTCTAAAAAAAGTTGCAATCTCTTTCTCTCGAACCTCTGTCGAGCTTCCATCTCCCATTTCATACAATAGTTCGGAATCGTTGAACACAATTTTTATTGTGGCCATTGGATCTACAAGTGGCTTTACTCAAACCAACAAAGAAATTAAACAGAATAAAAAGTCCATGAATGCTCAACAACAAGCTTATAACAGTGATATCAACAAGCACCAATATTCCCTTTAATCTTAATAGAATTTGCTCTCCTATTCCAATAATAATAACTCCACAAATTTTGTAAACTCCCATGCATATGGATAATGTTCTAATTTCTAAGAATTAAATTAGCAAAAAGAAGTCTCCTTTTTCACTTGAATAACATAATGTGGGGCCAAGAACTAGCTATAATTATTACAATTTGTGGGCTAGGGATACAATTGTGCACAATAAAAGGAACCCAATAATGCCACCAATATTGTCAAATCTAATTGCAGCATGTGGCCCTTTGACCCTATGGCGTTATTTTAAGATACTCTTAACCTAAACCCTTCATGTGACTCCAAGCCCTAAACCCTTTTCACCAAGCCCTAAACCTTTTCACTATCCAGTTCTCTCGCAGATCAATGAGCGTGTTCTACCCAGTTGTTGTCAATGGATCAGCTACTCGTCCATCGACCACAATATTCTTTTTTAATAAAAGCGGAGATATTATTTTTGATCCGATTGCAGGGATTTCCAGGTATGAGATCCAACTAGTTTTTCTTTTCCAATATTTTTGTGTGGGATGCAAAGAAAATCGTCCCACCGCATCACTTGTTTACACAGCTCCAATCATTGCAACATTGGATCATTGGAATTCCGTTAAAAATCTGCAACCGTTTGGCCAGGCACGAATGAACGAACGGATGATGAAAGGGAAATGAGACTACCAAGTGTTTTTTAAATTCTGGAAATCCTTACCGGGCAAAATGGCCTCTGCCCAGCCCATTCCATAATACATAAGGACGTGTAAATTCAACTACAGTGTCTATATCCTCTTGAATGTCTTGTGTTTAGACACCATCCCTAGATTCAAGTTAGAGGAGGTAACTTTCCCCAAGCAAACCCCACCTCATAAGAATGCTGCAATGATAATATCTCTCTTGCTTTTGACACCCTATTTACATGTCAATTTACTGATTTTCCTAAAAAAGAAACATTATTAAGAGCATTGCTTTGAAAATTGCTTCCGATTTTACTTTAAGAAAATTGCAGAATTCTCTTATATGGGGCCGCTTTATATGGATTGAGCTTCTACAGCTGACAGATCAAAGCGTATGCCCTTCCAATAAAAAGCTTCATTCCATAAGCATCATGAAGCAAATATAAATTTAGTAGCACTTGGTTTCTACGCTCAAGGAAGCGTAAGTTCCAGAGGTGTCCAAAAAAGAAGCCAACCTAACTCCTCTAACCTAACTGCTCTATCTGGATGCCCTAAACGCAACTTATTCTCAACAGTTCTTTCCTAAAGTTAGATATTCATGAACAAACTTACTCGTACCACTATACCTTGAAAGTGTCGAAGGTGAAGGAGGTTCACCTTTGGACTGCCTACATCACTGACTTGAACTCTTTACAGAGCAACATTCCGAGCCCATTTCTGATTCTACGATCTGCGCACACATTATCAATAAATCTAGACTGCTGCAAGCTCTTGCTATGCTTGATAACTAGCTAAGTGCAGCGACTTAGAGCTAAAGGTCGTGAAAACCGATCATGATTATTGCATTGAATGACACAGAAATAAAAGCTTCGGTTGTCATTTGAACACAACCCGTCCTTGAGATATCCGTTTCTTTGGCAAAACGGTTCAAATTTAGAAAGAAAGAAACGTCGAGAAGATTGATAAGTAAACGCTAGATCAGGAAACCGCAAATATTGGCATGAAGGCCTATGGATAGATAGAATGGCAATAACGGATGCATAGCATATCAAAAGTGGTACGATGGAAAGACAATAGCTTTCATTTCTTATGAAAGGAATAAGCGTCAGGCTGATAAGAATCGTGGCAAGCTCCAGCCGCTTGGAGGGCTGAAAAGCCCAGCCTGAGTGAATTAGAGGCAGGATGCGCTTCGTGACGGGTTGAATATCTCCTCTTACACGCAATCCTATGTTTCCTTGCAGCTCGAAGTTCAGCAGCGGCGGCACTAGGTTTTGCCCTTGACCTAGTGGGTAATTCGCAAGCTCCAACAGCAGTGGTAGTCGCAGTCGTCCCTAAAACTACTGATTCGCCTGGTATAACAATGGGTGCACTAGTGAGTAAGGCGTCCATAGCAGGTCCGATCACATTAAACAATGCAGCATTTCCAACATGAACATTAAACTCATGGAACTGCAGCCTGTTTGCGAGAGGGGTTGGCGGAGCTGCTGCTTCAGTTTTTGCGATGTTGGAGAGGACAGGTGATTTCAAGCCTGTGGAAGTAGTTCGATGCTTTAGCCAAACCTGAATAAGTGCCCAAAGCCTTTGTGCTCCCTTCTGCCCTCCGCCTAAGTTCTCAACCGCTTCATCAAGGATTGGCTTCTTGACAATGATGCTTTTAAGATCAAATAGGTTGGCGTTGGTGATGGAAGTTGATGAAGAAGCAGCCTCTTGTGGACCGGACGTAATATCATAACTCCTTGCAGCATTGATGCAGGCAGCAGCTACTTGGGGCGAAGTGGTTGGCGGGGGAAGATCGTGGCCTGATAACGCAGATTCAAGAGTGCCGTTCAGCTGTAGCTGCAAATTATTGTTTTCAATTAGACCATCGCAGATGGGAGACGATGGAATCTCCATGTAGGTATCTGCAGCCACCTGCATCCATTCCTCAAAACCCAAACACGGCGCACTTGGGTGTGTGTCAACTTGGTGGAATATAGAAGAAACATCCTCGACACTTGGGTGGAATATAGAAGAAACATCTTCAGCACTTGAAATATGTGTGTCGACTTGCTGAAATAATATAGAAGAAACATCATCTGTACTTGAGCGTGTGTCGACTTGGTGGAATATAGAAGAATCATCATGGGCTGAGGCGGAAGAGCTGGATGGCCCATAGAACAACGAGTTGCAGTCATCGAGCGTGAATTCGTCGTCCATGATAGAGCCACCCTCTCGGCCAAGCCAAGCCTAGGCTTGTAGTTCAACCGGGGGCATGAGTGAACCCTTGAAGCTTGCTTTCCTTTTGACGCTGCCGATGATGATGATGAAAGATGAAGCTGAGCACACAGATATATACATATGCCTCCATTTGATTAGCGATGGAATAGTAGAAGGAAGCAGCATATGATATGTTTTCAGGTAGGAACAGAAGGTGCGTGGGATCGCTCCTGAAGCATGAAAAGGAGGAAGGAAGGAGCAGAACAGAACGCGTTAGGTTATAGAGAGAGAGAGAGAGAGAGAGAGAGAGAGAGAGAGAGAGAGCCCCCGTGATGAGTCATACATGGTGAGAGGCCTTTCCAGCACACGTAATGGATGATACACACATGTATGAATTGAGGAGGCACTTGAGCCATTCAATAATATAAGCACGACTCCAAGAGGAGAAGTCTCTTTCAATCCATAGAGAGGCTGCAACCCATATACCTACACACTATGCTTCTTGGTTTACAATGCTTCTTGGTTTATAAGGAAAAGCTCGAACCTAGGACCAAAGAAACCTTGGGTGTCACCTAGTGAATGAGCCAACACCTTGGATTGCTTATGGAAGAGTTACACACCAGACTCAAGTGCTCGTAATTTTTTTTCCAACTAACCTTATGATAAAAACCCACATGATTTGTATGAAATAGATAAAAGGCTAAAATGAAATCTTATTTTAGATATTTTGAACCATTAAAAGATTTACAAAATTGCAATGTGATAAGATGTGAATTTTAACAATTTTGCCTTTCTGTATTTGTTAATTTTTTACTAGGATTTTTGTACATATGTACTCACACGATGACATGTCAAAAAGAAGGGTGGAAGGTCGGTAACAAGCCAAAGCCAAAATGGTGGCAAAGTTTATCTCAGAAGATCATGAGGGAAGTTTCAATGGCAGAAACTGAAGAGCTGCGGTGTTTCGTGGGAGGTTTGTCGTGGAACACCACTGACAGAGATTTGGAAAATGCCTTTCAACGTTTTGAGCAGGCAAAGGTGGTTGTTGAGGAGATAATGGAAGGCCAAAAGGTTTTGGGTTTGTAACATTTGCTGATGAGCAAGATATGCAGGACGCCATCGACAAGATGCTTGGAAAAGATTTAGATGGACGATCCATTACTGTGAGCAGAGCACAATCTGAGTCTGGGGAGGAGGTGGCGACGGGGGTTCTCGGGAATATGGTGGTGGTGGTTAAGATTATAGTCGTTGTTCAGGAAGAGCTTGGTCGAGATGGGAGCCGAAGGAAGGACTCGGCTCGGTCCACTTGTGATGAGAGTGTGGGCTCGGTCGAGTTGCAATCAAGAGGAGGGGCTCGGTCGAGTGCAAGAGGAGGGCTCGGCTGAGGCCTGAAGTATGTGGAGTTCCGTTCAGATGAGAGTTGAGTAGGGGGCCGGGTCGCGTGGAGCTAGGGATTGATAGGTTTTTTTTTAAAAAAAAGTTTCTAGAGGCCTTAGGGTTAGGGCTGAGCGTAGGTAGGGTTAGGTCAAAAAAATTTAATGAGTCTTTGGCAAAAACTTCAAAATGAAGAAATTGGGAAACAATTAACAAAGAAGCAAAACTTATAAGTGAAAAGTTGAAGTGTTACTCTCCCAAATCTCCTACCAAAGTTTAAATTTGACCTCCTTCACAAGAAATGTCATATCTCTCTCAATTTTCAACCAAATTGGCTGCAAATTGGCTCAAATTCAAGCTGAGAGTGAGATCTACAGTCCTATAGAAATACAGTCACAAAATTCGGCCAAAAATACAGCCAAAATGAAAAAAAAAAAAAAACAGACTACAAAAACTACCACTTACTAAAAATGGAAGGAAAACACAAAAATGGCCATAACTTGGTCATTATAGCTCCAAATCAGAAAATATCAGTACCTCCAAGAAGCTAAACAAAAGATCTACTGATCTACAACATGAATTCACAAAAATAATGAAGATTAGTTGGTCAAAAAATAAATCAGAACCTGTTGAAAATTGAAAAATCATGAAAACTAGAACAAGAAACTCGACCAAACTTAACCAAATCCATCAAATCTGGTGTGATAAGGATCTAATGCTCTGATACCAAAATTTTCATGTGCCAATATTAGCATTAAAACATCTAATCCATTCATAAACATCAAATTCTAATGAAAACACAAGAAATCAAGAAAATAAGCCAAAAATCAAGAACGTAGACAAAAGTAGCAAACCTTCACCAAAATAGGCAAAGTAAGATATCATTATCCATGATTATTGATCATTCAAAGAATAGGGGCTTGATTCTAGAGCATGATCATAGCTCTCATGTGATTTTAGGCACATGAACCACTTTCTCCATAGAAAAAGCTCTGAAAGAGAAGCTCCAAGATCTTTTAAATCTCAAAATTACAAAATGAACAATAGCCCCCAAATTTAGCACGACCTCAGCTATTTATAGTGGTCATATGTGCTTCTTTTACAGGTTTGGGGCCTTTTTTTTGGCTAAATTGGGCCTTACAACCATTATTACAATTTCGCTATTCACAAATATAGCGAAGTTCTTCGAGCTGCTTTATTAACTGTCCTATTGACTAGTTCTAATCTAATTTAGCTCCATGGCTATATTTGATAATTCATTAGTAAGCTCATGGGCTAATTACATGCAGCACATGATAGATCTTCATCTCCCCGGTGCTCGAGACCTGAGGTTAGTGACTGGGGTGCTCCTTCTGGTTGAGTCCCTTTGGATTGCCCAGTTGTCTTCTAAGCCTTTGTCTTCTGCCTCAGGTTCATGTGAAGGGTCGATTGCAAGTGTATCTTCTGATTGTGTAATAGTAGACAACTCTCTTTCTCCCTCCCTTGAACTTTGTTGCATGTGGTTGTTGTTGGATTGTTACCACAAAATCAACTGCTTGCTGTATGTGAGGGGGTGATATCATCATTTGCAAGGACCCTATTGGTGATTGGGACCGAGATCTTCTAGCAGGTGATTGCACTTGTGTGGATTGTGTCTGTTGAGTATCCATTAGTTGTAGTTGTTGTGAGGAGGTGGCAGATGATGTCCTTCTGAGCTTGGCTCATTTTGTTTGCAAGCTGCCTTCCTCTTCATGATCATTGTCCCCACTACTGCACATTTGGTGATATCAAGAAAATAAGCCAAAAATCAAGAACATAGACAAAAGTAGCAAACCTTCACCAAAATAGGCAAAGTAAGATATCATTATTCATGATTATTGATCATTCAAATAATAGGGGCCTGATTCTAGAGCATGATCATAGCTCTCATGTGATTTTAGGCACATGAACCACTTTCTCCATCAAGAAAGCTCTGAAAGAGAAGCTCCAAGATCTCTTAAAACTCAAAATTACAAAATGAACAATAGCCCCCAAATTTAGCACGACCTCAGCTATTTATAGTGGTCATATGTGCTTCTATTACAGGTTTGGGGCCTTTGAGTATTTGATGGTTGATGTCTTTGATTGAGTCTTTGGGTAATTGCTTCAACTAGAATCCCTTGGTTGAAATATTTTGTTGGAGTTCGATTGAGAGATTCGACTGAAGTCAACGTGAATGTAGCACTCTGTGAGAGCACTCGGTCGGGGCACTCGGGTAGAACATTTGGTTGAGCGTCGCTCGGTTGGAACATTTGGTCGAAGCACATTGGACCAAATTTTCACAATTTCTCTGTAGTTGACTCCAAGACCATTGTTTCAATTATATAATTTGTCGCTTTGTTGCAATCAAATTTTTGTCACGTCAGGAGAGGTCCGTCTCCTCGATTGTTCCACCGAAGGAAGGGCTTTCCGCCTCGAGCTACTGCCCCAACTAAAGTATGCCTATCCCTCCCTCGATGTGTGTCAATGAATCCTTGTCTCTCTGGCTTTGGCTTGTTACCGACCTTCCACCCTTCTTTTTGACATGTCATCGTGTGAGTACATATGTACAAAAATCCTAGTAAAAAATTAACAAATACAGAAAGGCAAAATTGTTAAAATTCACATCTTATCACATTGCAATTTTGTAAATCTTTTAATGGTTCAAAATATCTAAAATAAGATTTCATTTTAGCCTTTTATCTATTTCATACAAATCATGTGGGTTTTTATCATAAGGTTAGTTGGAAAAAAAATTACGAGCACTTGAGTCTGGTGTGTAACTCTTCCATAAGCAATCCAAGGTGTTGGCTCATTCACTAGGTGACACCCAAGGTTTCTTTGGTCCTAGGTTCGAGCTTTTCCTTATAAACCAAGAAGCATTGTAAACCAAGAAGCATAGTGTGTAGGTATATGGGTTGCAGCCTCTCTATGGATTGAAAGAGACTTCTCCTCTTGGAGTCGTGCTTATATTATTGAATGGCTCAAGTGCCTCCTCAATTCATACATGTGTGTATCATCCATTACGTGTGCTGGAAAGGCCTCTCACCATGTATGACTCATCACGGGGGCTCTCTCTCTCTCTCTCTCTCTCTCTCTCTCTCTCTCTCTCTAACCTAACGCGTTCTGTTCTGCTCCTTCCTTCCTCCTTTTCATGCTTCAGGAGCGATCCCACGCACCTTCTGTTCCTACCTGAAAACATATCATATGCTGCTTCCTTCTACTATTCCATCGCTAATCAAATGGAGGCATATGTATATATCTGTGTGCTCAGCTTCATCTTTCATCATCATCATCGGCAGCGTCAAAAGGAAAGCAAGCTTCAAGGGTTCACTCATGCCCCCGGTTGAACTACAAGCCTAGGCTTGGCTTGGCCGAGAGGGTGGCTCTATCATGGACGACGAATTCACGCTCGATGACTGCAACTCGTTGTTCTATGGGCCATCCAGCTCTTCCGCCTCAGCCCATGATGATTCTTCTATATTCCACCAAGTCGACACACGCTCAAGTACAGATGATGTTTCTTCTATATTATTTCAGCAAGTCGACACACATATTTCAAGTGCTGAAGATGTTTCTTCTATATTCCACCCAAGTGTCGAGGATGTTTCTTCTATATTCCACCAAGTTGACACACACCCAAGTGCGCCGTGTTTGGGTTTTGAGGAATGGATGCAGGTGGCTGCAGATACCTACATGGAGATTCCATCGTCTCCCATCTGCGATGGTCTAATTGAAAACAATAATTTGCAGCTACAGCTGAACGGCACTCTTGAATCTGCGTTATCAGGCCACGATCTTCCCCCGCCAACCACTTCGCCCCAAGTAGCTGCTGCCTGCATCAATGCTGCAAGGAGTTATGATATTACGTCCGGTCCACAAGAGGCTGCTTCTTCATCAACTTCCATCACCAACGCCAACCTATTTGATCTTAAAAGCATCATTGTCAAGAAGCCAATCCTTGATGAAGCGGTTGAGAACTTAGGCGGAGGGCAGAAGGGAGCACAAAGGCTTTGGGCACTTATTCAGGTTTGGCTAAAGCATCGAACTACTTCCACAGGCTTGAAATCACCTGTCCTCTCCAACATCGCAAAAACTGAAGCAGCAGCTCCGCCAACCCCTCTCGCAAACAGGCTGCAGTTCCATGAGTTTAATGTTCATGTTGGAAATGCTGCATTGTTTAATGTGATCGGACCTGCTATGGACGCCTTACTCACTAGTGCACCCATTGTTATACCAGGCGAATCAGTAGTTTTAGGGACGACTGCGACTACCACTGCTGTTGGAGCTTGCGAATTATCCACTAGGTCAAGGGCAAAACCTACTGCCACCGCTGCTGAACTTCGAGCTGCAAGGAAACATAGGATTGCGTGTAAGAGGAGATATTCAACCCGTCACGAAGCGCGTCCTGCCTCTAATTCACTCAGGCTGGGCTTTTCAACCCTCCAAGCGGCTGGGGCTTTCCACGATTCTTATAAGCCTGACGCTTATTCCTTTCATAAGAAATAGAACGCTATTGTCTTTCCATCGTACCGCTTTTGACATGTTATGCATACGTTATTGCCATTCTATCTATCCATAGGCCTTCATGCCACTCAACGTATTAGATAACGGGCCCGTTACGGGATATTGTGACGTCCAAGGGCGAGCCCGGGAGTAATGGGCCCTCCGGGCCCATTACTTGACGTTATGGTCGGGTTTCTGCCTTTCATGGCACTTCAATGTGGGGGACTACTTGTGGCACACCGAGCTGCAATGCGGTGCATGTGCGCATGTAGATTCGTCTGTAGTTTTGTGTCTTTCTGGGCATCTCCATATCTGCGCATCTGCTCTTCTTGGCTTCTCCTGGTGATGGAATTAGCTCTTGATCTTCTTGAGATCGCTGCATCGCTATTGTACATAGGGGACAGAGAATCCACCTCAATTTCAATTCCTCCAAAAAAATTTAAGGCTTGGAGCGTCAATGGTTTTCCTACTTCAACATCCCCATGTTCTTTTGTCTGATCATTCGCGATCTTTACATCAGAGAATATAGTAAAGTCTATTTTCTTCATTGAATAACTCTTAACTCTGCCAAAACAATATTGTAGCATTTAGATTTTTAAGATTCCAGTACATAATTCACGCAGCTGTAGTAGTTTTTCAAAAAGTTTCAATCAAAAACTTGCTCAATCAACTTGTGCGGAACATTTTGTGTGTTGTCAAAAGTTTAGCAATACTGCTACTAGCAGTTTGGAACTGTTCCTAGTTCATTTGGTGGGGATTTGAGCAATTTTTTTGTAGATTAATCTGAGCATCTTGTTTGTTTTCTAACGTTTTAGAAGTAGATAGTTGCAAGAACCGTTTGGTTATTCACCTATATGCACACAGATCTTTTGGTGAATGGTTTTCAGTTGCATGTGAATTTGTGTGCATGTATCTGGAGTGAACGAATCCTAATCATCCCACTAACAAGCTGGGAAACGTGTCTAAATGAAGAGAAACCCTTCTGCCTGAACCGGCTTAACCCAAGAAGATATCACTTAACGAGCCAATTACCTGGAACGGGCAGAAACTTCCCAATTTTTAGAGACAAGAAAATAAAGAAGACCAAAAATAATCGTGTTCACAGATTCTTAGTAGGAATCTGTGAACATTTGGCATCATTTCCACCAATACACAGACACATACATTCATAAACCAAACTATCTGTGCTCGCAAACAAGTTCTTGAAGTATCCTGCTTTCCATCTCGCCCGAGTCCGTCGCTCTGGTCTCGACCGAGTGTTTGGCTCCGTTCTCAACCGAGACTTCACGTTCCAAACCTGGCCGAGTCCCACAACTTAACGTCTGGACTGATCCGAATCCTATTTCCTTTTGACTGGATACTCCACGTAGAATCTCAACCGAGTCCTTTTTATTAGGATCTTGACCGAGCCTAACATTCGGCTCTCAACCGAATCCTTTTATTAGAATCTTAGCTGAACCTAAGGTTCAGATCTCAACTGACTCCATTCTGTCAGATCTTGACTGAACCTCCAATTAAGATCTCGACCGAGTCTCTCTGTTAAGATCTCGACCGAGTCTCTTCATTAAGATCTCAATCTAGTCTCTCCGTTAAGATCTCGATAGAGCCTCTCCGTTAACATCTTGACCGAGTCTCTCCATTAAGATCTCGACCAAGCATTTCTGTCAAATATCGACCGAAGCCATAACTCAGATCTCGACCGCGTATTTTCGTTGAGATCTCGACCAACGCCATACCTCATATCTCAACCGACTCTTTGCAGTGTCACCTCGATTGAACCCATTTTTTTTCAGATCTTAACCAAGCCATTGCATTGTAGTCTCGACCGAGCCGAGTCGATTAGAAGTCAACTCTATATTTGACTAGACCTTACCACTAGCCAAAGGCCACAACTATCAACTAAGTCCTTTTGCAATACCACTACCTTGAATATTGTGCCATTTGAATATATACAAGTCATTGTACTCTGATTGAAATACCTTGATATATTTTAAATCCAGAGTGCCGAAAAAAAAAACAAAAAACAAATACAAAAACAAGAGTCCAAGAAGCCCAAATACCCAACCCTAAGGTACTCTAGACTTTTGATATGGATCGTCCTTACGATTCGAATTCCACAGAAGACTATCCACCAGAGATGGTATCTCCTTAAACAGAACAAGCTAGATACAATAGGTACTCTCGAATGAGATCACAAATCCATGAGCCATCTACCAACCCGTTTGAGAGATGGGAAGCTATGAGAGATAAAGTTGCCTATGACCGACCACAATTTCATGTTGTTGAATCCTCACACTTAAGAGCTCACTTAACAGGGCTTTTGCCAATCACGGTTTGCGTACGACCCATCTTGTCGATCACTCCTACGATCAAACATACCATCATGATATCGCACCCACTTCTGGTAGCTCAACACACTATCATGAAGATACCTCATGCTCGTGTAAACGAGATGAGTATTCTACACACCCAAAAAATCCAGGATAGCTAGCCAATCAAGATGGCTATGCAATTGCCACGGGACCCATGAGCAACAGATGTTTCATCTACAATAAAACATGACATTTTATGGTCAACTGCAAAGTGAAAAACCAAAGCACGTTGAATGTCCAAACTATGTTCGAAAACACAGTTTCAAGGATTGCCCAAAGCAACCTAACATGATCCTCCCAGCACGACATATCTCATCGGAACCAATTAGAGTCCTTACTAGAGCTCAATGCCAAAACCAACAACAACCACAAAACCACAACCCAACTGACCATACGGGAAGCTCCTTGACACCTTCCACTTTACCAAGAGATTACCCAAACCCACGCATGGAACAAAGGCAATAACACGAATTTCGAGATGAGTTTTTGCAGGAGGAACAAAAATTGAATGGTCCATTATTTGCTCCAATTCTCGAAAAAGAGCAATCCCTACAAGGACTCGAAACATTCTCCGAGCTTCTGTAGGCTCAAATCACAATGTCGTTCCGTAGCACAATGAAATCTTTCACTGGTCTCCAACGTTATATCCATCAACGTTTTCAGCTGCCCACAATTCCAAATGAATAGCGAAAACCAAAAGAGATTCCAGAAATTCCTCATATTCCCATGAATCTGAGGAACATAGGTGTTGCTAAGGGGACTAGCATCACCTTACTGATGCACTATAAAGATTATCCAGCAGTATCCGCTATCCTTGATAGTGGATCAGGCGTAAACATAATGGCTTTGTCACTAGCAAAGTCATGGGGGTTCAACACCTTAGATCAGCCACGTTACAAACTTCGTATGGCTGATCAACGAGTCACCGACCCTGCAGGTCACTTATCGAATATCCCAATCCATATTGTAGGTGTCAAATTTACCATAGATTGCGTCATTCTCGATCTACCAGATGATGCAAATACATATAAACTCCTCCTTGGCACACCCTGGCTACAGATGGCAGGCGTTGTCCAAGATTGGAAGCATAGCAAAATAACCTTTGGCAATAGCGAAAAAATGAGTCACTGTTGACTTAATTTGCCACGTAAAGCCCACCAAAGTTTATGACGATTGGTCACCAACCACATATGACGAATCCGATAGTGTTCCAATCCAGTCACAAGGACACTATACAAGATCAACTGATATTATAAATTGGGGTCAAGCACTAGCCATTGTGGACTGTGCTGATTCCAATAGATGTCGAATAGAAACCGCCGCAGAAACCATCTTCTACGAACATTGACATGCCCATCATTCCACTCATAATGATCGACCCAATTCCTATAGCTTGGTGCATGTGCATACCGATGCAAATAAGTATGTCATAGGGGGTCTCTTAGCACAATCGGACGAATATGGAAAGGATTTTCTGATACGTTTCTTGAGCAGGCAACTGGTGCCTGCTGAAGTAAACTATACAACAACCGAGAGAGAAGCAGTGGCCATGGTCTACGCCGTACAACAACTCAGACACTATTTGCTAGGCCAGACCTTTGCATTCTACATAGCCCATTAGGCACTATTATACATTGTTAATAAATCCTGTAAAACAGGATGTATAGCTTGATGGCTATTAATACTCGAGGAATTCAATTTTGAGTAGTCGTCAGGAAAGGAACCCAACACTTCATGGCCGATCACCTTTGCAGACTTTCCAATGCTGAAAAGGCTGATGCACCAGTCAACGACGATCTGCCTATGCATGCCTTTTTCAGATCGATAGCACTCCCTTGTGGGTTGAGGAAATCACTCAGTTCCTAACCACCGAAAGACTCAAAGAAGTCCTGAGTATAGTAGCAAAAAGAAAATTTTTGCTAAAAGAAGCACCCTCTTCAGACTTTATGTACCGGACATGAAGCTCTCCTTTTGAGATCAAATGTCAACTGTGATGGTACTTCAGAGGTATGTGTTTTGTCTTTGAATGGAAGACAAGATCCTGGGATAGATATATGGCACTCTAAGAATCCATCATCATCGTGCATGGCTCTCCTTGTGGTATGCCAATTGCCTCCAACATCATTTGCAACGAAACTACCTCGTTCGCCACCTTTGAAGTTGTGATGTATTCAGCTTCGCATGAGGATTGAGCTACCAAGGTTTGTTTTTTGCATATCTAGTTGATTGTTTCTCTGCACGCTATTGAACATCCGCCTATTACAGACTTGTTGTCATCTTTGTAGCTTGCCCAGCTTGCATCACTATAGTGGTGCAGCTCAAATCCTTTTCTTTCGTTGTCTGCTCTGTAGGTTAATCCCATATTTTGGGTACTCTTCAAATATTGTAGGATTCGTTTTGCCATTTGCCAATGTGCCATGCTAGGATTGGAAGAGAATTGGCTTAAAGCATAAACAGAGAAAGCCAAATCGGGTCTGGTACAAATTGTAAGGTACATCAGACTACCGATTAGATTTTGGTAGGGTTTTCATTGAACTGATTCCTTTTTTCAAGGATTGAATCCTATGTTTGGAAGTCAGAAGCCTAGGCAGAACCTTTGCTTCTTTCTTTTTCAGAAGAACACAACATTATTGCTATAGCATGGACCTCCAAAATCAGACAATACCACTATATTGTTCAGCATTTCAACAACACTCATTTTTTGCCTTGACCGCGGATTTTCCTAGAAGCATTGAAAAGTAAGAAAGGCCAGTTTTTGTGATACTTTCAGTGGATCTATCTAGTATCCACAACCAGGTGGAATCTTTTGCTATCCCAATAAAGGGTTTCACCCATGCTAACAACCTTTGCTCACACTTTGGTCTTTTGCGATCCACGGCTTGCTTTCCAGTCATCAACTGAAAAAGTATGCTAAAACTTCAAAAATTTTGTTCATTTCACTTGTTGGATGAGTTCAAAACTCAAAAATCAAGAATTTGTAGGTACTATGTGTGGCCAACAATGCATCATCAAGGATTTCCACTCTTCATCAAAACTATATCGTCTGCTGAATTCAAAGACAATGTGGTAACTATATTATGTATGATGGCATTGAGAGATGGCCCTTTGAGTTTCTAAACTTACGTGTATAATCGTCTCGCCTATGAAGCAAAAATGATTTACACTATACACTTCAGAGTAATTACTAGTTTCTCAGCAATTCCTTTTCAGCTTGGGTCATGATCAATTGAAGGCCAAAAATCAATGCTGAACAGAAGGTGCATTTCTTGCTTTTGGATCTCAAAAGTGCAAAGCTATCTTGCTCTTTTGGAAAGCTGGTGAAGTTTGGCCTTATTAGGTTTCTAATAAGGTGAAAGTTGCAATCAATTGGTCTCTTGGAAAGCTCCAGTTTGCAGGATTTGCAGTTAGGAAATTAGCAGGGTGGTTGTCAGGTCGGCTTCCTTTGGTTGAAATGCCTTGAGCATACTTTTTGATGTTATTGCATGTCATTTGAAATATTCTGCTAATCTCACACCAACGCAACTAAGAATCCCATATGTATAGCCACACAACACCGCCTCACCCAAACCTTTTTTAGAAGAACGAGATCTGATAGGAGGTAACAAAATTTTTGGAGCTACTATGAAACCATGGAACATGAACACCGAACATCTGTTCATTGCAGCATGAACATCACACATTCTCCTAAAACAGGCAGACACTTCCTCTCACCTACAAAGCGTTGCATGCAACGACAATGAAGACCCCAGAAATGGCAAGACGTGAAAATACGAATTTATGTGTGAACCAGCAGATAATCATAAAACCTAATTATAAAACCCTGTAACACAAATAAATAGCATGTATCCATGCGAGAAGCCACACAATAGGCAGAGATAGCACACACAAAATTATCTTTCAAAAAACATTTTAAACATTTGTGCCTAAGACTACACAAATGTATTTAAAAAGTCTTTTCTTAATACGTGGCTTTTTTATAAATTAACTTAAATATTAAAAAAACAAATAAAATAGAAAAAAAATAAAAAACACACAAGCATGTCAAATTTGTTTATGATTACAATGTGGCCCTACAGGGCCAATATTTCAATAAGTGCTTTGAAACCTCCTATAGCATTAAAATATAATTGTAAGTACCAATATAAAAAAGTAATTGGTTCCAAGTTGAAAGGAAATATTGGTGCTTGTAAGCTTGTTGTTGAGAAATCGTGGACTTTTCATGTAGTTTTTCACAAACCCGCCGACAACAAACAATTCTTTTTTTCTGCTATACCATTGGACGGAGGTGAGTAGCTGGTATTGTATTGTTGATGTATCTCATTCGCCTCTTGTAGAACTCCTTGAATTCGGTGGAGATGAATTCTTTCCCTCCATTAGTACGTATAGCTTTGATCTTCCTCTAGGTCTGATTTTCTGCAGATGCCTTGAATTGTTTGAAGAACTTGAATGCCTTTGATTTGTTCTTCAGATAATAAGTGACAGTTCTTCGAGAAAACTCCTCAATGAATGTCAGAAAAATAAAGGGCTATGTCTGTGGAAGCAGTCTGCATTGGGCCGCAAATGTCAGTGCGTACAAGATCTAGCAAATTTCTAGAAGTATGAACTGAATTGGAAATGAATGAATTTCTAGCATGTTTGTTGATAATACAGCTTTCACATGGAGAATTCGATTTGTTAATGGCCCGGAAGATCTTGCACTAGATTCTAATTCGACATTTCATGAATACTATTGAGATTTAGATGGCCTAATCTGAAATGCCAACGCATATCAGTCGATTCAGAAGTAGAAGTGTGAAGAGCTTGACTCTTTGTAGAATAGTAGTGACTAAGCATGTCAAGATAGCCACATCTTCTACCGAAAGCTAAAACTTTCCTAGACTTGTCAAGAATGGTGCAGCCTTCTATATCGAATTCAACCCTACGACTTGAATCAGTGATTCTACTTATTGAAAGAAGATTTTTGATCAAATTTGGAACATGAAGAACACTGGACAACAACTTTACTTCACCCTTCTGAAATTCAACCCTCACTGTTCCTTCACCCTCGATAGAATGAGATGAATTGTCTCCAAGTTGAACAACTCGAGAGTGGGTGAATGATTTATAGTCTTGGAACCAGTCTCGGTGGTGAGCCATGTGTTGACTTTCTTCTGAGTGTAGATACCAGGAATCGATATCTTGTTGTTCTCCAACCTTGGTCATGAAGGCTGCTTCGTCTTCCTCTTGTTGCTGGATCGAGTGACTGGTTGATGTAGCATTTGCTTGCTGTTGGAACTGCTTCTTTTTTTCATTGTTTTATTTTAGAGTTCTACAATTCTTGATGAGATGTCCAATCCTTTTACAATATTTGCAAAATAGTTTCTACATTGGCTAGAATGATGAAGTCTCTGAAGTTGATGGTGTGTTTGATACAGGCCGTTGCATGTTTCTCCTCTTGTTAGAATAATCTGACTGTGTAGATCACTTGGATCTAAACTTCTGATTTTTCTTTGAATATAGAGCTTGAGGATCCATTTAAATGTAAAATGCCACAATGCAAAGTATGCCTATCCCTCCCTCAATGTGTGTCAATGAATCCTCATCTCTCTGGCTTTGGCTTGTTACCGACCTCCCAACCCTTCTTTTTGACATGTCATAGTGTGAGTACATATGTACAAAAATCCTCGTAAAAGTTTAATAAATACAAAAAGACAAAATTGTTAAAATTCACAATTTATCACTCTATTTTCAACTTTGTAAGTCTGTTAATGGTTCAAAATATCTGTAATAAGATTTCATTTAGCCTTTTATCTATTTCATACAGATCATGTGGGTTTTTATTATAAGGTCAATTGGAAAACAAGAAGTGGTATTATATCACAAAGGCCTTGCCATGTCTTAATAGCATGAATCTTGCAATTTTAGGATATGGATAAGGCATTTTGGATATTGGTGCGAAAAATTATTTTGTGCAATGAATCTATATATTGATTTTGAAATATGTGCACAATTTTGATAACTTTGTTTTGCAGTTCAAGTTTGAACCTCAATTTAAGGCCGAATTATCCGACATGTAAGTAAGCATGTATGCATGTAAAATAGAAAATAGAAAAAGACATTTGGTGAATGGCGAAAAATCCCTTGTTTTATGTACATTTTGATATTTTATCATCTTAATTTAACATTTTTCCAAATGTTGCCACGTTTTCATTCAAAACATAGGTTATGGTGCTTGTTATTCTCGTACCACTTTAGATTTTATTTATTTTTGATCTATTGCTTTGTATTCTTTGTTGTGTCGACATGCCATGCAAGAACAAATGACATTGTTTCATGTTCAAATTAGGCTTGTCGATGTTTTCTTTCAAAATAACATGTGTATAGATGGTTGATTTTTTTTTTTTACAAAAGTGTTTATATTGTTTATTATTTTAATTTCACAACTAGGGTGTTTAAACTTTTTGCATGTTGGATGAGGAGTTGATGGAGTGAGATGTGAATATTGAAATGTGAATATTGTGAATACTATAACGTGAATATTGTGAATACTGATCATGAAACTCTGAATATTGATCGTGATACTCTGAATATTGATCATGAAACTCTAAATACTGGTCGTAAAACTCTGACAACTGATTGTGATACTTTGAATATTAATTGTAAAACTTTGAATATTGATTGTGGTATTTTGAATACTGATCATGATACCTTGAATACTTTGATCGTGACATTATTTTTACAGCACAATTGTGAAGAGAAAATAGTAAATTTTCTAAATACTAAAATTCTAACTTTTTTGTATATCGAATGTGAATTACATTAATTATATCAAACTATAAAGTTAGTGAGTACTTAATCAAGATATTTGTGGTTATTTGTTTTTGTTTAATTGCACGAATTGTGACCATTTTTGTAAATTCAATCGTAAAATTGAGAACGTGCATTTTCGCAATTGTGAGTGTGTGCATCATGAAATTGTAAATATCACATTGTGAAATTTACTACTACTTTCATGAATATTAATTTTGAAAGTTTTGTATTAGCTATAATACTATTAATACTTAATTTGTCGTCACTTTTCAGAATTAATTGCAATATTTGAATCTACTATTTTAAAAGTTATGCATAGTTTTGTGACTATTTGGTTATGAGTTTGTGACATGATAAGTACTCAAATATAAAAATACTTATGATTATTTGTAAATTTAGAGATTGACTAAATAATTTTCATCCATTTTTACTAAATGGTCATTTCTCATGTAAAAAATTGACAAATGTCAAAACACCACAATCACAATCACTACCACAAAAGTAGTTAATTTTTTTACAATCGTAGAAGTAAGATTGCATATTGAGATTTAAAAAGGTTAATAATTGTGTATGAAATTATTTTGCCAATAAATAGGTGATTTTCGTTTGATGATAGTTTTTTACAATACGTTTAATATTTTGACCACAAAATATGTCCGCCATTTTAAATTTTCTTGATGTTGGCAAAGATTCAAGAATATTCACGGCCAATATCTATATTAATCACAATCAGTATATATTCAAGATATTTCAATAGTCATGTTGGAGAGTTTGCGGATCCTAAGACAACCCTAACCCTAGTTAATAAGCGAGAGGGATTTGGCATCCTGCGTGTAAAGTCCAACTCGATGATCACATAGTTATTTGATAATTAGAAAGTCAATAAAAGGACTTTAGGCCTTTTTGCGAGATTTTTAATGTCGCAGGCCTGAATGTGAAGCTAGTGAATAAAGTTGGGACTCCCACCAAAATTGGTTCAAATTCAAATTCAAATTGGTTCCCTCCAATTTGAAATGGGCTCCCACATTTCTTTTTTAAATTTGAATAGTTAGGGAGGTAGAAATGGGCCAATAGGATTTTGAGGCCAAGGTCCTCCTCTCTACTATAAATAGTGCCAAACTCGAGTTTGGAAATGATGTTCAGATCTTCATTTCAATACAAGCAGATTGGTTTTCTTATGGAATGGACTTGTGAATGTCCTTGCTCTCTAAATCTTTTCCTCCATCTCTCATGCTTTTGTTGTATTTGCTAATTGTTGGATTTGAATGTTAATTGCGATTGCCATTTCTTATTCTTTTTGTGAGAGAGAGAGAGAGAGAGAGAGAGAGAGAGAGAGAGAGAGAGAGAGAGAGAGAGAGAGAGAGAGAGAGAGAGAGAGAGAGAGAGAGAGAGAGAGAGAGAAACAAGTTTCTATCTCATTGTAGATCATAGGTTAATGGATGTAGTGTTAACACTTAGGGCTAATGGATGTTAGAGTTAGATGTGGATCTTCCATTCATGTTGTAATCCGAGATATGTTATCGCTCTCATGGGAACGAACCTACCGTGACAACTGACTTCTTCTCCTTGATGCTAGATTGCTTGGATCTTGGGTTGAGGTTAGGCTAGGAAAGAAACCCACTGCAGTTTTGGCGCAGTTGCCGGGGAGCTACGCCAATTTTTCAGTTTGAAGCATGTTTGTTGGATGGTTAGCTTGCATTAGACATCTTGTCGTGGCATGAATAGTGTTAAAATTGCATTTAGGGTTAGTTTGGAAGTGATTTTGCTTGGTTTGAGTGGATTTTCTTGTCTGAAATCTAATCTGATTATTGAACAGGAGAATCTTTTCAGATCACCATTCTTAAGATCCATTTGGATCCAAAAAATCAGAAAAAACAACAAAAATCGGTCAATTCTGTCAGTTTTGAGCAAAAAAGAGACAAAATCATCATCAAATCTGATAATTTTTTATCTTCTGACAAGAAACCTTCGCCGAGTTACAGAAAGCTTTGGTTTCATTCACAGATTCTTTAGATTGAACGACAAAGATTTATTCCCAACAGATTTGCAAAAACATAAAAAAAACCATCAAAACCCTAAAAATACAAAACAAAACTTTCGTTCGATTCATTGTGCATAGGTGTGATTCAGATCTATCTGCTGCCAGATCGGCGAAGAATAATACCAAAAATAGAAGACCAAAGTGACTGTTCATCTAGTTGCTAGTAACCTTTGAAAAATTCACAACTTTCTGCAAAAATATTAGTTCTTTGAGATGAACCTTCGCCTAAACCTTTGTTAGTTTTTGTGTCAGTCCCACTTACTATTTTTTGATAACCAATAAGTTGGGCAAATGTTTCCCAAAAGATCAGCTGTCATATTGTCACATTTTTGCCAAAAAATTCTCTTTTTTGCAAAAATTCCAGTATTATTCTTGATTCTTTACAAGATTCTTTGCCGAGTTTTGTGAGGATTCTAAATATAATAAATTATCATTTGTGAGATCGACAAAGATTAAGGATCTTCCAAAAAGTCTATTTTTACTCTTGCAAAATTGCGAAAACCCTATTTTTTGTCAGAGAGAACCTTCGTCAGTTCTACCACATATTTATCTGTGACAGATTTATCCACTGTAAAGTTAGTGAAGGTTAATTTTATCACAATTGTCAATAAATAGCCTGATCAGTGATTTTTATCAAAAATAGTAGTGAAGATCCTTCGCCAAGTCAACCTTTGCCCAGGAAACCTTCGCCAATATTATTTTTAGGTTCTAACTTACCAAATGTAGCCTTTGACAAATTTTTGATCCATTTTGATGGAAATTTTGGAAAATTTTCATTTTTAGTGTCAATCACTTGCTCAAGATCTATTACTTGAAACTAGAAATCTGATTATTTTCAAGTGATAAAATTTTTACAGATCTGACCTGATCTGATTTAAGATAGAATTTTGGTTGAAAAATCTAGATCCAATCTCATTATCTGATTGACATAATTTGGAATTATGGTCGAACAAGGAGGACCACTGAACCCACCACCAAATATCGTTAGAAGGTCTCCTCGTTTAGATATTCCAAAATACAATAAGTTATCTGATCTCATTAGATTTTTCTAAATCATCATGTAGGGTTTATGGCAAAGTTTTTTCACAAGATAAACTTCAGCCATATCCTATGGCGTTAACTAGAGTTGCTCAAGATTGGTTTTATAACCGAGATGAAGCAGAATGACAAGATTAGGAAGTGGTTAAAACCGCTCTCATTACGAGATTTAAGCCCAGAAAATTTATGGAAGCTCTCTTTCTCCTTTTAAGTAAAATTAAAATGAGAAAGAGAGAGGCAGTAAGAGATTATATTGAACGGGTCAAACACCTCAGGTCTAAGTGTGATCCCGATCTAATCAGTGAAAATGCTTTGATTATGTGATTTTTAGCAGGTCTACCCAAACGAATTAGACGCGAGCTGAAATGCCATACTGAATATGCTACGATACAAAGTGCTATGACTGATGCAATTCATGAGGAAGATGAAGATTTTGATGATGAACCAAATGTTGGAATATTGTCTTATATAGCAGGGCAAACCACGACGACATCCACCACCATTGCATCTACGAACATCAATGCAAACATCAATGCTACTGCAGAGAAGATGATCAACGCAAGTTTGAGAAACTGGGTCAAAAGCAACAAATGCAGCTAGAAAATATGCAGTCTCAAATTGATGAAAAGATCAAAGCCTTGGAAGATTTTCATGGTAAAGCGAACAAGAAAACAAACAAGGAATCTGAGAAGTTTGAAAAGACTTTTCCTAGCTGGAAAAATATTTGGTGCTCAATTTGTATAGGCATTCATACTATGAATGAATGTCCAACATTGAAACAATGGATGATGAATACTTTTTGTCATTTGTGCAATTCTACGGGTCATGAAACAACCTTTTGCTCATTTAATCCTCAGATTATCCAGCAAAGGTATGCTAAGCTTCAGTATCGAGAACCTAGTTATCAAAAGGGTCATGACGGAAAGCCTTTCAATTTTGGTCTTGGATTTCCAGAACGACTAGCTCTACTATCTCCCACGGGACAAAGTGCTCCACCTGCAAATCTAATGGAACCAGAACCTTATGCTGGTAATGAGCAATGGAACTATAGCAATGATCATGAGAGTGGTCCTTCAGAGCAGTACGTAATCTATGTTGCCACGCAACAACAAGCAGCTAGACAATGGACCAGAGCGCCACTTGGATGTTTTGCATGCGGTGAGAATCACAGAGTCGCTGAATGTCCAAACAAGAGAAAGTTTGTACCATTCATCTGAACCAACTGCACCTTTAATGGTTGTTACTAGAGCTCAAAAACAGAAAGGAGTACTAGTTGATCCAGTACCGATGCACCAAATGTATATCGAGTTTTATTGGGACGTCCATGGTTACGAGTTGCGCAAGTAATACATAACTGGTGTACCTGCAAAATTTCTTTTGAGAATTGTGAGCGTGCGGTCAAAGTAGATCCAATCACTTGGATTATCAAGCCAGTAGTCCAAAGAGGGGATGATGATTCATCAACAACGGATCATACCTACGATCGACAAGTGAAGACTCTAGGAGTCCATTATGACTCTCAAACCGACATTGTCGATTGGAAACAAGTTGTTGCAACAGTGGATTGTACAGTAGGCTATATGTGTCAACAAGATAATCAATCCAAATTGAACGAAATTTTCTTATTTGATCGAACTTTGGACACACTGATTACTTTTCCATTGAATATAATGAATTTAGCTTGGATATCAACTGAACCGATTCTAGATCCGATTGAAGATAATCTAATACATGTTAGTCATGCATTGACTTACGATGGAGAGGCTGAACTTATGGACGAACAAGTTCTCAATCATATGGATCCTACAAAATATGGAGTTCGAGAATTTCTGGATGAACCAACAATAAAATCATCGAAAGCAGTTATATTGAAGGGAGACAAGAATACATGATCAATGACGAAGAAACAAGCTAAGCAACACTATAGCACGGTCCTGAATGGGAAAAATCATCTCGGAAAGTTGATTCCAAGAATGTACCACCCTTATTGGATAAAGAAAAAGGGAAGATCAAAGATGACACTTCAAGTAAAAGTTCTTGTAGAAAATCACCATTAAGAAAGTCTTCACCTTCAGAAAATAGCTCATCTTCAAGAAGGTCATCACCTCCACGATCAATTCCTTCCAAGAAAGCTAAATGAAGATCAAAGATCAATCCTTATGAGAAGGAACAATCAAACGAAGTCCAACATGATATGCTAGATCATTTCAAACGCTATACTTTGGATGACGTGGTGATTATGTTACTGAAAGCACATCGTGAACCTGAAGAGAACGAACCAGAAACCAAGGAGGTTTACGATGGACCAGCCAGGACACAACCAATGAATCTTGCTGAACTAGGAGAACCTAAAAAAATTGTTCAAGTTGGAATTTTGTCCAGAACTGAACAGCCAAACTAGTACATTGTCTAATGGACCCTCAGCCTATAAAAGAGCAAAATTCGATTTCATTTCTCACTTGTGCTAGCAAAGCTCTTTCCATACCATCTATACTACTTTCTGATATACACTTGCATCAAATACTTTCAGTTTCTGACCTTGTTCCATCATGTCTTCTACCGACACTTCTCTTTTGCCTCGTTACACCATCCATCGTGATGTCCCATCTGCAATAGACATCATGATACTTCCTAGCACAAGCATGGTGTAGTGGGTTTCTTTCCTTGCCTAACCTCAATCCAAGATCTAATCAATCTAGCATCAAAGAGACGAAGTTAGTTGTCACGCATAGATTCGTTCCCATGAGAGCGATAGTATAGTTCAGATTTCAGCATGAATGGAAAATCCAAATCTAACTCTAACATCCATTAACCCTAAGCATTAACACTAGATCCACTAACACTAGATCCACAACAAAAATAGCTTACTTTCTCTCTCTCTCTCTCTCTCTCTCTCTCTCTCTCTCTCTCTCTCTCTCTCTCTCTCTCTCTCTCTCTCTCTCTCTCTCTCCCACATAAAAGTATAATAACATGCAATCCCAATAACAATCAGATCCAACAATTAGCAAAACACAATAAAGCATGAGAGATGGAGGAAAAGTGATAGAGAACAAGGACATTCATCAATCCATTTCACAAGAGAACCAATCTGCTTTATTGAAATGAGGAAATGAACATGTGTAGAAACTCGAGTTGGTCCTTTTTTATAGTAGAGAGGAGGACCCTGGCCTCTGAATCCTATTGGTCCATTTCTGTCTCTCTAATTATTCAAATTTAAAAAAAGAGTGGGAACCATCCAAATTGGAGGGAAACTCAACTTTATTCACTAACTTGACATTTAGGCCCTGCGATATTAAAAGTCCCGCAAAAAGGCCTAAAGTCCTTTTATTGACTTTCTAATTAATCAAATCTCTATGTAATCATCGGGTTGGACTTACACACGCAGGGTGCCAAATCCCTCTCACTTATTGACTAGGGTTAGAGTTGCCTTGCAAACCCTCCAACAGTATCCCCCACCAAAATTGGTGGCGGTCCCACGACACCTGTGAGATGCAATTATTGGGGACTTTTATTGGCTTCGTGACGAATCTTTATTAATTGGTACTGCACCTTCTCCATGAAGTCGAGTTGGGCAGTATTAAAATCCAAATTATGTGAACAAAAACAATGATGGGCTCCTGCAATGCACTTTGAGGTCATCCAAGATGTGAAGCGACATTCCCAGGAGCCTCCCATCATTGCTGCACGAAAATATAGTCGAGCAACCAATAGCTAATCCTTGATATTCTCTGAGGCCATTGGCTTATTTGGATCGAATGCAAGAGGAGAAAGACAATCATCCCATCTGGTTGCTACTGATGCCAACAGAGTTAAATCTTTTGCAAACATCGCCAATTGTCGCACTGTCGGATCAAGAGAGTGGATATACTCCGCTGGTATGCTTGTAAGGCCTAGTGAAAATCCATTGATATCGTCCAGGTGTATGGTTTATGGATGATTGGCCAATTGGAAATATGGAACGTGTATTCATCTTCCTCACAATCTGATGGAGGAGATTCTTTTGGCGCGATGATGCACCACCCTCCAACCACTACACCCCTTCGTGCACTGAGCACCCACTCGGGTGAGGGCGCGTGACTGTCCGCGACCTGTCTACGGGCTTTTCTACTCCAAGCTTTCCTCTTCCTTGCTTGAAGCTATGGTGGCCAGGGTTTATCTACACCTGTAAATCGTGATCTAGCGCTCTACACTGCCTATGGCTGTCCACGACCATTTGCCTACTGATTAATCTTTCCAGGGCGGCCTCCTACAAGCTTTTACAGCTTCAAAAACCATTCAGAACAAAGACATAACTGCATATGCTTCCAAACCCCAAACCAGAATTTTTCTCAAAAAACTGATCTTGGCTTCCTGTTCACATTCTTTGGCATGCCAATTCTCTTCCTCTGAGGTCGCCCTACTGCTAGGAGTCTGATGCTTCAAACCGTTCTCAAAACGGTGTCCGTTTGAATGCACATCGACTCCAAACGCCAAGTAGCCTACTTCGGAATTTCAGAATTCCGTTTTCTGAGGTTCTGATTCAGCCGACAACCCTTGTCTCTAAATCCTCACACAGTTTCAAGCTCGCCAAGCTTCTGTGTGCTAAACTCTCTGCACCAGTGTTTCTCCTTCCGTCTTCAACCCGCCGTAAACCCCGAACTCTCAAAAGACAATTCTCCCGAAGCTCTCTTCAACGACGATGTTGTACTATGTACACTCCCTGTACGGCTCTGATACTAACTTAGAATTTGCTTTGCACAGAAACACAGATCATGCTACACAGTAACACAGACAGAAAACACTCTCCACAGCAAGCTCACATAGCAACTATATTTCTCAAAATGAAATTACACTGTACATATAGTTGTTCACTCAGGCAACCCATGCATGACCCAGGTTGCCATTGGCAAGACGCGTGTCCTGTCGACTTGCCTCGTGGCAAGGCCAACTGATCCTTATCAAGTGATAGGACCCACAGTACAGTAACACAGTGATTCTACTTTAATTCTAACTGATACTTCTACTGGTTCTGATTTGATTCGATCCAATGGCATGCCCAAATCTTTCCATTTATTGCGTCGCAGCATCGGTAAATAATAAGGATCTACCCATAATTGGCGAAGGCTGGCAATATAGTTCGTAATGGAATCCAGAGCTTTCTCAAAAACTGTTGTTCGCCAAGCTGGCTGCTCTCCCAATGTTGGTAATTTATCCAATTCTTTCTCTGCCTCTATCTCAGAGGTCTTGAACTTAATAACCCATCCACCTCTCGAAGACATATGCAAACGTTGATGCAAAAAATTTTGGATCTGGTTTTTGACGGTGATCGGTTTTTGAGACAAAATTTTGGTCCCTGATGGAAATGGAAAAGCTTCAGCAGTGTGGGAATCCGTTGAATTTGCGATTTTTGCTCCGTCCAATCCTGTATCAATGCCTCCCTAATTCTGGTGTTGCGGGGAGAATTGTGGCATCACAGGAACTGAAATTTGAGGCCCGACTTTCAACACTTGAGAGACTGCCTTTTCGTAATCCTTAATGATTGCTTTTGCCTTGCCAAGCTCAGTGGTTGTCGTACGTTTGAGCTTGTCGAATTTCTCCTGAAATCCTACCATTGAAGTACGATAGGTTTCAACTTTTCTGAACAAGTATCTGATTTCGTTCGGTGTGACTAGACGATCAAGCACTTGTGTCTGCAAATAGGAATCGTGTTCAAGGGTAGTCACATCCAATTCACCTTGAAGACGTTCGCGTTCAGACTCCGCCACTAGCAACACTTGTTGTTTTGAGTCCTGGGCAACTTTGTCCACTTGATTTTGCGCCGTCGCTAGTGAATTTTGAAGGCTCGCCACATAGTCTTCGAGGTGCTCAACAGATTGGGTGGCCTTCTTCAATTCAGCTTCAGACTTTGCCTCATGTTGTTTGACAATCTTGAGCTCACGGTTCAACTGAATAACCTTTTGGCTAATTAGTGTGTTTTCGATTCCCAGCTCTGATATGCACTTATTCATATCTGTTTTTTCATCAATCATGGTCTAGATCACCCGCACAAGATTTGAAACTAGACCTAGTGCGTCACTAGAATCCATGGTGGTCGTAATAGTAGCGGTAGGAGCAACAGGAACAGCACCTATATGGATTGTGTTGTCTTGGCTCTGATGTCTGGCCGACTCTTCTTCTTTAAATAAGTCTTCTTTTTCAAAGCCTTCTGGCACCATGGCGTTGAATTGCTTTGGAGATGAAACAACATGAGTGACCCTGATGGTGTTCGGTGCGGCTTCAGCTTTGATCTTGTTGGTTAAATTGGCCCATCATTCACCAAATCTATAATTTGCAGATATCGATAGATTTTAATAGAGCACTTCAGTTTTATGGTGCTGAGTACTGGAATTCGTCAGATCCAACTGTGTGACAATCGACAATATTTGCCAATGATTTGTCCAAGTTGGCATCCACTACTACCAGATGGGATGATTGCCTACCTCCTTTGGCATTCAATCCGAATGTTCCCATGACATCAGATAAAGTCCACAACCAACTGCCAATCGCCAGATTATATTATCGTGCAACAATGCTAGGTGGTACTTGGGAATCAAGATTTTTGGCCTGGACCACTTCAAATTGGATTGTCGGAGCAAATAAGTGTTATTTTCCACACAAATACGATTTTAATACGAAGCGCATGGAATTCATGGAGAAGGTGTAGTACCATCTCATCAAGGTACGGACACGAGCAGAACTAGAGTCCCAAGTGAATAAATCTCGCGAGGTGTCATGGAACCACCACCAGTTTTGGTGGGGGATGTTGTTGAAGGGTTTGCGAATCCCAAGACAATCCTAACCCTAGTTAATAAGTGAGAGGGATTTGTCACCATGCGTGTGTCAGTCCAACCTGATGATCACATAGTTATTTGATAATTAGAAAGTCAATAAAAGGACTTTAGGCCTTTTTGCGGGACCTTTAATGTCGCATGCCTAAAAATCAAGTTAGTGAATAAAGTTGAGACAATCGGTTCAAATTCAAATTCAAATTGGTTCTCTTCAATTTGAAATGGGTTCTCACTTTTTTTCAAATTTGAATAGTTAGGGAGATAGAAATGGGCCAATAGGATTTTGAGGCCAAGGTCCTCCTCTCAATTATAAATAGTGTCAAACTTGAGTTTGGAAATGATGTTTAGATCTTCATTTCAATACAAGCAGATTGGTTCTCTTATGGAATGAACTTGTGAATGTCCTTGCTCTCTAACTCTTTTTCTCTATCTCTTATGCTTTTGTTGTATTTTGCTAATTGTTGGATTTGAATGTTAATTGAGATTGCCATTTCTTATTTTTGTGTGTGTGTGTGTGTGTGTGTGTGTGTGTGAGAGAGAGAGAGAGAGAGAGAGAGAGAGAAAGCAAGCAAGTTTCTATCTCATTGTGGATCGTAGGGTTAATGGATGTAGTGTTAATTGCGTAGTGTTAACGCTTATGGTTAATGGATGTTAGAGTTAGATGTGGATTTTCCATTCATGCTGTAATCCGAGATATGCTATCACTCTCATGGGAATGAACCTACGTGTGACAACTAACTTCTTCTTCTTGATGCTAGATTGCTTGGATCTTGGGTTGAAGTTAGGCTAGGAAAGAAACCTACTACAATTCACGATCAATATTCATGCGCATTCACAATTATTATTCATAATAATCATGATCAATGTTCGCAATAATCACACGTATTCACAATAATCACGATCAATATTCACAATAATCACGATCAATATTCACAATATTCACGATCAGTATTCACAAAAATGACGATCAATATTCACAAAGATCATGATCTATCACGTAGTCTTCAGGATGCATATTTAAAAAATCGATCAATTCTTCATGCGATATATGGAAGATATTTTGTATATATTCTGCAAAAGAAAATACTTAGAAACAATAAAAATATATTGTCAAAGAAATTACCAAAATATAGCGTCTCTTCTCATTTTTTTTATTCAAGCATGTGAGAGCACAATAAGAACAAGAAACTAGAACAATGTGGAATAAATCATGCAATAGCCAAATAAATGAGCTTGTTTGTTTTTTTTTTCCCTATGCATGCAGACTATATTCTTTTTTTCATGTAATAAACTAGACCAAAGACAGCATCCATGTCTTTTAACATGCTAAACAAAGTACTTGCAATGTTAAAAACCTTGAAGGTCATTGTATTTGTAACTAACAAAAGGTTATTACATGAGTTCAAAGTAGACCACATCATAGAAAACTGACAAGTGCAAAACTTGACATTTCAACATTTGAAAAGCTTCACTTACAAATTTGTAAGACCTAACATATCTACTAGAAGTGGTTTCCTTAAGTGGATTAATTTGTAAAAATTTGCATAATTTATTAGTTTATGAATTTACGGATAAGAATTCATACTTAGCTATACATTTTTCTCTCTATAAACTTCTCCTATGCCTATTGTAGAATAATCAATTCAACTACAAACAATCCAAAATGTAATGTCACGAAAAGGATCACTTCAAAAGTGACTACTAAAAGTAACCTAAGAGAACTCATGTATAAGCATGAGAGAGAGAGAGAGAGAGAGAGAGAGAGAGAGAGAGAGAGAGAGCTCCATCTACTTGTATAAATATTGTTTTACATACATAATGATTCTTTACCAAAATATTCATGCATAATAAAGCAAATGGTTCTTTAGCAAAACAGCCATGCATAAAAAAGCAAATGCTATTTAGGCAAAATATCCATGCATAAAAAAGCAAATGCTATTTACGCAAAATATCCATGCATAACAAAGGCCCTTAACAAAAGTAATTCTTTAAATTTTGGGCTCCCACCACCAACATATCTTTAATGTTGACTTTTCAACTAACTCCATTGAAAAGGAAGGGAATGATGTAGAAAACAGTCTAAAAGCTTCTATAGGAGACGGATACAAGCATTTTGTAAAGACAAACTCTTCCTATATTGGGATCATGAAGTATTCACAAAAACTGAAGAATTAAGCTTCACTATAACTTGTTGCAGAGGTTGCTTTGTATGACAGACAACTAATTTCAGATCACAACAAGTTTCTTCTTTTGCTCTTTGGATTGTGAGAGCATATAGCAAGTAATGAGAAGCACTAATAAACGATCTTAGAAATTCTGACTGAATTGCTTCAAAGGAGAGCAAGGGTTTCCACCGACGTGGAGATGGAGATGGAGATGGATAATCCTCCTGGTAGCCCTGAAACGCGTGCTGAGGGGGGTTGTTTCTTCACCCCGCACGTGTGAGGTTTTGCTTGACAGTTCGCACTCTTCAGCGCTCTCCTCCTCTTTCTTTACTTGCTCCTTCCTCTCCTTTCTCTGCTTTGGCTTTGGATCGCGCTGTTGTTGTTGATGTTCCTGTGCTCCGTGGCACGTTGTACTCAGCTCTGCTCCTGCCCTCACAGTTCCTATCTACCAACGCAGCCCCCCTCCTTTTTTCCACCATCTGTTGCTGCCTTCCCGCCTCTGGCTTCTTCTTCTGGGCTGGTGGGCCCTCATGCTTCCTACCTTCCTTCGCTGCTTCCTTCGCTGCCCGCTGAAAAGGATTTCGGACCTGTTTGCAACCTGGCTTCACCATCTTTCCTCTGTCCAGTGCTTCACCAGTATGGAGGATTTAAGCTTAACAGGGCCAGCGCTGCTCCAGGAATCAACTCATCCTCTAAGAGCCAGCAGAATGCCCAGAACAAGGAAGAGGCACCTGCTAGGGTCCCGCCGGGACCCTCCCAGAACCGCTCGTCTTCACAGGACAATTCCATTTGACCACCCATCCGGAGCACCCTCATCTTCACAAATGCCACTCTCGACGACGACAGCTAGGACGCCCTCCTTCGTGCAGGCCTGCAGTGTAGGCCCCTCCACCGCTTCACTTTTGTATCACCACGAGCTCATCGAGCAGGCTGCAATCCACCCACCTTAGTTTTTGGAGCTGCTCCCACTCATGCAGAAGGCTGCTCTGATGGCAAATTAGCTCGCCCATATGATTCCTTTGATGCGTCGTCTCCTTTGAAGGTTCGTTCCTTTCAACTTGATCCTGTTCTTTTCGGCAATTATCTTTTCTTGCTGGCTAACACTTCTGTTGTGGCTTATTTTATGGGCAATCCGCCTTTTGTGGATGGGGTCAAGAGGTTTGGGGATTCTCAATGGGGTCGGTCTCATGCTAAAGCCCTCAGTGTGCAGACCTTGGGGAAAGGATTCTTACTTTTTTATTGCGGTAGTAACCAAGAAGTGAATGATGTCCTGGCTAATGGGCCTTACTTCTTCCGTGGAAACCCAGTCTATGTCACTCGCTACACTGACAGTTTTTCTATTGATGATACATCTAAGATGGAGGTGTCTGTTTGGGTGGAGCTTCCTTTCTTCCCGCCGAAGCTTATGCCTGCGCTTCAAGCAAAGCTGTTACCTGATCTCCCTATCAAAGTTGCCCCTTATCTAGAAGAGTCTTTGTCGGCCCCGTCTCCTCTCCCTGCGTCATTGGAATGAACATCCCCTCATGGAATGTTAGAGGGTTGAACAATCCAGGGTGGCGAAATTGTTTAGAGCAAGTCCTGGCATCCTATCCTATCCGAAATGTCATAGTTTCATTGCACGAGACAAAGGGGGCCAAGCATGATGATGATGGACTCTCAAAGTGCCATCTATCTGTCCCAGGATCCCGTCTTCCATTCCAAGACAAAGCACATACCTTTGAAGTACCATCACATTCGAGATTTGATCTCAAAAGGAGATCTCCAGGTCCAGTATATAAAATCAGAAAATATGATTGCAGATCTGCTCACGAAACTGCTCGACAAGCCACTCTTTGCCAAGCAAAGAAGGGCAATTGGATTAAACGTACAAAGCTGCAAGGTTCAAGAGAGAGTGTCAAAAATGGTGAACTCCTGCAACTTTGTTGCAGCACGAACAAGAAATGAAGGTCGAACGAGAATGATTTGCGACAGTCAACGTGTCTTTGACTCGAAGCAGAAACGATTTGCAAATCGTTCGTGAATCGTAAACACACCTCCAGGACCGCAAACCGCGAAGGGGCACAAAAACAAAAGACTACGAAAGAAATAAAAAGAACGAAAGCAAACGGAAGATTATGAAAGAAACGAAGAAGAATCTTCCGCGCAGCCAGTTGGCAGCTCAACGGGCTTCACACCCAATTGAAACGAATGGCAACGATGGAGACTAACTAACTACTTGATTAGCGTTAACTAGTCTTGTGATTCTACATTTTAGCTATCTTAAAAACTTCACACAGTGGAGGTAAAAACGATCCTCTCTGGATCATAACTAAGTATCGGAATATAGAGATCTGTAAGAGACACAGAGAGAGAGAGGTAGCGAGTAGAGCAGAAAAATACCAGAAACCATAGTTGTGCATGAAAGTCTGCCAACGGGCAGAACACAGTGAAAGAGCAGAGTGTCATTCCGCCAACGAGCGAGATACTGACGATCTCGCTCTAAAAACTAAACTGATAATACAGTCACTCTATTTTCGTGCATCTCCCTATCTTGTGTTATCATTTGTCTTGATTGCTAGAATAGAATGTGTTCTGTGATGTGTAGTCGCGTGTCTGGGATCTTGTAAACAACTTCCGTGCAAAAAAAAATTCAAAGACACAAAATGGTTCACGAATAAGAAGAAGAAGATGAAAAAGGAACCGCCTTGCTTCCGCGACATTTAAAATGTAATTGAATCTGGCCGATAGTCCCCATTCTCTCTCAGCCATGGAAAGGTTGGCTTGGTCTTTGTTTCAGTCCTCTCATTCCCTCTTAGACGCTTGTGACATCGAGTCAGTATTTCCCGCACCATACTTGGACTAACTCTTGACCTCGCCCATTCTTCAGGTCCGCTCGACTTGACCGCTTCTACCTTTCCTCTGCTGCCTCTTGGATTCGCCTCCTCTGTGTCAAAACGCACTCTTTTACTGTTCTTTCTTGCTTAAATGATGTTTCCATCAACTCCCTCCTGCTGTCTTCTATTCCCTAGTATGTCATGGACTCTCCTCTCCTCTCCTCTCCTCCCTTGATTTTAGCTGTTCAATCTACCCTTGTTGCCGCTCCTTTGGTGGACAAACTACAAGCTGGTGCCCTCCTCCTTCGTCATTCTGGCTAGTCGGCTTGTCGTTCCAGGGGCAAAGACAAGACCTTAGCATTGGCCCTACTAAGAGGTATTGCTTCTGATCAAGCTTCTCTTTACTCTGACCTCCAGCTTCGCTACTAAGTCATCCTCCGTCGTCTGGACTACCATGTTGCCACAGGCCTGATGCTCCACTCAAAACTGAATTGGCTTAAAAAAGGTGACCTTCCCTCCTCCTCCTCCTTTTTTTGCATTTCGTATTAGGTTTTCTTCTGCATTTATCCACTCTCTTGCCACCCCCATTGTTGTCTTGTCTGATACCTTGTCCATGGTGTAGGCTTTTGTTTCCCTCCTTCAATACCTACATTCGTCTTCTCCTCCTTCTGTTGATCGTCTGTCTATCTTTTGTAGGGCTAATGGTTCCCTTTCTCCTCATGATGTTTGACTCTTCTTTTACTTTATCGGAGCTTCATTCGGCCCTTCTTTCTCTCCCTCATTGTAAATCTCCTGGTCCTGATGGCATGATTCTTGAATTCTTTCTTCTACTCTGGCCCCAACTTGGCCCGCCCTTGTTTCAATTGTCCAATCAGGCCTGTTCTTCTGCCACGCTACCTCAAGAACTCTCTGAAGGTTTGATCAAGTTCATTTCTAAGAAACCTTCTCCCAATTCCTTGTCGGACTTCCGTCCTCTTACTATGCTTCACACTTAATATAGAATTCTTGCCAAGGCTATGGCTCGTCGACTTTCACCTCTCCTACACCCTCTCTTATTTGTTGAGCAGTTTGGCTTTATCAAAGGCCGTAACATTATGGACTCTATCCTTAACATCTGGTCAATGTCAACTGGTCAATGTAAGACTCTCTTTTGGCATTCAACACTTCCTCTCTTCTCCTTTGTCTGGACTTGGATAAAGCCTTCGACCGTATTGGATGGGATTATATCTTTACTTCCTGCCAATCTTTAGGTTTCCCCTCTTCTTTGATTGCCTTTGTTAAGGCCCTTTATTTCTCTTCTTTCTCTCGGATCCTCCTTAATGGCTGTCTTTCCTCTTCTTTTGTCCCCACCTGTGGCATCCGTCAAGGTTGTCCTCTCTCGCCTATGCTCTTTGCTATTGCTAAGGAACCCCTCTCTCGGGCCCTCCACCATGCCACTTCTGAACTTTATATCACCCTTCTCTTGCTTCTTTCTAAGAGTCATGTTCGCCACCTTCTTTCCCTTTTTGAAGAGTTCTATTATTGCTCCTCTTCTCTCATTAACAAAGAAAAGTCGGAGCTCCATATTTAAGCCACTTACACCCGTCCTTGGATACTTTCTCTGGGAATTCGAGTTGTTCCTCATGGCTCAGTCATGAGCCTTCTTGGCATTCCCTTTGGCACTTTCATTGCTCCATCTCAGTGCACTGATTGGTATCTTCAGAGCTTCACCCAGAAACTTGCTTCTTGGAACCCTGCCTACATGTCCTTCGCTTTCATGGTTTGTTGGGGGTATTCCCAACATATTGTAAATAAATAATATCAGCTAATAAAATGTGTTGCGAGGCATGGCATCCTGCGCATATAAGCCCATGGCCCAATGAGCACGCAAGTTGACTTGTAAATAGAATAATAGACTTGGGTCTTTTTGTAATTAAAATAAAACTTGAGGCCCAAAGTCATTTTAAACTTAGAAGTCTATTATTTTAGAGTTGGGTCCAAATGGAGACTCACATGAATCATGGAAAATCCAATGTACTTTTTTAAGACCTTTGGATCAAGTTGGGTCCAAGATGAATGGATAGGATTAGTGTACAAGTTAGCCAATAGTATTTTGGGACAAGGGCCTTCCCCATTTATAAAAAGGCACCTCATGTACTCTATTTTGCATGCTTAATGAGAAGGAAGAAACTCTACCATTTTTGGAAGAGGAGCATCTTCATTTGCTATTCAATGCTTGCTATTGCTATTGTTGCTTTCTATTTGCTTTCAAGTTTATGCTTTCTTGGTTTCCATAGCTGATGTTTCTCCTTTAGCAAGTAAAATGAGCATTTGAGCTAACCTCCACTCTCACTCTCACTCTCACTCTCACTCTCTATCTCTCTCTTTCTCTCTTCTCCTCTCAACCTCTTCTAGCAAAAGATTCCACCTGGTTGTGGATACTAGATAGATCCACTGAAAATAGCACAAAAACTGGCCTTTCTTACTTCTCAATGCTTCTAGGAAAATCCGCGGTCAAGGCCAAAAATGAGTGTTGTTGAAATGCTGAACAATATAGTGGTATTGTCTGATTTTGGAAGTCCATGCTATAGCAATGATGTTGTGTTCTTCTGAAAAAGAAAGAAGCAAAGGTTCTGCCTAGGCTTCTGACTTCCAAACATAGGATTCAATCCTTGAAAAAAGGAATCAGTTCAATGAAAAGGGAAAATGGCCAGTTTTGCATGCACTATCAAGGCCCAAGATGGCTTAGACATGGTAAGCTTGGCTTTGTCTTGTACAATTATATAGGCATATCACAACTTAAGAAATTATCAATACTGAACTTCAGTCAGCTACTGCAGAGAAGGTGGTCATATTTGAGGAAGAGGACGATGAAGTACCAAAGACTAAATTGTCTAGTGCTATTATTGACAAGTCAATCTCGAAATCAAAGATGAAGGACTATGATATAGTGACTGATATTGGATTTCTTCATCCGAACATCACTTTTGAGCAATTGTTGGCAGACAACACTTATTACCGTAAGCAACTGAAAGGTCTCTCTGCTCCTAAAAAGAAGAAAAAAATTTCTTTTCCAGATGCTGGTGTATTGTCTATTGATTTAGGGGATCTTGGCGCACCTGAAATTGATGTTACCATCGCGGGATGTTTGATTGAAAAAGTGCCGATAGACTCTGATTCCAGCGTGAACATAATAACAGAAGACACAGCTCATGCTCTGGGGCTGACTAACATTCAACCGACATAGTGAAATATCAAGTTAGCTAATTCGACGTGACAAAAACTTGTTAGAGAATTGAAGGATGTCACTGTTTACATTCAAGCCAAGCATTTCACAATGAATTTCATAGTTATCAAACCACTTGGTTTGTCATCTTATTTTGTGCTAATTGGACGGCCCTGGCTTTATCAATCAAACGCAAGTGTTCATTGGAAATCCAGAGAGTTGAGATTTCAGACGGGTGAGACCAATAATCGAGGTAAGCCAGTAGAACAAATAATCACCTGGAGTCATGACAAATATGAAGGTGAAACTCCTATGTCTGACACCAGTTTTACCTCAAAAAATTCTTCTTATGCCTTAAATAATTTTTCCAATGCATCTGAAAATACTGACGAAGGAGAATTCTTCGATGCCTGCAACGCTAAAGCAGATGTTATAAATGAAGAAATTAAGGTTGCAGACATGAATTCTAAAGAGACTGATGATGATTCGAGTGATGAATCTGAACACGAATTTGGTAATAAGAACCAAGTTGACGACAAGAATATATCTACGGATGTTTCTGCATTGATTCTATCTTAGATCAGGTTGTTGGTCAAGAGCGTTACAGTTTCTGTGACGGTTTCTCTGGTTATAATCAGGTTGGTGTGAGAAAGGAGGATCGTTCAAAGATCATGTTTACTATGGATTGGGGCACTTATGCCTACAATAAAATGCCCTTGGGTCTTTGCAATGCACCAACGACTTTTTAGCGAATCATGATGTTAATTTTTGTTGCCTTCCTAAGAACTTTTCTGAAAATTTTCATTGATGATTTCTGTGTATATAGTAATATAAAGACACATCTACAGAAGCTGAAACTTACATTGCAACGATGTCGAGATACTTGTTTATCCCTTCATCCAGAGAAATGTTTTTTCGGTATGAAAGAAGAAATTTTATTTGGACACAAAATATCAAACAGAGGAATAGAAGTCAATAAAGATAAAGTCAAGCTTATAAAGAACCTCCAAATACCAACCAATCTACGTGAACTAAGAGTTTTCTTAGGACATGTTGGCTATTATCGAAGATTTATCCAAAATCATGCTTCTATTGCTGCTTCTCTTACACATCTACTCAAGAAACAAGTGGAATACTTGTGGACGAATGAACAGCAGAAAGCGTTCGAAGAACTTAAGCAAAGATTGATCAATGCTCCTATTCTGAGACCACCCAACTGAGCTATTCTATTTCATAGCTAAGTTGATGTTTCTGCATTTGTTATTGGCGTCTGTCTGAACTAGAAGGACGATCAAAAGAAAGACCATCCCATATACTATGCGAGTCGACAGCTCAGTGTCTTAGAGAAGAACTATTCGGCTACAGAGAGAAGCACTTGGAATGATTTTCACTATTAAAAAATTTTGACATTATTTGTTGGGATATGCTTTTGTTTTTCATGTTGATCATCCATGCCAAAGATCTGACAAGCCAACAAAAGCAATGAATCGGCCGTTGACACCAATCCTACCTCTTGCATCATTTGAGAAGTGGGGAATTGACTTTGTCGGTCCAATCAAACCTGTGACTCGACATAGGAAGTGTCGTTATATTCTTGTTACAACAAATTATGCTACAAAGAATGTTGAAGCAAAAGCGACGAAACGAAATGATGCGAAAACTGTCGCGACGTTCTTATTCAAGACTATAATCACAAGATATGGTTGTCCTTTTGAACTAGTAAGTGACCGTGGTAAACATTTTCTAAATGACACAATACGGCTGCTGACAACATATTTTCTGATTAAACACAGAAAGACAACCCCTTATAATCCAAAAGCAAAATGGGTTGACTGAGAGAGCTAATGGAATACTATCTAAGATCCTGAACAAGATTACTATTGCACATGTGACTGATTGGAATCAGAAATTACCATCAGTTCTCTACGCTTATCGTAACACAGAAAAGATCATGACAAAGCAAACACCATATTTTCTTACTTACGGTATGCATCCTATTTTGCCTATTGAATTTGAGGTGACAACTTTTTGTATTCAATCTCAATGAACTGATGCAGAATGTATTAATGAAAGGTTGACCACTATTCAAGAACTATCTGAAGCTCGTGCATATTCACAAAAATTAACGGAAGAAATCCAAGAAAAACGAAAAAAAAAAAATGATAGTCGTATCAGAAAATGTGATCTTAAAGCTGACAATTTTGCGCTGATCTATGATAGTCGACATCAAAAGTTCTCTGAAAAACTTCATATGAGATGGCTCGGACCTTATAGAGTTATAGAGGTGTTTGAGAATTGTTCTGTACAACTCTAATCACTTGAAGACGAACTATCACCGACACGAATTAATAGGTCCAGACTTAAGAAATATTACCTTTGACGAGAATTTTTTTTTAATTTTATTGTCATTCTTTTCTAGTATTTTTCTGGAATTGATCTTGAATTTTCTTTTATTTTCTCTGAAATTGTTCACGACTTTTTTTTCCTATCTTTTCTAAAAATTTTCGTGAAATTTTCTACCACTTTCCGCAATAAAACCTGAAAATCAGAATCAACCACCATATGGATAGAGTGAACGAAATCGGTGCTGACCTCTGACAACACAATAGAGGGGTCCACTTTCAAATTTTCAATCTCGCAACAATCCAGTAGAAACTGAATTGAAGCAAGACTGATAGATGCTCGTATCTTCTAGTTAATGGTTGCGTTGGTGCTCGTACTTGCGTCCATTTTGATTGCAAATATGATCGCAGATTGACAGAAGAGTGGTAGCAAGCACAAAAGTAACGAGCGATAAAGAGCAAGAAGGTAAAAAGAAAGTGTGAAGTGAAAATAGAAAATTAGAGGTTTTAACAATGACACAGTGGAGACGATGATTACGTGGAAACATGATTTGACAATTGTCACATTCATAAATAAAAAGTGGTGACTAAGAAATAATAAATTAAGACCGTTTAAATTTTAAAAATATATAATCATGGCTACGTAGTCTTTCCCATGGTCTTAAATATGAACTTAATGTGACTGATGTTTTATAACATGTGTAAATGTTCGCATTGAATAAAAAGAGATTCACTAAATCTAAAAGTAAAAAATAATAATTGATAAATATAATAAAAGAGAATTTTTTTTTTCACAAACACAAAAATTAAAAAAATTCGATAAAAAATAAAAGAAAAAGAAAAACTCATGATGAAAGATTCTCAAAAGGTTCTTGAAATTCAAACTTGGTGGTAGAGTGCTCTTCTCCTTGTTTGATTTTTTTAGAGCTGTCGTGGATTAGTGAGGAATTCATTCTTATTTTCTGAAGCCTTGGAAAAAATTTTGTTTGAAGTAGAATGATTTGTTCCACTTTCTTGTCCAAATTTGTTTTTTTAGATGAAGATTTGCATGAGTCCATAATAGATTGGACAGTTTGATTCAGATTGGGCAGCAAGATGTTTATTGATAAATCGACATGGAATCCATTTGTCTAGAATGAATAAACTGATTGTTGTTAGAAATTTGGAATTTTGGTTTGCAGATTATAATTTTGCATGTATCACAAGAGCGTTAGTCCAAAAAAGATTAAATCTCACATGCAAAGTAAATTGAGAATTCTCTAGCTGTAACAGATAAAGATTGTGAATGCATGCTAGATTAGTTCTGAAAAAACCCTTCTCCCACAAATGGTTATACACCTTTTGTGGTGAGGGTCGTTGCAGGAGTAACCCAGTTCTTCCAACCCCAAACTAGTATGAGCTGTTTCTTGAACTGGAATCACTCTCCTGAGTCCTCATAACTGTTGTAAGAAGTATTTATTCAGAGAGTAAATACTCTGAAGTTGTATCTTCTGAGGGAATGGTGTAGAGTCAGCATTGAGCCGCCTTGTCTTGGAAACTTAGGAAACAGATTTCTGAACGTTGGACAGACAACATTTTGAATTTTGCTGGTAGTATGCTCCCTTGTTGTGTTGTAGGAGGTGTAGATGCATCTGTAATGGAGTGTGAGAAGAATTCGTTGGATTGAAGGTTGGGCCTGGGCGCGGCTATATCTCTGAAGATTATTAAAATGTTATCTTCCTATCTCAAGTTTGGGGCCATGTCCATGGTTATTTCCATTTTAATTCATGTTGTACATAAAAGATATGTGAATTGAGCACATAACCTTCTAGTATAGGTCGGATTTGAGTTAGGTAGATTCAATTTTGATGACATGCAGAAGTTTAGACAGCATGCAATGTCATACTGTATGCACGCAAGCCACATGCAATCAATGCATGCAACATGCAAAGTGGTTTCTGTGATCTACATATGTCTAGGCAATTTTACGAGTTGACATGCAGTACATGCAACATCCATGCATGTAGTTACACATGTGGATCTTTGATAGGTGAATTAGTTCAGTTAAGTGGACTTTCCATGCAACTCCACTGTAGGAATTTGAGTCTCTCATGTAGGAAAATCTTGGCATGTTTTGGTAATTTGGTAATTTGGACTCATTCTCTCTCTGCCCAAGTTCTCTTTCATTAATTTTCTCTCTGTACCTGAGAGCAGCCTATTTTTCCCATACTAAGTACTTAGAATTATTTCTGACATTCAATTCTCATAGTGAGAAGTTATAGTTTTCAGTCGGATGTATGCCATTGTGCTCTTGCCATAGATTTTTCAAGTATACTATTTTCTGATCAATCTTGTGCAATTACAACACCTCAGTAAGGTCCTGTAGGGTGTGTGGTGAAGTTCACATGTGCTAAAAACTTCACATGGTATCAAAGCTCTATGCTTTGAAGAGGTGAGGGTGTATACATCAGATCAACAGTGCTTTTGCTTCCAGGAACTCGGATTTGGAAGAGGGATTCAAAATTGCTGAGAGACAAGCTATCTGTGGATCATAAGTGGACCAAAATGAGCCTGATCTACTCCAGTAGAGCTTTGTATGGATAGATAGCTCACGCGTGTGAAATCGGCCCTCATTAATTGAGTGCTACTTCTCTAGAATTGATCCAAATTTGATGTTCTATAGCTTGTTGGATAGGTATTGAAGAGTAGAATGTGTTGCTTGTGTTTCTAAATCACTTTGATTTGTTTTTAGAAGAGTTTTAGGCAATCAGAGAGTTTGAGAGAGTACTCAACTCATGGGATATGCCAAAGTGAGCACACATAAGTTCTTTTCAACATTTTCATCAATTTTCACTATCAATCAACTAGAATTGGATAGAAGTGAGTGTTCTAAGGTCTTGGACCTTTCATTTCACACAAATTACTATGTTTGGGTTGAAAGTAAGTTTTTAGAGAGTTTTTCAGTTCTTTGAAACTCGTGGGAGTCAGTACATGCACCACTTCCAAGGAAGCTTGGGATACTCTAAAAACAATCTATGAAATCAAGAATACTTCTAGATTGCTTACACTTAGAAACCAAATATTTCTAAGTTATCAAAGAGTAGATGAGACTGCTTCATCATATGTCATGAGAGTTAAGGATCTTCATCAAGAGTTAGCTGGTATTGGAGATGCCCTTAAGGACACTGAACTTGTTCAAGTAGTCCTCAATGGACTTAGAGATGAGTATGACAATACTGTGCAGACTTATGCTGTCAGGGAGGATCTTCCATCCTTGGAGACACTGCAAGGTGTTCTCATTGCTGAAGAAAGCAGGCAAGATAACAAGATGCTGAGGATCAACAGACTTTCATTGAAAGATGGTGGAGATGACAAAGCACTCTTCATCAGAGACAAGTCAAGAGACAAGGGCAAAGGACAACAACACTTCAAAGAGGACAAAGCCAAGGAAGGTGGTGAGGATCAATCCTCACAAACTGCAACATCTAGTGGCAAGAAGAAGTTGTCAAAAATCAAGTGTTTTTTTTGTGGCAAGAAAGGACACTATGCATCAAACTATTTTAAGAAGAAGAACCAATCTAAGCAAGCTAACCTTACTAATGAGGATGAGTGTGAGGGTGTTGAGAGTGAAAGAGATGATTCATTAATGATGTCTACTTTTTCATCTTTTCCTTTTAAGAATGAAGAAGTTTGGTGGATAGATAGTGGAGCTAGTTCCCATATGTCTAGTTCTAGGAACTCTTTCACTAATCTCATGCCATATCTAGGTGCAAAAAGATCAATCTATACTGCTAATAATGTAGAGTGTAGAATTGAGGGAATAGGTAGTATTCCACTGCATGCATCATCATCAAAAAAAATTTGCTTACATGATGTACTTTATGTACCTAGACTAACTAAGAATCTCATTAGTGTAGGACAGTTGTTTGATAGTGGATTGGATGTCAAGTTTCAAGTTGACAAATGTATAATCTCAAGAGAAACGAAAGTTATTGCTAGAGGATCTAGAATTATAAGTTGTATAAACTAGATTCTAGGGAGAGTGCTAACATTTCAGATATTGCTTATGAGACCAAGGTTCTTCAGGAGGATCTGTGGCACAAGAGATTGGGACATCCCAATTTCAAGGCCATGCAATCTATGGTCAAAGAAGCAAAAGTTGTTGGACTACCAAAAACACTGTCAAAGGAGGTTCTACCTTGTGAAGCTTGTGTGTTGGCAAAATCACACATAAGGCCTTTTCCTAGATAAAGTGATCGAGGTTCTCAATTCCTTAATGAAGTAATTAACAGTGTATTGACTCATTACGTCGTTATCCATCAAAAGAATACCCCGTACTATCCTAGATGCAATGGACTAGCTGAGTCTACGAATAAAACAATTTGTAAAATCTTAACCAAGATAGTAGAAACCAGTCGATCAAACTGGAAAACAAAGTTATTCTTTGCTATCTAGGCATATCGCACAACGCCAAAGCAAGCCACGGATTGGAAAACACGATTTGAACTGGTATATGGCCAAGAGGCTGTGTTATGCCAGTAGAATTTTTGATTCTGTCCTTACGCATCACTTTAGCTTATGCCACTAACTTGTGTGATGATAATGCTTATCAACACCAAGTTCAGAATCGACTTTTCACGCTGACAAAATTGTGTGAGACACGTATTATATCTTAGTTTGCACAGTTAGTCCACAAATGTCGACAGAAGGCCTGGCATGATCGTCATGTCTGGACTAAGGATATTCACGATGGTGATAAAGTTTTACTTTACACATCTTCCAAAGTCCATCCAGGAAAATTAAATTTCCATAGCCAAGGTCCTTATGTTGTCTAGAAATTTTTTACAAATGGTGTCGTGCAATTAGAGGCCATCGATCATGTTTAATAAGGACTTTCAGGTTATTAATTTTTTCTCTCTCTTTGATCGATTTTTTCCATGTATATTCCTACCTACTTCTTTCGAAAACCATATGAAGGCTCGATGTTTTAGCACGGGCTCAAAAAATATTTTTTCAATCCTTTGTAATTTTTCGATACTTGTTGTTTTTTTGTCGCTTGCAAAATTCTACATACGTTAAAAATTTTCGATACTCGGCTCAAAAATTTTTTTAGATTTTTTCGAGTCTGGATCGACTTGAAAAAATCTCAAATTTTTTCGAGGCATTTCAAATATTTCTAGATTGTATCCGCCATCTACTTCATCTGTATCTGTCACTTGTAGCCGCCAAGTCCATCCCCCAGCTGCATCTGTCCTCTTCAGGTCTATGTGCATCCACCATCTCGCACAACTACCCTCTTTTTGTATCCACCAGTGTTCATTCAGATTGTATCAGAAAGTCCCATAGTAGGCTGCACAGTCTCACCAAGTGGACCTTGATCAGAAAAATTAAAGTCAGGTGGTGATGGAGGTGAAAACAATTTATGACTGGAGGGTAGTGGGTTAGTTATGAGGTTATACTGAGCTGATGGTGAAAGAAATGGTTTTCAACATGGTCTAAAGTTTTAAGAGACGATTTAGAGAATATGGTATTAGAAGTGGATGTGGAGGTGGTTGAACAAGCAAATGGAAGAGATGAGGGTTGGTAAGATGAAAATGGTTCAGAAAAATAAAAAGGCGAGCGGGACAACTGAGTGTAAGTGGAAGAGTCCATGGCAGGTTGTGGAGAGAGCCAACTGTGGAACCTTGATATGGCATGCCAAGTCTAGCACCTTGTTGGTTGATGGATTGGCTTTGTTCAAGAGCTCCAGCATCATCGTCATGGTCATTTTTTTCCTGCTCTAATATGCATGCGTCGAGTCTACAGGACGTATTCCATATGAGGTCCATTTGTTGCTTTGATAGGATAAGTTCCTCTTGGATCTTGAACGCTTTCTTTGAGTTCTGACAGCTTCTTGTTGTTTTCATCTTCTGAAATTTAATGATTTCTCTTCACGACTTTGTGTTTCTGGATTAAGGAGATATACTTTTCCTTTTTTATTGCTGCTCCTGAAGATGGAACTGGAACTTTTATATCTTTTGGCCTGATTGGTTGCTTGACTGTTGTCATCACATCAGTTAGTCTCTGCAACTTTTCACTCTGCAACTTTTCCATAACTGTCAGCAACTCTATGTCTTATAACTGCAAGCCATGCTTTGTCGTTCTGAGCTCGTTTGTCTGTTGGGCTAGCTGGTCTACCATCCAATGAAGGTGGTATGAGGTCTCAGCATGCCACTTCAAGGATTCGTTGGCTCTTTCGAGCAAACTGTCATAGGCCAGAAGGACAGAGAACTCAGTAGAAAAATGATGGTAAGTAAGAAAGGAAAACTAAAAAACTGTGGAACGAGGTAGTAATGGAACGGCTAGTTGAGTATATACAACAGTATCAATGGAGGTGGTAAGAATGGTAGCAACAAGGGTAGGAGAGATGGTAACAGGTGTGGTATCAACAATGGTGGTGGTAGTGGTGGAAGTTAGTGATATGACTAGTGCAACTGTCTCTGGAACTGTCTCCACCTCCTCTTCTAGAAGATCGCCTTCATCAAAGTATTCAAGAGCGTCTACATCGATGAAGTCGTCTTGCTTTAGAGTAGAGGGGTCTTCAACTTTCTCTTCAGCCATTGGACTTTCACTATTATTGAGCTGCTTGATCTTGATCTTCTACCTTTGTTTCTTGATCAGGTTCAGCTTCTCTTATCCCTTCTGTTGTGTCTTCGTGAATGGAATCAGCTGCAATTGTGTCTTTTGCTCTTGTAGCTACATGCAGCTCTCTTTCTCTCTCCCCGAAAATTGTTGCATGTGGGTGGATGGCCACCACAGAAGCTATAGCCGACTGCACATAAGGGAGTGATGTAATAGCTTGAGGTGGTCTCGCTGGGGACTGAGATCTGGAACGTCGAGCAGGTGATTGCATTGGTAGCTACTAGGTGTCCATGATTTGGAGCTGAGGTGAGGAGGCAGCAGGTGAGATTCATCATCGTCTGGTGCGTCTTGACTGGATGTTGTCTTCTTCTTCATCTTTATTGTCATCACTACTAGATGAAACATCTTCGTACCCAGTCATCTTCTTCTGCTATTTCCTCTGAGTCAGCTGCTTGGTCGTAGATGGCGGTGGGTTATCGGAGTCCATGTCGGATTCAGAAACCAGTTGGCTGGTGGTCATCTTCGTCCTTTGCTTCTTCAGTGGTGGTGTGGTATCAACAAGTTGAGAGGCTGGTGGTGATGACCGGTCGTGTCGCTTCTTGGTGTGACGTTCATGAGCTACAACAACTTGTGGGGAAGATGTAGCTGAAGCTATGGATGGTGTATAGCCTTTGCTTGTAGCAGCATCTCGTGGAAGCAATGTCGGCCTCAAGTTGATAGAGGATTGACTTCAAACAAAATCAAAAAAGATGTATTGGTTCAATTCCTATTTGTCTCTCTACTAATAGGAAAGCAAGACTTGATGGTGTTCTTTACATTCCTTCACTTTCAAAGAATTTGTTAAGTGTTGGTCAAATGATAGAGAAAGGATACATGGTAAAGTTTGGTGGTGATGCTTGTTTCATTACAAAGGAAGAAATCTTGATTGCTAGGGAAAATAGACAAGGTAGAGTTTTCAAGCTTGATGCTTTTGTTATGGCTAACAAAAAGGATGGAATGGAAAAGGAGATTGGTCTCAACTTTCCAAAGTTCTCTTTTAGCATCAATAAGATTGGTGGATCTTATGCAAAGTCTAAAAAGCTTCCTTATGCTAGATCTAGGTCAAGGTCTAATATGCTTCTTGGAGATGTTCATCTTTGTGCTAACTTGGCTAGTCTTGAGGATAATAATGGTGTTTCAATGGTTCTTCATGGCAGGTGCAAGCATGAAAAGGTAAGGAAAGAGCTAACTTCATTAATGGAGGTGAATGTTCTTCCTTGGAAAAGATTGTTGCTAATGATTTTTTTGATCATATGAAAAAAGATGTTGCTAGGTGCATTCACGAAGGAGGTGGCTCTTCTACATTCCTTTGTGATGAGTTCAAGTTGCAGCAAGTGGAGTCACATGTTTTCATAAAGAGAGTAGATCAAATGGTTCTATCAAGAGACTTGGTGAGGGAGATAGTCACAAGTCAAGAAGAAGAGAAACAATCTTGCCAATGTAGAAAAATCAGCATCTACATACAAAATGAGATGCAAAATCTAAGAGATACTGATCAAACATGAACCAAAACATGTCTGTACAATTACAATACCCTACTGTATTTCACACGTGTGGAACCGAAAATAGCAAAATATGAGCATTCTACACACAAGATTGCAAGATAACATCATGAGAGTGCATTGATGAGTAGTAGAACCCAAAGAGAACCATGTATAATGATGAAATGAGAGATAGAAGAGAGACGATGTGTCTCTCCATGAGTTACATCCTTTTATAGAGTGTCCAAACCCTATTTGGCCACTTGGCTTTCCCTCCAAAGTGTAAACCCTAATATTTTTGGGTCTAGATTCAATGTACCCAAAGTTCAAATTTGAATCTCTCTCAAACTTGACTACCAACTTTCCCACACTTTCAAAAAGTGTTTATTGAATGTATTTTAAACTAATATAACTTCAAAAAGTTCATGTCTAAGTCTAAAATGAGTTTTGGCCTCTTATTGACAATTTAGCAAAATATGACTAAACTAGACTAAACTAGTTGAAATCTCTCACATGCCTTGAGTGTAAATGTGTATCTGGTAAGGTAGGCACAAGCAGCCTCTGATTCCTTGGATTTGATGGTTTCAAGCAAGATGCCATCCTTGTTCTTCCACTTGTCAATTGAGGTGTCAAGGAACTTGGCATAGGGTTGCTGTATCATGTTGGTCAGCTTCACCGGTTTTTCCTTAGGACCACTTGGGAAGCCAAAGGCAGTAAGACTACTAGCAACCAAATAGACATAGAGCTGAAGATTGAGAATGTCAACACGGAACATCAGCTCTTGGGCTGCAAAATTTGCATAGGCCTAGTACATCAAGTAGAGGCTCTGATGACCCTTCCACTTAAGAATTTTGAAATCAAGCATATGGAAGAGCATCTATGCTTGTGTGTACCACTGGCACATGGCACAATGTTCACATGGGAGCAATTTCAACTGCGTAGGCATTTTTGGTACTTCGGCACTATGATCAGAATTTGATTCTGCCATTTCTGCTTTGGAGTCTCTATAATGGTGAGGAATGCAAAGGTATCGCAAAAAAAATTAGAGGTATCGAAAAAATGAGGAGACTCAAAAAAAGTAGTGTATCGGAACAAGTTGGAAAACTTAAAAAAATGCAGGCTATCCTAAAAATGTTCAAACTCAAAACATATACAAACTTGACAAAGCAAGTAGACTCGAATAATTGTGAAACTCGAAAAAAACAGGCTGACTCGAAAAGATGGTGGTGGATGCAATAAAAAGGGAAAAGTAGAATGTCGGGTGGAGTTAAAAAAAAAAACTGAGAACACTGAACTTGTTCAAGTAGTCCGTAATGGACTTAGAGATGAGTATGACAATATTGTATAGACTTATGTTGTCAGGGAGGATCTTCCATCCTTGGAGACATTGCAAGGTGTTCTCATTGCTGAAGAAAGGAGGCAAGAGAACAAGATGCTGAGGATCAACAGACGTTCATTGAAAGATGGTGGAGATGACAAAACACTCTTCATCAGAGACAGGTCAAGAGGCAAGGGCAAAGGACAACAACACTTCAAGAAGGACAAATCCAAAGAAGGTGGTGAGGATCAGTGCTCACAAGCTGCAACATCTAGTGGCAAGAAGAAGCTGTCAAAGATCAAGTGTCTTTTTCGTGGCAAGAAAGGACACTATGCATCAAACTGTTTCAAGAAGAAGAACCAATCTAAGCAAGCTAACTTACTAATGAGGATGAGTGTGAGGGTGCTGAGAGTGAAAGAGAAAATTCATAAATGATGTCTACTTTTTCATCTTTTCCTTTTAAGAATGAAGAAGTCTGGTGGATAGATAGCGGGGCTAGTTCCCATATGTCTAGTTCTAATAACTCTTTCACTAGTCTCATGCCATATCTAGGTGCAAAAAGATCAATCTATACTGCTAATGATGTAGAGTGTAGAATTGAAGGAATAGGTAGTATTCCACTGCATGCATCATCATCAAAATCTTTTTGCTTACATGATGTACTGTATGTACCTAGACTAACTAAGAATCTCATTAGTGTAGGATAGTTGTTTGATAGTGGATTATTGGATGTCAAGTTTCAAGTTGACAAGTGTATAATCTCAAGAGAAAATGAAGTCATTGCTAGAGGATCTAGAATTGGTAAGTTGTACAAACTAGATTCTAGGGAGAGTGCTAACATTTCAGATATTGCTTATGAGACCAAGGTTCTTCAGGAGGATCTGTGGCACAAGAGATTGGGTCATCCCAATTTCAAAGCCATGCAATCTATGGTCAAGGAAGGAAAAGCTGTTGGACTACCAAAGACACTATCGAAGGAGCTTCTACCTTGTGAAGCTTGTGTGCTGGCAAAATCACACAGAAGGTCTTTTCCTAGATCAACCATCAAAACAAAGAAACCATTTGAATTAGTGCAATTTGATGTTCATTTCTCATCAACTAAGAGCAAAGGAGGAGCAAACTGCTTTGTTTCCTTTGTAGATGATTATACAAGATATTCTTGGATCTATATGTTGTCTTCAAAAGCCATGGTCTATGACGTTTTTCTTACTTTCAAAGCTTATGTAGAAAAGCAATTTTCTTTCAAGTTGAAAGCTTTGAGAAGTGATAGTGGAAGAGAATACACTTCCAATAAGTTTAAAGACTTTTGTGAGAGAGAGGGCATTCAAAGAGAGTTTTTTTGTTCATATACTCCAGCTAAATGGAGTTGCTGAGAGAAAAAATAGAACTTTGTGTGAGTGTGCAAAAGCCATTAGGCTAGAAGCTTCTCTGCATATTTCACATGTGTGGATCTGAAAATAACATTTAATAAGCATTCTACACATAGAATTGCAAGACATTACAAGTATAGTGCACATAGTAGAACCCAAGAGAACCATGTATAAGCATGAATGAGATGAGAGAGAGAGAGAGAGAGAGAGAGAGAGAGAGAGAGAGAGAGAGAGAGAGAGAGAGAGAGAGAGAGAGAGAGAGAGAGAGAGAGAGAGAGAGTATTCTCTCTTCCCACGAGTTACATCCTTTTATAACATGTCCAAACCTAAGTTTAAACTTGTGACTAGATTCAATGTCTCTACTACTCAAATTTGATTCTACTAAAACTCGTGTAATATGATTTCTCACACTTTTGAAAAGTGTTTATTCAAATGCTTTTATACTATTATAACTTTGAAAAGTCAAACTCTAAGTCTAATATGAAACTGGCCTCAAATGTCATTTGAACAAATGTAACAATTTTGACTAAACTAGTTGAAATCTCTCACACTCCCTCTTCAACTAGTTTTAGCATGGACTTTGATAACACTCCAAGTGATGTCCTATGCTTCATAAACAAGTCCTTTCCCAATGCTTTGGTGAAGATATCGGCTACACATTTCCTTGAAGAAATATGTTGAAGCTCCACCTCCTTTGACATGACTTGCTCCCTCTCAAAGTGATATGCCACCTCAATATCCTTGCTCCTAGCATGAAAGATAGGATTCGTTGCCAACCTTTGGGTTGATAGGTTGTCACAAAAGATGATTGGGGTCTTTGGAAAATCCAGCAAGTGAAGATCCTTGATTATCCTCTTGATCCATACCATCTCCTTTGTGCAATGTGTAAGTGCTTTGTACTCGGCCTCACTAGATGACGATGAAATAGTGGCTTGTTTCTTCGACATCCATAATATAGCTCCATCACCTATGAAATACAATAAGCACTTATGGATTTCATATCCATGATATAGCTCCATCACCTATGGGATACAATAAGCACCTATGAATTACAATATGCACTTATGGATGTCCTATCCATTGTATCTCCAAAATAGTCCAAATTTGAAAATCCAAACAAGTTAGATGATGATCCCTCATACAATATGCCAAAATCTCGAGTTTTCATGATATACCTCAAAACGCGTTTAATGCTCCTCACTAGGATCTTGCATGAGTTGACTCAATCTTTCAACACAATAGCTTAGATCTGGTCTAGTAATGGCTAGATAGATGAGTGAATCAATTACCTTCCTATAAAGAGTAATGTCCTTGAAGGATCTTTCATTACCTCTTATGAAAGTTTTAGATGAGACTCCATTGGTGTAACACAAGCTTTTGCATCTACCATATAAAATCTTTCTAGAATAGAATTAGAATACTTCTCTTGACAAATGAAAGTAGATTAAGAAGATCTAATCACTTCTATTCGTAAAATGTAATGCAAGTGACCAAGATCATGCACCTCAAATTCCTTCTTAAGAGCACTCTTCATATCCTCCACATCTTGATTGTTTCCACCACTCAAGATGATATCATCCACATAGATTAGCAAGATGGTAACATCATTTCCAGCAGACCTATAATAAAGTGAATGATCATACTCACTTATAGCAAATCCTTGAGAGAGTAAAAAAGTGTTAAGCTTAGTATATCAACTCTTTGGTGCTTGCTTAAGGCCATACAAACTCTTTTGTAGAAGACACACATGATTTGACTTTGTAGGTGAAATGTAGCTCTCGGGTTGCTCAAGGTACACTTTGTCCTCAAGATCACCATTCAAAAATGCAATTGTAATGTCCAATTGCCATAGATCCCATCCATAAAGAGAAACAAGAGAGATGATGACCCGAATACTCACCATCTTTGCCATGGGTGCAAAGGTTTCAGCATAGTCAATACCATATTCTTGAGCATATCCTTTTGCCACCAGCCTTGCCTTGTACTTGTTGATAGATCAATCTTGGTTTGTCTTCACCTTGAAGATCCATTTGCATCCAACAGCTTTCTTGTCCTTAGGTAACTCTACCAATCTCCATGTTCCATTCTTCATAAGAGCTTGATACTCAAGATACATTGCTTGGATCCACTCCTCTTTGATTCTTGCTTCATCTACACATATAGGTTTCTCAAAAGAGGTTAGGAAAGCAACATAATTTCCAAAAACTACTTGCTTACCCGTTTAATCATAAGTGAGCCTTGAAGGCATTTGTCTTTCCCTTGTGTTCTCCTTGGCTTTTGACTTGATGATGGTCCTTCATCATCACCATCCAAAGTAGGATCCTTTACATCAACATCAAGAATGTTACATCCATCCACATCATCATCAATAATGCTTGATGATACATTTGGAATGTTCTCCTCATAAAAAATGGCATCTCTACCAACAATCACTTTGTTAGTAGAAGGAATATAAACCTTGTAGGCTTTACTCACCTCACTATATCCAACAAATATACCTTTCTTTGAAGATGGATCCTCCTTCGTCCTATCACCAAGAGTAATGTTGACATAGCATATGCATCCAAAAGTTCTAAGAAAGTTAACACTTGGCCTCCTCTTGAATAGCATCTCAAAAGGTGTCCTTCCATCCAAAATAGCACTCGACCACCTATTGCACAAGAAATTGGCACACAACAATGCTTGATCCCAAAATGGCTTATAAAGTTTAGCACTTAACCTTATGGCTTTGGCACTTTCACATAAAGTCCTATTCTTTCCCACTCCATTTTTTTGTGGGGTCCTTGGTGTTGTATATACTCCCTCTTGGTTCCAACGAAAACAGAAGAAAAACAGGCAGAAGATGAAAGAGAATTACCAGATTCAGAGGGAGGTCAAGATCGAGTACCTGACAGACTCGAATCACCAGCTCAAATTTCAACAGAAAAGGTCGAATCAGAATCAAACTCAAAACCTGCAGAATAGATCTCGAAACTACTTGTGAGAAGATATGACAGACAACGAAAACCACCAGAAAATTATGGTCAGGGTGTTTTTAATACAACCATTGAATTTTGTGAATTCTCTGATGAACCTCAAACATTCGAGGAAGCTATCGATGGACCAGATAAAGATCGATGGATTCAAGCAATGGAGGACGAAATGTCATCCATGTATAAGAACAATGTATTGACACTCGCACCTATTCCTGGTGGAAGGAAACCAGTCAAATGCAAGTGGATCTACAAGATCAAAACAAGTCCTAATGGAGAGAACATCAGATACAAAGCAAGGTTGGTTGCTAAAGGATTTTCACAGAAGTATGGAATCGACTACACTGACACTTTTTCACCAGTAGTCAAACATACATCAATTCGCTTGTTATTCGCGTATGCAGTGGCTCATGATATGAAAATCCATATTGTGAATGAGAAGACTGCTTTCTTGCATTCAGAATTGGAAGAAGACTTATTCATGGATCAACCACTTGGTTTTGTAAACCAAGAATATCCAGAATACAGATGTCACATGAATAAAAACATTTATGGTCTAAAACAAGCAGCTAGACAATGGTATAGAAAGAAGGACGAAGCACTACGTTCCTTAGGCTTTGAACCTCTATTCGTTGAATCAAATGTCTATATCAAACATGTTAATGATGAAATAATCATTCTAGCTGTCTATGTTGATGACACGCTTATCTTCTCAAGAAGAGATAAGTTAATTTCAGATGTCAAAAGAGACATTTCACTATTTGAGATCGCTGACCTAGGAGAAGCTAAAATCTATCTAGAGTTGCAGATCCAAAGAGACTTTGAAGGTGGTAAGTTGTATCTTCACCAACAAAAGTACACTCAAAAGATCATTGAAGACTTCAACATGCTCGAATGCAAAAGTGTGCATACTCCCATGATACCGAAAACAATACTGAGCAAGAGATTGTCCACAGACTCTTGAGGAAGAGGAACGAATGGCCAAAACACCCTATCATAGGCTGATTGGATCATTGTTATATCTAGCAGACAACACCAGACCTGATATAGCATTTGCAATATCTAGGTTAAGCCAATATAATCAGAACCCAGGATCGTTGCATTGGAAGTTAACAAAGAGAATACTACAATATCTCCAGGATATGAAAGACTATGGACTGTGTTATTCGAAGGAAGCTGGATTTCACATCAAATCTTATAGTGACGCAAGCGAGGCATCCATGAAGGATGATAACAAAAGTATTTCAAGAGGTTGTACTCTAGCATCTGGCGCAGCCATACTCTGGATAAGCAAGAAGCAAACAGTAATAGCTCAATCTTCTTGTGAAGCGAAATATGTAGCAGCAGCCAAGATGGCAAACGAGCTGATTTGGATCAAACAGATGTTGGAAGGATTTGATGAATCTATTTCTGAACCTTATATCTTATTAATGGATAACACTTCAGCAATCTATCTTACGAAAGATCTTGTATTTCACTAAAAAACGAAGCACATAGCTATCAAATATCATGTGATTCGGAACTTAGTCGAAAAGAAGATACTGAAGACAGTCTTCAATACCCACAGAGGAAATGACAGCTGATATCTTTACAAATCCACTCAGTAAAGCTTTGTTCGAGAAGTAGCAAAGAAGATTGGGGTTAATCCAACTGCCACTTTGAGAGGGAGCTGTAGAACAACTGATCAAATAGATCTTGATTCTACTAACAAAGCGCGCAGTTTACTTGACAAAGAATAAGAAACAAATGCGAAATCGAAACATTTTTATTCGTGATCAATCTCGAAGGATTCGCGAACTTTGTCTTGCAGTCAACTCGAAAGATTCGTGAAAGATTTGTGAAACAGTTACTTGTAGAAGCTCGTGGCTTTCTTGTTGAAGTTTGAAAGATTCGCGAACAGAATCTTGTCGCGAAATATTCTGTTTCTTGTTCAAACCTCAGATGTCGCGAAATTGTCACGAACAATTCGCGAAATGTTCTGAATTCTAAAGCTCAGAGACTGTCATTTGTCGCGAACAATTCGCAAAACACGAAAATGTCACGAAGAGACAAGTGTCGCGAATAATTCGCGAAACACGAAGCTGAGACGAAGAGATAGACAGTCGCAAATAATTCGCGAACAGAAATTATTCGACCCTAGAAACAAAGCATCTATTTGAATATCAACCGTCGTAAACGGTTAGATATCTACTGTTATAGCATTAAAAGGCCAAAAGACCTGTAAATAAAAGGCCAAAAGACCTGTCCTGTAGCAATATAAATACATGTGCACTACTCATTGTAACTCACTCTATCAGCGACACAACAACGAGATAAGACATCAAGAGATGTATATTGATGAATCAGATTCAGAGTTATAAAAATTTGTTTTTGATCAATAGTTTCTTATTGTTTAGATTGTCTTAAGTTGTCTCTTATTCCGCATATAATTTCCAAACGCATATTCAATCAGAGCAAGTATTGTTCTATTAGTACATAGATCAGATACAGACCCGATTGAAGACACTGATATTAGTTTGATTTATTGAAACTTTCATCGTGTTATCTGTGGAAGAATAATTATCTTTTTCCTACAATTGAGTGTGGATCATTCACATTTACCTGATGAAACACCACATCCAAACCTTCTTTCCTCAACATCGACAGACTTATGTCCCATTTGCATGTTCCTACATGTCAAAATTACCATCAGTCTTTTAGTCAGGCGATTCACAATCGAAAAACCTATGTCTCTGTTGAAGCTTGTCACCAGGGCAACAGTTTCCTTGGACCACACACATCTGGAGGAACCCATCGCAATTCTGCACTGATGAACATTGCAAAGTATGACTGTGTCACTTTAGAATTTAGAAAGCAATTTTTACTTGCCATCAAAGCTCAAAGAAATTCACATTTCATAATTACAATGAACTCTATATTAAGAAAACCCTGTATATCACATGCCTCTAAGAGAACATGCGAAAAGCAAAAGCAAAACTAGGTCATGCAAAAAGTATCTAGAAAGTCACTCTGACCGAGAGAACATGCAAGTACCCTTGTGATGAGATTCACATGCAAAAGCAAAATCCAACTAGGTCATGCAAAAAGTATGTAGAAAGTCACTCTCGCCGGCTGCCAAGATCTAAGGCATAAAAATTTAGACTTCCAAAATGCTTTATATCGTTTAAGGTGGACTTTCTTCCAAAACTCCATTGAGTAACATCAGCACATAGTATTATTGCCTTTGGAATGCAAGGCCAAAAGAATCACCATGTCAAATGAACATCTCCTTGAACGCAACAAAATTAGAAGAAACTACATACATCTCTAGTTTTTCTGAGCAACGCAAATCAGCGCAGGCATGGCGGGGGCGGCAGCAGCAGCAGCAGCAGGAGGGGGCGTAGGCCTTTTCGGCAGCCCAAGGCATCGGCATCATCGCGTCTTCTTCTTCTTCTTCTATTCTTCTGATCGTTTTTCTCATCAATCTTCAGTCCTTGTGTGCCCCCCGCCTATCACCCTAACGATCACAAATGCCCTTTCATCCTTTTATTCCACTTCCCTCACTTGTGCTGCTCTTCTTCCTCCCTCTTCTTCTAATTCTCGTCCTCACATGGCGCCAGAAACTTCGATCACAAGTACATTGCAGGAAGAACGTAAGATCTTATCTCTGGCTTCGGTTTTGATTAATGTTGCGATTTCTTTTTCTTCTTCTTTTGTTGTGATTTAGCTATTTAGGTGTGGTGCACTGATGATATGCCTGTAGGGTGTGTTACTCTTTTTGTTTTGATGTGATTATGTGCTGGCTATGGACGCGCAGGTCAAACTGCCATAGTAGAACGGCTCTGGCAGCAGTTCTTCTCGGATCCTTCGCAGTGGTGGGACAAAAGGTTTGATAAGGTGAGAAACATACTAAGTAGAACAACTGTGTTAATTTTGATGTGTATACTTTCCTTCAACGCAGTTTGCAAAGGTACTTGACTTTACAGCTTAGGAGTTTCTTTGATAATTCACTACAGTTTCGCCTTGGCCCTGTTCTGGTTTCTGCAGGAAGTGCAAATTGCACTAATTACACGCTGTATAGAGTGAAGTTTAATGTGGAAAGATGCTTTGAATCATGGTCCTCACTAGCTTAGCTTGGCTTGTCGTTCTGCAGGGAAGTCCTGAAGCCCCCGACTTCAAACATAAGACTACCGACAAGGCATTGTGGGTTAATGATAGGTTTAGCCCCTCTTGGCTACAAGCAGAGCTCGCTACTCTCACCCCACAAGCCTCACGAGAATTATCATCATCATCTTCTGCTTCGTCAACATGCCAAATCTCATCCGGTACATCCTTTTTCTTGCATTCCATGGAATGCTTTCACCTAGTCAATAGTCGTGATGATGTTTGCACACACTTGGGGAATATGGTTCATCTTGGCTGGCTTGTTTATGAGTGTTAGTATGCTGGCTTCTAAGAGAGAATTTGGATGGAGATGACCACATGACCGCCACCTAGAGCTGGTGCTCAGAGAGGTGTACGGGCCTCAACTCCCAGCTCTTCATACTCTACATGAGAGTGTTAGCATGAGCTCCTCCCTTGTCTTATTTCGGAGTTTTGCGGCCTGCATCGTGCTCTAACAGGCAGCTCAAATTTGCAAATAGGTCAACCCTCATTGCGTGTTGTGACACCAATCGGACACGAATGCAGTTGAATGCCAGAAAGAAGCCGAAATTTTTGCTCATACAAGTATTACACTCACATTCCTCGATCACTTTACTGACTATCACCCAATCTAACCCATCAGAAGAGTCTTTCTGATCTTCTTAATCTCTCGCTGTCATGTAGGCCAAGCATCGAGAAAACAGCAACTTTGGGAAGAGTTCTTCTCAAATCCTTCACAGTGGTGGGACAATAGGAGTGAAGACAAGGTGTAATCGTCAGTACCCGTTGGCATTCATTCATTCATTCAAATGCCCTAGCATACGAGGAAGATTGAGAAATTTTCTCACAAGCCAGCAAAGTTTTATTTTTAAAGGGGCCTAGTGCTTTGTTAACTTAGACTTCTGTAATAGCTCAGTAGCTTGCTTCATTATCGATGTTAAGGTTGTTAATTCAAGGTCCAGCGTTGTTTCGATAGATACAATTAACTCCAATCCCACAGCTTTGATCGTTCTAGTACATCCTATAGCGGCTCAGGTAGCTTTTTGCATTTCTTTTCAGAAAAGTCCAAGGATTCCTGACTTCAAACATAAGACTGCAAAAAAGGCATTATGGATTGACAATAGGTTCAATCCTCCTTGGGTGCATGCCAGGCTAGCTTCTATGGCGCAATGTCAAGAACAGAGGCAATCTGGCCTTTCAACACCTGAAATCTCTGGTATGCTTGTAGTTTTCTTATGTTGTTTTTTTTCTTGAGTATTGCCTGACTGAGAAGAGAGATGAATCTGCAGAATTGTATTCTGCCAAACTCTCTCTGCAACCCAATTTTTGGCATGCAGGCAGAGTAGCGAGAATTGAACAGCTCTGGCGGGCATTTTTCTCAGATCCATCGCAGTGGTGGGACAACAGATTTATTAAGGTGTAGCTATCCATCTTAATGCCCATCGAAGATGACTTCTAAACTAGTGCTGTGAGGATTTTGCAATTAATTTCAGCGTTCACTTGCTTTGGCTTATCACTTTGTATTCTGCCCTGTAAATATATCTTAATGGGTTTATGGTATATATATGAGTTATTGTAGTTATTTTCCCCAAGTTGAAGCATGTCGGTTGATCTGTGTACTGTTATGTAGAAAAGTTTGAAGTACCCAGACTTCAGACATAAGAGTACACATGAGGGCCTATGGATTGAAGATCGGCTGAACCCAGTCTGGGTTGAAGCAAAGTTGGCCACTGTGGCATTGGTTCAAATAGATTCTGATAGCAGATTGAGATCTTGGTACGTTTTTTACCTGGCGTTGACTTTGGAGTTCTAAGCTCAGAGTACACCAAGTCTTCTTTGTTGCTGTTCTTTCAAAATCAACACCTTTTCTCAGTTTTTGTGCTCATTACATAAATCATTCAGGGTACCCGACTTCTTTGACTATGGGGATAATGTGAGCAAACTCTGTCAGGAGGGACGATTGAAAGAGGCACTGCTTGTGATGGAGCTTATGGTCCAGCAAAATACTCAAGTTCCTATCCAGGCATATGTTGGCCTTTTGAAGAGGTGTGCCAGAACAAAAGCCCTGGCAGAGGGCAAGCGAGTCCATGCTCTCATAGTCCAATGTGGATTGGATCCAGACATTTTTCTAGGAAACGTCCTTGTTGACATGTACGCCAAGTGTGGTAGTGTGTTGGATGCACGCAAAGTATTTAACACAATGCCTGAACACAACGTGTTTTCATGGACTGCTATTATCTCAGCATATGCCGATCACGGACAAGGCGAGGAGGCTTTAAAACTATTTCGGCAAATGCAATGGACAGGCATAGCACCGGACAAGGTTGCCTATGTTATTGCCCTAAAAGCATGTACCAGGATTGCAGACCTGGAACAGAGCAAACAACTTCATTCCGAAATCCTAAAAAGTGGCTTTGATTCAGATGTAATTGTAGGGAACTCCCTTGTTGACATGTATGCGAAGTGTGGGAGCATAGAGCATGCTTGTCGGGTGTTTAACAACATGCATGAACGGGATGTGGTGTCATGGAATGCGATGATTGCAGGATATGCACAGCGAGGGCTTGGCAAGGAGGCTCTTGCTCTGTATGAGCTTATGAAACAGGAAAATGTGCAGCCAGACACTTTCACATATGTTGTGGCCCTAAAGGCATGTGCCAGCATTACAGCCCTGGAACAGGGCAAGCGGCTGCATTATCGCATCATCAGAAGTGGCTTTGAGTTGGATGTGATTGTCAGCAGTGCCCTTCTTGACATGTATGCAAAATGTGGGAGCCTAGAGCATGCACGTCAGGTGTTCAACAAGATGCATGAACGGGATGTGGTGTCATGGAATGCGATGATTGCAGGATATTCACAGCAAGGGTTTGGCAAGGAGGCCCTTGCTCTGTACGAGCAAATGAAACAGGAAGGTGTGCAGCCAAACGATGCCACATTTGTAGTTCTCCTAAAAGCATGTGCCAGCATGGCTGTCCTGGAACAGGGCAAGGAGCTTCATTCCCACATCATAAAGAGTGGATTCGAGTCAGATGTGATTGTGGGTAGTGCCCTTGTTGACATGTATGCAAAATGCGGGTGCATAGAGCAAGCACGCCAAGTGTTCAACAATATGCATGAACGGGATGTGGTTTCATGGACTGCGATGATTGCAGGATATGCACAGGAAGGGCTTGGCAAGCAGGCTCTCACACTTTTGGAGCAAATGCAAAGGGAAGGCATGAAGCCTAATGAGGGCACTTATGTGAGTGTTCTCTCTGCATGCAGCCATTCTGGCCTAGTAGACGAAGGTCGTTGTCTCTTTGATTCCATGTACAAAGTTCATGGTGTCATACCAACTGTGGATCACTATTCCTGTATGGTCGATCTTCTGGGCCGTGCAGGGTGCCTGGCCGATGCTGAGGACCTCATTGGTGAAATGCCAATTGAGCCTGATGCTGTGGTTTGGAGGACTTTGCTTGGTGCTGCTAGAAACCATGGCAATGTGGAAGTAGGAAGACGGGCCTTTGATCGTGTTGTAAAGTTGGAACCAGAAAATGGCGCTGCTTATGTGTTGCTAGCAAACATCTATGCAGCAGCCGGCAGAATGGATGAGTTACCAAAAATAAGAAAAGAAATGGATGATACCTGGGTGCAGCTGGATTAAAGTTGTCACCCGCAATCGATCCACAAAGCAAGGAGATTTGGGCCGAATTGGATAGACTGTTGGGGTCAACGAATCAGGCAGGGTATATGCCTCTGTGCTGCATGATGTGGAGGATGAGGGTAAGGAAAATGGCAGCGTTTGTGCTCGTCAGCACTCTCAGTCGAACTCCTATCTGCATCAACAAGAATTATTGGGGGTGCCGTGACTGCTACAATGCCAACAAGATTACTTAAAAAATTGCCACTTATCAGACCATTTCAAGGGTTGTATACCAATATCACAACTTTAAGGATGGCCTCTGTTGCTGTGGGATTATCGATTATGATAAGGTAATGTTGGTGTCAAGCAAAACACAGGTGTGTTTGCTGATGTCAGCAATCTGCCTTCCCCACATTTCCCAAGTGGCAATCCCAAGCACTCCGATCTTGGCTGCCTGGGCCTTGGCTATAAAGCCTGTCTACGCTGGGAGGGTATGCAATCCAAAGTTCAGAGTTCTTTGTAATATCTTCCTTTCTTAAATGATGACATCTTGTGTGTGTTCTTGACATGTTCAGTGTCTCTCTACTTCTTGGATGGATGTGTTCTTGAACACAACGTAAGGCTATTTTTCATCTGCACATTATTAATATATGTTACAAAGCATTGCATAGTTCTCACATAACCCAACATAGGTTATGGGCCCACACACTATGCCATGATTTGCTCAGCCAAAGATCTCCCACACTCTCTCTCCACCTACGCTTGCTTAGCTCCTCTCTGAAGTCCACTTTCCCTTCTGCACTGCAGCTGATGCAATGAGTTCTACCTGCGCTCCATTTCCTTGAATACAGAATATCATACTGCAGCAGAAGTGTGGAGGGAAGATGGCTGTTGGTTGGATCAAAGTTTAATTATAGGAGGAAAAAGGCCAAGTGGCCAGAAGCGAACATATATTTGAAGTGACAAGCATGCGCGGGCATGCGCGTAAATGCTAGCAATTTTTCTTTTTATGTCGCCCAATTCTGAACTAAAACGGAAATGTTATCAGCATTCGAGTGAAATATATTTTAAGTGGCGAGCATGCGCGTAAATGCCAACAATTTTCCTTTTTACGTCGCCCAATTCTGAGCTAAAACAGAAATGTTATTAGCGTTCGAGTGAAATATATTTTAAGTGGCAAGCATGCGCGTAAATGCCACCATATAGACTTCAAGCATGGCACTGTGACCTTGGTCCGTTGAACCTAACACTTGAAATACGACACCCACCAGGTCCCCATATACTATTTAAGAAGCACAGTTGAAAATATTTTGAAAGTTTTAGTAATTTTCCTTTTTACGTCGCCCACTTCCGAGCGAAAACGAAAATGTTATCAACGTTCGAGTGAAATACATTTTAAGTGGGCGGAAATGCCACCATAAAGACTCAAAGCATGGCATTGACCTTGGTCCGTTGAACATAACACTTGAAAGACGACACCCAGCAGGTCCCCGTATACTATTTAAGGAGCACGAACACGACATAACACACCTTTGCCATTTCATTTGCTCTTGTTGCGCTCTCTGGCTCTTTGTTTTAGCTATCCGATTGTTCTATTAGCGAAATCATAAGCTTATCAAGATAATCTCAAGACACTTTAACGGATGACGACATCTCGGAATTCCAGTAAGGTAAGCAAATTATAATTCAAATTTCGTTGTGTAGCAGGCACTAACCCATGCTAAGCATAGGTCCGTTTGGGTCTCTGACTCAGCAACGTCTTCTCCCAACTTATGCTGAGCATAAGTCGAGAGCGGCTCAACATAGGTTGAGAGAGAACCTATGTTGAGCATAGGTCCGCTCTCGACCTATGCTCAGCATAAGTCGAGAGCCGACCTATGCTGAGCATAGGTCCTGAGCATGTGAGAGGATTTTTGTTGAGATTTGACCTTAAAAGTTGTGTCTTAGTTTGTAATATTTTCTTGTTTTTTTTTTTTTTTTTCAGACGTTCAAATGGCCCAGCTCAAAGTTCGTCCGCCTATAAACCCTTCGAATCTTCATAAAGTAGACATGACTAAGCACATGTTTTACTTTACCAAAGTGAGGGCCAAAAACTCACTGACCTCTTTCTCTAGACTGCTGATACTTCTAGCAAAGGGCCGCAAAGGGCCGTCTACCTTCAAAGCACAAGGACACGTGCTTTGGAAGGTAGCGGTTGCAGACGAGGATGATGGCTTTACTAACATTGTGATAAGAGCAATTGACAAGAAAGTTTTCTTATACATTTTGGAGAATGGATTCATGAAAATCCGTCTGTGTGAGCATGCCATATTGCGAAATTTCTTCGACGATGCCTTGAAGACAATTGTAAGTTTAATTTCTTTTTGCAATGCATTAAAAATCGAGTATTGGTTTGCTCTTTATGCCTAGTATGGATATGGTTTTTTGTAATGACTGTTATTGTTGTTTTCAGACATTGAAAGCTGCAACACAAATGGTTGCTGAAGCCCTTGAGAAAAAAGAGGACTCTGCCCTTAACAAATCAATGAGATCATTATCTTCATGCGAGAGCTTGTTTTCTTCCAGTAAAAAAGATACCCAAACACTTGAATCCACTACTAGAAGAGGCCTAATTTCAACTCCAAAGAGAAAAATAAGCGCTTTGGAGAAAATTCCAGATGTCTCCTCCCCTCCAAAATCAAGAGGCTTTAAAACCATGGCTCACAAGGGCTCACATCCTATCTCTAGGAAGAAACCCCAACCCCAGGCTTTTGACTTAAATCTACCTGGGGCAGAATCAATCTTGAGCCAGGCAGTAGGGATGTAGCAAAAATGCGCGCTGTTATTTATGAAACCAAAAAAATCCAAGACAACTTTTATTCTTGATACTAAACAATGTGACAGGCCCCCCATTGACCCAACCACCAGTGACAGGCCCATGGAGGTTAGGGAGCCCAATCCATCCCATGTACATAATTTAAAGATGAAATTGAAGGACCACACACAAGCCATAGTTACCCCCTTTATTGTCCCTATTGACCTTGCTGACTATCCGCGACAGTGGCATATTTTGATATTTAGTGTGTAGATGCCTACAATTTTTTTTGTTTTGGGCGGAATTCATAGCTTGCAAGCCAAAAAGGAGCTCTCTATTGAGTATCCTCATGTACAGTCGTTTAGACAAGTTAGTGCTATAGTATTTGTCGAGCTGACTGTTGAGGAAGCCAAGCTCCTTGCCTGGGACCATAATATCAACCAAGATTACAGATTGAAGATGACTGTTATACAATGAGTCAGACTTTTCTATAGGGAGTACCTGAGGCTTCACAAAGAAGGGGACAAAACAAACATACAATTGAAGTGCCTTTGTGCACAGGAGACTGGGCTACGCTTCGATAAAAAACATTTAGCCTCCTCATTGACGAAGTACGATAATTTTTTTCAGTTGGCCTTTTGAAAGGGGCAAGTAATTTCGGTTTCCTATTAGTGACATTGTTCTTCTGTTCGACACTGTTCTTAAATCAAAATAAAATCCTTTAGCAATTTTTTTTTGTTTAAGATTTGGAACCTTGTTGATAAAATTTTTGACAAGTGGGACATATTTGAAATAAAAGGACAACTCCCAAAAGGGTCGTCCTCCACTAAAAAAAAATCCACACAATCCACTCTTGCCCCGATTCCACAAGATATTCTACAAGTATTTTTTACCGAAAATGACTTTAAGACACAAAGATTCAAACTCTATACTTCAAACTACAAGATTTGAGCTAGAAACACCTCCAAATCCACAGAGAATTCATGGTGCTCTCAAATCCACCTCTTGTTTCGGGAAATCCACCAAATTTGGCCTGAAATCTGCTCTATACCATGTGAAAATATACAGATCCAAAACACATTAGTGGATTAACAAGATCTTGGGCCAATTGGGTTGCACATCTAAAAATAGCTAGAAGATAGAAATCACTACTTTATGCATGATAGAACTTAGAAATGCACAAATATCTAAGCATAAACACTTAGATATGACTTGGTATTGTCTCTGTCCGTATAGCAGCAGCAAAGTACAGTACTTCACACATGTGGATCCAAGATCTACCAAGAAATCAATATTCTACAAATAGAAAGACAAGATATCAAGAGAGAAACACATGAGATGGACATAGAAACACGAGATGAATCCTCCATGATAATTATTTTTCCATGTAGGTACAGCTATATATAGCTTTTAAAATGTCATTTGGCCACTTGTCCCAAACTTGACCTAATTTAAAAACTTCTAGATACTCCATCTAGTCTAGATGCAATGTACCAAAATTAGCCAATTAGATTGCGTCCAAATCCGACCTCATCCACTTATCCACTTGCCAAAAATAGTAAATTCACTATTTAGGCCCTTATTGACAAATATGAAACTATCTCTAAGTTGAGATTTCAAGTTGGCCTCCAAAAATGCCAATAAATCAACAGAACTAACAAAACTAGTTGACAATTTTTCACAATGGATGTTTGCACGAATTCTTATAAGGTCCTTACCGCTCACCCAACATGAGACAGATTATCTGACCCAGTAGGTGAAGCTATTCGGGCAGACGTTGGGCTATCAAGTGGCCTTCGACCGATATCGGCTCCAAGCAAACCAAGAGCTATTCAACGCGAAGGCTGCATTAAAGGCATGGCAACAACAAACAGCAGCCACCAACGCCCCCAGTGGTGATTCCATCGCCACTACAATTAGAAGCTGCACAGGTAGAAGTAGGCCAAGACCAAGGACCAAACATACCGAGGCATGAAATCGATCAAGGGCAAGGGCCAGAGCAGAGCGCAATACCATCGACGGAGGAACAACAGACATCATCCTCCCAAGGCCTCACGGAGCGGATGGCTGGTTTCATTCACTTCCAAATAAATAAAAGGAAACGAGATCTTGCATCTCACGGTGTTGGCACGACAACCTACATGGCGACAACACATATTTGAGAGCACACCATCGACCATCTGGGCGCATGTGTCCAATCCAAGGACATTCATGATCAATCTCCCCACTACGTCCCAATTCCACGCAGAAAAAAATGGGCGTAGTACGGGACAACTTTGGACTAGGTAACAATCAAAACCATGAATTAGCCAAAGATTCATTCAGAGCATGGTTGGGGCACAGACGTAGACGCCAAAAGGTCTCTAGTCCAACTTTCCAAGCAATATCTCAAGTGCCCAGATCCCACAGTTCGCACGGTCGTCAAATTCGCCCGCGAGGGACTGTGGCATCCTGTGAGCATAAGTCCATAGCCCAATGAGCACATGTAAAACATTTTATTATGGAATAAAATAGAATTGGGACCACCATGTAAATAAAATATGTAAAAGGCCCAAAATCTAAGTTGATTAAGTTTTGATTAAGTTCTAATTAGTAGTCAAAGTCAAATTGGTGGTAGGTGGACTGTGCTTCTTTGTGCACCATAGATCTAGTTGTGTTTTCTTTGAGGGCTAGGATTTCAATCCTTTCCCCAATGAAGTAGCCAATCGAAGCAAAGGGGCAAGGGCCTTCCCAAGAATAAAAAGTCATCTCTTGTACTCCATTTCCATGCTAATTGAGAGGAGGAAACTCTACCAATTTGAGCACTCAAGCATCTTCATGTGCTTTGCTATCTTTCTAATGGTTTTTTTGTGAGTGTTGCTACTTTCTATGAATCTTGTTATTTTCATTGTTTAGTGTTTTTAATGCTTCTACATTAGAAAGTGGCATTAGCATATGAGTAACCTCCCTCTAACTCTCTTTACCCTCTTCACTACTATTTTGGATGCAAGGTGTGGTTAGGTGTTAGGATTGAGGGGTAGTGTTAAGTGCGGGTTAGGAAAGCAACTCAATAGACAACTAAATATAGTTAGAGACCTATCCTAGTGAAACTAACCCTTTTGATAGGCGGAGGGCTACTCTCGACTGATATGTCTACAACCCAACAAATAATTGGTCCACTTGGTTAACTACTCATCCACCACCTATGGCTTCTTCTCGTTCTTCTCCCTCGAATATGATTCTGACTGAAAGCTCAGATTCAGCAAAGACAAAGTCTTATCTTGATTTATCAGTACTTTCATCTGTTGATCCCTCAAACTATGCCGATTGTTCATTTCATTAAGTGCTTGACCTAATTACTGGCAAATCTGTTAGTAGGTAGACATAGGTACTGTACCCTCAAGACCTTCATTATCATCTACCATTATTGATTCCCTTGAAATGAGAAATAGCTTAATCAGTTGACAGATTTCGAATCTTCAACTTTAATAAGTGAAAATAATCAAAGACCCTTATCGACTGATTGCCCTAAATAGGTCATGCACTTTTCCTAAGCTTTTTTCGTTTAATCGATATCAGACTAATTTAGTACAATGTTGAACTTTTATAGATCAATCAAAAATATTTACAAAACTGGGAGATTTTTGAAATCCGTTCATTATGGACCACACTATGAAAATCGATAAAAAACATTGATCATTCAATTTCACAGATGCCATTCCATTATGAATTGATTTCAAAATATCCAACAACAACAAACTTGACATGCACTGGTTTTTCTAAAAGAACAAATTTTTTTTCGTAAATTGCTTAGTAACTGAAAAATCAGCTTTTTGACTAGATTTTTCAAAAATAATTTCCATGCATGTAAGTACTCTGATCAATATACTGTACCACCCAATACCATGCATCCAAACATGCATATAGGTTATCCAAACATTTTCAACACTTAAAAAGTACTGTACATTTTCACATGCATGCATGCAATCAGAACATTTCAAAAAAATTTCAAATTTTAGTCTAAAAATCGCCAAATTTTGAAAACCATAACATTTGCTACATGACTCTGATTTGGTCACTATAAATCACAATACATAGGTATAGGAGGTTAGCAAGACACTTGCCATGTCACCCTTCCACGTAGGCTTCACACGTGCGAGCTGTAACAGACTAAAATTGCAGTAGGAGAACACACTAGGTGATATTGTCAAAAATCCTACTCCAGACCAGTATGCATCCACCTCAGAAGTTACAAGCACCCTTCTAAGGTTCATTAGAGAGGAATAGAGGATTCCAACAGGTCCAGAAAGCAATCATAAGTTCTGATCATGCAAAAATTGCATTATGGAGTCCTTCAACGAGCAAAACTTTAAAATATTGGTGTCTAAGCCTCCCAAATCCAAATTGGGTGCATGATGGCTCAAATAAGAGGCAATACATCATGTATTTCAACTCGTACAAAGATCCAATAGGTTCAGACCACCTGTTGAGAGCTATGCAAACTCAGAAAACCATAAAAATACACTATTTTTTTAATTTTTTGAGACCCTTAATGGTGTCCAATAATAACCAAACTTCATGAAAACCTTAGGACAACATCATTATACCTCTGAAAACATTCATGCAAAATATTAGTTATGGATTTTAAGAAAATCACCAAATTTTTTGAAAAAACCATTAATAAAAAAACCATGGTTTTTGACCATTTTTCAACCAATTTTGCATTTTCTTGTGGATAAAGTCCACATGCAAGTGCAATCAGGCCAGATATACTGTAATTCAATTACATGCAAGCACTAAAAGTCTTGATTTTAGTTAATCATGGTTCATATAGCCCATTTCTAGCCCAAAAACCCCAATTTATGGCTAAAAATCACTATTTAAGGCCCCTTTTCATTTTTCAACTGGCATGCAATCATTAGAATCAATCATAATGACTATAAAAAAGCAAGTACAATTTTGAAAAACATTCAAGATCAATAGCTTTGATGAATTTCACGCAAAAACTTTGAATACTAGGTAAAAAATCCAAAAAACCGTCAAAATTCCATTGATTTCCATCATTTTCTATGAAAAAAAAATCATAATTATGATCAATAGGCTGAAAGTACATCAAGATCCGAGAAGCTACCTACTTGGAGGTTAATTCCACCACCTGGAAGCAAAAATAAAAAAGATTCACCAAAAAGCTACAAAAAGCAAGAATCTCGACTCTACCTTCTGATTGATGTAATCCTTAGCTATGATACCACTGTAACGATTGCCAAGTGAAGATTTTCTCAAATCGTGTTATATGCAACCAAAAGGATACCTGCGGAGCAAAGCCACCCAACCAACAAGAAATGACTAGTCAAAACTCTAACCAATTCACCCCAAGCCAAGGTGATTGAATGCAAGAGAGAAGAGGATCTTGGCTTCTAAAATCAGAAAATACAATGAGGAGATGGGCGAGTTCCACCAGGTTATATAATCTCCAAAAGATAGAGAATATCCCCTCTAGGATCTCTCCATTCCTGTCAAAAGCATTTGACCTCCTATTCTTGCACAAAAGTTTTCAATCACCATGCAAAAGCTCCACAGGTCCAATTAGAGTACCTGGCCCCTCATAAGATTATTAATTACATTACTGGCCAAGCCCGAAATGATGTTGTTTAACTAGCAACCTTATACATTGGAGTACCGGCTATCCATGTCAAGAATTATTTTGAATCCCATATATTGGACATGGACGTAATTGGTGACCTTCGGTCTGGTTGGAAAATCTTTATAACAATGCCCATAACCGCATTCTCGACAAAATGGTGTGAATATGTCTTTACTCAAACATTCAACTACAACCAAAGCAACCTAGCCCTTGCCCACTGTGGGGATTGTTGTTGTTGTGCGATATCATAAATAGTGTATTACTCACTAGGATTTGGATGTTGATCAGGTGGTATCATCCAATGGTCCTGACTTGTGGATGCTTCCAACACAACCATATCAGCTTGAGATCTTGACTTGGAGATGCAGGTAACACCAATGGCTTTGGATATCCAAGTGAATGCACGTTACTTGTTCTTCCATTCCATTTGGATTCTTCGTAAAATCCGCACTTGTGATAGCGTTGTTGAATAACCCTTGGATTGAATGAACAATGACCTGTAGAATTGCAAAGTTGACAATACTTGTTGGTCATTCTTTCCTTTATTATTGAATACTCATTCATTGTATGGTTTCCCACACTAATTGTATACCATACATTCTCCATGACTTGACAAAGGTTCTTATGCAATATTAGAATACTTATTTTGTTTGGCAAGGGTTCTTTTTATTTAGAATATCAAATAATCACTAGAAATCTTCACCGAAATAGATCTCTGGGAACTAATCTTTGCCTACTACACTAGAGACTAAAAATAGAATAATGTAGCTTTGGTAAAGTAGATGAGGATTAGTTTTGAGAAATAATACTGATTTTGAACTTGTCGAGAAGAAGGGAAAAAAAATGATATGGTCATGAAATTGGTTAACAAGACATGAACAATGACTAGAAAGCTACCATAAAAAATTACAATGATCTTCCAATACTTTCTTCAAGCTTAGTGCCCATATATATCATCTACACACCAAGAAGTATGACAATGTGGTTCACTCCATCACAATAATATGTGGTGTAGGGGGCATGGCTTACACGCCCCTCATTTTCTATGCCAATAAGATGTGGTGGGGGAATGGCTCGGGCCTTGTTGTGTGAGTCTTCGTGACTAGAGTAAAGATTATAGGGACAATTTGGAGCATTTATGTTTCATTGGAAAAAGTTAAATTCTTGAATTATAATGCATTTTTGAAAATGCTCTTATTAATCAAGAACCAAAGTGGGAGCTTGAAGATGATTATATCTTCTTCTAATCTCAATCATAAACAAAAGAATTACCACATAGAGAAAATGTAGCACACCTGCTAATTTCAATTCCATCATGAAGAGAGGGTGACAAGTACTAACAATTCAAGGCTTTTACAAGTTTGGAAATTGGAATAAGTAAGATCTAAGCCCCCTAACAAGGATTTATCAGGGGGCAATTCAATTTGATTTATCAATGCATTCTTCTTGTCCATTATAATCACATTCAGCATAGGTCACATTTTCTAAATTCTTGTTGTATATTATAATCCAATTAAGCATAGGTCACATTTTCTAAACTTTATGCTCGTTACTAGAAGTCATAAATTTTAGCTTGCATAACATGTGATACATATCCAAGAGTCACCTAAATAAGAATTTATAATCTACATACAAGTAGTGTTTCAAGCCTACCAACCATACAAAGATATGACATGGAATATCCAAAATAATCAAGTTAGAATTGCCAATAATTGACACTCAACTCTAACTTGATAGAATAAACATAGATTGGCTTACAACTCCTAAACCTGATCTAAATTTTATGCGAAGGCCTTTTCCAAAGCCTAGTTGTGCACACAACATGAAGTAAATACATTGTGGAGTTGTACTTTCTTAGCTTGGACCTTTTCTCTCACTGTAAAGTGGTACGGATCCAGAACATGTTTACTTCTTGCATGTAAAATTGAGTTGGTTGTAACAATTTGAGAAGACTTCATAGTATATGGTGGATATGTCATCAACATTTGAACATTTAGTTTCGCCAAAAGCCTCTTCATCCGAAGCACTTCCTTGGTTGTGGTTGAAAGTGCTTCATACTCAAATTCTATCGAAGACAATGAGAAATCTTGTTTTTTGGATAACTAGGATATAACTCCCTCTTCAATAATGGATCTCATATTCACTTTGTCTCCTAAAAAATCACCATCTGAATAATAAATAAAACAAACATTAGATTCCCTCAAAATGATGCAATAGTTGAGGGTATCCAAGATGTATCTATGTACTCTTTTGGCCATCTTCTAATGAATGGTCAAGGGATTTTAAATTACATACATGTTGGATGGATCCATAGAAGGTAATCAAGATATTCGACAATGGATCCATTCAATTGACTAATTTGGCAAGAAATTTACAGCCAACAAGAATATATGGCTCAAGACTAAAGAAATACTACTAATACTAAGAAATTAAATTATTTTAATTTATTTCCACCATTTTAAGTAGAACAACAGTTTCGAATGTTTTTGAATTTCAGTCCAATTTCAAAATATCAATTGTAACTTTTCTTTTCTATGCTTATTTTCATTTTGAATTTTTCTTGAATTTTCTTGAACATACATTGAATTTCAAAGTATCAATTTGATTGCCATCATATTTTAAAGACTTTTTCAATTCTAGTTTTTGAGTATATATTTGAATTTTTTTTTTCGAATTCTTCATGAATATATCTTTTTTCAATAATGATCGACTGCTTAGACACAGTTATATTGTTCTATTTGATAACCTCATCAACAATTGTTATTCAACATTCTATTGAATGTATTTTTCAAATTTGAATGAATACCTTTTGAATGTTCTCATTTATTTTATATCCCAAAATATTTTTTAAATATTTTTTTTTTTGTGATTTTAGGACAGACACAATCAGTTGACGACACTCTAAAACCTCCCGTAAATAGAGATATTCCCATCTCAACCTGATGCGCTAAAGCTATAGATCACCATTAAGCATGCTAAGTGTAGCAATCGCCAAGTGATGAGTCTCACCAAAAGGACTACTATGGAACCAAACCACCTAATGAACTGAAAATTGAGAGTCAAACCTGTTCGAAATCAAGCCCAAAGTTGCCTCCTTGGAATCATAACTTAGACAGCCAATTTATTTGAAGGACGTCTACAACGGACTTCCGGCTGATCTCCAACAAAGGGTAACCAATCCCATCTCCAGCAAAGGGTAACCAATCCCATTATAATTTCAAGTTCTGATGTTAAATTTAATAACTTGAAGTCAATGAAGACTTGGCCATCTTCAAGGACTTCCACAAACTTGCATTTAGAACAAGTCTGTAGATTTAAATCATTTTTGAACAGTCTGCAGAAATACACTAAGTGTCGCAGTTCGTATTTTTTGCACTTTTCGAAAACTGTGACACTTAACCTTCGACTTCTTCCATTAATTATTTTTGAAAAAGTCAACTTGTTCACAGTTCAACAGTTTAACTATTTTCAACACCTTCGTCCCTTTTTCGCATTTTCCCGAAAATTGCAAAGAGAGAAAAATTGCAGAAGATCCTCTATTTTTAAGAGTTAAACTACTAAAGACACATTCGCCAACTTTTAAGGGCTTGCTTGGGTGGAAGTTACCTGTTTATGGCTGTCCAGTTTGGCGTGGCGCCAGGTTGGCTTCCAGCGCTCGTGACGAAACTTTCAGTTGGTTAAGTCTGATGTAAGTCAGACCACTTGCTTGGAATGGATGTTACTCGTTTGTAACGAAGCTTCGAGTTGGTTAAGTTTGATGTATGTCGGGCGGCTTGCTTGGAGGGAAGTCACCCACATCAGGACCCCGGAGCTGGCATGGCATCAGGTTGGATCTCAATGTTGGTTTCCGAACTTCAAGTTGGTTAAGTCTGATCGTTGTTGGCGAGTTGGCTGCTTGTATGTCAAGTGGGTCTGGACGACAAGAGATGAAGGCTGGAAAACTAAGTCGTGGTTCCCGGCTCCCTTTGGGATGCCTGCACTACATGTGGTATCAGAGCCGACTGGCTGGTCAGTATGCGGATCTCATGGAAATGGCCACTATTTGGGGTTCATCAGGATAACTGTTGTGCAAGGTGCTGCCCACAATGTAAGCACATGTGTGTCCACGGTCGGGGTGGTCGGCAGAATGGGGGACTTGATGAGTCAAAGTGCTACCCTCGAGGTGTAAGCACAGTCAGTTCTCGCGGTTCGGGCCTGGCGCTGTCTGCACGTAGGACGGATGAGGCAAAGTGCTGCCTAGGTAGGTGAAAGCACAGTTTGTACCTTGTGGAGTGCGGGGCAACATATTTGAACTGTACGGGTTAACCATTGATACAGAGATGATGCTCGAATTCGGGTGTAAAGCACGGGTGGTTAGCTGCCGATGCGGAATAGCTGCTGATCGTTTAGCTATAAGGGCTATCGACCAGATTTGGTGGGACGTGATTGAGACAATGTGCTGCTTAATGGTGAAAGCACAGATAGTTGGATGGGTGTTCTCTGTGAGCTGATTCTGTGATCGATTTGTATGGGCACGGCCAGGCAAAGGTCCTTTGGCAGGACTATCTCAAAGGGGGACCTTGTCTTTGTTACTTATTAGTAAACATGCCTGAGTGTCTTGCTTGCATGTATTCGTGGTGAGTCTTAGTACTCATGCTTTTCCTGGTTTGCATGATTGCTTGTGATACAAGGAGATGATGGCTCGAGAAGGAACCTTTCTTTTGAAGGCTGATACCATCAAACAAAGAGGACTACAGAATCTGTGGGGCGGATTCACAGTTCAAGTACTCACACGTGAACGACAACGAAACGACTCAATGTTTGCAAAGGATGGATGGCTAGCCTATTTCTTGGGTTAGTTTCATTATGCGACAACGCCCACCAGACGCAAGCAGGAAGTCAAAAGTTGAAAAGGGCAATTTCAGGGGAGATCTTCTATGGAGTAGTTGGTCTTCATTTGGGATGGCCACCTTCGAAACTGAAACTCACTGAGCATGGGTGATATCCAATGTCAGTTGGGTTTTTCCTCAAAGGGGAAAGACTAGGATCCTCTTCAGAGATTGGCAACAAGTTGGATCAAGCCATAATCTTAGCAGATGGGAAGCAAAATGTTGGAAAGGCTTTTTGTCTGAGAACACTACTCTAAGTGCGATCAACCGTTTTTATAAGTGGAGGGAAACTATCACACACACCTCTCTCTTGGGTCAAATTTTGAATGAAAGTTGATCAAAACGGGGGCAAATTCAAGGTGACCTAGCCATTCTCACACGAGGAGACTGACGAACTTTGGACCTAATAAGTTGACTAGTTTTTGTTGTGGAAGGGAAAGCTTGTTATAGGCTTTCTCTGGACCAGCAATGATGAGGAGACATAATGAGTACGTTGACTTGTGTTACGTGTAAGGCAGCTGATCAATGAAGGAACTGTGAAAGTTGAGTCTTGCACGAGAGACTTGGTACTTCGAACGGACGCTAAGGGACAGTTCGTGTTGAGATCGGACTAGTGCAAAATCTGGGTGCATGTGTTTGATTCAAAGAGAGCTAATTGAAGCCAAGCTAGATGTACACTTCTTGTTTTGATTGTGAGACAACTGACCAGTGATAGAATTGTGAAAGTCAAGTTTTGCGCGACAGACATGGTGTTTCAAACAAAAGCAAAGAGATAGTTCATATGCGGATCAAACTAGTGCGACCCCTTGGCTCTCCATGAGGTCAATGGTTACATTTGGACTGATTCAAAGACAACTACTTCAAGCGAAGTGAGAGGTGCGTTGCAGAGTACTCAATCTTTGCCTACCTTCAGGATTCCAACAGCCTCCTCCTGCAACTCAAGGCTCCACATTTCAAGGCCAACCTCTGGGGCAAGGAGCTCAAATACCAACCAATCCCTCGGGCTCTAGAGGTACTAGCTCTCAACATTATCTTTTTCCTTCCACCGCTTCTAACCCTCTCGACACTACTAACCCCACCTTCATTCCATGACAATTTTCTCCTGAGTCACAAAGAATTGCAGAAGCTAACCCCTCGCCTCCTCTCTCTCCTGAACCCGATCCACAAACCGAACACGAGACTGCCTCTGAAGCACCAACCATCCGGCACAGAATCACGCCCACTGAACCAAGCAAGGAGTTGCGCGTCTCTCAATAGTTTGCAAAGAAGTATCCAACGACAAAAGAGCGAGGTGGCTACATACTGCGAGATTTGGACCAGTGTCAGACACATAAAGCAGCAATCAAACTCCTGGATCCACAACCTCTCTGGCATCATCAGCTCTTCCTGCAAAGTAAGACCTCAATGGCTCAGTATCTCGAAGCTCCCTCCTACATGCGCACCAATCCTTATTACTATCTAGTAGCGAGACGAGAACCATTTCCTGCCACCAAGGTCAAGAACAGAATCTTTTGGCCTAATCTCACAAGCGTGGATACCGGCAACTTAGTCGAAGACATGGTCATCAACTGCCGAGCATTCTACCAGAAGCACCATGGCAATCCTGATCGTGATGTCAGATATTTTGTGGATAATTGCGGCCTGGTGGCATTTCTGACTAAACTCATAGGTTTTTGGGATTGAGGGTTACCCCCAACCGCCCTTGATATCAATAAACTCTTGCGCACGCAAGACGACCATATCAACGTTGCAAGGCTCTATTATCACGCTGCACTCACTTCCGCCCTGCACGTTGATATGGTGGAGCTATGGAAATCCCATAACTTTCTCCAAGGTATGCTCCATTACTACAAACCCATGCCCTTCCTGAACAAATTATGGTGGAAAATGATGGAGGGCATCGGCACGACAAACTACCACTCCCGACAACAACAATCTCACCTCCAAGAAGCACAAAAGATCCAGGACGAAAAGGCGTCGATTGGTGTGGGACCACCAATCCAATAAGGAGGGGGATGTTAACAACTATGCTAACATAGAGAAAAAAAAGAAATAAAACTCCGTGAAATGTGTTTTGTAAGACCACGTATGAGTATCTGTCAATAAACTTCAAGCCATGACATGTGTTTTGTAAATCCATGAGTAGAAGCTTAAATAATAATAAAATAGCTTAAACTTAGATTTAGAACTTAGACTTAGGAAACTTAAGATTAGAAATATTTTATCTTAAGTTTTCCTAAGTTAAGAGATTTGAAGTTCTAAATCCTAAGTTAGAAATTCTTAAAAGGCTAGAAACAGATTAGTCCCATAAGTTAGTAGACACGCTTATGGAAGACCCTCTTTGCCATAAAAGGAAAGGTATTTGTATTGTAAACAACACTCTGAGATTATGCTAAATTGCTCTCTATTGAGATTATCATTCTATTTCTTTGTGTTCCCATTGGAAGGTGCATAGCTTGAGGGAAGGTGCTCGGGCCTCCTCTTGCCTCCTTTCATTGGCTTATTGTGGCATGTTTTTATTGGTTTATTTAGTTAGCCGCAACTTATTTTTCAAACCCTCTGGGTGTTAATTTAGGTCTTAGTTTAGCAACCTTGCTAGTTGGGTTTGTCTTAGCAAGGATTTTATTGTTGTTTCTAATTAGCTTTATTTCCGTTTTGAGCACTAGTTGGGTAAGCCTTCGTGCTCTCATCCTTGTTGATTATTTTTGTACTTCCGTTGAAGCTTGTTGTAGAAACTTAAAAGTGGATGAATCTCTACATCCCTATACTACACCCGTAAGTAGATCTAGCCACCGCACGAACTAGAAATACTTCCAACAGGTTGGAAGGTGTATTGCTCCTCTTTGACATTGTCGTTGAGAAATGTTGTCTTGACATCCATTTGGTGCATTTCGAGATCTTTCATGGCCGCTAACGCAATCAGAATCCTGATTGACTGCATCTTGACGACAGGACTGAAAATTTATTGATAATCCACTCCTTGGACTTGAGTGAACATGATTGTAGACCATCTAGAATAATCATCTATGAAAGTGATAAAATAGATTGCATCTCCGAAGGACGGAGTTGGCATTGGACCACAAAGATCGCTATGTACAAGATCCAATACATACTTTGTTTTGATGGAATGTGATTTTGGAAACTTTCTTCTAGAGTGCTTCCCATAGATGCATAATTCACAAAAGAAAGATTTTCTATCTAATGAAGAAGGAAAATTCAGTCCATCAACTAAATTATTACAACGCATATAAGAAAGTGATCTTGTATTCACGTGTCCAAATCGACTATGCGATACATTTATATTAGAGATACTAGCTAATGCAACTGAATTAGAAAGTATGTAAAGATTTTTGACTCTAGTGCATATAGTCAGAGTAGTATCTGTGAAAGATTCAACTAGTTTCATCACATTTTACAACATTTTCATATTTGGCATATTGAGGCCAAAATTTGTTTTAGACTTAGAGGTTGACATTTTAAAGTTCATTAGTCTAAATTTCATTTGAATAAACACTTTTTGAAAGTGTGGAAAAGTTAGAATGCGAGTTTAAGTAGATTTAATTTGAATAGTTGGGTACATTGAATCTAGACCCAAAATTAGTAGGGTTAGCATTTTGGTGGGAAAGCCAAGTGGCCAAATAGGTTTGGACCTGTTATAAAAGGATGTAACTCGTGGAGAGAGCAATCTTCTCTCTTTTCTATCTCATTTCATGCTTATAAATGGTTCTCTTGGATTCTACTATCCATTGGTCACTATCTTGGTGATTGCTTGCAATTCTATGTGTTGAATGATCTATATTTGCTATTTTTGGATCCACATGTGTGAAATACAGTAGCTTGCTAGTTTTGTATGGACAACAACAGTACGTAATCATTTGCATTGTTTCTGAATCCTTGAGATGCAAGCTACTCATTGATATTAAAAATGCTATGAAGATAAGCATAGGCTCCAAAATTGTTCACCTAAGTTGGTTTATCTCATTGCATACATTTGTTGATTTTTTCTCGAGTGCTAGTGTTCGTAGGACACCAACTTTATTTGTTTGCAAGGATTTATCAGATGAGACTTTGTTAGATCTCATGGATCAAGGCTGGGATAGTAAAACAAATAATGACATAGAATGCAGGATTAAAAAGTCCTCAATGATCTTTCGTTATCATATCGAAAAGCAAATGCTCAGTCTCACATTTAGCTACCAGAGATACAAGAAAATTGAAGGTACATGGCTACCACTGGATCAAGACTTTGAACTAAATGGTCACACAAACCGAATGGAGATAAGCATTATCTACAATGAGGAATATTTGACTATGGTTGAGGTGGAAGAGCACTGGAAGCTTGATTTTATCAGAACAAAGCTCATGCTATTACAAACCAATCTACCAATATATTTCAGATTTATCATCAACGGAAGACTCGTAAGTACTTTATGTTTATTGTCATTTCAAAATAGAGCAAAATAATAGAAAATGTCATCATTTACAATTGCACATTCACTAATATTTGCCATGTCACAGATACGAAAAAGACAGGAGCTGATAACGTGCTGCAAAGATCTACCTACAACAATCACCATTGTGAGAGAACAATAGTTTCAAATAAACTTTAGTAAAAATCTGTGTATACACCCTTTCATTCAATAAATGAAAGCCCAAGTTGGGCATCTATACATGTATTTTGTGCTCCCAAATTCATAAACTGGAGTAGCATTTGATATATCAATGTATATTTTTCTATGAAGTCTATACATATATTTTTGTTCTATGCTATCTATATTTTTTCTGATCTTAATTTAGTACAACTACATCATCCTTTGCACCATCATCAATAACGGGAGGCTGAAGCCTTGCCCGAGCCAATATACTCAGGATAATTTCTTGTCTAAATCTGTACACCTGGCTTGATGTGTACTCAGGAAGTGTAAACTGCAAAATAGAACATTCATGTATTAGTAATGGCCAGTAATATCACCAAAATAGAAAACTAATCATGATTCCAAAATAAGAATAAACAGAATTTATTATCTTAGAGATATCAACATCTTGTTGAAGGATGAACCACTCAAAAAATAGCTTGGCATTGTACACCACCCACAGCTGAATGAATCATTTTGTTGGGTTCACTGCAAAATAATTTAGCACACAAGAAATTAATTATGAAACATAATGAATTAGATTGAAAATATTTCATTAGAATACTGATTTCAAAATGCTATTAAGAAAGAAGAGTTTACCTCCAAGGTGACGATCTGCCAGTCTACGGAATGGGGAACGTCTGTAAGAATATATTTACTTAGATATGGAATGAATATATGTACATCCTTATGCGTATTTCTCGTCGAATTCATCTTGACACAAGAACATATAATAATATCATTTACAGATCTCTTAATAGAGATCAGGTTTAAACTCCAGTGGTCACTGCAAAATAAGATTGAAAGTACTTTAGCGGCAATTCTGAGAACTATTTAAATTGAAAATATCAATGTTAATGCATAAAACAGAAAGAAGCACTTAATATATCTTACTTCGTATGATAAGGAATGACCAGATACTTTGTTGCTGGTGTGAATCCACTTGTCAAACACTGTGACAATGTGTTATTATTCTCCTTGAAGGCCTGGAGCAGAAAGTTACTTAGCACCAGCAACTCGTTTGATGAATCTCTTGCAATGTCAAATTGCAAGAGTGTCAGCCCGGACTCTATCACAGGATCACTGATCGAAACTCGTCTGTCTTTGAGATCTAGGCAATCTAGAACTCTAAAATTAATACTAAAATCAAGTTCTTCTAGTTTAAAACAAAAAGGAGTACCAATTGTATCTATAGCATCCGATCTTTTTGGTTCTCTGTTTAGGATAGAGCACCATTCATGAGAGTTATACTAACTCTTTCCATCTTCTGCCCTTTCACAATTTCTGACTCATCTAACTTACGTACTATGACTATTTTGCCATTCACCTTTTTATAGGTTATATCATAGAATGTGACAATGTCTCTCAGCAAGTAATTTAGATGAACAAATAAATTGTTTGATGAATTATAGAATATCGATCTTCCATCAGTTTCATACACCTCCTCAATATGAAATGGAGTTCCAGTGATCTTATGCATACCTATGTTTAATGTATCCCTCTCTTTCTTCAAGTGGTATGTCCTAGGGATTGGGACTTTTCTAATTTGAACTTGCTTAAAAGCTTCTCTAATTAGTTTAAATATTGTTGCATATGCTTCCCTACTAATACAAAATCACAAGCACCCTGAACTATAGTCTTATCTAAAATATTTTGAATGTCCACCATCAAAGACTCTGCTATTTTACACTTTACATTTGAAATCCTATTGTTCATACCGATACGCTCAATGGATTTGCAAGTCAATATTGTGCCCAATGACATTCCTAGTAAAGCATTGTCTTTAATATTCCGAGAGGCTACTAATGCAGATCTGCAAAAAAAATAGATAGTTAACAGAATATCACCATAGCTGAAATTAAATCCAAATGTCATTGAAAAACTTACAAAATTTAGAATATGCTTACTTGAATGCACGGATCCTTCTATTTTGATAACCTCCTTTTGAAAGAGTTTGAATGTCCTTGCAACTTTGTCACTTTCGCTTCTTACTTTCAGCCTTCTTCTTTACCAAATCCACATCTTTCGGTAATTGTAAGTTTTCAATACAAATAGACTGTAAGACTGATTGCATTTGCTCTAGTTCTGATTTGATATTGATTGCTATCTTCTATAATGAGTCATTATTTTTTTTAAGTTGTTCATTTTCTTCTAACATCTTTTGGAGATGACAATCTCTATTCTGACAATAAGAGGATATCCGAATTAACTCACCTTCTAAAAAGTGAACTTTATTCATATAAAGTTGTTTTTCATGGTTTTGCAATCTTTCACAATATCCTAGTAATCCACTATGATCTTGTGGATATAATGTTCCATCTATCCACAAATCCACGTTTTTCTTTTCTTCTGCCCTGTAACGAGAATGATCTTCAGCAGATATTTGAACTCCTTTGCCTCCTCTTCTCTGCAAAGGTGCCAAATCAACAGGAATATCCACATGTAGATGATATAATGTCATCATCAAAAAAATAATAGAGTAATCAGTTGCATCAAAGTACTATGACTAGATTCTATGAAGCAAAATAAAATACTCATCTTTGATTATATTATATACTATATACGATCAATCCAATCTCCATGCTTGTATGCTTGATTGAAATTCGAAAATGCCGCCCATTTTTTCATTCCAATAGGTAGTTGGCGCTCATATTTCCATTCTCGTGGAAGAAATGCATATGTAAACATTTTGCAATTTTTCCTGAATCGAATTTGGGGATGCGGTCATATTCTAGATCTAGTGAAAATATTGCCCTTTTCGTAACCAATGGAGGGAATATTTTTGGATGTAGTCAAGTTATACTACGAACTGTTAACAGTTCTTAACTGTTACTATAGACACTGTGGCTAGATTATTGGGAGTTGGGGAGGCCTTGGGAGTGGTGTGGGCAAGCAAATAAACAATATTGTTTTATTTATTTTGATATTTTTGTATATCCTACATGGCATTCCTTAAAGGGTCTTTTTGATATTGAGAACTCCTCATAATGATTCAATTTGAATAGTTGGGTACATTGAATCTAGACCCAAAATTAGTAAGGTTAGCATTTTGGTGGGAAAGCCAAGTGGCCAAATAGGGTTTGGACCTGTTATAAACGGATGTAACTCGTGGAGAGAGCAATCTCCTCTCTTCTCTATCTCATTTCATGCTTATACATGGTTCTCTTGGGTTCTACTATCCATTGGCGCACTATCTTGGTGATTGCTTGCAATTATATGTGTAGAATGATCTATATTTGCTATTTTTGGATCCACAAGTGTGAAATACAGTAGCTTGCTGGTTTTGTATGGACAACAATAGTACGTAATCATTTCATTCAAGTTTGATCAAGTTCTATTGGTGTTTACATCCCAATTTGTGTGTAGATGCTGATTTTTCTACATTGGTGAGATTGGTAATGTATTTCTCTTTCTAACCAAATATCATTCAAGTAGATTGGATCTTAAAGATCTGAAATCTTTCACAGTATCTTCCTCGTGTATTGTACACTGCTTATATGAGAAAGTAACAGTGTAGCCCTCATTAGTTGTCTTAGAGACTGATAAGAGGTTCTTTGATAACTGAGGAACATGAAGGACGTTAGGAACGCAAATAGATAGATCGTTGTTGAAGGTGATCTTCACTGTTCCTTTGCCTTCCACGTGTATGGTGCTTGAATCTTCGAGGTAGATGAATTGATCTCTGCTATAAGCTGCATACTCGGTAAACCATTCCTTGCTAGAGGTCATGTGTTGGGTAGCACCGCTGTCTAGGTACCAGCTATCATAGTCTTCGCTACTGTTGTTGTAAGCCATTACCAAATGTGTATCTTACTCCTTGGATTTCGTCGTGTTGGAGGAGTCTATATGTGGTATTACTGAAAATCAGATTCAATGTGAATTTTAGATCCCAAAGAGTAGTATGATATCGTGAGTTCCTCAGGCGTCAAAGACAACCATCGTCTGATCAGAAACTGAGAAGTCATAGACGTCCGTGTTCTGATTAGAATGAGTAAACAAACGCGATCAAACAACGATAAAGTGCACTCAATCACAACAAGCTTCATTTACGTTATACACAGATAGAAAAACTATTGCTGCTATATTACATTGAAGCACAATACAAATAGCAATTACAACCAAAAATTGACGGCGTAACTGGGAGGCTCAAGTAATACGTCTCACGGATGAAGCAACTAGTAATCTGTGCTTGGATGATCTATTTATAGATTTCATCCGTGTATTAATTACATTGAATGTTTGTCACATAATCAAGAAAGTCGTTGTACTTGGAAGTATATGGCTTTTGTGACAACTGTACATAGTATATATATGGTCAACAAATCAGTATCGTCACACACGGATGAGGACGTCGCAAAATCTCTCACTTTGCATTTTATGTGAAGTGGTTTTCTCTCACTTCGCAAATTACAGGAAGTGGCTGGAAACGTTCCTCGTTCAAAATAGATAACCTTCAACATTTTTCTCTCCTTTCGAAATTTCTGCGAAAAAGTCGAAGGTGCTTTAAAATAAATTTTAAGGTGCCCTTCAAAACGAAGATCTCTTTAACAGTTCAACTCTCTTGCTCTTTTTGAGAAAGCCAAAGGTGCCCTTTAAAACAAGTTGAAACTCAGCTAATAGGTTAGAGCCCGTTCCCCAAGAGCTTAACCCATTCACGTTCATGCAAGGAACACTCAGAACCACAAGCCGCGACAGATATGGAGGCAACCAGTTCCTGGACCAAATGGTCCCAATAGCATACCGCTGGCGTCGCAGACCGAATGGTCCCGACGACATACCGCTGGCGTGTCGGGATACGACCCTCAGCTATGTGCCAAATTAAAAAGTTTGAAGTGGCCTTACAACTAGCGCTTTTACCGAACACTGAAACCCAGAAGGTAATCAGAGTTAGTTTGAGAAAAATTTCACTTTATTGATAAATCTGAGAAGGTTACATTTCAAGTCTGTGACCGACCCTAGTCTCCGGGACGTTGGCATGCCAAGGTGAGTGCCAGGTTAACATTCTAGCAAGGGAGGTTGAGACTTGGTTGGAGCTCGCCCTGAGTCACAACCCGCACTCCCCTATAGTATTCGTGGGATTCACCACCTCCCCTCATACCAAGTACTCTACCCAGGCTGGTAAAGCACGTCTTCTCTCTCTAGAATTTATTGATCCCCAGACTTCCTTTAATCATGCCTAGATCGTGTGAGGTGATTGCACATCGATCTGAGCTCTCTGGACTTCGCTAGAATCGATCAAAGATTTTCAGCCATAGGAACTTGGCGTTGGCTGGATTCTGGTCACAATGGCACCGAGAGCGGCACCGGCGTCGGGAGCAGCAGGGGTGCTGCTGGCGTCGGGGACAATGCTGTCGCTGGTGGCGCCGGAAGTAAAGCTTGTAAAGGTAACTTTACAACAGGGTGGCTCACTTTTTTATGTTTGGATAAACATCATCCAGCTCCTTGATGGCAGCAACCGCCCTAGGACCAACATGTGGAGGAGATACCCACATTTGGTAGTTGGTTTGTAGGCTTTCAAAGCTCTGCACAACTTCTCTGCTACCTTCTCAGCCCATTTGTAACTTTGAGTGGGATCGTCCATGGTGAGGGTCAGAGAAAAGAGGTCGCTCGGTGGAATGCGATCCATCTTGGTGGTATGCACTGCGACCATGGTGACGAGGATATCTGAGGTGGCCCATAGATGGGGATCCATGATGAGGCGGATAGCGATCCCGTCATTGGTTTGGGCAATGGCTTTGCCGTCGTCTGTCAAAATTTTTGTGAAGTACTTGGCATCATAGCTGGTGCTCTTTCCATGGATTTTTCTCCGAGATTAGGAAAGCTGATGCTTTGGAGATCCCCAGGAGAGACGTTGATAATAGAATAGCTGCCACTCTTGGATGTAAGCCAAAACGTTTGGAACTCATCCGAATATGTGGAGTAGGCTACTCGGATGAGGCTCTCGCTCTGCTGGTCCCGAAAAATTGTCAGATCAAAGCCAAGGTTGGTGAGGATATCCTTGGTCAATGTGAGCTGCTCGACATAATTCTTAAGATAGATCATGACTATATCCCTTGAATAAGGACGAAGGGGTTTACGACGATGCCAGCTAAGCGAGGAGTCGCGGGAAGCCATGATAGCAGTGATTTTAAATTGCTCTGAGAATTTTGAAAATTTTGAAAAAAATTTTGGCATGAACTCGAGAGCAGCAATCTAAACTGAATTCGCGGAGAGAAGGTGGAAGACTATATATAAAAATTTTTTAGCAGAAATTTGCAACTTCACCCAGAAATCATCCTCAGTGTCCACAATTTGGTAAGGATGGTCGCGAATTTCGAGGCAACATTCTGAGGGCCCATGAATTCTTGTAAGGGATTTTTTTATGCCAAAAGAGAAAAAAATGGCTAACAGTGCAAAATTGTGTTTGATCAGAATTCGCAGAGATCGTAGAGAAATCGTGAGGATGTCTGCGAATTCTGAAAATGGATATCTCATGAATAAAACTACATTTTTCTATTTTTTTATATTTTTTTTTGTCTGAGACAGAATTTGCAAAGGCCAAAAATGGATCGTGCTCTATAAAAAAGGGATCAGACAAATTCTATTTGAGATGTTGTGAAAAAATTTCTTCTGAAACAAATGACTTTTGTGGTTTTCTCAGAGAAGACTGTTGGTATACCTGATCTGATAGTATCTTGATGGGTGGAACAAGAAAACACAGCAAAAATGTTGTCGAAATGGCATGCAGACAATAAAAAGAAAGAAAAACAATAGGAAAGAAAACAGCTAATACATATCAAGATAATAACATGGTTCATTGTACTTTCTCAATCGACTCCCATTGACCACAATGTCGAGGATATCGCCTTGAAGGGTTTGGAGTTGGACATATCTAGAGGCAAATACTTTTTTAATGACGTAAGGTCCTTGGCTAGAAAATTTTAGTTTGTCTTTGAAGGCTTTGGCCTGGTATAGCAGGACCTTATCTCCAACCTAGAAGTCTCTAAGTTTCAATGATCGATCATGCCAAGCTTTTTGTCGTCGTTTGTGAACTTGTTGAGCATGGATGCTGACCCGTCGTGTTTCACAGAGTTGCTCCAGATGGAATAACCTATTTGCTAGATTCCGATGAGTATCAAGCTCAAGATTATAGGCTACTCGAAGGGAGGGGATATGGAATTCCACAGACATAACGACTTCTTGGCCATATGTGAGCTAGAAAGGGGTTAAGCCTGTAGCTCGCTTCGAGGTGGTGCAATAAACCCAAAGAGCAGCATGGAGTTTGAGTTCCCAATCAAATCGGCTGGATTCGATGGTTTTGGTGAGAATTCCACATAGAATTTTATTGGTGGATTCTACCTGGCCATTGCAGCATGGATAGTATGTGGAACTTTTGTGATGTACCACAAAAAATTTGGAAAGAAGATCTGCTATGACAAAGTTAAGTGTGTACCCCTATCACTGATAAGCTCTAGAGGACATCCAAACCGAACTATAACCTGTTCATAGAGAAATTTGGCGGTAGAATGAGCGTCAGCATTGCGAACAGATCTTGCTTTAGCCCATTTGGTGCAATAGTCCGTAGCTACTATGATGTAACGAGATTGTGTGTGTCGAGCAGCAGGACTAATAGGTCTGACATTATCAATTCTCCATTTCTGGAAAGCTTGATCAATGGCTACGGGGTGTAGAGGCATGTAGTCTGTTTTTGAAAGCGTTTGGTGCGTTGGCAGACATTACAAGCCTTAGTGTAATTGTGCGTATCCTTGAAAAGTGTTGGCCACCAGAAATCGGCTAAGAGGATTTTCTTAGCAGTTGTTTCAAAAGAGAAATGGCCGACACCAATACCTTCATGAGTGAGGGAAATTACAGAGGGTATTTCTCCTTCAGTAAGACATCGTCGGATAACTCCATCTAACCTTTGCTTGTAGAGTTGTCCTGCGCTTAACGTATAAGGTTTAGTTTTGAGGACCAACGCACGTTGTTCAGGTTTAGGAAGGAAGGATCCATCTGCCCTGAAGTTAAATATTCGGTAATTTCCTTAGCCCATAAGGTTGTAGAGTCAACTTGGAAAAGGATTGCATCTGGTAAATCATCGTTGATGTTTTGATCAGGGGTAGGAAGGTTAGGGATTTAGGATAGATGACTTGCTAAACAATGCTGAACTCCCTTACGAATCACGATCCTAAACTCAAATTCTCGCAATATAGGATCCATCTAGTAATATGGCCTGTGGTGCACGTCTTGTTGATGAGATACAACAATGCTTGATGATCAGTGAAGAACGCAAAGACTTTTCCTAGAAGATAATGGCGAAACTTCTGAACCGCATATACCATTGCCAAAGCTTCGCGTTCGGTAGTGGTATAATTGACTTCAGCAAGTATCAATTGTCGACTAAGAAAATGAATTGGGTAGTCCTTTTTGAATTCTCCTGATTGGGTGAGCACTGCTCCAATCATATTTGGATGCATCGATATGCACATGGAATTATTTAGAATAATCAGGAGCCCGGAGGATGGGTGCATTGGTAAGGGCTTCTTTGAGTTGATTAAAGACGATGCATTGTTCATTCGTCCATATGGGAACTACAACTACTTTGTAGATTAAGCGTGCTTTGTTAGCGAAATAAAAAATAAAGCACCGATAATAGTTGGCGTGGCCAAGGAAGGAGTAAACTTCACGTATCGTACACGGTTCCGGTAGATTTTGAATGATAAGAATCTTTTCAGGGTCAGTGGCAATGCCATTTCATGAGATAATATGTCCTAACACAATACCATGAGTTACCCAAATCTGGCATTTTTCAGGATTGAGAGAGATGCCGAAGCGTTGATATTGGATAAAAAAAATTTCGAGCACAGACAGATGGCGTATTTCTTCGGAATGTGCTCCTAAATCGTCCAAGTAAACTTCTAAGGTATCGCCCATCTGCTGAGAAAAGGCCACTTGCATAACACATTGGAAGGTGCTAGGAGCATTGCAGAGACCAAAGGGCATGACTTTCCAGTAGAAGGTTTCCCATTCTGTGGCAAACACGGTTTTGTGTTGATCTTCTTCAGCGATTTGGATCATATTGTATCCGCTAAAGCCACCTAAAAAGGAGTAAGCCTCATCTCCTGCTAGATTTTCTAAAATGGATTCTTCGAAAGGTAATGGAAAATGATCACGTTCAGTGACGGCATTAAGTTTCTTAAAATCGACACAGATGTGGAGTTTTCCATTTTTCTTGGGGACGATGACAATTGGAGAGACCCACTTAGTATGCTCAATTTCATAGATAAATCCCACATCTAAGAGGCGTTGTAATTCTTCTTTGATCTTGGCCTTATAGATGGGATTGCATTTGTATGGACGACTCGCAGTGGGCCTCGCACCCAGTTTAAGCGAGATACGATGCACAACTACTTGGGGTGAGAAGCCTTTCATGTCTTTATAGGTCCAGACAAAGATATGTCGATATTTTTGCAGGAGCTTTTCAAGCCGTCTGTGTTGTTCGCGATTGAGAGGAGCTCCGACGTGGACAAGATATTCGTTGGTTTCATTTGGCTCACTCAAGGAAAGGGTTATGGTTTGTGCAGGGCCTTCGTAGTGTGAATTACCAGTTGGCTCATGTTGAGCTTGGGGTAATTGGATTGTGACATCCTCGATCGTATAGTCCTTAAAGTATGCAGGAACATCATGGGCTGGAGATTTGAGGGGAGCCTTGTCTTTCTCTTGTCGGGATGGGGCTTGGAAATTATTGGGGATTGGTGTAGGACTAGAGGCAATCTCAGAAATTTTTCGAACAATGGTGAGGTCAACCGACGGTTGAATTTAAAGTGGTTTTTCATTTTCTCTTTCATAGTATGACCACGTGGTTGAGGTTTTGGTGGTGGAGATGTGTGTGGATGAGGGACAATTGGATGTCATGGAGGATCTTGTCATCAATTTGAAAGATAGTCTCCTGCTCACAGAGATCCCATGGATAGTGTGAACGTTTGGGACGGTAGAATTTTGTCTTAGGTTTTTCAATTGCAACCTTGGCAACTGGTTCCACCTTGGAAGCATGTTGCGGATAGGTCCTAGGTGGGAGTGCTTCCATATAGTTGAGGATCCGAAGATCATAAATGTCCATTTCTTCTGGGCAATTCTGAATTTGTAAGATGTTCTCGTCATCAATGAATAAATTGTCTGATTCATTAGTAGGTAGCCATGCAACATTTAGCAGTTCATCATGGTGTGGATGAATATCAATAAAATTGACATTGATGATAGGTGTATCCAGATCAGGTAATTGGTTGTGATCGATCGGGAGTGGAGAGATACAATTATCCTAATGTTGAGCACAGTAATCGACATTCACACAATTAATGGTAGCTAGACTGTGACTCCAGTTTATGATATCAGTAGATTTAACATAATGACTTTTTTTGTGGCTGGACTGGTATGGCTCAAATACTGAGTTGATGGTTGAGGATCCCTCGTCATAGATGTGTGCAGGTTTGAGTTTACCCGTGGAGTCAATGGTGACAGAACTGTCACGATTGCCAAAAGTGACTCGGCGTTTGCTCCAGTCATGAACGACTCGTGCATTGGTGAGCCACGGATGACCAAGTAGTAATTCATAAGAATAGGCATTATTAGAAATATCAAGTACTACGAGATCAACAGAAAACTTGAGACCTCCTAGTTTGATCAGCACATGCGGAAGGAAACCGGTAGTCAGACCACACTTTGATTAGCCATCCAAAGCTGACAAGTAGGTTTGGCTAGCTTGTCGCTTAGATTCCATTCCATCATGAGGGATGTGGAAATGATATTAACCCTGGAACCTCCATCGAGTATTCCTAAAACTTCACAAGATTGATGATGGGTAGCTGGAATTTTGATATTGCCTCGTTTGCTGAGTGGATTGGTTAGATGTAAGGGCATTTCAGGCAACTCGTCAATAGTGGTGGTGGTATTGGATTGGATCTGTTGTTTTCATTGGACAATATGCTTCCAGAGTACATGGAAGGGAAGAGTGACATTGGCTTGTAGTAGATCTCCCCAAACTTCGGTACATTCAAGGGTTTTGCTTTCAAAGGGCTTGGAAGGTACTTTATGGGAAGAGGAAGATTGTTGGTCGGCATTGTGGATTTGCTAGCGATACTCATGATGCAGCCAAATTTCTTCAGACGGGTGAGGATAAACTATCGGGGTTGAATCATCACTTGGAGGAACAGCCTGTGATTGATTTTTACTGGATGCAAGTGTAGGGGCTTGGCATTGGGTTTGTGCTCGAGTCAAGACCCAAGCAGGATGTGCTTAGATCGGGATGGGCAGTCCTTCATGTGATGTTCAATACCATAGTTTTCACAAGCTGGGAGAAAGCGGAGTTTATCTAGGCAATGAATACTAGGATGTTTACCTACACAGATAAAGCATCATTGTATTGCGGGCAGTTGATGTGTAGCAAAGATAGCTTGGTTTGGATTGTAAGCTTGGGCATTGAGATCCACTAGTTGAGCATTAGAATCATAGGTATAATAAACAATCGTTTCAGTAGAGTACTATGGTTGAGTATTGTCTTCAACATAGTAGGTGGCCGGATCGATGGTATCAAGATAATAGACATCGTTTTGTGGTTTAGGTTGGTTAACAACAAACTAGTTTGAGTTCACGGCGGATGTTTTTTGGCAATCCAACTAAGAATAGTTTTATGGCCATTCGTTTGGTGATATTTTCATCAACACATTCTACTTTGAGACGTTTAAAACACTCAATGTAGTTTCAGACAGACTCTTTGTGACGCATCTTGATATGAGTAATTTGAATGAACGGGCTTTGAGTCAGTTTGGATGGTTTGAAACGCTTGATGAGAGCGTCCTTGAGGGTGGTCCAAGAAGCAAGATCAGGAGCTTCGAGATTCAAGTAGCACTCCTTGGCGGTGCCATAGAGTACCATGGAAAATAGGCGAAGCTTTTTAGTTTCAGAGGTATCTCCATAAAAACGGCATGCATTATCAAAGTCTTGGAGAAATCGGACTGGGTCAGATTTGCCATCATACTTTGGTGCATCGATACGTGGAATTCTTCGTTCTAGTTGTGGAGGAGTCGAATTATTAGATTCAGCACAGTCACAAGACATGATGCAGAATATAGATGAGCAGAACAGTACTGCACTTGGTAAAAGCCAAGGTCTGTTAAGGCTACATACAGGCTAGCGAATTCTGATATACCTTTTTGGTTGTGAAAAAGGGTCACTTGGGCCACTTCTTTTGAAGAAAATGCCCAAGTTGACTCTTTTGTTGCTTCTCCCTGGTTGAAGAAGTTGCTCCGCAGCTCGTGTAGGACCTAGAGAGACGATGTAGTGGGTTTCTTTCCTTGCCTAACCTGAATCCAAGATCTAGTCAATCTAGCATCAAAGAGACGGAGTTAGTTGTCACGCGGAGGTTCGTTCCCATGAGAGCGATATTATAGTTCAGATTTCAACATAAATGGAGGAACTAACACTAACATCCATTAACACTAAGCATTAACACTACATCCATTAACCCTACTTCCATTAACCCTAAATCCACAACAATGATAGAAACTTACTCTTCTCTCTCTCTCTATTTCTCTCTCACAAAAAGCATAAGAAATAACAATCCCAATAATGATCAAATCCAACAATTAGCAGAATCCAAAGAAAGCATGAGAAATGGAGGAGAAGAAAGGAAGAGCAAGGACATTCATCAATCCATTTCTAAAGAGAACCAATCTGCTTTATTGAAATGAGGAAATGAACATGAGGAACAACTCGAGTTGGTCCTTTTTTATAGTAGAGAGGAAGACCCTGGCCTCTGAATCCTATTGGTCCAGTCTTGCCTCTCTTTTTATTCAAATTTAAAAAGGTGTGGGAACCATCAAAATTGGAGGGAAACCCAACTCTATTCACTAACTTGACATTTAGGCACTGCGACATTAAAAGTCTCGAAAAAAGGCCTAAAGTCCTTTTATTGACTTTCTAATTAATCAAATAACTATGTGATCATTGGGTTGGACTTACACACGCAGGGTGCCAAATTCCTCTCATTTATTAACTAGGGTTAGGGTCGTCGCCTTGGGATCCACAAACCCTCCAATAGTATCCCCCACCAAAACTGGTGGCGGTCCCACGACACCTGCAATATGCAGTTATTGGAGAATTTTATTGGCTTTGCGCCGAATCTTAATTAAATGATACTGCACCTTCTCCATAAAGTCAAGACGTGCAGTATTGAAATCCAAATTATGCGGCAGGAAACAACGGTGGGCTCCAGCAATCCACTTGGAAGTTGTCCATGAGGTGAAGCGGGATTCCCAAGAGCCTCCCATCATAGCCGCACGGAAATACGGTCGAACAATCGGTAGCTGATCTTTGATTTGCTCTAAGGCCATCGGCTTATTTGGATCAAATGCCAGGGTAGGAAGGCAATCGTCCCATTTGGTTGCCACTGATGCCAACAGAGTTAGATCTTTTGCAAACATTGCCGATTGTCGCACCGTTGGATCCGGAGAGTGGACATACTCTCTCTGATATGCTTGTAAGGCCCGGTGGAAATCCATTGAAATATTCCAGTTGTAAGACTGGTGGATGATTGGCCAATTGGGAATATGGATGGTGATTTTATCCATAGCCAATCCCAAATCTTTCCATTTTTGTCTTCGCGGCATTGGCACGTAATAAGGATCTACCCGCAATTGGCGAGGGCTGGAGACGTAACTTCTAATTGATTCCAGAGTTTTCTCAAAAACTGTGATTCTCCATGTCGATTGCTCTCCCAGTACAGGTATTTTGTCCAATTCTTTGCCGGCCTCGATCTCGGAGGTCTTAAATTTGAGAATCCATCCACCATGCGAGGACTCATGTGGATGCTGCTTTAAGAAGGTCTGGATCTAGTCCTCGACGCTGATGGGCCTTCTAAATAAATGGCTTGTCCTTGATGAGGATGGACCCGCTTGTACTGTAGGTATAGTTGGCGGTTGATCTGCTAGATCTGGAGCTCCCCCCTGGTCCATGCTCAGATCAACCCCTGTATCCATCTGTACATTGTAATATTTCCATATAGAAACTTGGCCGTAGATTTCGTATCAGCCACTTTGACAGCTTTGGCTTCAACCCACTTGGTCATATAATCAGTTGCGACGATAATGTATCAGGCCTGAGATCCTTGAGCAGCGGGATGAAAAGGACCAACATAATCCAGTCCCCATTTTTCAAACGATGCTTGCGATAGAACCGGATGTGAGGGTTCATAATTCTGGCGAGTAGGCCGTCGTGCTCGCTGGCAGACATCACATGTCTGAATAAAATTTTCTATGTCCTTATGTAACGTAGGCCACCAACAACCGGATTGCAAAAGTTTGCAAACAGTAATATCTGTAGAGAAGTGTCCTCCACCCATGCCATCATGTGAAAACATGATTAGATCTGGTACTTCATGTGGTAAAACACATCTTCATAAAATATTATCTGATCCACGACGATACAATTGTCCTGTAATTAATTGATAAGGCTGAGCCTTATGAATCAATTGTCTTTTCTATACTTTTGTCAAAGAGTCATTCGGTTGTCCTTGTGTTGCGCTTGTTAAGGCCATAGGAAACAGCTTAAGTTTATCTTGAGGATAAATCTCATCATAGACCTCACAAGATTCAACATAGATCTGAAAAAATCTATCTGGATCCGTTAATCCATTATATTTGGGTAGATCCAATCGGGGTGCTCTTCTAACAATAATTGGACTGACCTCCTATGGAGCACCTCCAGGAGCAGCTCCAAGGGCAGCCATCTTACGAATTTAGATCAAATTGATAATGTGATTGGATATAGAATTTTCCAAAAACTATCTCAAATTAGATCTGCTAGCTCTATTCCACTTTTCAAGAATCTGAGTCTATATGATGAAAAACTACCCAAAATTTGATTAATCGATACTTCTCAACAAATGATAAATCTCTCAGAGTCCAATTCAGAATATATCAGATTTGATCCAAATTTTGACAGAGACTTGATCTGGAAAATCAAAAACTAAAAATAGGACTGGCGAAGGTTGTCTCGGCGAAGATTGAACAGTGCTATTTTGGGATAAAAACTCTCTGAACACTTTTCTGACAATTTCTTGGAAAATAACCTTCGCCGACTTCTCAGCTGGAAGATCTGACAGAGATAAAACTATGAAAAACCGGACGAAGGTTTCTGACGCAAGAAAATACAGTTTTTGTGATCTAGCGAGAGTAAGAATCAAGATGTTTTGTGATCTCATCAAGATAAATCTTCGCCGAACTCAAAAATAGTATTTTTATATAAATAGAATGTTTTGAAAACTCGACGAAGGTTCTAGCAAAGAATCAAGAGTAATACTGGTAATTTTACAAAAAAGTGACTTTTTTTGGCAAAAATATGACAATATGACAACTGATCCTCTGAAAATCTTTTTATTTTTGATATTATTCTTCGCCGACCTGGCAGTAGATAGATTTGAATCACATCTAAGCACAGTGAATTGGGCGAAGGTTCTTTTCCTGTATTTTTTTTAGGGTTTTGATAATTTTTGGTGTTTTTTGGTGGTTTTTCTCATGTTTCTGAAAATCTGCTGGGAATTAATCTTCGCCCTTCAAACTGAAGGTTCTGTAAACAAAATCGAAGGTGTCTGCAACTCGGAAAAGGTTTTCTGAAAGAGGGTAAAAAGTTTTGGGCTCTGATGACGCTTTTTGTCTCTTTTTGATCAAATTTGACAGATTTGATCAATTTTTGTTATTTTCTATGATATCTCAGATCCAAATGGATCTTAAGATTGGTGATCTAAATAGCTTTTCTTGTTTAATAATCAAATTAGATTTCAAACAAGAAAATCCACTCAAAATTTAGCAAAATCAATCCCAAACTAACCCTATAATGCAGTTTTAACAGTATTCATGCCATGAAAAGATGCCTAATGCAAGCTAACCATTAGCCAAACATGCTGCAAACTGAAAAATTGTCGTAGCTCCCCAGCAACGACGCCAAAATTGTAGTGGGTTTCTTTCCTTGCCTAACCTGAATCCAAGATCTAGTCAATCTAGCATCAAAGAGACGGAGCTAGTTGTCACGTGGAGGTTCGTTCCCATGAGAGCGATAGTATAGTTCAGATTTCAACATGAATGGAGGATCTAATACTAACATCCATTAACACTAAGCATTAACACTACATCCATTAACCCTACTTCCATTAACCCTAAATCCACAACAATGATAGAAACTTACTCTTCTCTCTCTCTCTTTCTCTCTCACAAAAAACATAAGAAATAGCAATCCCAATAATAATCAAATCCAACAATTAGCAAAATCCAAAGAAAGCATGAGAAATGGAGGAGAAGAAAGGAAGAGCAAGAAAATTCAATCCATTTCTAAAGAGAACCAATCTGCTTTATTGAAATGAGGAAATGAACATGAGGAGCAACTCGAGTTAGTCTCTTTTTATAGTAGAGAGGAGGACCCTGGCCTCTGAATCCTATTGGTCCAGTCTTGCCTCTCTTTTTATTCAAATTTAAAAAAGTGTGAGAACCATCAAAATGGAGGGAAACCTGACTTTATTCACTAGCTTGACATTTAGGCCCTGCGACATTAAAAGTCCCACGAAAAGGCCTAAAGTCCTTTTATTGCCTTTCTAATTAATCAAATAACTATGTGATCATTGGGTTGGACTTACACACGCAGGGTGCCAAATCCCTCTCACTTATTAACTAGGATTAGGGTATCCACAAACCCTCCAACAAACGACATGTGTTGTTTGTTGGTAGATAGAGACAAGCACACAAACAAACATACAACACGGAAGTAAAAAAAAAAAAAAAAAGGAAAAGGAGAAGAAGCTAGGTAGAAAATACTTAACAAGCGGCTACACCTTCCAACCTGTTGGAAGTATTTCTAGTTTGTGCGATGGCTAGATCTACTTATGGATGTAGTATAGGAATGTAGAGATTCGTCCACTTTTTAAGTTTTTACAACAAGCTTCAACGGAAGTACGAAAATAATCAACAAGGATGAGAGCACTAAGGCTTACCCAACTAGTGCTCAAAAACGGAAATAAAGCTAATCAGAAACAGCAATAAAAACCTTGCTAAGGCAAACCCAACTAGCAAGGTTGCTAAACTAAGACCTAAATTAACATTCAGAGGGTTTGAAAGATAAGTTGTGGCTAACTAAATAAACCAATAAAAACATGCCACAATAAGCCAATGAAAGGAGGCAAGAGGAGGCCCGAGCACCTTCCCTCAAGCTAGCACCTTCCGACAAAGAAATAGAATGATAATCTCAATAGAGAGCAATTTAGCATAATCTCAGAGTGTTGTTTACAATGCAAATACCTCTCCTTTTATGGCAAGGAGGGTCTTCCATAAGTGTCTACTAACTTATAAGACTAATCTGTTTCTAGCCTTTCAAGAATTTCTAACTTAGGATTTAGAACTTCAAATCTCTTAACTTAGGAAAACTTAAGATAAAATATTTCTAATCTTAAGTTTCCTGAGTCTAAGTTCTAAATCTAAGTTTAAGCTATTTTATTATTATTTAAGCTTCTACTCATGGACTTACAAAACACATGCCATGGCTTGAAGTTTATTGAAGAATACTCATACGTGGTCTTACAAAACACATGCCACGGAATTTTATTTCATTCTTTTCTCTGTGTTAGCACAATTGCTAACACAACTGGAAGGATTCAAAGTGAAAGGCCAAGAGCAGAAAGTGTGAAAATTGCACAAAGCAATCTACAGTCTGAAACTGGCCGCAAGAGCATGGTTTGATAGAATCAACTCTTATATCATTCAATTAGGATTTGCAAATAATTTAGCTGACTATAATGTTTATTCAAAGCATATAGGCACCAATTCAGTTCACATAGCGTTTTACGTAGATGATGCATTTATTTGGTCTAACGACACTTTCTCTTCTGCACACTACTAAGAGTGATCTGTCAAAGGAATTCGACATGACTGATTTAGGAGCTATTCATTCTTTGCTAGAAATTCACGTCACTAGAGATAGACTTCAGAAGAAGATCTATCTTAGCCAGCAGACATATCTAAAAGACATTTTAGAAAAGTTTCATATGTCTGATTGCAAACCAATTGATACCCCAATGGATCCAAATATAGTATTGACTAAATCTTCTTGTGCTGAGACTGATAGTGAAGTACTTGACTTAGCAAAGTACCCTTATCATTCACTAATCGGATCTCTAATGTATACAATGTTGTGTACTAGACCAGATTTAGCATATACTGTTAGCACGTTAAGTCAATTCATGTCTAATCCTAGGATCTCTCACTGGAAAGCATTAAAGAGAGTGATGAGATATATTCAGGGAAGTTTAGATCACATCTTATGTTACAATAAAAACACTATCAACCCACTCGTCCTACAAGGCTACTCTGACTCAGATTGGGGAGGAACAGTCTCTACCAAAAAATCTACCTCCGGATTCTGTTTCTATTTGGCAGGGGGACCGATTTTGTGGAACTCAAGAAAGTAGAAATCAGTTGTGCTTTCTTCGACAGAGGTAGAGTACATTGCAGCATGTCAAGCTTCAAAAGGAGCTGTATAGATCAGATTATTACTTCACGACTTACATCACACTTAGTTTAATACTACCACCATTATGTGTGACAACTTGAGCTATATTTCACTGTCACTGAATCCCAAATTTCATGGCAAATCCAAGCACATAGAAATCCAGTATCATTTCATTCGGGAGAAAGTTATCTCAAGACAAGTGATCCTTCAATACTGCTCCACAACAGAAATGGTCGCATACATCTTCACCAAAGTACTTCCCAGGATCAAGCACCAGAAGTTCTTCAACATGCTGAACCTGACGAAGATACCAAGGCACCAACCGTGACCTTAAGGGGGACTGTTGGAAATTAAGCCCACAGTTGTCTCCTTGGTGAATGACTAATTTCTATTTCATGATTCTTCTTGCATGTTTATTGATCATTGATCTAGGGTCATGTGAAACCAACTTGGGTTCTATGTCTGCTCATCTGATACCTGCAGGAATCCAAACTTAGACAGCCAAATTATTTGAAGAACATCAACAATGGGCTTCCGGCTGATCTCCAGCATAGGGTATCCAATCCCATCATAATTTCAAGTTCAGATGCTAAGTTTAATAACTTGAAGTCATTGAAGACTTGGCCATCTTCAAACAAACTTGCATTTAGAACAAGTCTGCAGATTTACATTAATTTTTCAGCAGTCTGTAGAAATACACTAAGTGTCGCATAGTTCGTATTTTTCACACTTTTTCGAAAATTGTGACACTTGCCTTCGACTTCTTCCGTTCAATTATTTTGAAGAAGTCAACTTGTTCATAGTTCAAAAGTTTAACTATTTTCAACACCATCGGCTTTTTCGCACTTTTCGAAAAAATGCGAAGAGAGAGAAAAATCTTGAAGGTCATCTATTTTTAAGGGTTAAACTGTTTACGGGCACCTTCTGCTTTTTCGCAAAATCCCGAAGAGAGAGAAAAATGTCGAAGGTTGTCTACTTTGAACGAGGAACGTTCCCAGCCACTTCTCGAAATTCGCGAAGTGAGAGAAAACCACTTCATGTAAAATGCAAAGTGAGAGAATTTGCGACATCCTCGTCCGCGTCAACATTCCTGATTTGTTGACCATATATATACTATGTACAGTTGTCACAAAAGTCATATACTTCCAAGTACAACGGCTTTTCTATTTAGGTGACAAGCATTCAATGTAATCAATACACGGATGAAATCTATAAATAGATCGTCCAAGCACAGATTAGTGGTTGCTCCATCCATGAGACACATTATTTGAGACTCCCAATTACACTGTCATTTTTTGTTGTAATTGCTATTTTGTATTGTACTTCAGTGTAATATAGCAGTAGCTTGAGTTTATTGTGAAAAATACAGATCCTAAGTGGATCTAAACTCCAAGATCATTGGCTTGAATGCTTGCACTCCAAACTACATAAGCTAGGAATTGGCAACACATTCTATGCTACCTAGAATGCAAAGAACTTGATCAAAAAGCATTTATCACAAATGGAAACTTCCATAAACATCAAGTGCGGCCCAAAATAGCATTATACAGTCCATAATACATCAGCCTACCACTTTTGGAAAGCACCTAAGATCATACACAATAGCTTGAAGACAATACACACAACAATGCTCTCAATGGAGGAAGAAACAATGACAATGATCTATTGATCTCAATGAAGCATACAAAAGGTTTCTCCAACCTGTTTTCCACGACTTCCCTACTATTTATGGATGAGGAAGATGACTCTCTCTCCTCTCTCTAGAAGGTACTTGACCCTAGATATTCCCTATATAGGAAAAATAGCTAAAAATGGCTTATATGACCAAAATACATCAAAATGGTCTCATTTTGAAGGGTATGAAGTTTGACACTTCATCATACTGAAAAAATACAGTAAATAAAAACATTGTGGCCTGGTTCACACGTGTGAAACTCCAGAACCAAAACTATTTACAATTTTAGCCAATTTAGGCCTCAAACTAGCTAGGAAATGTTGACAATTTTCACACTCCCTCTTCAACATTGGATGCTAGTTTCAACATAGTCTTTGAGCACATTCCAAGATTAGATCTATGCATTAAATATAGGTCTTTTCCCAATGGTTTGGTGAAGATATCAGCCACACACTCCTTTGAAGAGACATGTTGAAGCTCCACCTCTTTGGCAATGACTTGATCTCTCACAAAATGGTGAGCAATCTCAATGTGCTTGCTCCTTGCATGAAAAACAGGATTGCTTGCCAAGCTTTGGGCTGAAAGGTTATCACAAAGTATGATTGGAGTCTTCTCTGGTTCCAGCAAGTGAAGATCCAATAACATCCTCTTGATCCAAAGAATCTCCTTGGTGCATGTTGTTAATGCCTTGTACTCGGCTTCGGTGGAAGATAGAGAGATAGTTGGTTGCTTCTTTGATAGCCATGAGACCACTCCATCTCCAAGATAGATTGCAAAGGCACTTGTTGACTTCCTATCCATTTGATCACCTGCAAAATCTGAATCTGAAAATCCACAAAGGTTAGGTGTAGTACCTCCATACAAGATGCCAAAATCTCTAGATCCCGAGATGTATCTAAGTACTCTCTTTCCTAGCTTCCAATGAGCCTCACTAGGATCTTGCATAAATTGACTTAGTTTACCAACCACAAAGCTTAGATCAGGTCTTGTGATGGTTAACCATATAAGAGATCCTATTAGCTTTCTATAGAGAGTAATGTCCTTGAAGGATCTTTCATTACTTCTTGTAGTTAGCTTTACATTTGATTCCATAGGAGTAGAAACAACTTTACAATCTTCCATATGAAACCTTTTTAGAATAGAGTTAACATACTTTTCTTGACATATGAATGTAGATTTAGAAGTTCTAATAATCTCTATTCCTAAGATATAATGAAGTTTACCAAGATCTTGAATTTCAAACTCTCTTTTGAGTGCCATCTTGATTTCATCTATATCTAGATTGTTACCACCACTTAAGATAATGTCATCAACATAGATCAAAAGTAAAGTGATATCATTTTCATTCAATCTAAAGTAGAGAGAATGATCATACTCACTCATAACAAAGTTTTGAGAAAGTAAGAAGGAATTGAGCTTAGCATACCAACTCCTTGGTGCTTGCTTTAGCCCATACAAACTCTTTTGGAGATAGCACACATGATTAGGCTCATCATGTGAAACATAGCCCTCGGGTTGCTCCATGTAAATATCTTCTTCAAGATCACCATTCAAGAAGGCATTAGTAACATCCATTTGCCACATATCCCAATCATAAAGAGTTGCAAGAGAGATTAGGATTCGAATAGTTACCATCTTTGCCACGGGTGCAAAGGTCTCATCATAGTCAATACCATATTCTTGAGCATACCCCTTTGCCACCAACCTTGCCTTGTACTTGTTGATTGATCCATCTTGATTTGTCTTGATCTTGAAGATCCACTTACAACCAATTGCCTTCTTGTCCTTTGGAAACTTTACCAACCTCCATGTGTTGCTTTTGATGAGTGCTTGATGCTCATGATCCATGGCTTGGATCCATTCCTTCTTTTGAATTGCTTCACCTACACAAGTTGGTTCATCAAAAGAGGTAAGAAAAGCAAAGTTAGAGTTGTCCACCACTTGCTTTCCTTTTTCATCATAGGTTAGCCTTGATGGCTTAGCCCTTTGCCTTTGAGACTTCCTTGAAGTTTGCTTTGGAGTGGCATCTCCATCTTCATCCAAGACATCTTGCACATCATGATGATTAGTAGGCACATCAACATCAACATCAACAACATTGGAAACATTCTCTTCATGAAAGATGACATCCCTACTTATGACAACTTTCTTTGTAGAAGGAATGTACACTTTGTAAGCCTTGCTTACTTCACTATAGCCAACAAACACACCCTTCTTTGATGAAGGATCTTCTTTAGTTCTATCATCAAGTGTGATATTGACAAAACATGTACATCCAAAGATCCTACAATGCTTGACACTCGGCCTTCTACCATAAAGAACCTCATGAGGAGTCTTACCATCCAAGGAAGCACTTGTCCATCTATTACATAGATAGTTAGCACATGCTAAAGCTTCCCCCCAAAAAGACTTAGCAAGATTAGCATGTAGTCTCATTGCCTTGGCACATTCACAAAGGGTTCTATTCTTCCTCTCGGCCACTCCATTCTGTTGTGGAGTCCTAGGACTAGACATCTCCCTCTTAATCCCATGTGCTATACAAAAGTCTTTGAACCTATTTGAGGTGTATTCCCCTCCATTATCAGATCTTAAGCATTTGATCTTTGTATTGAATTGGTTTTCCATTTCATTCTTGAACTTGACAAATGCAGCAAACACTTCATCCTTACTTTTAAGAAGATAGATCCAAGTATACCTACTAAAGTCATCAATGAAAGTTGCATACATCTTTGCCCCACCATTGCTAGTTGTACTAGAAGAATGAATATCAGAATGCACAAGTTGAAAAGCTTCTTTAGATCTAGAAGTAGATCTAGAATAAGCAAGTCTATGAGATTTGGACAATGCACAATGTTCACAAACACTATTGTTTGCAACAAGACTTTTAGGGAGACCAAGAACAAGCTCTTTCTTTGCCATTACCTCCAAAGATTTGAAGTTGGGATGGCCCAACCTCTTGTGCCAAACTTCTTGGTTTGTCAATTGCTCCCTAGCCATACATCCTTCATGATTAGAGATCACACATGCATCAAGCTTGAAAAGTTTACCATGCCTCCTACCTTGAGCAATCAAGGATCCACATTTACTTATCAAACATGCATCTCCAATGAACTCCACATCAAGTCCTTTGTCAATCATTTGACTTACACTAAGCAAATTCTTAGTGATTGAAGGAATGTACAAAACATTTTCAAGATTTGCTTTCCTATTTGTTGAAAGGGAAATAGGAATAGTGCCTATGCCTTTGATGTCACATTGACCATCATTTGCAGTGTAGATGATGTTACCTTCTCCCTCATAAGACAATAAGGATGTAAAGTATTCCTTATGTCTTGTCATGTGAGATGAGGCTCCACTATCAATCCACCAAGGATCATTATCATCTATGTTGGCTAACAAACTTGAAGTCATAACAAGTGATTCACATGTGTTATGTTCTTCCTCATCTATTGTAAGATTTCCTTGCCTCTCTCCTTGCTCTCTTTTCTTCTTATAACATTCATTTGCAAAATGACCTTTTATCCCACAATAAAAGCACTTGAACTTTGACTTATTGTTCTTAGTAGAAGAGGAAGAGGAAGAGTGATCATCATGATCAAAGTTACCACCTTTGGACCATTTCCCTTTGCCTTTACCTTTGCCCTTGAATTTGCCTTTTGTGAAGAAAGCCTCTTCACCTCCACCTTGCAAGGATGCACCATCAAGCTTTGATTGCAACCTATGTTCTTCAGCCAATAAGATTTCTTGCAAGTCAACCACACTTGGCAAGACTCTTTGAATGGCAAAACTTTGCACAAGGTTAGCATGTTCATTTAGCAAACCATTCAACATAACTTGGACTATTTCACCATCTTTTATGTTCTCATCAATGCATGCTAAATCATCACTTAGGGACTTAACTCTCAAGATAAATGCATGAGCACTTTCACCCTCTCTTTGCCTACTAGAAAATATTTGTCTCCTTAGGGTCAATACCCTAGATGTGGACTTTGATTCAAAGAGCTTCTTTAAGGCATTCCATGCCTCACTTGCACTTTGACACTTTCCAACTTCCTTGAGAAGTTCATTTGTAACATTCATTTTAATGATATGAAGAGCCCTTTTGGCCTTCTTATCAAACTTTTGTTGCTCTTGAAGTGTGAGAGGTCTCTCTTCAATTTCTGCAACTATGTCCATGAGTTCATTCAACTCAAGTAAGGACTCCATCCTCACTTTCCAAGTAGAGTAGTTTGATGAACTCAACCTTTCACTAGACTCTAGCATGATCTCACCATTGGAAGCCATGATTCTAATGTTTCTTCAACTTTTAGGTTCTGTCCTAAAGCACTTAGCACTCACTTTTCTCTCAACAAATGATAGATAAAGAGATCTATGAAGATTTAGGACCCTAAAACACTTCTATCTTGAACCTAGATGGTTTCCAAGCATAGAAAGGAAGATTGAAACACATGCAACACTTTGCACACACTAAGAATGGATTACAAAATCAAACCAACCTGAACACACTCTTGCTTAAGCTCTCAAACTTTCCAGCAAGTGACCAAATCAAGTTATGGTGTGAAGAGTTACTTGCATTCTTAGAAAATACCCAAAACTAGGATGCCAAGATTACCTAGTAATGAACAAACTTGATCAACATATGATCAACACACTAAGATATTGATTCAACCTGTAAAACCACATGTAAACCACACTTCTAAAAGTTTATAAACTCCAGCAAGTGATAAATACAAGATTTAGAGGTGAATGAATGAGCACACTTAGTGAATCACAAGACTAGCTTCACTATCTTGTCAAATCTTGGTGTTTAGATGTAGATCTAAGATCACTTCACATGAGAATGTTCCTCAACCTGTTAAGAACCTGAAAACACACTTGCATAATGGTTAACACCTTCCAGCAAATGCTCCAATCAAATTACATAAGGAGAGTTACTTACATGCTCAACAAAGTACACCAAAATTTATGCCAAAATTGATGACAATCTTTACAATATGCTCTTCACAATGGAGCTTACAATATGTTCACCCAAAAAAGGGGATCTTTCATCCAAATGGGAGCTTTGCTCAGCCTTTAGGAGAATTACAACTCACTCAAAAGAGCATTTGTCATCCACTTAAGGAGAAGTTTCATCCACTTAAGGAGAGTGTTCATCCAAGAATGGAGATTGTCAACAATCGGATTGAAAAGAACATTGTTAGTATTGAATATGCACAAGCCTCACAATCACAAATGATTAGGTGTTATGATCTGATCCAAAATAGTTTCTTTTCAGCCTCTGATCTTCAATAGACCTGAAATATGCTTTTGATCCACAAGTTCAACTCACAAAACAAAGGTTAGTAAGATTTGATCAACAAAGCAATGCAAAATCATGCTAGAACTTGATCAAACATCCAAATATCACCAAAAATGGAATACTTACTGTAAATAGAAGCCAACCAGCTCTGATACCATGTGAAAAATACAGATCCTAAGTGGATCTAAACTCCAAGATCATTGGCTTGAATGCTTGCACTCCAAACTACATAAGCTAGGAATTGGCAACACATTCTATGCTACCTAGAATGCAAAGAACTTGATCAAAAAGCATTTATCACAAATGGAAACTTCCATAAACATCAAGTGCGGCCCAAAATAGCATTATACAGTCCATAATACATCAGCCTACCACTTTTGGAAAGCACCTAAGATCATACACAATAGCTTGAAGACAATACACACAACAATGCTCTCAATGGAGGAAGAAACAATGACAATGATCTATTGATCTCAATGAAGCATACAAAAGGTTTCTCCAACCTGTTTTCCACGACTTCCCTACTATTTATGGATGAGGAAGATGACTCTCTCTCCTCTCTCTAGAAGGTACTTGACCCTAGATATTCCCTATATAGGAAAAATAGCTAAAAATGGCTTATATGACCAAAATACATCAAAATGGTCTCATTTTGAAGGGTATGAAGTTTGACACTTCATCATACTGAAAAAATACAGTAAATAAAAACATTGTGGCCTGGTTCACACGTGTGAAACTCCAGAACCAAAACTATTTACAATTTTAGCCAATTTAGGCCTCAAACTAGCTAGGAAATGTTGACAATTTTCACATTTATCTATGTACAACATAGATGAATGCTTGTTGTGATTAAATGCACTTTCATTGCTGTTTAATCGCGCTTGTTTACTCACTTTGATCAGATTACGGACATCTACGACTTTTTAGTTTCTGATCAGATGATGGTTGTCTTTGACGCCTGAGGAACTCGCGTTATCATACTGCTCTTCCATTTATTTCAGAACTATACTTCACGTTGAATCTGATTTTAGTAGTACCACATACAAACCATCTCTAATCTCTTTGATGGAATGTACTCTTGTTTCAAAGTACGAATTAAATTTTAAATTCATGTTGGGCAATTAGAACATTTAAAGCTGTGATTACATTTAGCATAAGCCGTCTATTAGAATGTTTTTGCACCTTGTAGCCGATTAGAACAGGAGAGTTGTTCTGCAATATTTTTGGTCTCTTCTCCGTTCGCGTTCTTCTATCTCCCTTGTCCCATCAACTTCAGAAATATCCAGCATTGCAAGGATCATTGCAGGGTAGAACCTTGTCTTCGGATGCTTTGAATGCTACGACTTAGCTAAAGCATTTTGTAAATGTGCATGGAGAGAAATTATCAAATTCATTATATTTTCACTTGCCAGATAATTTTACCAAATTGGAGATATTTTTTATGTACAAGGAGTTTGCTAAGACGAAAAATGTTACCTATTTAAGTTATTCATATTTTCTTAGGATTTGAAAGAGAGATTTCAGTTTGGTGAAGATTCCTAAAAAAATCACGAATGACAGTTTGTTCGACATATGGGAGTTGTTAAAATATGCCAAACAACTAGCAAAGACCAATGATAAAAGTAAAAATTTATTAATTTTCAATACTGTTAAAATTTTATTTTTTTGCTGACTTTTAAATTTTTAAATTATTAATGTTATGATATAATCTTGATTTTATTGAAATAATTTAATTGTTACATTTTGTAGTGAATGTTGTAAAAGCGCTTCAGGTGCACAGAGATCAACAAACAATTGAAAGATAAAAATTGATGAAACATCGAAAGAAATGCTTGGAATGTCCACAAAAGTATCTGGGCCTTGTCATTGATGGCATGGATCGGAAGAAAACGATGTTACCTCATTTTGTTAGTGTCAAAAAATTTGAATGAGGCAAATTTTATTCAAGTTCATCTCATTGGAGCACTTGTGTTTAATGGCACATTGGAGTTGAAAGTATTTTTCAATTATCATGTTGTAGATGATGCTATGCAAGTGGATGGATGTTTTCATGATTTTTCAGAAACTAATGGATCTGGAAACGAGGTCTTAGTCAATGACTTTTATGGTCAAGTGGAAGATCAAGAGGTTGATCTCAAAGAGCTTCAACAACACAAAAGGAAAGTTGGCGATTTGGAGCTAGTCAAGAGCATCAAAGGAGAGTCAATTGGCAAATATGTTTTGGATTTATTTTTGGAGGTTACTGAAGACTCAAGTAATGTCAAAGGAGCAGCAAGGAAGTGTTGTTCAAGTTTACTTTGCTTGTTTTATCTCATGTTTGAGCAATTTCATGTGGATGTGTACAAATTGTCAAGATATGGTAAAACTAGCTACATTGGTGAGCATCATTTTGATGTTGGAGTTGTACTAGCATTCTTGGCTGGTTTTGCTGATGTAAATGAAGCTATTGGAGGCTCATTATGTCACTCATTCATGGCCATGTCATCAAGTGATGATGGCATCTTGTGGCAAGATGGAGATGGAGGCTCATTCATGGAGTATCATGGTGGATACATATCAACAAAGGACAAAGAGGGAGGATCCAAGCAAGCAAATGGTTATCACCCACATTTATTGTTTGGTTGCTGTAATTTTTCAGAGAGTTCAAAGTTTATAGCATGGTGGAATCATCTCATTTACATTCTATTTGGTTCTTCATTTTCTAGTTACATCTTGATGGGTAAAATTGATGTAAGAAATAGTGAAGCATCCAATATGGATACTATTTTCTATATCAATTATAAAGATGGAGATCATTCTAAAGTTGGATCAAAGTTCTATGGTCAAAATTATGCTAGGAACAAGCATATTGAGGTGGCATACACTTTGTGAGGGAGCAAGTCTTGGCAAAGGAGGTGGAGCTTCAACATCTTCCTTCAAAGGAATGTGTACTACTGATATCTTTACCAATCATTGGGAAAAGAATTGTTTATGAAGCATAGGTATTCACTTGGAGTGTTCTCAAAGTCTATGCTAAAACTAGTTGAAGAGGGAGTGTGAAAAGTTTCAACTAGTTTTGCTATTTTGATCATATTTGTGTACTTGGAAATTGAGATCAATTTTCATATTAGACTTAGGGTTTGAATTTTCAAAGTTATGTTAGTCTAAAATCATTTGAATAAACACTTTTTGAAAGGGTGGGAAAGGGTAGTACATGAGTTTTAGAAGATTCAATTTGAATGTTGGAGACATTGAATCTAGTCTACATTAATGCTAGGGTTTCTTGATATGGAAGGAAACCAAGATTCAAAATTGGGTTGGACCTGTTATAAATAAATTTAAACTCATGGGGGAGCAGATCTTCTCTCTCCTCTATCTCAATTCATGCTTATACATGGTTCTCTTGGGTTTACCTATCCATTGGTGCACGATATTTGTGAATATTGCAATCTTGTGTGTAGAATGCTTATTTTATGCTGTTTTCATATCTTCACATGTGAAATACAGTAGCTTACTATTTTTTTTACGGACAACAACTTCATCATATCTTATGTTTGATGTTTGATTAGGTTCTTATTGAGTTTGCATCTCTTTCATAGAGTAGATGTTGATTTTTCTACATTGGCAAGATTGGTAGAGGTGATCTATTTCTAACAAAAGATCTCAAATGATCTGAACCTCACATACTACACAAAAACGTGCTCATATATTCCTATATGTCTTTCTTAAAATAAATTTATAAACTTTTAAAAATCTAAGAGAGGAGAGTATTGAATTTTTTGTTGTACATAGTCAACTATCAAGGGGTGCAAGCATTTTATATTTGAGATAAATTGCATGTAATAATGGCTAAAGTGGAGCCCAAGACAAAGTAACAGTGAATGTGAATTAATTATAGCTTGAGTTATTACTAAAAGTCAATAAGGCTTGCATTTATTGCATAGTAATTTCCTTTGCATAGTATTAAGATATGTGTATGTACATAATAGGTGATAAATGAGGTCCATTTTTCTTGAGGTCTTGGACACGTGCTTAGATGCTTGTGTGAGAACTTATTGATAACAAAACCTACTCTTTGTTTAATGGCAAATCCAATGATGGCTAGTGATGAAATATAAAATGACCTCTTAAATTGTTTATAATTCATCAAAAATATACAATGGTTTTTTGATATAAATGGTCAAGGATCTTAAGGGTAGAATGACATCAATAGGCGACATTGAACCTCATGAAGCAGCTTAAGTTTTGTTGACATAAGTGAAATGACAGGTTCGGCTATTTAGATCTTTGCAGGTTCGGCTATTTAGATCTTTGCTATAATAGTAATGGAAAATAAATAATGACAATAGGTTTGGAGTTCCCCTATATGCACAATATTGCTGACTTTGCTAATGCCATGTGTTTCTAGCTTACCAAGCTCTTGGCAAAACTACAAAATGGTTAGCTTCTAAAACTTGAATAGATATGATGAAACACCATTGTAGGTTGTAAATAATTTTACTTATATAACATGTAGTCAAACCAGCTTTTGTTTGAGGCATTAAATAAGTTGTGCGTTGATTTGAACTTATTGCATAGACCCAACTGTATCCACCTTGGACATGATTTGGGACGACACTATAACAAAATCTTATTCTAAGAGATAGATTTGTCAATAAAAGTTTCTTTAAGATATAAATCCATCAAGAAGAGACAAGAAGCTATAATGATAACTTCAAATCTTATATAAAAAAATTTCGATAGGTGAAACCCACAATGCTAAAAGAATCATCCAATTTGCTATAGATGTTATGGTCCATTAGGAACAATTGTTGTGCAATTTTGGCCTACTCTATTCATATGCATCCAACATGTCAAAAAATGTACAAGTAGGGCATACAATGTGGGCTACCTTGGCTACCTTGTGACATTAGTGTGACAATGCCCATTCCAATCAAATGGGATTGGATTTTTGAGCTGCTAGTTCTGGCTACTAGGCAATATCAAAATAAACCTATCGGTACTAATTTGGCACAAAATGGATGAGCTGAGGTACAATTATTGCTCATCTAAGTTAGGTCAAAAAATCGCAATAGAAAAATTGGGTAGTGACCCCAGAGTTGGGATCAAAATTTTGAGCTGTCTATTCAAGCAACTTGGCAAAATCAAAATGAACTTGTAAGTACTAATATTTTGAAAATGGATGAGTTTTGGCAAATATATGGATTGGCAAAGTTAGGTTAGCTACAATAGGAGAACTAGCTACGAAAGAAGTGTGATGACCAACTTAGAGCCCAATAGCTCATTGTGATGATCGGCACAAGTTATACAGCAGTTATGAGTCATTAGGACCAATTGCCATACAATTTTGGCCTACTCTATTCAAAAACATCCAACAAGTCAAAAACTGTACATTTAGGGCTTATAATGTGGACTACCTTGTGACATTAGTGTGGTAGTGCCCATTTAGACAAAATGGAATTGAATTTTTAAGCCATCTATTTTGGCTACTAGGTAGCATCAGAATTATGAACCTATGATTATTAATTTGGCACAAAATGGATGAGTTTAAATACAATCAAAGCTCGACAAAGTTAGGTCAAAAAATCCACAACAAGGATTTTGGGTACAAAATAAGTGTAGTGATCCCAGAGACCCCAATAGCTTTGTCTGACATCATTACAAGTTCCTAACTCTATTATGGACCAATATGATTGAATATTGTGCAATTTTGGGCTATTTTCTTCAAAAACATATAATATGTCGGAGAGAATAGTGCTTACATGATGGGCCACATTGTGAAATTACCATGGCTAGCCCGTTCAAATCGAATGGGACCATAATTTTGAGTTGTTTATTTAGGCTACTACGCTAAATTAAAATAAACTTGTAGGTATTAATATTGCGCAAAATAGATGAGTTTTGGCACAGATGTGGGTCGGCAAAGTTAGTTCAAAAAATGGCTATGAAAGAAGTAGTGTGCTGACCCAATATCTCGGTCTGAAAATTGACACAAGTTTCTATAGCCATTATGGGCCATTAGGACCAATTGTTCTACAACTTTCACGTACTCTGATAAAAAAAAGACCTTTGCCTCAGCCTTACCCGAAAAGGCGTTGTCACCTAGGACCATATCATGAATTTTATCTATTCTCTCAATCTCTCTCGTCTTAGGACAATTTTTGGTCTCTCTGCTCTATGCTGCTAACAGAGAGCCTCTCTTTACCTTTTCCTGGTTCAATTCTAAGTGGAACCTTTCTGATCTCCCTAGTTTGTGGAAATCTAGATATTGTCGTACCCATAAAATTAGAACATGCAAGTACATAATCTTCTCTCTTATAATCCTTCAACTCTCTCTGCGGGCAAATTATAAGGGTAGTGTATTGCATGTTTGCTCAAAGTGCAAAACTTCAGAAGAGGACGTTGCTTATCTATTTTTTCACTTCAATACCCCTCTTTGGAGATCATTAGCTGACTTTGTTTATTGTACACTTTGATGTCAGATTTAGAAGATTCAGCCACCATGATCTGCTCTTGGACAATGAAGACAAACAATTTCTGGCAGTTTACTAGAATTATCAATGGAATATTTGGGTAGATACAAATAGCAAGGAATTTGGGAATGGTGACTTCGTCATTTTTCCCCTTGTTGGTTTTAACGAGGTTGAGAAACTTTATCATTTGTAGGTAATTGGTTCTTCTATTTGTACTTTATATAAAGTCTTTAATCTATGGTTAATCTTCTCGAGAGAAATTTTTTTGCCTAGTGTATTTAAGGCCTAATATGTATTGTATGGAGTTGGATCTCACTTATATCCAACACCTTGGATGGCCCTAGACCTATGTGGCATGAATTAGTAGGTAGGCTCAAAGATGCACAATTTTTTGGGAAGTTGTACAATAATATGTATTAGTATAAATTTTGAATTATGATATACTATTTTTAGCCTTTGAAAAAGTTAAAAGTGACTTCAAGAAAACCATTAGGGTATACATGAATACTTGATAGGGTATATTTGAATACTTGATATCATAATGCTTGAATAGTAGCCCTAATATGGATTTGAAGCTTGTCTAGAAATCACAGTTAAAGTATCTTATTGTCATATGTGATCTTCACACTCAATTGCTGAAATACTTAATTTTAAGACACTAAATAATAACATTTTTCAAAATACCTTATGCGTGTTGTTTTGAAATTGATCTTGGTCATTATAAAAGGAGAAGATTTTACTCAACTCCAACATGTGCTTAGCTTTTCAAGAACATCCAAAATAAAGAATATAGAAATGTTATATACATATTTGGAAATTGATTGTGAAAATGTTGAAGATAACTTTCATGCTTGTGCATATAAATTCAATTTATCCTATTGCATGTCGGAGTGTGCAAAGTTTGAAACATTCTTTCAGTGTTAACTTTTGCTTGCTTGAACACACACTCTTCTATTAAACAAGACCAAAAAGACTTACATCAATGTGATGATGTTTGAATTGACATAATCATGAACAATAGCAAAAGAATTAGAACCAACGGTAAGCCCTCTTCAGCGGCACTTTCTAGACATTCGCAAAGGTGCCTTCTTGGAATAAATGTGCGCCTTCTTGGATGAAATGTGATTTAGTTGTTGTTTAAAGTCAAGTGCTTACCTAACAAGTACCATAGTTCTAGACATTCTAGAAGATGTCTGTCTTCTTGGAATGAAATGTGATTGTTGTTGGTTAAAGTAAAAGTGGCTACTTACAATATTGTACACTACATGGACTCCTTCCTCCACTATGCCATGGAATGCATCTTGAATTGAAATCAAAAAAATTTGAGAAAGAAAAGGAGTGATGAGGATTGCATCACTGCTCCCTAGGTGGTTGTTAGGCTGTCCTTGGGAACAGTCTGGAATGCACTCCTTTAAGGAGAGCCCTACCAGAGGAAGGTAGTCGAGTCCCAACCTTGCAGTTTGACGGTCTAGATTGCCTGTCATGACGGTTTGAAAAACCATTTGACCTTCAAATCTGAAATGACATTTGATAGTTTACAGATGGGTACGAATTTCAAAGATGAGCCCCCAATTTAGAAGGGCTGAAAGTTGAATCATGAATGTCAAAGTTTGTGTTGAAATTTTTATAAAGTTTCAAGTGATGTGTATAATATATTTATTGTGAATCTATACAAGCAAAAAAACAAAGATGCATGTCTAATTAACATTTTTAAATTGGATGTGCCTGGGTACTATGACGGCCAAAATTTTAGGACGCTTGTATTTTATGGCCAAAATGGCTTTTGACATCAATACGGCTGTCAAAGTGCAATGCTTGCTCGGTGGCACAGGTGACCTAAGCAAGACTCGATATTCAGGATCTCAGCAGCAACTAATCAACCCAAATACGCAGGCTATGACGCCATCGGTGGAGACTTTATGGACGTGGTCGGTAGCTGGGGATCCACAGAAGAGCGAGATGGATGTATATAAACGAAAGAGCTTATCAAGCCAAACATACCAATAGAAAAGAGCTAATGGCGAGAAACAAATTGGTATCAATTTAGTTCTGCTTTAGCTTTCTTTGACAATGGCGTTGGATCACTAAATCGTGAATAAGAGACTCTCTGATGCTGCTATTGGACGAACTGGGCACACTTGCAAATTAGACATTATCTCCTTTCCCCACAAAATAGAGTGAATTTCCATGGCTCCTTTCCAAATATTTCATCGTTGGTTCCTTCAACCTTGCCGGGCAATGCATCACTCCTGCACGAAATGGAGCGATCAATTAAACCATAATTTGGAGGCTGACGAACTTGTTTAAGAATCTGTAGGTGGACGTGGTGCCCATGGCTGCATCCCTGCTAAACGCATATTTGGAGAGGGGCCATAAAAATTGGTTCTAATTTGTAGGAAAAGGAAAGTTTGTTATAATGTAAGTCTGCCTAATTAGTTCAACAATAGCATCTGAGATTCTCTTGTGTACGATTTAGTGAAGCAGAAGTGGTGTTTGGTTCAACAGTGCTTAAGGAGCTTGAAGCATTACATGGAGTGCGGACGCCGAAATTGTTGACATCAGCATTTGGGCTTTTAATGTTACTGCGGTGGATGATCACATTACGTTGGCTTCTCCGTGTCCAAGCCAGATTAATGCTTTTAGGAATAAAGAAAATGATTTAACTAGAAATTTTTTTACGGGATGATGGAGCTTCATATGCACCAACACGTATTCGGGAGATGGATCCGCATGAAGTGGCCACCGTCGCTTTACGCGTTTCTGATCGTCGGTGCTTTGTGGATGTAGCACGAGCAGAAAACTAGATAAATAAGAAATAAAATCTGCTGATTATAGAAAGCCTTTACAGTCCTGACTGCCTATCCCTCTTGCATACTGCAGCACAAAAAATTCTGAAACGATGATTGTTTTCTTGATCGATTGACATTCGTAATGGTTACGATATCTTTATCTCGAATCTCTTTCATCGCACGAGTTTATGTCCTATATCCAGGAAGTCCTATAAAACGAACTGAGACATGAAAAAAACACCAGAACGACAAAACAGAAAAGAATAATGTAGAATCCTGGGTAAAGCTAGCAGTCCGTGAGACAACACAGAACTCTCAGTGCTCACCAGTATGCGTCTAGGCTTAGAGTCCCTGATATGCCATCACAACTTCACCTTTAAGAAGGATAATGGGTATAGGGATGAAAAATGCCAAAAATTCTTTGTATTATGAAAAAGCAAACTTAGATCAGCACCACATTTAATTGGAATAGAAAATTCAATGTCTATGCTGATACATCCTCCTTAGCAATCTAAACCATTTTTGAGTGAAAAAGAAAAACTTTGTGAATGATCTATTCTATTGAAAAGTTTTGATATTACTTGTTGGATTATGCTTTTAAATTTTATGTTGATCATTATTTTATTAAATAAGTAGTGAACAAGCTAGACTTGTTAGGGAGATTAGTTGGATGAATTTTGTTGCGATAAAAAGTTAATTTTACAATTGAAACTTGACTAGATAAGCACTACACTAAATGCAACTATTTGTCAAAATTAGAAACTCCTTCACCATTGGATTCATTATCAAACATCCTTCTAGATAAAGCAGTTATGAATTTATCAAATGAAAATTCACGATATGCTGATAGCATTGAGTATTTACAACGTCAACATTATTCAAAAGGAACGACATTCAAGGAAAAATGAAATGTTTTTTAAAATTGCACCTTACATGATAGTTAAAATTGTATCGTACAAATTGGGACCTGATTGAAGAGTTGGAAAGGTGTTTAGAAAGAACAAAATATATATAATCATTAAAACATTGCATGCGAAAGATGCGGGAGGGCATTCTACAGTGAATAATATGATTAGAAAAATATTGAATGCCAAATACTGGTGGCCTACCATGTAGAAAGACATTCATTTGTTTATTCAAAATTGTGATCCATGTTCGAAGGGTAGGAAAGCCAACTCTCTCTAGAAATTGGCCACTCATACCAATATTACTACTAGCGTCATTTTGAAAATGGGATAGACTTTGTTGACCCAATTGAAGTTGCTACTAGACCTAGAAAAATAGATATATTTTGGTAGCAATTCACTATTATACAGATATGGCTGAGGCAATTGTGACCAAATCCATGATTTGCACCTCATAATTTGATTGGACCTCAAAAGCCAATAGGATGAAGATTTTGGCTTATGGTGCACCACTTGCAATTTTGAACCCCTACAATCTAGGACAGTTGTCAACACCTAATAGGACTCAAGATGGATGTCTTTTTGCCTATGCCTAGTCATGTTTTTTATTTGTACAAGTCATGAGGAAATTGAGGTCCATTATCATGATGACATTTGGCATGCTTCTACTTGACTAGCTTTCGCCTACTTTCACATTGCTTTGTAAAACAAGCTAATTTATGACATAAATGATCTAGTGCAATTAGGCCTACTATTCACATGTGAGAACATGCTCCAGACATGTGTGATTTACATATGTACGTGAAATTATAAAATGATCAAGCTACATTTTGCATAGTCTTCACACTCCTCAAAATATAGCTTGATGACTATAGCTTCTCAAGTGGATCCTTTGGGATGGATTTGGTGAGGAAACTAGGCCATAAGCCTGAGATTGTTGCAAGGTCACCATTGTTAAAATTGAAAAACAATCCATATTGATTTCTTGGCTTGCTACAAATGTTGTACCATGCAAGTATGTAGCTCATTAATGCAAAATGCCAAGTTTGGCCTACATAGAACTCGAGCTACATGGTTATGTATTATCTAGTTTGATAAATGCAACTTGCATATAGTTTGTAGACATAGAATTAGCATGATTATGCTTGTAGAAACTCGTGGCAACTCACATGCATTAATTGTAAGTGATCCATAATGACATGCAAGGCATGCACAAAGTTTAATGGACACATGCATGATGATTTGGACATTTCTAGTTAGAACTAGTACACTTGTAAAAAGTTGGTAGAATTTCATGCATGACAAGTGACAAATGTCACATAGACTCTAGATGTCACTTTAGATGTCATTTTGGAATGGATAGATATGGTTCTACCTCGAGCTACCTCAATCTCCATAAATATGTGTAGCTCTCCACACAATCAATGATGAAGAACCAAAGCTTTGTAGCTATCTCATGCCATTTTGGATCTAAACAAATATTGCTTGTTATCTCTCTAGCTCTCTCTCTCTCTAACTCGTGTTGAGGCTAATGCTCATACATTGAAATCTTGTATTTTTTATTCATTCTTTGATCATTGCCATTATATTCTGTTGATTAGCATGCTAGATTGTGGATTAGCCATTTCTTCTGAAGTAGATTTTGTTGATCAATCTAGAATCAGGTTATAGTGCCAATCACAAAGCTTAATTAAGATCAGTCACTCTTGTGGACATTCCCCACACGTGAATTTTGGAAATTTTGTCAACCATAGCCACATTAAGCTTTGCATGCTAACAACTCTGATTGTACAAGAAACTAAGAGCTAAATCAAGCAAAAGAGCAGTTTTGCACTTTTTCTAACCTTTCTCTGAAGTGTATTTGGATCAAATCGGACTTGAACTGAATTTTTAGACCTGAATTGAGGAAGTACGGAATTCTGAAATTTCGCACGTGTGAAAATCAAAGTTTTTCAGTCCCTTTGTTCTCCTTACTTATAGATCCAAAGATAGCAATGTTATAGCTTGATGAAAGCATTTGATCTGTACTTTTCATAGAAATTAAAATCAAATCAATCTGATGTGTCTAGCAAGAGTTATAAGCTCTTAAAGAGGATAGGGATAGGTCCAAAGTCCGAGTGACAACATTTTGATTTGATTCAATTATACTTTGTTCTGAATCCATTGTTTTGAGCATCCAACACAAGAAATTGTAGATCAAGATTGAGTTTGAAATATTTGAATACCCTTTGAGCCTTCTGAGTGTCAATAGTGTTTTCTTTTGAAGCATTTCACACATGCCAAAAGTAGAATTCAAACCAGCCAAAGTGTCTCAAACCACTTTTTGTGTCTGATCTAGAAAACTTGTCTTGTGGAATATTTGAGATTCATCTCAAATATAGCTGCAAGTATTTCACATAGGAAGGTAGTTCAACCTTGAAAATACATATAGTGAAGAGAGCAGCAACTCTAAGTCTGAAAGGAACAAGCTCAAACATATCTCGATCCAATAACTAAGAAGTCTTCATTATAATGGCATCTCAGGGAGGATATCTTCTAGAAGCCAGTGAAAGACTAAACACTTCTAATTACTCAATTTGGAAGTTAAGAATGGATTCTGTTTTGATTCTCCAGGATGTTATGGATATTGTGCTTGGTGTTGAGGAGGAGCCTGGATTTTCTAGAAGTAGTTGGAATGATCGATCTTCGAAGTAAATCCATCTGTCGGATACTTTGCATACTTCGCATACTTTCGGAGTAGTTAAGACTGTCGATCGTTGAAGTAAAGTAGACTTTTTGCAAACTTCACTTTTTTTGGAAGTTGCTAAGTGACTTCGCATTCCTAAAAAGGTTGGAATGTTAAGTAGAACACTTTTATCTAAGTCTTTGCACTAGAATTGAGAATAGCGGAACTTTAATAGTGGTTGTAAGGCTCAATTTAGCTAAATAAGGCCCAAACTTATAGTAGAGGCACAAATGACCACTATAAATAGCTGAGGTTGTGCTAAATTTGGAGGCTATTGTTCATTTTGTAATTTTGAGTTTTAAGAGATCTTGGAGCTTCTTTGGAGAGCTTTCTTGATGAAGAGCTATGATCATGCTCTAGAATCAGGCCCTATCTTATGAATGATCAAAAATCATGAATAAAGATACTTTACTTTGTCTAATTTGGTGAAGTTTTGCTACTTTTGTCTAGTTTCTTGATTTCTTGCACTTCCATTGTAATTTGATGTTCATGAATGGATTAGATGTTTGAATGCTAAGGTTGACATATGACAAGTATAATGGTGTTGTACTTGCCTGTCATAGGCACAAAGACAACCTGATTCGATTCTTGATTGGCAATGGTAGCTCATCTTGGATAGTGATCTATCAGGACTCGATTTCCAACTTCTACAGTTTTGTTTCAGTTCTTGCTTTATTGTTGTAGACTATAGATTATTATTATTCTAATCTACAGAAACATTAGGGAACTAAGCTAAAACTACTCCTACTGGAATCACAGAATCAACACAACCTCTTTAAAACTGAAATCACAAGTCCTACAAAGTGCTTCCAACAACTGTCACTCAATAGTTGTAAGGAGAACTCCTTAGGGAGCCAGAAACCGGGAGACATCAGAACTCAATGGAATGGTGGATCAATCTCCAAGTCCTGCACATTTACCTAATGCTAACACAAATGGGAATCCTACAAAGTGCTTCCTACAATTGTCACTCAACAGTTGTAAGAAGAACTCCTCAGGGAGCCAATAACCAAGAAGCATCTGAATTGAATGGAATGATGGATCAACCTCCAAGCCCTGCACATCTACCTGATGCTCTTCCCAAACCAATCCTTAAGAGAGAATTAACAACAACAAACACATTCATACATCAATACCCAAACTATATGCATGAAGATGGAACATGGAAAGAATACAAGTAGCAGAATCTTCAATTCAGGGAGCAACAACATTTTAGTACATAATACATGCTATGGAACTCGTGGAGGAGGCCTCTATCTATACCCATGAGCTATAGAACTCAATTGTATCCTATTTTAGAGTCCACCTCTTGCAACTAAGTGAACCCCAATCTACAATAGTTTGAGTTTTATCTCTTACTTGATAAACGGAGGCCTCTTTATTAAAAACATAACTCAAGTTGAGATATTCTAAATTGCTAGCTCCCACATGGCTATCCATCACAGAATATTCATTTAGCCTAGCACTAATAATTCTCATGCTCTTAGACTCGGCTCTCAGCTCATCTCTACTGGAAATCCTTTTTGGGTGATGAGACACTGCATCGACACGTCAGGGGCATGGCATCAGCTAACAGAAATTATGTTGCTTTTCTAACCTCTTTTGATGAACCTAAAAGAGTATATGAAGCAAGGAAAGAAGAGGAGTGGATCCAAACAATGGATCTTGAGTATCAAGCTCTTATGTAGAATACATGGAGATTGGTGGAGTTACCTAAGGACAAGAAAGCTATTAAAAGTTTTCATGTTTTTATAGCAAGTAATGTATCTAGAAAAAAATGTTTGTTCAATGACTTTGATGTTCAAGTTGATGATCAAGAGGTTGATCTCAAAGGGCTTCAACAACATGAAAGAAGAGATGGCAATTTGGAGCTAGTGAAGAGCATCAAGTAATTGGAAAAGATGTTATGGATCTATTTTTGCAGGTTATTGAAGACTCGAGTAAGGTCAAAGGAGCAGCAAGGAAGTGTTTTTCAAGTCTACTTTACTTGTTCTATCTTATGTTTGAGCATTTTTATGTGGATGTGTGCAAATTGTCAAGATATGGTAAAACTAGTTACGTTGGTGAGCATCATTTTGATGTTGGATTTGTACTAGCATTCTTGGCTGGTTTTGCTAATGGAAATGAAGCTATTGGAGGTTCATCACATCACTCATTTATGATCAAGTCATTAAGGTATGATGGCATCTTATGGCAAGACGGAGATGGAGGCTCATTCATGGAGTTTGATGGTGGATACAAGGCAACAAAGGACAAAGGAGGAGGAGACGTGAAAGCAAATGTTGATCACTCACATTTATTGTTTGTTTGCTATATTTTTCTAGAGAGTTCAAAGTGGATAGCATGGAGGAATCATCTCAGTTACATTCTATATGATTCTTCATGGTTTATTTACATCACACATCATTTTGTGGGGAGCAAGTCATTGCAAAGGAGGTGGAGCTTCAACATGTGTCCTCAAGGGAATGTGTAGCTGATATCTTCACCAAAGCATTGGGAAAGGACTTGTTCATGAAGCATAGGACATCACTTGGAGTGTTATCAAAGTCTATGCTAAAACTAGTTGAAGAGGGAGTGTGAGAAATTCAACTAGTTTAATCATATCTGTTAAATTTTTATATTTGGCAAATTGAGGCCAGACTTAAAATTTGACTTTTCAAAGTTAATTAGTCTAAATTTCATTTGAATAAACACTTTTTGGAAAGTGTGGAAAAGTTAGAAGCTGAGTTTGAGTAGATTCAAATTTGAATATTGGGTACATTGAATCTAGACCCAAAATAGTAGGGTTTACATTTTGGAGGGAAAGCCAAGTGGCCAAATAGGGTTTGTACCTGTTATAAAAGGATGTAACTAGTGGAGAAGTAGATCATCTCTCTTCTCTATCTCATTTCATGCTTATACATGGTTCTCTTGGGTTCTACTATCCATTGGTGCACTATACTTGTGTAGAATGATCTATATTTGCTATTTTTAGGTTCACACGTGTGAAAGTACAATAGAGTACTGTTGCTGTACGGACATTAACTTCTATTTATGTTTTAATTCATATTTGATCAAGTTCTATTAGACTTGGCATTCTATTTTATGTGTAGATACTGATTTTTCTACATCTTTACACAGATTCGAAAACAACCAAACTACTTGAAGGACGACTACTGCGACCTTTCTACCAAACCTTCTTGCTAATCTTCATCACCAAATTAAAGGGTAACCATTCCTATTCTGTCTACATTCGAATCTCAAAGTATGTGAAGAACATTGAAGACCTAACCATCTTTGATGATTTTAACCATCCAATCACTATTTTCAAACAGTCTGCAGAAATGAATTGTTTTCGCAACAATATGTAGAAATGAACTATTTTTTGCACAGTTCGCATTTTTTTCGAAAAGAACCACTTTATTAACTATCCTATTGACTAGTTCTAATCTAATTTAGCTCCATGGCTATATTTGGCAATTCATTAGTAAGCTCATGGGCTAATTACATGCATCACATGACACTCCTCCTACTTTAAGCATTTTTGTCCTAAAATATGAAGACCATGTAGTCCTTTGTTGAGTGCCATGTCTTGTGAATCCTTTGGTAGTAGTCGAGAAGTATTTGGCCACCTTGAATAAGAAACATCTTGTCTTGTATTATTCTTGTCAGTAGCCATTTACCATTTAAATTTTGTTGCCTCAGTTTCAACTTCCAACTTATTGTTGTAGAACAAGGTTGCAACAAGTTTTCTTCATAGATAACCTTTGATCTACAACTGATCCCATAGAATTAATAAGATCACTGAAGAAGAGAACACAAGAAAGCCTCAAGTTGCATTAGTTCTATATGGGTTGACAGGATCCAACCTCAGTTTATTTCTTGATTGGATAGGCTATCCAATTCCAGATGTGTCTTTCTTGTCCTTGCATCCAGTTTTGTTGCCTTGTGCATTGCTCCTTGATGTAGGATCACAATATCCTTTTGTGACTCCAAAGCGTTGATTAAAGCAATGATTTCATCCAAGTTATTTGATTGAGCATTGGAGTTCCATCTTGTCGAATCATTCTGAGCAAGATTGGTGGCGTTATCTCGCTGAAGATGGATGGCCATGGATCCATTGATATCCTCTATGAGTGAAGTGATGGGTATAGCTCCTGATAGATCAAAATAGTGATGCTCCAAATCAAATGTTTCATTGTCCAAATTTGGCCACATTTCAGTTGTTTCCAACTCATAATTCTGGTCCAAAAGAGCGTCGTTATGTTGGAATCTTAACAACTCATATTCGTTTTGTTGTAAGCAATGATGGTCCTCAGTTTGATCTCCAAAGAAAAACTTGTCATATATATAATGTTGTAAGTAGTGATTATCTTCAGTTCGATCTCCAAAAATAAATTTGTTATATATACAAGAATAGTCAGTAGTAATATTGATCTCAAATGCTCTTGAGTCAACAATTGTGGATCCGTTGATGTTGAGACATGATTGGATGATCAAGAGATGTATTTTGTGGTTCCTTGATTCCTTTCAATCCCCATTGAAGAATTCTCCTCTAAAATACTTTCGTTCAAACCAGCACCTTGATGAGCTTGGAATTGGCATATTGATAGTTCTGGGGAGTTCTTGATGGAGAGTTGAACACACTGGTGTAGGAATTTCTTTCTGTTGAGACTCCAATTTGCTCCGTAGTTGCATCTTTTGTTGTCTTACTTGAAATTTGCTTTGCACAAGAACACAGATCATGCTACACAGTAACACAGACAGAAAACACTCTCCACAGCAAGCTCACATAGCAACTATATTTCTCAAAATGAAATTACACTATACATATAGTTGTTTACTCAAACAACCCTGCATGACCCAGGTTGCCGTTGGCGGGACATGTGTCCCGTCGACTTGCCTCGTGGTGAGGCCAACTGATACTTATCCACTGATAGAACCCACAATACAATAACACAGTGATTCTACTTTAATTTTAACTCTCTCCCTTAAAGTAGAGTCTACTTTTTATACAGTCATATACATAGCTTTAAAGTCAACAAACTTAAAGTACAGAACGCTTTGATCTAAACTTATCAAACTTTTCTCCAGAAAGTGGCTTAGTGAAAATATCAGCTAGTTGTTTTTTTGTGCTACAATGAACAACATGAATTTCACGACTGAGCAGTCTCTCACGTATGAAGTGATACTGAATCTCAATGTGTTTAGTTCTCGCATGGAACACTGGATTCTTTGCTAGCTGAATGCCACTCTGACTATTGCTATGTAAAGTCGTGGGATTTTTCTGCTTCATGCCAATTTCTTTCAAGATTTGTCTCAACCATATAACTTCCTGTGCTGCACTACACATTGCCTTATACTCTGCTTCTGTGGTGGAAAGAGCAATTGTACTTTGCTTCTTACTAGACCAGGAAAAGCAACTACCACAAAACTGGAATATATACCCTGTGGTGGATGTGAAAGATTCAACTAGTTTCATCACATTTTGCAATATTTTCATATTTGGCATATTGAGACCAAAACTTGTTTTAGACTTAGAGGTTGAGTTTTCAAAGTTCATTAGTCTAAATTTCATTTAAATAAACACTTTTTGAAAGTGTGGGAAAAATAGAATGCGAGTTTGAGTAGATTCAATTTGAATAAGTTGGGTACATTGAATCTAGACCCAAAATTGGTAGGGTTAGCATTTTGGTGGGAAAGCCAAGTGGCCAAATAGGGTTTGGACCTGCTATAAAAGGATGTAACTCGTGGAGAGAGTCATATTCTCTCTTCTCTATCTCATTTCATGCTTATACATGGTTCTCTTGGGTTCTACTATCCATTGGTGCACTATCTTGGTGATTGCTTGCAATTCTATGTGTAGAATGATCTATATTTGTTATTTTTGGATCCACACGTGTGAAATACAGTAGCTTGCTGGTTTTGTACGGACAGCAACAGTACATAATCATTTCATTCAAGTTTGATCAAGTTCTATTAGTGTTTGCATCTCAAATTGTGTGTAGATGCTGATTTTTCTACATTGGTGAAATTGGTAGTGTATTTCTCTTTCTAACCAAAGATCATTCAAGTAGATTGGATCTTAAGGATCTGAAATCTGTCACATGGTATCAGAGCTTGTGTTTCAGGTTATGAAGGAGGAAATCAGATCTATCAATGATTTGGTGAAGATATCAAGTCTAGAGCATGCTAGAGACGATTCTACACCAAAATCGGATTTTTTGCTTTTGTAGATTGGATCTTTTGTAGATCAAAACACTAAATAGGTCAATATACTTGTTCAATTCCGTTTTTTAAATTCACATGCTGGATTTGGCTTTTTTTTGAATCATTGGTTCAGCCTAAGTGGTGGCTTATAGATTGCATATCAAATTTTCAGCATTTGCATGTAGATTTGGAATAGTCAATTTTTTGTGATTTTGTCAAAACCCTAATTTTGATTGGATCTCTAGATAGTGAGGTTGCTGGACTTCATTTGAGTGTGTTTCAATCTTAGGAAGTGGCAAAAGTCATTAGATTGAGGATAGATCATAGGTTGATCAAGATTCCATGATTCTATGTGTTGATTTGCTTGGATAAGTGCTAGAAGAGAATTTGTGAGATAGTTTCAAATCTTGGTAATTTTTTTTGAAAGCATTTGTTGTTGTTCAAAGGAGTGCTTTGTGCACTGAAGCAGGTTGAAAGAGAATATCAGGTCATTGCTACATGGCAACCTCAATTGGAGTCATGTTGGAAGCCAATGATAGGCTTACCTCAAGTGACTATTCATTATGGAAAGTGAGGATGGAGTCACTTCTTGAGATGAATGATGTTTTGGATATTGTTGTAGGTTTGGAGGAGAGACTAGCAACACAACAAGATCAATTGAGGTATGACAAGAGGGCCAAGAAGGCTCTACACATGATAAAGATGAATGTTACCAATGAACTTCTCAAGGAAGTTGGTAAGTGCACATCATCTTTGGAAGCTTGGAATTCATTGAAGAAGCTTTATGAATCCAAGTCTACTTCTAGAGTGTTGACTCTAAGAAGGCAAATCTTTTCTTGTTTGCAAAAGAATGAAGAAAGTCCAAGTACTTTTGTTTTGAGAATGAAAGCATTGAATGATGAGTTAGCTTGCATAGATGAAAGCATTAAGGAAGGAGAGCTTATTCAAGTGATTCTTAATGGCTTGTTGGATGCTCATGCTAACATTGTTCAAAGTATTGCTATTCAAAAGACTTTGCCAAGTTTGATGGATCTTCAAGAGATCTTGATCAATGAGGAATATAGGCTTCAAGCAAGAGGTGGATCTACATCGACACTTCAAGAGGATGCTATGTTCACAAAGGGCAAATTCAAGGGCAAAACCAAAAGCAAGTGGTATAAAGGGCAAGATCAAGTGGATGCTTCTTCAAGTGGCAAAAAGAAGGATAGATCAAAGCTCAAGTGCTTCTATTGTGGCATCAAAGGACACTTTGCAAGTGAGTGCTACAAGAAGAAGAGAGATCAAGGAGACAAGCAAGGTAATCTTACTCTTGATGAGGATGGTTTGGATGTGCAAGATGCAAATGATGATGTTTTTGTGATGTCTTCATGTATGCTTGCTAATGATGGAGATCTAGATCCTTGGTGGATTGATAGTGGAGCAAGTTCACACATGACCTTTCACAAAGGGTACTTCACTTCTTTGTTGGCATATGGAGATGACAAGAGGGTGATCTACACGACCAATGATGGTGAGTGTGCAATCAAAGGGATTGGCACAATTCCTATTTCTCTCTCTACAAATAGGAATGTTCATTTGGAGGATGTATTGTTTATTTCATCTATTACCAAGAATTTGCTTAGTGTGAATCAAATGCTAAGTAAGGGCCTCAAGGTGGAGTTTGATGGAGATGCTTGTTTGATCAAAAGGAAGGATGTCTTGATTGGAAAAGGTAAAAGACAAGGGAAGTTGTTCAAACTTGATGCTTGTGTTATTGCTAACCAAGTTGGATGTGTTGCAAGGGAGCAAATTTCTATTCAAGAGGTTTGGCACAAAAGGATGGGACACCTCAACTTCAAGTCATTGGAGGTAATGGCAAGGAAGAAGGTTGTGATTGGTCTTCCAAGTTCCTTAAGTAATGACAAGCATGTTTGTGAGTCTTGTGCTTTGTCTAAGTCATATAGACTACCTTATACTAGATCTATTTCTAGATCTACAAAGGCTTTTCAACTTGTACATTCGGATATTCATGGATTTACTACAATTAGCAATAGTGGAGCTAAGATGTATGTAACATTCATTGATGATTTTAGTAGATTTTGTTGGATCTATCTACTAAAGAACAAGGATGAAGTGTATGATGCCTTTGTCAAGTTCAAGAATGCAAGGGAGGACCAATTTTCCACAAAGATCAAGTGTTTGAGAGGTGACAATGGTGATGAGTACATATATAACAAGTTCAAGGCCTTTTGTGATGAGCATGGGATCAAGAGGGAGTATACAACATCAAGGACCCCACAACAAAATGGAGTGGCTGAAAGGAAGAATAGAACTTTATGTGAAAGTGCTAAAGCTATGAGGTTAAGTGCTAATCTTGACAAACCATTTTGGGATCAAGCTTTGTTGTGTGCCAATTTCTTGTGCAATAGGTGGCCGAGTGCTATTTTGGATGGAAGGACACCTTTTGAGATGCTATTCAAGAGGAGGCCGAGTGTCAACTTTCTAAGAACCTTTGGATGCACATGCTATGTCAACATTACTCTCGATGATAGGACCAAGGAGGATCCACCTTCAAGAAGAGGAGTTTTTGTTGGATATAGTGAGGTGAGTAAAGCCTACAAGGCTTACATTCCTTCTACTAACAAAGTGATTGTTGGTAGAGATGTCATTTTTTATGAGGGAAACATTCCAAAGGTGTCTTCAAGCATGATTGATGGTAAAGTAGATGGATCTAACATTCTTGATGTTGATGAGAAGAATCCTACTTTGGATGGTGGTGATGATGGACCTTCATCAAGTCAAAATCCAAGGAGAACGTCAAGAGAAAGACAAGTACCTTTAAGGCTCACATATGATCAAAAGGGTAAGCAAGTAGTTTCTGGAAATTATGTTGCTTTCCTAACCTCTTTGGATGATCCTACAAGTGTAGATCAAGCAAGGAAAGAAGAGGAGTGGATCCAAGCAATGGATCTTGAGTATCGATCTCTTATGAAGAGTGGAACATCTTTTGGAGGATCTTCTTGTGTACATGGAGCTATGCAAGTGGATGGATGTTATATTGCTGTAAAATCAAGTAATGGATCTGGAAAAAAAAATTTATTCAATGACTTTGATGGTCAAGTTGAAGATCAAGAGGTTGATCTCAAAGCACTTCAACTAGTCAAAAGGGAAGTTGGCAATTTGGAGTTAGTCATGGCAAAGGTGTTATGGATCTGTTTTTGCAGCATATTGAAGACTCAAGTAAGGTCAAAGGAGCAGCAAGGAAGTGTTGTTCAAGTTTACTTTACTTGTTCTATCTCATGTTTGAGCAATTTCATGTGGATGTATGCAAATTGTCAAGATATGGTAAAACTAGCTACATTGGTGGGCATTGTTTTGATGTTGGATTTGTACTAGCATTCTTGGCTGATTTTGCTGATGGAAATGAAGCTATTGGAGGTTCATTATGTCACTCATCCATGGCTAAGTTCTCAAGTGTTGAGCTACCTGTGGCCAATACTTGGAGATTGTCAATTTTTGGTGAATTCATGGTCATTTTCTTGTGTCAAGTAGATCTTGAAGATGGACTAGTGCAAACTACTTGGTTTATGGAGTCATGTGGTGCTGGATTTGTATCATTTATGTACTCACCTACTCATGGATTTCCAAGGTTTGATGTTTTCTTGTGGCAAGATGAAGATGGAGGCTCATTCATGGAGTATCATGGTGGATACAAGGCAACAAAGGACAAAGGAGGAGGAGACATGCAAGAAAAAGTTGATCACTCACATTTATTGTTTGTTTGCTATATTTTTCCAGAGAGTTCAGAGTTGGAAGTATGGTGGAATCATTTCATTTACATTCTATTTGATTCTTCATGTTCTAGTCACATTTTTACATGTAAAATTGATGTAAGAAATAGTGAAGCATCCCAAGTGGACACTATTCTCTATATCAATTATGGTTGTTTCTATTTTGAGCATTACATGATCATTGAACGGAGATCTATTCTTAGGAAGAAGATCATTCTTATGATGGATCAAAGTTCTACTGGCAAAAACTATGCTAGGAGCATTGGAAGCTAGGAAAGCGAGTTTTGAGGTACATCATTGGAACTCGAGATTTTGGCATATTGTATGAGGGATCATCACCTAATATTTTTGGATTTTCAGATTCGGACTATGCTGGAGATGTAATGGATAGGAAATCCATTAGTTCTTATTGTATTTTCATAGGTGATGGAGCTATATCATAAATGTCAAAGAAACAAGCCACTATCGCATTGTCATCTAGTGAAGCCGAGTACAAAGCTCTTACACATTGCACAAAGGAGATGGTACGGATCACAAGGATGATCAAGGATCTTCACTTGCTAGATTTTTTAGAGAGCCCAATCATCTTTTGTGACAATCAATCAGCCCAAAGAATGGCATCCAATCCTATCTTTCATGCTAGGAGCAAGCATATTGAGATACAATATCATTTGTGAGGGAGCGAGTCATTGCAAAGGAGGTGGAGCTTCAACATGTGTCTTCAAGGGAATGTGTAGCTAATATCTTCACCAAAGAATTGGGAAAAGACTTGTTCATGAATCATAGGACTTCACTTGGAGTATTATCAAAGTCTATGCTAAAACTAGTTGAAGAGGGAATGTGAAAGATTCAACTAGTTTCATCACATTTTGCAATATTTTCATATTTGGCATATTGAGGCCAAAACTTGTTTTAGACTTAGAGGTTGAGTTTTCAAAGTTCATTAGTCTAAATTTCATTTGAATAAACACTTTTTGAAAGTGGGGAAAAATAGAATGCGAGTTTGAATAGATTCAATTTGAATAAGTTGGGTACATTGAATCTAGACCCAAAATTGGTAGGGTTAGCATTTTGGTGGGAAAGCCAAGTGGCCAAATAGGGTTTGGACCTGCTATAAAAGGATGTAACTCGTGGAGAGAGTCATCTTCTCTCTTCTCTATCTCATTTCATGCTTATACATGGTTCTCTTGGGTTCTACTATCCATTGGTGCACTATCTTGGTGATTGCTTGCAATTCTATGTGTAGAATGATCTATATTTGTTATTTTTGGATCCACACATGTGAAATACAGTAGCTTGCTGGTTTTGTACGAACAAAAACAGTACATAATCATTTCATTCAAGTTTGATCAAGTTCTATTAGTGTTTGCATCTCAAATTGTGTGTAGATGCTGATTTTTCTACATTGGTGAAATTGGTAGTGTATTTCTCTTTCTAACCAAAGATCATTCAAGTAGATTGGATCTTAAGGATCTGAAATCTTTCACAGTGGATCTACGATCATCATAGTCACCTCCCCAATCAGCATCCACATAGCCACACAACTCAAGTAAACCATCATGCTTCCTGTAAATCAAGCCATACTCTGAAGTGCCTTTCACATAACGCAAAATGCGTTTAGCTGTCTTCCAATGCATTTCCATAGGTGCTGCCATAAACTGACTTACAATGCCAACAACATAGAATATATCTAGACTAGTTGTGGTAAGATAAATCTAGCTCCCTACTAACTACCTATATAGCATAGCATCAAATGACTGTGACTCATCAAGCTTAGAAAGCTTTTTACCTGGCTCAATAGGAGTATTCAATGATTTGCAACCCTGCAACCTAAACCTGTGCACCAACTCTTTGACATACTTCACCTGTGTTAAACCCACTTCATGTCCTTTTTGCCACACTTCTACTCCAAGGCAGTAATGCATCAGGCTGAGATCTGTCATCTCGAATTGTTCCATGAGGTATTTCTTGATCATGTCTATCATCTCTTGATTATTTCCCGTAATAATCAAGTCATCAACATAAAGAGCAATCAAAGAAACCATACCATCAAAGCATAAGACATATAGATTTGGATTAGAGTGTGTTCTCACCATCCTCTTTGAACAAAAGTAGGTACAATCCTGCTATACCACGCACGTGGTGCTTGTTTAAGACCATAAAGCACTTTCTTCAAGCGACATACTTTATTTTCTTGTCCCTTCGTTACAAAGCCTTCAGGTTGATCCATGAATACTTCTTCTTCTAACTCACCATTTAGAAAAGAAGATTTCACATCCATCTGATGCAAAGGCCAACCAAAATGTGAAGCTAAAGCAATAAATAGACGTAGAGTATTCCACTTACAAACCGGCGCAAAGGTCTCCTCATAATCGATGTCTTTATTTTGTGCGTACCCTTTGATCACCAATCTTGCTTTGTGCTTTGCTATACTTCCATCTACATGGTACTTAGTCTTGTATACCCATTTGCAACCAATGGGTTTCTTGCCAACTGGTGGTTCTACTAAGTCCCATGTGCTATGCTTAGCAATTGACTCCATCTCCTCTCCCATGGCCTTGACCAAAATGTCATCATCCTTCGCTTCACCATAAGTCGAAGGTTCTTTGCTTTGAATAATGCCTGATAAGAGAGCATAATTTTCTTTATACCTTTTAGGTAGTGTCTTCTCTCTTGTTGATCTTCGTAGCTCTCCCTGGTTAGATGATCCTGGAAAGTCATCTATGTCGCGATTCTTCAATAATCTCTCAAACCACTTAGGGAGCTTCACGTCAGATGATCGGCTTCCTGGTGAAAATGTATCCCTCGGTACATCCTTCTCCTTGCGTTTGTCACCTGCAACTTCAATCCTTCTTGCACCAAAAGGTTTGTCCCTACCTCTCCAACCTGTTTCTTGAGGTTGAGTGGTAGTATCTTGAGATGTATCCTCATGTTCATCACTCGGAAGGTCAATGAATGGATCATCATCAGGTGGTATCCTCACTATACCATCTTTCCCACTGGATGTGTCTATCTTCTCAGCATCCTCGTCTTCATACATCTTGGATTCATCAAAGATAACATCACGGCTTATATATATTTTGTTTTCAATTGGATCAAAACATCTATAGCCCTTCACACGATCATCATATCCTAGAAATATGCACTTGATAGCTTTTACATCAAGTTTACGTCTCTCTTCCTTAGGAATGTGTACAAAGGCCTTACATCCAAAGATTCGCAAGTGGTTCACCTTTGGCTTCTTCTTCGTGAATGTTTCTTCAGGTGTTATCTTTGGTATGGCAATGGTAGGACTTCTATTTTGAAGATAGACTACCGTGCTACATGCTTCTGACCAAAAATCTTTTGGTAGTTTCATCTCAGCTAGCATAGATCTGGCACTTTTCACAATCGTACGATTCTTGCCCTCAGCTACACAATTGAGAGCAGGAGTATGAGCTTGCGTAAATTGTCTTTTAATCCCACATTGATCACAAAGATCATTGAAGTCATTAGACATGTACTCACCTCCACTATTTGATCTTAGGACTTTGATCTACCTTCCTGTCTGATTTTTGACCAATGCTTTGAAGCTCTTGAAGTTAGCAAATGGAGTCTGATTTCTTCTTCAAGAAGTAGATCCACGTCTTACGTGACATATCATCAATAAAGGTCATGAAATAGAAGGCTTTACCTAAGGACATGGTCCTCATAGGCCCACATAAATATGTGTGGATTAAATCCAGGATGTTCTTTGCTCTTGCAACAACCCCTTTATTGAACTTCTCTCGATGCTGCTTCCCATATACACAAGATTCGCACATCGATTTCAAGTAATCTTCTATGGTAGGCAATCATGTTACCATCTCCAATTTTCTCATCAAACTGAGGTTTCCCAAGTTCAAGTGACCAAGCCTCTTATGCCACAACTCAGTTTGCGATGGAATGGACGATACAAGTCCATGTTGCCCCTTAATTGTAGCATTCAACTTGTACAATTTTGTACTGGGCTCTCTTACTCCATCCGCAATAACTTTGAACTTTTGGTTCACATCCTTCACAAAGCAACAATCATGGGCGAATTCTACTTTCAACTTTTGATCAGTAATGACTCCAACAAAAAGTAGATTTTTCTTCAAACCTGGTACGTAAAGTACCTCCCTGATCATCTTGCTTTTGCCATCAGGTAGTTGGATTGAAACGGTGCTTATCCCCTTGATCTTGCACACCTCACCATTTGCTTGTGAAACAGATGTTCCATTATCCAACAAAAAAATGATCGCAAATTTTTTTTTTTTGGTTACTTGGGCAATCCGTTGGGCAATAGGGACACCGTAGGCAGAGGGACGAGTAAGAAAAAGAGGCGGGTAGAGAGAGAAAATCTCGACCGATGGAAATAGAGGGGCGAGTAAAGAGAGAAAATCTAGACCGATGGAAAGAAGGGACGGGTAAAGAGAGAAAATCTCAACCGACAGGGAAACGGGAGGGAAGGTAGAGAGAGAGTTCGTGAGAAATAAAAAATTCGTGAGAGAATTTGTGGAAGAATTCGTGAAAGAATTCGTATCTTAGCTGCGCTTGAGGTCGGATCAGATATCCTTTGCTGTAGATCGAAATATGAATGCGCGGTAACCTGTGGGTTAGAGTAAACGTGACAGGTGTGCTCTGACTGCCAATCGATCCAACATCAATTTGGGCGCATTTCTTAAGAGCAGGATTAATTAAACGTTGACGGCTGACGGCTACTCAGAATCGTCCTGTTGCACACCACAGGCAGGGTCAATTTTGAGAGTGAAAGAATCGTGTGATCAGATTCATGAAGGATGAAGGATCGTGAGTGACGTAACCCCTGTGGCAGAATGCATGTAACCCTGTTCCAAACTCGTTCTTGATCTCTTGATTGCTTAAAGCCTTCAGAAACCCAATTGATACCCTGCAGCCGTCTTCTCAGTAGTTGATCTGCTGGATTCTTGTTGGATAGAAAACGGTTGTGTTGTGTTAGTTAATGTTGCTACTCAGTCAGTTGCTCAGTGACAGAGCTCAGTTACTGAGACATGTCTGCTAGAGAATTGATGAGGTTTGGTTGCCTGAAACTACTGTTCCCTACTCCTCTCCGATTGGATCTTTATTGATATTAAACCCGCGCTCTCCGGTATTGGACTCCGGGTGCCTCTGAAACTCTGATGTCTAGTAGAGTAATTCGTGTATCCTCTATCTGTTTTCCATGAGAGCGTGTAGGCAAGGTGACTCGTTGTGATGAAGAAGCAGGGAGTCTGGGCCAGAAGCGTAGTAGGCAGCCGATCAATCAGTGGGGAAAGGCGTGTGAATCTGCAGGAAGCGTGCATTTGGTTTTGTGGCGAGGCAGCTGGGCCATTCTTCCAGCGGTGGCAGCATGAGAATAGTTAGGGTTAGGGCTGGTGTAGGTAGGGTTAGGTCAGGTTAGGGCTTAGGGTTAGGGCACGTTATATATATATATATATGTATATTTTAACAAAAACTTCAAAATGAAAGAACTGAAAAAGAATCTACAAAGAAACAGAACTTTGAGAATGAAAGGTTGAAGTGATTCTCTCCCAAATTTCCTACCAAAGCTAGGATTTGATCTCTTTCACAAGAATTGTCATAACTTTGTCAATTCTCAACCAAATTGGTTGGAAATTGGCTCAGATTCAGGCTAAGACTGAATCTTACAAAATTACAGTCAAAGAGTTTGGCCAAAACTTCAGCCAAAAATGGAAAAAATAGATTGCAAAAAGCTACAAGTAGCTAAAATTAGAAAGAAAACACTAAAATGGCCATAACTTGGTCATTATAGGTCCAAATCAAAAAATCTCAGTACCTCCAGAAAGCGAAAAGAGAGATCTATTGATCTACAACAAGAAACTACACATAAATTGAGAATTAGAAAGTCAAAAACTAAATCAAAATTTGTTGGAAATTGAAAAATCAAGAAAGCTAGAACAAGAATCGAAATTTTTTTTGAGTTTTCGATTTTTCGATTTTCCAAAAGAATAATCTCTTTCAGAAACAATTGTGTTTGACAAACACTTCCTAGTTGCAGCCAATAATACCATCTAATTCCCATCCGACGTCAGTTTGTATTCGACACAACTCGTATTTTTTAGAGTTTCCTGAGTTTTTTGAATTGCTCGGAAATTCAAACTTTTTCGAGCTCTTAAATTTTTCCATCCAACGAGCCATTGTCTCTGGAGCCAACAATTCCATCTGCCAGTGCCTTCCAACCATTGCATCCGACGACCCTCATTGCATCCGTTGCCCTGATCCCCAATGACATCCGACGTTTTTAAATTTTTTCGAGTTCTCCAGTTTTTCACCAGTTTTCCAATTTTTCGAGTTTATCCCATTTTTGAGTTTCACAATTCCATACCACTTTCAGTTGCATCTGACTCCCTCTGCAATTGCATCCGCCAGTTCACTTTCATTCCATCCAACAGTTTCCATCTGCCGCCCTCATCTACAGTTGCATCCGACGTTTCTTCTAATTTTTCGAGTTTTTCGATTTTTTCATTTTTCGATCCCTTGTAATTTTTTCCTACTTCTAAATTTTTTATAGTCGGCTCTAATTTTTTGAGTCACTGTAATTTTTTCAAGCCACTATAAGTTTTTCGAGTTATCGCAAACTCTTCGAGTCATTGTACAAATTTTGAGTCTTTGTTAATTTTTTCGATATCTTTATATTTTTCGAGATTTTTAAGTTTTTGGAATGTTTCGTATTTTTCAAGATTTTTTGAGTTTTTCTATTTTTTGAGTTTTTGGAATTTCCTATTTTTCGATTTTTCTATTTTTTGGCATTTTCGAGATCGTACATCCAACATTTTTTCTTTTTCAGATTTTCATTTTTTCGTTTACATCTGACAACCCTCATTGCATCCAACACCCATCATGTAAATTTGCATCTGCTGTCGGTTGATGCCGTTGGTTGAGTCGTTGAGTAATTTTCTTAAGCTAGAATCTCGTGGTTGAAAGATATTGTTGAAGCTTGATCAAGAGATTCGGCAGAAGACGATTTGATTGTAGCAATGTATGAGAGCACTTGGTTCTGGCACTCAGGTAGAACATTTGGTGGAGCGCTTGATTGAAACATTTGGTCGAAGGACGTTGGACCATATTTTTCACAATTGCTCTATAGTCGACTCCAAGACCAATATCTCAAGTATATGCAAGAATCAACTGTGAAGTGACATGGTTCTCTCAGAAACTTGGATATGCATAGACATCCTAAACTCTCTAGAAGGTAATCTGGAGATGGATAGATAAATAAAAAGTTCATTCTTGAGCTATTCTACAATTATGACTTGCCGGTTACAGAGAGTCAATAAATACAAAGTATTTGTCAAACAAAAATTTCATGCATCAGAGAGTGGGTGCCAAACAGTGCCTATGGTGGAAAACTTTGGGTGAATATCTCGATCGAGGAGACTCAGATTGAGTTCCTTAGTGAAGATTCGCTTGAAGAGTTCGGTGGAAGAGAGTCAGTTCAAAACATTTGGATGGAAGTCTCGGCTAAAGAGCCTCGGTTTGGACTTTCAGTTGTGTCTGGTAGTATACTAACCATCGGATGTATGGCAATCAATATGAAGTAGTCAATCATCGGACATAAAATCAGATTGGACTCTTGAATGTGATGTTTGGATGTAATTCTAGTAACAGTTTAGAGGCTTGTCGGATCTGTTGTTGGTTATTGTATGTGTCATGAATGGATATGTCTCAAACTGTTTAGTCCTTGATTGAATCGTATACCAGAATCAGATTAGCAATATGGGATGTATTCTGAAGTTCGTCAGATGCCAACTATGGAATGCAAAGGAAATGCATGGTCAGATGCAACAGAGTGTATTGGCGGACGCAAATGTGTCAGATGGATGGTTGGCAGATGCAAAAGGTTGGTGGATGCAATGGTCATCGGATGGAACTGAGATGGAAGATGTCAGATGGAACTAACAAGAAAGCATGTTAGAAGCAAATGAAAATTGAGGGCGTCAGATGGAGGTTGGCAAAAGCAATGGACGTCGGATGGAAATCTGGATTTAAAAAAAATAAACTGAATTAAAAAAGACAATGGATGAAAAAACTTACAAGGTATCGAGAAATTTACAGGGAATCGAAAAATCACAAAGAGTCGAAAAATAAGGGATCAAAAAATTAGGAATCGAAAAAAATGAAAATCGAAAAAAATAAAACTCGAAAAATAAAACTCGAATCAGGCTGCCGATGGCCGTCACATGGTACTTGAAGTTTTGACAATGGGTCAATCAAGACTTCAAGAGTACTATCTTGCTCCTCTTTAAGATATTGTCGAAAGAGAAACTCCAAAATTAAAACTCGAAAACTAAAATTCAAAAAATAGAATTCGAAAAAATAAAATTCGAAAACAATAAAATTCGAAAAAAAAAACTCAAAAAAAAAAACTCAAATAATTAAAACTCGAAAAACATAACTCGAAAAAAATTCTTGAAAAAGAGAATTCGAAAAAAATAAAACTTGAAAAATGAGAACTCGAAAAATAAAATCTCGAAAAAAAAATGAACTCGAATAAACAAACTCGAAAAATAAGAACTCGAAAAATGAGAATTTGAAAACAAATCGGAAATATAAAAAAAATTGAAAGAAATGACAAACTGAAGAAACTCGAAAAAACTTCGAAAAACATGAAAGGAACTCGGAAAAATTTGAAACCTCGGAAAAATTCAAAAAATTCATAAAATTCGAAGGAACTCAAAAAATTCAAAACTCGAAAAATGCAGAACTCGGAAAACTCGAAAAAGTTAAATATTCGAAAAATTAAAAAATCCAAAAAAACTCGAAAAATTGGAAAATGCGATAAAGTTGAAAAATTTGAAAAGGTCGAAAAACTAAAACATTTAAATAGACGTTGGATGCAAAGTGATCAGGGCATCGGATGCAAGAATGTGAGATGCAAGATATTGAAAAATCCAAAAACTCAAAAAAAAATTGAAAAACTCAAAAAATTTGAAAATGGCTACGATCTTGAAAAATCCGAAAAACTCGAAAAATAAAAAATAAAAATCAAAAACTCGAAAAAAGTTGAAAAAAACCCAAAAACTTTGAAAAAAATTGAAAAAAACTCGAAAAAAAATCAAAGAACTTGACAAATGCCAAGATTTGGTAAAACACAAAAGTTATAAAGTCCCGAAAAATATGAACAATTCGAAAATCGAAAAAATCGAAAATCAGAAAAAATTTAAAAACCCGAAAGTTAGAAAATATTGAATGACCCAAAAATGAAAAATCTCAAAAAACCGGAGGGTTGAAAAATTGCAAAGGGTTGAACAACTTTAAAGAGATAGAAGAAAAATTACAACTGATCGATAAAATTTCAAAGGGGTAGAAAATGTCAAAGGGTAAAAAATTTCAAAGTGTCGAAAATTTTTGAAAAGGTGAAAAATTATTTGGAAAGATTGGAAAACCTCCATGACACGGTATCTCGAAGCACTCACCTAAGATTGTTTGGCCCACGCTCACAGGTGTGGATACCGGCAACCCAATTGATGACATGGTCACAAATTGTTGTGTATTTTACCAAAAGCACCATGGCAACTTTGATCGCAATGTGTATTATTTTGCGGATAATTGCGACCTGGTGTCATTGTTGGCAGAGCTAAAAGGTTGTTGGAATCGGGGACTACCACCAATTGCCATTGATATCAATAAGCCTTGACAAACTCAAGACAACCACATCAACGTAGCACAACTTTATTACCAAGCGTGCTTCAGCGCTTCATGTCGATATGATAGAATTGTGGAAAACCCATGGATTTCTACAAGGTATGCTCCACTACTATAAACACATGCCCTTCCTTAACAAATTATGCTGGAAAATGATGGAGGGCATTAGCAACAAGATTTACCAATCTCGCCAACAACAATCTTGCCTCCAGGAAGCTAAAAAGATCCAGGACGAAAAACCTTCCATTGGTGGTGGATCATCAATCCAATAAGGAGGGGGATAATGCTAGCAACAGAGTAAAACCAATAAAACACCATGGCATGTGTATTTGTAGTGGAATTCTTTCCTAGCCTATCCTCAACCCAAGATCCAAGCAATCTAGCATCAAGAAGATGAAGTAGTTGTCAGGTGTAGGTTCGTTTCCATGAGAGCGATAGCATATCTCAGATTTCGACATGAATGGAAGATCCACATCTAATTCTAACATCCATTAATCCTAACTATTTAGCACTACAATCATTAACACTATGATCCACAATAAAGATAGCTTACTCTTTCTCTCTCTCACAAAAAGAAAAGAAATAGCAATTCCAATAATAATCAGATCCAACAATTAGCAAATACAATAAAGACATGAGAGATGGAGGAAAAGAGATAGAGAGCACGCATACCCTCCAACAGTATCTCTCACCAAAACTAGTGGCTGTCCCATAACACCTACGAGATGCAGTTACTATGGGCTTTTATTTGCATCACGTCGAATCTTTATTAAATGATACTGCACCTTCTCCATGAAGTCAAGTCGGGCAGTGCTGAAATCTAGGTGGTGCGGCAAAAAACAACGATGGTCTCCGACGATTTACTTTGTGGCAGCTGATCTTTAACATTATCTGATGCCATTGGAGATCAAATGCCGAAGTGGGAAGACAACCATCCCATCACATTGCAATGGTCACCAATAGAGTTAGATCTTTTGCGAACAACATAGATTGCCTCACTGTTGGATCAGGAGAGTGGATATATTCTCGCTGGTATGCTTGTAAGGCTCCGTGAAGTCCATTGATATCTCCCAATTGTAAGGTTGATGGATTATTGACCAGTTTGGCGTATGGATCGTGATTTTGTCCATGGCCAATTCCAAATCCTTCCACTTATTTCTTCGAGGCATTGGTACATAGTATGGATCTATGCGCAACTGGCGAGGGCTAGCTACATAACTCCTGATTGATTCTGGAGTTTTTTAAAAAACGGTAGTTCTCCAAGCCGGCTACTCTCCCAGTGCAGGTAACTTATCCAACTCCTTGCTGGCCTCAATTTCAGAGGTCTTAAGCTTAATGATCCAACCACCACACGAGGACTCATGGGGATGTTGCGTTAAGAAAACTGGCTGAACTTCTTCAACTTCGGAGGCTCCACCCTGTTCCATGTTTGAATCCAAACCTGTAGCCAATCCTGCTTGTTCATGTTGTTGAGGCAAGAATTGTGGTATTAATGAAACTTAGGAGACTCCAAAATCTAAGCAGCAGCCTTTTCATATTCATTGATGGTTGCTTTGGCCTTTGCCAACTCAATCGAAGCCGTACCCTTGAATCTGTCAAAGCGGGCTTGGAAGACTTGAAGGGCCATGCAATAAGTTTCAACCTTTTTGAACAAGTACCCGATTTCCGTCGTAGTTACCGAATGATCAAGAATTTGCGTCTAAAGATATACTAAGGGTGGTTACATCCAATTCACCTTGGAGACGTGTGCGATCTTGTTCGGCCATCTGCTTGTCCTCCAAATAAGAGGTGGATAATAATGAGAGAAGAGGACTAGCCGCAAATTGTTGCTTGGTGTTACTCTTAATGGCCCTCTTCAACTCTCCAAAAACCGTCTTATAGCAGTTATAAGGCTCTAGGGGAGCAGATCCTATCTTGTAGTTGGAGTCGACAATACGGTTCAAGATCTGTGAGGAAATTCATTCCTTCTTGAGGTTGCCAACCATCAAGAAGTTATTCAAGAGTTGGCTGAATGACAGGGTCTCAAATAGAGTCTAGGAGATACTCGTCATGAGTCCAGAAGTACTCAATGGAGGTGTCAATAAACAACTTGATCACGTTCTTGGTGTGCTTATGGTTTGGAGATGGCTCCTTACCAGATGTGATTCCTATAGCAGCAAGGGCGGCTTCAATGTTGGAGGGTTTGCAGATCCCAAGGCAACCCTAACCCTAGCTAATAAGTGAGAGGGATTTGGCATCCTACGTGTGTAAGTCCAACCTGATGATCACATAGAGATTTGATAATTAGGAAGTTAATAAAAGGACTTTAGGTCTTTTTGCGGGACTTTTGATGTCGCAGGCCTAAATGTCAAGTTAGTGAATAAAGTTGGGACTCCCACCAAAATTGGTTCAAATTCAGATTTAAATTGGTTCCCTCCAATTTTGAAATGGGTTCTCACTCTTTTTTAAAAATGAATAGTTAGGTAGGTAGAAATGGACCAATAGGATCTTGAGGCCAGGGTCCTCCTCTCTACTATAAAAAGGGACCAACTCAAGTTTCCTCCACATATACATATCTTCATTTCAATAAAGCAGATTGGTTATCTTGTGAAATGGATTTATGAATGTCCTTGCTCTCTATCACTTTTCCTCCATCTCTCATGTTTCATTTGGATTTATTAATTGTTGGATCTGAATCTTTTTAGGATTGTATGCTCTTATGCTTTTTATGAGAGAGAAAGGGAGAGAGAGAATGAGCAAGCCATCTTCATTGTGGATCATAGTATTAATGGTTGTAGTGTTAATGCTTAAGATTAATGGATGTTAGAGTAGATGTGGATCTTCCATTCATGCTAAAATCTGAAATATGTTATCGCTCTCATGGGAACAAACCTACGCGTGACAACTAACTTCATCTCCTTGATGCTAGATTGCTTGGATCTTGGGTTGAGGATAGGCTAGGAAGAAATCCACTACAATTTTGGTGCCATTGCTGGAGACCTATGCCAATTTTCCAGTTTGCAGTATTTTTGTTGTCTTTTCTTTTGAATTGGCCTTCTCAGCTGGATCTCTTTGATTTGTTTTTTTTCTCTTTTTTATTATTTTTTCTTGCAGTTTCACCTGTTTTCTTTTTTATTTACCAACCAATGTAGGTGGTAGTTGTTGAAATTGAAAAATAATCTATCTTGACTTTAGGCTGCTACAAACTTTGTACTTTGCAAGTATGTTGTTTCATAAATGTAAATGCCAAATTTGGCCTAGATAGAACTCGAGCTATATGGATTTGTCATATCTAGTTGGTTGAATATAACTTGCATATAGATTGTAGACTTAGAAATAGCAATAATATGCTTGTAGAAACTCGTGGCATATCACATGCATTTATTGTAAGTGATCATAGTGACATGCAAGGCATGCACAAAGTGGAATGGACACATGCGTGATGATTTGAACAATTCTAGCTACTAGTAACACACTTGGTAAAAGTAGGTAGAAATACATGCATGAGATATGACACATGTCACTTAGACTCTAGTTTTCACTTTAAATGTGATTGAAAGGTGGATGGATGTGGTTCTACCTCAAGCTACCTCAAACTCCATAAATATGTGTAGCTATTCTCATAATTTTTTATGAAGAACCAAAGCTTTGTAGCTATTCCATGCCATTTTGGATCTATGCCATATTTGCTTGAATATCTCTCTCTCTTTCTCTCTCTAACTCGTGTTGAGGCTAATGCTCATACACTAAATTCTTGTACTTTTGCTTATTTGTAATTCAATGCTACCATCCTCTGATTCTTAGCATGCTAGATTTTGGTTAAGCCATAAATTCTGTACTAGATCTTGCTATTCAATATAAAATCAGATTATTGTGCTAATCATACAGCTTAATAAGATCAATCATACTTGTGGATCATTCCCACATGTGTGAGAATTCTGGAAATTTTGTCATGGTATCAGAGCCAAATTGAGCTTTGCATGCAAACATCTCTGATTGTACAAGAATTTGAGAGCTAACTCAAGAAAAAAACAGGTATTCACCTTTCTTTACCTTTCTCTGAAAAGTGTTTGGATCAAATTGGATTGAAACTAAGTTTTCATGTCTGAAAAGTGATAGTATGGAATTTTGGAATTCCGCACGTGTGAAAATAAAATTTTTTTAGTCCCTTCTATTTCCCTGCTAGTTGATCCAAAGATAGTGGTCTTATAGCTTGATGGAAAGCTTATGAAGTGTACTTTCATAGAAATTGATATGAAATCAATCTGATGTGTCTATCAAGAGTTATAAGCTCTTAAAGAGGGTAGGGAGCATGACTACCTACTGATGAATCAATCGATTTATTCGTAGATGATGAAAATGTCTTACGAATTCAAAATTGAACATTTTTGACATTTTGATCTTCAGCTACATGGAGGCACTTCCTGCAACATTCATCCAAGGTGGAACCCATTTCTCGGGGTTACGGTTGAAAAACCTGATACTAAACTATACCGTGTCAAACGACCCAATTATCCGTGGGACCTCTATGAGGAGAAACAATTTTTCAAATCGACGATGAAGTCCTCCATGATGTGCCACCAATTCCTCATCTGCACACCTCACGTCCTCCGAAGCCACAACCCTGTAGTAATACCATGAAGGAGAATTCAACCTCCTGGAGATTTTTACCACTGCTCGGGAAGTTCCTGAAATCACCTTAACTCATATGCCAATTCCAGAACCTTCCAAATCACCATCTAGAAAGTTGAGAGACAAGGCCCCCCTCAAATCACCCGCACGTGATGTGCCTGCATATTTTAAGGATTATATGATCGAGGATTTGACTATCCAATTACCACAAGCTCAATGCAAGCCGAATGGTAATTCACCTTACAAAGGCCCTGCACGAACCATCACTCTGTCCTTGAGTGAGCCCAATGAGAATAACAAATACATTTTTTACGTCGGGGCTCATCTCAATCGTGAACAATCCAAAAAGCTTGAGAAACTTCTACGCAGATATCAACATGTCTTTGCTTGGTCCTATAAATGAGTCTCACCCCAAGTAGCTGTGCATAATATTCCCCTTAAATCAGGTGCGAGGCCAATTCCTAGCCGGCCCTACCGATGCAATCCGATCTACAAGGCCAAAATCAAAGAAGAATTACAACGCTTGTTAGATAGAGGATTCATCTATGAAATTAAATGGCTTTAGTAGCTACAACATAATTCAAATTGTTGAAGAAGATCAACATAAAACCGCTTTTGCCACAGAATGGAGAAGCTTCTTTTGGAAAGTCATGCCTTTTGATCTCTGTAATACTCTAAGCACATTCAAGCGTGTTATGCAAGCTGCCTTTTCTTAGCAAATGGGAGATGCCCTAGAAGTTTACTTGGATGATTTAGGATCACATTCAGAAGAAACACGTCATCTGTCTGTGTTGAAATTTTTTATATCCAATGTCAACGATTCAGAATATCCTTGAACCCTAAAAAATGTCAGATTTGGGTAACACATGGCATTGTCTTAGGACATCTCATTTTCAAAAATGGCATCACAAATGACCTTGACAAGGTCTTGATTATTCAAAATCTGCCAAAACCATGCACTATCCGCAAAGTCTATTCATTCCTAGGCCCCGCCAATTATTATCATTGTTTTATATTTTATTTCGCTAATAAAGCACGATTAGTTTATAAAGTGGTCGTTGTTCCCAAATGGACTGATGAACAATGCGTCGTGTTCATGTAGTTGAAGGAATGAAAATATTATTATAAGATTTGGATGTCCAATTAAGATTGTCAATGATTATAGAAAGCACGTCGGAAGGCATGACACGATCGTCGATTCCACAAAAGGACCTTAAAGAAGGAGATCTAGCACTGATGTAAAAAACCAAGCTGATCAAGGAGAAATTAAAGTTCACAAGTGAAGGACCGTATAGAGTCAAAGAAATCATGAATTATGGAGCAGTAATTCTTGAGCATTTGGATGGAAAACGGTTTGATACTCCATTGAATGGCAGCCGACTACGTAAGTTCTAGTAGCCAGTTCCGCCAGTTCAGCAAGCATGATCCAAATAATATTTTATTTTGTTTTATTTGTTTTTCAATTTCTTGTTTTTTCTATTTGTTTGATATTTTCTTTTGGAAAAGACAGTGAAAAAAAAAATGTATGGAAATATTGATGAGTAAAAGTCAGAAAAGTCATCAGAGTGAAAAAGTGAATGGAAAGTATTTTCAGAAGATAATTTTTGATGAAAAATGATTTAGAAAATAACTGTTTTGGTCATATGTTGCCCATACAGTATTGAAAACCTTCGCTGAACTTTCAGATTATACATTCACTTCAGATATATCTATACTGAGTGGGGCGAAGGTTCTTTTCCAAAGAAAGTATTTGTTTTGGAGTTAGGTGAATGATCAGCATTATGCCATTTTGGGAACCTTCGCCAAGCATCTTCCTATCCTTAGGAACCTTCGCCAACATGCCAGATGGATTTAGAATGCCAAAATTAGATCGACTATAGGTTCAGATCCTAAAAATTTGTATTTATGATAGTACCTGGACGAAGGATGATCTTGGGTGAAGGATGAACCTTTGCTAGACCTGAAAAACGTTCACCGGATAGGTTCAGAGAGTCAAAAATCTTTGTTGAGATTTTTATAACTTATTTTCACAGTACTGAACAAGCCTGCAAATTTTGGTTTAAAACCGAACAACCAAACTAGTACATTGTCTAATGGACCCTCAAAATCAGCCTATAAAAGGGCAGAATTCGATTTCATTTCTCACTTGTGCTAGCGAACCTCTTGCCAATTCTTCCAGCAACCAAAGCCTTCAAAACTTTCCATACTGCTTTTTGTTATACACTCGCGCTCATTACTTTCAGTTTCTGACCTTGTTCCACCATGTCTTCCATAGACACATCTCAGTCTCCTCACTATACTATCCATTGTGATGTCCCATCTGCAACGGACATCATGGTCCTTTCTAGCACAAGCATGGTCACTCAGTGGATGACCCTTGTGGAGCCTCTACTCACTACAATGGGTATTCATGAGAGAGCCTTCTCAGGGAGAATCAACATGGATTTTATCACTCTTGCCTTCAATACTTGGAAGGAGGAGAAATCCAAATTTTACATTCCCTTTCAAGGAGCCACACAGAAGGTGCGTGTGACAGAAGCTGCCCTTGCTGTCATAAGGATAGCGTCTGGTACCCAAGCCTCACCGAACCATAAACAAGCCAAACAGGTTATTAGGCCTTATATTGATACTACCAATGATCTGTATTGGACTAATGACGGCTATCTTCTAGATGCCATTACTGATCCTGCCATTCAGGCTGCTACTCAGCTCCTCAACAATTTTTTGATGGTTGGCAACCTCAGGAAGACCGTATCTCTTCTCAAATTTTTCATAGGATAGCTGAGTCCCAGGCCAAGAGAGCCAAGGCCCCTCTGGAACCATATAACTGGTTCAAGATTGTGATTGGAGAGCTCAAACGAGCTATCAAAAATAATACCAAGTAGCAGTTTGCTGTTGGCCAGCTCTTGTCCCTCCTTGCAGCCTCCTATCTTGAGAACAAAATCCATGGTTTTAGTATGGATTATGTGTTCTCTATTTACGAAGAGACACTGGCTGACCTCACACCAGGCGTCGAGTTCACACAGTTGTCATCGTCCACGCAGCTAGATTGTTGTTCCTGACTCGCTTCCACGTCATGACGTTGTACTAGGCACCCAAGTCTAGTTGCGCTTCCACCCCCTACTGCAACCCGCACTGAGCTACCTCCCCCTCAAACCACTGATGCATCCCTTGCCTCCGCTTCCTCACAGGGTTAGTCTGTGACAATTGGATCTACCATTCCACTCATAGCTTCCCAGGCTGCCAGTCTCCTACATATTCAAGTTATTTTGCCAAACACCCAAACTTTCATGGATATGTTCGATGATTCCAACCCATTGGGCCCAGATGAGATCTTCGAAATGCCCAAAAGCCTAGGTCCCTTTGCACTGCAATCCCTTGGAAGAGGATTCGAACAGTTCCACGATACCGCTACTGGATTTGATGATTCCTTCCAGATCAACTAGCACGGTCAAGTTGAAGCTGCACCAGACACCCTTTGGGTCGTTCATGTTGTTATGTCTCCAAAGCAGTTTGATGCCACAATACTAGAGGGGTTTTTAAGTAGACAATACATTTGAAGAAGAAGAACCAGCCACACACTAGAGGCCCATTAGCACAATTCCTACTAGAGCTGCTCCTGTTGCTGCCACTTCTATTTCTACTACCGTTGACTTTGGTGACACAATGGGTCTTGTTACTAATCTTGCGTGCGTGATCCAAACCATGATGGATGAAAAGCAATACATGTCCAAGTGCATAATCGACCTTGGGACATAAAATACACTGATTAGCCAAAAGGTTATTCAGTTAAACCGAGAACTGAACATTGCTAGACAACATGAGGCAAAATTTGAAGCTGATTTGAAGAAGGCCAATAAGTCCGCTCAAAGACTAGAAGATTATGTGGCCAGTCTTTAGAATGCACTTCTAATGGCACAAGACAAAGTTGACAAGGCAGTCCAAGATTTAAAACAACAAGTCTTGTTGCTGGCAGGTCAGTTGGACTTAGTGAAACTGGAACGCGAATGACTTCAAGGTGAATTGGACGCAACCACCCTTGAACATGATTCCTACTTACAGATCCAAGTGCTTGATCGCCTAGTCACGCCACTGGACGAGATCAGATAATTGTTCCAAAAAGTGAAAACCTACCATACTACACTAGCGGGGTTTCAAAATTTTTTTGACAAACTCAAAAGGATGGCAACCACCAAGTTTGTCAAGGCAAAGGCCATTATTAAGGATTTTGAGATAGCAGCTACTCAAGTGTTGGAAGCCTGGCCTCAAATCCTAGTTCCAGTCATGCCGCAATTCTCCCCTCAACACCAGGAAGAGACAACAAGGGATACAAGGTTAGATGTGGGCATGGACCAAGGAGGAGCTCCAAACATTCAAGAAACAACAAACAACCAAATTGCTGAAGCTGGTCCATCTTCATCAGGGGCCAAAGTATTATTCCAAAAACTGGTCACCATCAAGGATCAAATTCAGAATTTTTTGCATCCACATCCACATATGTCCTCGAGGGGGGGCTAGGTGCTTAAGTTCAAAACCTCTGAGATAGAGGTCGAGAAAGAATTGGACAAGTTACCCGCATTGGGAGAGAAGCCTGCATGGCGTAAGATAGTTTTTGAAAAAGCGCCTAATTCTATTACAAGCTACGTTGCCAGCCCTCACCAATTGCGGGTGGATCCCTATTATTTGTCGATGCCAAGACGCAATAAATGGAAAGATTTGGGTGTGTCATTGGATCAAATTAGCATCTACACCCCAAATTGGCCCATCATTCATCATTCATCAAATCTTCAATTGGCAAATTTCAGTCGACTTTATTAGAGCTCTCCAATTTTATGGTGCTGAGTACTGCAACTCGCCAGATCCAACTGTGCAACAATCGGCCATTTTGCGAATGATTTGTCCAAGTTGGCATCCACTGCTATGAGATGGGATGATTGCCTACCTCCATTGGCATTTAATCCAAATCTTCTGATGGTGTCCGATAAAGTCCAAGACCAGTTGCCTATCGCAAGGTTATATTATCGTGCAGCCATGTTGGGAGGTTCTTGGGAGTCAAGGTTTCTGGTCTGGACAACTTCCAATTGGCTTGCAGGAGCTAATAAGTGCTTTTTTTTCGCACAAGTACGATTTCAATACGGAGCGCCTAGAATTCATGGAGAAGGTGCAGTACCATCTCATCAAGGTACGACATGAGGCTAACCAGAGCCCAAAGTGAATAATCTCGCAAGGTGTCATGGGACCGCCACCAGCTTGGTAGGGGATACTGTTGGAGGGTTTGCGGATCCTAAGGCAACTCTAACTCTAGCTAATAAGTGAGAGGGATTTGGCACCCTACGTGTGTAAGTCCAATCCAATGATCACATAGAGATTTGATAATTAGGAAGTTAATAAAAGGACTTCAGGCCTTTTTGCGATACTTTTAATGTCGCAGGCCTAAATGTCAAGCTAGTGAATAAAGTTGGGACTCTCACCAGAAGTAGTTAAATTCAAATTCAAATTGGTTCCCTCCAATTTTGAATGAGTTCCCACTCTTTTTTAAATATGAATAGTTAGGGAGGTAGAAATGGACCAATAGGATCTTGAGGCCAGGGTCCTCCTCTCCACTATAAAAAGGGACCAACTCAAGTTTTCTCGACACGTACATATCTTCATTTCAATAAAGCAAATTGGTTTTCTTGTGAAATGGATTCATGAATGTCCTTGCACTCTATCATTTTTCCTCCATCTCTCATGTTTTCTTTGGATTTATTAATTGTTGAATCTGAATGTTTTTGGGATTGTATGTTCTTATTCTTTTTATGAGAGAGAATGAGTAAGTCATCTTCATTGTGAATCATAGTATTAATGGTCGTAATGTTAATACTTAGGGTTAATGGATGTTAGAGTTAGATGTGGATCTTCCATTCATGCTGAAATCTAAGATATGCTATTGTTCTCATGGGAATGAACCTACGCGTGACAACTAACTTCATCTCCTTGATGCTAGATTGCTTGGATCTGTAAAAATTCCAGCAAATAAGGATCCTAAAACACTTGAAATGATGAGGGAAACAATAGATTATGATTTCATAAGATTAGCACAAGTTGAACCATCAAAATCCATCAAAAATCTATGCTTGAACCTCACTAAATGGCCCAAATCCTTGAAGAAGGCTTCACACGTGTGAAAGTACGGCCTCCCACAGTCTGAGTACTGTACACCAGACCTACATTCAATCCTATAATCATTAGTAATCACAAGTACTCAAACAATTATGAACATAGAGAGCAATTGCACCATTATGAGAGAAAAAACATGAAATTGCTTGATTGATTTTGGTGAGATATCATCACCTATATATACATGATCCATCACGGTTTTGGGCAGTATGAGTAGCCCTAAACCTATCCCTAATGCTAATTTTGGTGGATCTTTCATCCCTACCAAGTTAGGTTGGAATCTTGGAGATCCCTCAACAATGCAAAAATTACCAAAAATAGCTCCTATTTTTTCTCCCTTGTATCTAAGCATAATTTGGACTCATTCCAAAGGTTCTAACACTTAGGTCTACTTGAGAACATCCTTATGAATGGAATCCTATGCTATTTGGCACGTGTGACAAGCCACATCATGACCATCTAACTATTTACAAGTCATATGACCAAAACTAGTCAAGCTAGAATTGTGAATTTTTAACACTCCTCCTCACTATCTAGCTTGGTTCAATCATTGCTTTACTAATCACTCCAAGTGATGATCTGAACTTCATAAAAGGTGTCTTTTGAAGTGGTTTAGTAAGTAGATCAGCTACACATTCATTGCTTGGAACATGCTCCAAAGCAATCTCCTTGGCTTGCACCATTTCTCTCACAAAGTGATGGCATATCTCAATGTGCTTAGATCTTGCATGGAAGATTGGGTTAGATGCAAGGTGTTGGGCTGATATATTGTCATTGTAGATGATTGGTGCCTCCTCTGAATCCATGATCTTTAGTTCCACCAATAATCTCTTGATCCAAAGTACCTCCTTTGTAGTGGTTGTCAAAGCTTTGTACTCGGCCTCGGTTGAAGATAGAGATATAGTTTCTTGCTTTTTTGAAAGCCATGAAACCACACCTTCTCCTATGAAAGTTGAATAGGCACTTGTTGATTTCCTATCCCTCTTGTCCCCTGCAAAATTTGAATCACTAAATGCATGAAGGTTAATTACATCTCCTCTATATAGAATCCCAAAATCCAATGTACCCGAGATGTATCTTAGAATCCTCTTAGCCTTTTTCCAATGGATATTCAATGGCTTTTGCATGGATTGGCTCAACCTACATACACTAAAGCTAAGATCTGGTCTAGTTATAGTGATCCACATTAAGGAACCTATAAGTTGCCTAAACAAAGTGATGTCCATGAAGGATCTTTCATCATCTTCATTTGGCACTTTTACATCTTGCTCCATTGGTGTGTCAACACTTTTGCATACTTCCATCTTAAACTTCTTCAAAAGACTTTGAGCATAGTTTACTTGACTTATAAAGATAAAATCAGACCCTCTAAGTACTTCTATGCCTAAGATGAAGTGAAGACACCCTAGATCTACCATCTTGAACTCTAAGGATAGATCTATCTTGATTTTTTCAATACCATCAACACTATTTCCACTAATGATGATGTCATCTACATAAATGAGTAAAAGTACAATACCAACATCATCAAACTTAATGTAAAGAGTGGGATCATATTCACTTTGAACAAAAGAAAGTGAAATAAGATAGCAATGTAGTCTTGAATTCCAATATCTCGAGGCTTGCTTCAAGCCATAGATGCTTCTTTGGAGATGGCATACTTTGTTCTCCATTCCATGCTTGATGAACCCTTGTGGCTGCTCCATATAGATATCCTCTTCCAAAAAACCATTCAAGAAAGCATTAGAGACATCCATTTGACATAGAATCCATCCAAAATGTGATGCAAGTGCAATGATTAGTCTTATTGTGACCATCTTGGCCACGGGTGCAAAAGTTTCCTCATAGTCTATCCCTCTCTCTTGAGCATAACCTTTTGCAACTAATCTTGCTTTATGTTTGTTAACACTCCCATTTGCATTCAACTTAAGCTTGAAGACCCACTTGCATCCTATTACATTCCTTTGAGGTCTCTCAACAAGCAACCAAGTTTCATTCTCAATCAAGGCATCATACTCATCCAACATAGCTTTATACCATTCTTTGGAGTTCAATGCATCTTCAACATTAGACGGTTCTTCAAAACTAGATAAAGCATAAGAAGTGGATGATATACCCTCAACTTGCTGTCCTTTGCCTTGATATGTGAGCCTTGATGGCTCCACTTTTGCCCTTGAAGATCTCCTTGGTGTGATAGGTGGGTTTGGTGCTTGCTCCTCCATGAGCTCCTCCTCAAAACCAAGATCTTGCTCCTCGGCCATCTTCTTCTTGATTGTTGGAGCACTTGAGCCTTCTTCAAGCATATGCATATGATGTTCATCAAAGATGACATCCCTTGAAACAACAAATTTGTTCAAGGACGGGAGATAGACTTTGTAGCCCTTGCTTGAGCTTGCATATCCAAGCATGATCCCTCTTGTGGAAGATGGATCCTCCTTGGTTCTTGTTTCCAATGGCACATGCACATAACATATACACCCAAAAACTTTCAAGTGATTAAGATTGGGTTTCTTTCCATACAACATCTCATATGGAGTTTTGCCTTCAATTGCTTTGCAAGACACCCTATTCATCAAGTAGTTTGCACATACAAGAGACTCACCCCAAAAGGATTTGGGCAAACAAGCATCTAATCTTAAAGCCTTAGAACATTCACATAATGTTCTATTCCTTCTTTCAGCAACTCCATTTTGTTGAGGAGTGTAAGGACAAGAAGTCTCTTTCTTGATCCCTTCCTCCTCACAAAAGGCCTTGAACTCATTGGAGATGAATTCTCCACCATTGTCACTTCTAAGAATCTTGATGCTATGATTATGATGCTTTTCCACAAACAACTTGAACTTTACAAAAGTATCAAATACTTGAGACTTGAAGGAAAGTAAGAACACCCAACAATATCTTGAGTAGTCATCAATGAAGGTTAAAAACATGGATGAACCTCCATTAGATTTGGTGCTAGCAATGTGCACATCCGAGTGTATGAGTTCAAGAGGATGAGATGACTTTGTGATGGAGTTAGGAAACACCTTCTTATGTGCCTTGGATAAGGCACAAGCTTCACAAACCTTGTCTTCCTTCCCAATAGACCTTGGTAGGCCTAAAGCATACTCCTCCTTGATCATAGCCTCCATGGAACCCGAGTTGACATGTCCAAGTCTTTTGTGCCATAAAGTAAAGGTAGATATCTTGCTCTTCTCGGCCAACATGACAACATTAGTATCCACAAATGCATCCAGCTTATAAAGTTTGCCAAGTCTAGTGCCCTTAGCCACTATCTTATCCTTCTTCTTGATGAAACATTCATTTGAAGCAAAGTCAACATTGAAACCATTGTCTACCATTTGGCCAACACTTAGTAGATTCTTTGTTATTGTAGGAATGTACAAAACACCTTCTATGTTGATCTTTTTGGAAGATCCTAAGCAAAGGGGAATGCTACCAACTCCTTCAATCTTACAAACTTCATCATTTGCTGTATAGATAGACTTTATAGGTCCATCATAAGATAAGAGAGAAGAGAAAAACTCCCTTTTACTAGTCATGTGTGAACTAGCACCCGAGTCAATCCACCAAGGATCTTCTCCTTTGAAGCTTGTTGAAGAAAATATGGACATCATGAGAGAGTCCTCATGTGAACTCTCCTCCTCCTCCTCTTTGCTCATGTTGGCTTGGCTTTGATCTTGCTTCCTCTTGAAGCATTCCGAGGCATAATGCCCCATCTTGCTACAATAGTAGCACTTCACCTTTGATTTGTCCTTCTTGACTTTGGTGGTTGATGGAGATGCCTTTGGGGGTCCTTCTTGATCCTCAAGCTTTGTAGACTTCTTGAATGTTGATCCTTTGCCTTTGGACTTGCCTTTGCCTTTGGTGAAGAGAGCTTGGTCATCTCCACCTTGGATGGAAAGCCTATCCATCCTCTCTTGCATTTGGCTCCTTCTTGATTCCTCGGCCATGAGCGTGCCTTGGAGTTCTTCAAGTATGGGTAGCTTACCCATAATTGCATATCCCTGAACCAAATTGTCAAATTCAAAGCTTAGTCCATTCAATATGAGTTGAACAAGCTCTTCATCCTTGATAGGTTCACCTATAAAGGCTAGCTCTTTGTTCAATTCTTTTACTCTTAGGACAAAAGTATGTGCACTCTCTCCTTTCTTTTGATAGCTTCTATAGATTTGATTCTTCAAAGCTAACATTCTAGTTTGGTTCTTGGATTCATAGACCTTTTGCAAAGTCTCCCAAGCATCTTGAGCTAAAGTGCAATCTCCTACCTCTCTTAAGAGTTCATTTGCAACATTCATTTTTATGCAATGTAGTGCAACATTGCACCTCTTGATGTATTTGGCTTTTTCTTGAGGATGAATAGGTTCACCCTCCTTAACATTTACAATTTCCATCAGATCTTGCATGATCATGATAGATTCCATTCTAACTTTCCATATGGAATAGTTAGTTTTGTTGAGCCTTTCATTAGTATCCAAAAGATATGCATTTATAGATGCCATCTAGTCTCCTAATCAAGGACTTGACACAAATGAAGGTTACTTCTATTGATTTGATTGAAGGTCTACCTTATCCCACTTCTTAGGGACCTGAAAAGATCAGTAATAGACTTCCTATAAAGATCTAAGAATGATCTCTAACAAAATCAAATCATAGAATACTAGAAACAATGCACTTGCTTGATTGAAGTAGACAATACTAGTAGAATTGCCCCTCTTTCTATAAAGAACATTAAAGCTTCCAAATGATCTGATCAAGAGTGAATTTCAGCAACCTAATATACTTCCAAAATCACTTGTAAAAGATCTAAATGGAACTTAATGAGGATGCAACACAATCTACTATCCAATCACAAGCAAAAAATGATCAAAATTGATGAAAAATTGATCTAATTTGGTGCATAAGTCAAGCAATGGTTGGACTGAACCTAAATCACTTTAGGAGGTGCCTACTACACCTTAGAACAGCCTTGAAGAGTCCCCAAAACTCTGATCTTCCCTCTCCTTGAATGCTAGAAAGCCTTCTCTATGAAATCACCTCCAAAACTCGCTTAGAAATCAATGCTTGGAGCAAGCAAAACTTGCTATCTTGGTAATGTGAATTGAATTCAACTTTGCCTCTGGTTTTAGACACCTAAACACCTGAAAATGAAGTCACACAACACCAATCTCCAATGTATTTGACTCACTTTGAGTTCTAGAATCAATACTAGATGCTAAGATCCAATCTACGCAAGATTTAGATCAAAAATTGTGATCAAATTGAATGCAAACCAAGGATTTAGCTCATTTCAGCCTTTAGGCTCTGATACCATGTAAAAATTACAGCAAATAAGGATCCTAAAACACTTGAAATGATGAGGGAAACAATAGATTATGATTTCATAAGATTAGCACAAGTTGAACCATCAAAATCCATCAAAAATCTATGCTTGAACCTCACTAAATGGCCCAAATCCTTGAAGAAGGCTTCACACGTGTGAAAGTACGGCCTCCCACAGTCTGAGTACTGTACACCAGACCTACATTCAATCCTATAATCATTAGTAATCACAAGTACTCAAACAATTATGAACATAGAGAGCAATTGCACCATTATGAGAGAAAAAACATGAAATTGCTTGATTGATTTTGGTGAGATATCGTCACCTATATATACATGATCCATCACGGTTTTGGGCAGGTATGAGTAGCCCTAAACCTATCCCTAATGCTAATTTTGGTGGATCTTTCATCCCTACCAAGTTAGGTTGGAATCTCGAAGATCCCTCAACAATGCAAAAATTACCAAAAATAGCTCCTATTTTTTCTCCCTTGTATCTAAGCATAATTTGGACTCATTCCAAAGGTTCTAACACTTAGGTCTACTTGAGAACATCCTTATGAATGGAATCCTATGCTATTTGGCACGTGTGACAAGCCACATCATGACCATCTAACTATTTACAAGTCATATGACCAAAACTAGTCAAGCTAGAATTGTGAATTTTTAACAGGATCTTGGGTTGAGAATAGGCTAGGAAAGAAACTCACTACAAGGAAGCCCTCACCAATGAACCTATTTTCCAGGCTCCTGATTACTCCAAGAAATCTCATGTGCATACCGATGCATCCAAGTATGTCATCGGAGCAGTGCTCACTCAACCGGGAGAATTCAAAAAGGATTATCCAATCCGAATTCTCAGTAGACAATTGATTCCCGTTGAAGTCAATTACACCACTACCGAGTGTGAAGCTTTGGCAATGGTGTATGCAGTTCGCCATTATCTCTTGAAAAAAGTTTTGCATTATTCACTGATCATCAAGCACTTCTCTACCTTGTCAATAAAACTTGCACAGCCGGTCGCATTACCTGATGGATCTGGTTGTTATCTGAGTTTGAATTTCAAATAATTGTTCAAAAAGGGGCTCACCATTGTTTAGTAGATCATTTATCCCAACCAGTTTGGGCCAAGGATATCACTAAATATTTGACTTCAGGACAGATGGATCCCTCCTTCTCTAAACTCGAACAACGTGCATTTTTTCTCAAAACAAAACCATATACGTTAATTGCAGGCCAACTTTACACACAAGGTTTAGATGGAATTATCTATCGTTGTCTTATTAAAGGTGAAATAACCTTAGTTATATCCCTAACTCACGAAGGTGTTGGAGTTGTCAATTTTCTTCCGGAACAACCACCAAGAAAATCCTCTTAGCATTATTTTGGTGGCCAATTCACTTCAAGGATACTCGCACATATGTAAAGGCCTGTGATGTTTGTCAAAGGACAAAACATTTTCAAAAAACCGTCTTTATGCCTTTACATCTTGTCACGACTGATCAAGTTTTTTAGAATTGAGAAATTGATTATGTTGGACCAATTAGTCCCGTTGCTAAAGACACTCAAGCCAGATATATCATAGTAGCTATAGACTACTGTACCAAATGGGCCAAAGCTAGAGTTGTTCGAAATGTTGACGCTTGTTCTACCGCAAAATTTCTCTATGAACAGGTTATCGTTCATTTCGGATGTCCTCTATTTTCTTAACTTTGTCATAGCAGATCTACTTTCAAAAAAATTTGTGGTACATTGAAAAAGTTCCTCATATTATCCACAATGCAATGGCCAAGCAAAATCCACCAACAAAATTTTATTGGTGTTCTAACCAAAATCGTCGAGTCCAGTTGATTCGATTGGGAACTAGAACTTTACGCCGCTCTATGGGCCTATTGCACTACCCCGAAGAGAGCCACAAGTTTAACCCCTTTCCAGCTAGTGTATGGCCAAGAAGCCGTCATGCTTGTAGAATTCTATATTCCATCCCTATGAGTCGCATATAATCTAGAGCTAGATAATTGACAGATTCTAGTCAATAGATTATTCCATTTGGAACAACTATGTGAAACACGACGGATCAGCATCCATGCTCAACAAGTCCACAAACGTCGACAAAAAAACATGGCATGATCGATTTTTAAAACTCAAGGAGTTCCATGTTGGAGACAAGGTCCTCTTATACCGAGCCAAAACATTTAAGGACAAACTAAAATTTTCTAGCCAAGGACCTTATGTCATTCAAAAAAAATTTGCCTCTGGATATGTCCAACGCCAAATCCTACAAGATGATACCTTAGACACTGTGGTCAATGGAAGCAGACTCAGAAAGTACAACAAACTCTATTTTTATCTTGATATGTACTAGTTTGGTTTATTTCCTAAATTTTGTTTATTTATTTCTATTTTTTGCCTGCTTGTCATTTTGACAATTTTTCTATGCAACCACCAGATTCATTCTTTTTCTGAAGTTTTGATGCACAATCATATAAGATAGAATTTGCCTAGACCCATTTTCACTGTGAATGATTCATTTATCACCTTTGCGAATTTCAGTATAGAATCAGAACTTCTAGAAACAGGAAAAAAATCAATTTTTTCATCAAATCCTCACTTATAAAATTCATAGATAATTTGCTGAGTCTCAAAATTAGCTACACAATTTCTTGGTCACACCTGTGAATTCTGATCATACTAACTTTTGTACTGTTAGACAATTTCACTCAATTTGTACAAAAAAAATCACTTACAAAATTTTGCTGGACCTCAGGACATTGCATCAAAATTCGCAAACCTCACTGAGAAATCGTAGGCATTGAGGACGATTACTGGGTGATTTCCTATCCAAGAACGTCTATATATAGGACTTCCCATCCTCTCCATGAGTTCATTCTATATTTCTCCACCACCGTTACACCTAATCCAGTCCACACTTCTCCGATACAAACTCAATCACCTCCATGTTCACCTCTCCTCTAAAACCTCAATCACCTCCACCTACATCTCCTCCCATATCTCAATCACCTCCACTTGCATTTTTTCACAATTCATCTTCTCCACCAATTCTAGATCTTCTTCCATTCAACTCCATGCCCTACTCAAACTATACCTGCTCATTTTCTGACATTGGACCTTGGGAGCAATTACCACTAGCAGCCCAAAAAACAGTTTGGTAGGTGAACGAGCTCCAGTACAACATCTTTGGTGTCTTAGGAGGTCAGCACACAATGAGACAATTTGACGATGGAACCCTTGCAGATCTTCAGAAGAAAAGAGCAACATACCAAAATGCAGCAACCATATGGTACCTCCGTCGAGGCCCTAAACCAACATATTGCCACCTTGGAAGAAGAGTTAAAGACGGCCACACAATTGACACCTTTCGTCCATGTAAAACGCGCCTGGTTTCACAACTTTGGGCATCATTACAATGGATCCGATGGTGGAAATGGAACAAGTTTCCAAGTGTCTCCATCAATAAATCAAGGCTCAACATTGACAAGTATCAGCAGCTCCTCCACCAACTAAATCATAGGACACTGGTGGTACTTCCTCCTAGCACCATCTCTTCCACTCTTCCGCCTCTAACCCCATCAAAATGACTAACTTTTCCTTATTCAATGCCACTTTTCTCTAGAATCTCAATGCATTGCTGAATCTAACCCCTCACCACCTCTCTCTCCTCAACCTGATCCACAAGAAGCACATGCCTTGGCAATTGAAGCACCTACAATAAGGCACAAGATCACTCCTAATGTGCCTAGCAAGGATTTGCTGACATCTCAAGAGTTTGCCAAGAACTACCAAAATACTAAGGAGCAAGACAACTACATTCTCCCAAACCTCAACCATTGCAAAACTCATAAGGAAGCAATCAAGCTCCTAGATCCACACCCATCCTGACATCATCAGCTATGTTTACAAAACCAACCAAATGAGTCCTTCATTCAATGAAAGTCCAGCTTGGATACTATTGACGATCCAAAACTAACAGCTGCATGTGCCTATATCACCAAATGTGCAGTAGTGAGACAATGATCATGAAGAGGAATGTAGATTGCAGACCAGATCAGCAGGACCAGACGAACATCAGTTGCCACTTCCTCCCAACAACTACCGTTGATGGATACTCAGCAATCACAATCACCACATGTGTAATCACCTGCTGCTACAAGGTCCAGGTCCCCATCACCAATCGATACATTCCAACTACTGACATTATCCCCTCGCATTCCAATAGCCGCCATAGGCAACAGATTCAGGAGAGGAAGAAAGGAAGCTGCTTGCAGCCACACAAGCAAAAGATACACTTGCAGTTGATCCCACTCAAGAAGACAAAGATTGAGAAGACAAATGGGTAATCCAACGAGACTCAACCAGGAGGAGCACCCTATTCATAAACCTTGGGTTTTGAACACCAGGAAAGATGAAGATTCTTAAAGAGGGGAAAGTACAAGCATTGGAAAATCAGTCTTCTCTTTCAACCACTCCTACATCCACATCATTCACATTCCATTATCCAGTTCTTTTGCCACAACATCTGTATCTACTTCCATGTCTGTTATATCATCCATATCATCTACCGACATCACTACCACCACAACTTCCATCATCAGATTGCCACCACCACCACCACCTTACCTTACATCTTTCTATTATTCCACCATCTCACCATTCATTTCTTTTCAAACCCTGGTAGTCTTACCAAGGCAGCTAAAAGATTATTATAATGTCTTGCAGAGACCAACAACTGATTTTTAGAATTCTCACACATGTGGGAATGATTGATCTTATTAAGCTTTATGATTAGCACAATAACCTGATTCTAGATTGAATAGCAAGATTTAGTATAGATTTTATGGCTTAACAACAATCTAGCATGCTAAGAATCAAAGAATGATAGCATTGAATTACAAATGAGCAAAAGTACAAGAATTTAGTGTATGAGGATTAGCCTCAACATGAATTAGAGAGAGAAAGAGAGAGAGATATTCAAGCAAATATGGTATAGATCCAAAATGGCATGGAATAGCTACAAAGCTTTGTTTCTTCATCAAAGATTATGAGAATAGCTACACATATTTATGGAGTGTGAGGTAGCTCAAGGTAGAACCACGTCCATCCACCTTTCAATCACATTTAAAGTGAAAACTAGAGTCTAAGTGACATTTATCACATCTCATGCATGTATATCTACCTACTTTTACCACGTGTCTTACTTCTAACTAGAATTGTACAAATCATCATGCATGTGTCCATTCCACTTTGTGCATGCCTTGCATGTCACTATGGATCACTTGCAATAAATGCATGTGATATGCCACGAGTTTCTACAAGCATATTATTGCTATTTCTAAGTCTACAATCTATATGCAAGTTGTATTCAACCAACTAGATATGACAAATCTATATAGCTCAAGTTCTATCTAGGCCAAATTTGGCATTTACACTTTTGAAACAACATACTTGCATAGTACAAAGTTTGTAGCAAGCCTAAAGTCAAGATAGATTATTTTTCAATTGCAACACTCCTCCTAAAAACAATCTATGTTGACTTGAACATGGATCTTGGTATTACTCCAAGATTGGCTCTATGCTTGATGAAGGAACTCTTGCTCAAAAGTTTGGTGAGCAAATCTGCAATACAAGATGATGTGTCGATGTGCTCCAAGTAGATTTCCCCTCCAATGAGCTTCTCTCTCACGAAGTGATGTGCAACCTTGATGTGTTTGCTCTTTGCATGGAATATCGGATTGTTGGCAAGGGCTTGTGTTGAAATGTTGTCACACATGATCATAGGTAGATCATCTTCCATGATTATCTTTAGCTCCACTAGCAACCTCTGGGTCCAAAACACTTCCTTTGTTTTAGTAGTGAGTGCCTTATACTCAGCTTCACAAGATGAGAGTGATACAGTATTTTGTTTTTTGGAAAGCCAAGATATCAAGTTTTCTCCAAGATATATGACATAAGCACTTGTAGATTTTCGATCTGTTCTATTACTTGCAAAATCTGATCAAAATAGCCAACTATAGAAAGATCTTCACTTTTATACAATAAACCATAATCAAAAGTTGAAGATATGTATTCAAGCACTCTCTTGGCCATTTTCCAATGATGAATAGCAAAATCCATCTTTGCAACTAGAGCAAAAGTCTCCTCATAATCAAGTCCATAAACTTGAGCAAAACCCTTTGCACAAAGCCTTGCCTTGTACTTAATGATTGTGCCATCTTGATTATATTTGACTAAAAAAAACCCACTTGCAACCAATGGTGTGCTTGTTGGATGGAAGATCAACAAGCTCCCATGTCTTGTTGGCCATCAAAGCATCATATTCCTCCTTCATGGCAAGAAACAATCCCTTCGAATTGAGTGCATCATATACCTCCTTTGGCTCCTCATGTGAAATAAATTAAGCACAATTAGTGGAGTTGAGTTCCACTTGCTTGCCTTTATCTTCATATGTAAGCCTCCTAGGCTCGGAACTTTCTCTTTGAGACCTCCTTGGTGAAAAGATTCGAGGTGACTCCTCCTCATTCTTGGCCCCATCTCTCCATGATAGTCTTCAAGGGTGATGATTGGAGTATCTTTTTGAGAATATTCGAACTCGACCTCCTCAAGAATTTATTTTTTATCCTCATGGAATATAACATCCCTACTCTCAATTGTATTTGAGAAAGAGGGAATCTAGATTCTATAATCCTTCTTGTTGGATAAATATCCAACCATGATCCCTTTGATAGAATTAGGATCATCTCTTTTCCTTGTTTCCAAGGGTACATGAACAAAGCAAGCACATCCAAAAACTCTAAGATGATCTACCTTAGGTTTCTTCTAAAACAAGACTTCATATGGTGATTTTCCAGCAAGTGCATTGTGAGGTAATCTATTGCACAAATAGTTTTCACAATTAATTGCTTCACCCCAATATTCAATAGGCAAAGGGCTTCAACTCAGATTGCTATAGGACATTTACATAAAGATCGATTTTTCCTCTCAGCAACTCCATTTTGAGATGGAGAATAAGCACAAGAAAACTCTCTCTTTATTCCTTCACCTTCACAACATTCATAAAACTTGTTGGAGATGTATTCGCCTCCTCCATCACATCTTAAAGCTTTAACTTTGAAAGAAAATTGTTTCTCAACATAAGCTTTAAAGATTAGGAAGTGCTCAAATACCATAGCTTTTGAAGAAAGTAGATACAGCCAAGTATATCTTGTAAAGTCATAAATAAAGGTGACAAAACATGTCGCACCACCAATACTTTTAGAAGAAGAGAAATTAACATCCGAGTGTATAAGCTCCAAAGGATGAGTAGTATTGATAAAAGACTTTTGATATGGTTTTCTATGTGATTTTGCAATAGCACAAGCCTCACAAGGCTTGAAATATTTGGAAAATGATTTTGGAAGGCCAACAACCTTATCTTCCTTAACCATAAAAGACATAGACTTAAAGTTAGGATGCCCCAACCTTCTACGCCACAACTCCTCCTTAGATAAAAGAGCAACTTCACAAAAGTTTGCATTCTCATAAGAATTCAACCTGAAAATTCCAGCATATCTAGATCCATTAGCTAGGACCTCATCATTTTTCTTGATAAAGCAAGTATTGGAATTGAACTTTACATCACAACCACTATCAAGCAACTTTCCAACACTAATCAAGTCCTTTGTAAGTTGAGGAATAAAAAGAACATTGGAAAGTACAAGAACTTTAGAAGAAACAAGTTTCAATGGAATGCTGTCAATTCCTTCAATAGAGCACTCATGATCATTTGCAGTATAAATAGATCTCTTAAGTCCTTTGTAAGGTCCAATTGAGTCAAAAGACTCCTTTGAACAACACATATGTGAAGAAGCTCCACTATCTATGTACCAAGTTACATCTTTCCTGAAAGGTGATGAAGAAAAACTTGACACCATGAGTGATCCTTCTCCACCACTTGCAACAAAATCTTTTTCAATCTCTTTGGTGAGATTTGCTTGCTTGAGTTGGTTTTTCTTCTTGAAGCAATTAGAGGCATAGTGCCCCTTCCTGCCATAGAAGAAACACTTGACTTTTTTCTTCTTGGTCTTTGAAGTAGAAGGATGAGATGAATCATCCTCTTCACCATCTTCATCTCGATCCTTGTTTTGTCTTTGTTGGATGCTTGAAAAAACTGGTTCTTGCTCTTTCCTTTATGCTTGTCCTTGACAAAGAGAGCTTTGTCACTTCCAATATGCTCGAGTTTGTTCATCCTAGAAAGTTTAAAGCTTTGCCTAACTTCTTCAAAGATGAAAATTCCTTGGAGAGTTTCTAAATTAGGCAACTCCTCCTTAATGGCAAAGGATTGAACAAGATTATCATAATTATCTTTCAAGCCATTTAGAATGACTTGTTGTTGGCTGATTCTGACGAATCCCCAAGATACTCATTTAGAGCTACCCAAGAGCACCTCTCACCTTAGACCGAGGAGGTCTCTGAAAAGACGAGATGGATAAAGACTGAGAGCCACGTATGAGAGCCGAGGAATACTAGTTAATATTGTCAAGTAGAAACTGTGTTAGCCTCATGGTGAATCCCGAAAGATGGAATGACCATGTAGGAACTAGTATTTCTAGACAAAGTAATAAATGCAAGTATGCCCCTCTTAGAAAAGTAGAATGAGCCACCTTTCGATGGTGACATCTAGTGGAGAGCATAATTCCACTTGTAATTTGTGTAATGTGGAAATGCCACTAGGATGTCACCTAAGAAGCTCTCTTGCTTATTTAAGAGACTCCCCCTTTGTAAAAGGGAGCTTTTGTAAATGTATCTACTCCATGCTGAAATGAGAAGATCTTCCATGAGTTTTGATGCATTCTTGATCATTCTTGTTTTCTTTTTGTAGGATCTAGACCATGATTTATAATGAGATTTGTACCTACCATGCACCTACCAAGCATGACTCTTGGATATAGGCTAGGGTTTTCACATTAGGGCAAGAAAGTTGAGTCTACTTTCTTATTACATGCTAGATTTTCACCTAACTTAGCAAAGGAAGTGTGCTTTACTATGTATTCTCATTCTCCATAGTGAGAAGATAGAAACTTTTTGGAGCCTCAAGGAGAAACTCGAGTTTCCTCTCATTGTATGGTGATTAGTTTGATTCCACTGAAACACAGCTTTGGCACATTCTAAACACTATGTACAGGCCGTACTACAGCCTCATTTCCACATGTGTGGAGTTGGATTATAGTTTTTGATCAATGCTTTGATTGTCTCTACTTGTTTTCTATCAAGCTGCTAAACTAGATCTTGTTTTTTGATGACTAGTTTCTGATAGATTCTTTAACAAGCACACAATCAACCTTGTGGATCATTCAAAGATCCATTTATGGTCCTTAGTACTGTACTTTTTGCAAAATTCACTTATCAAGTCAAGCTTTGTCAAGGAAAGTATCATACCAATGTTGATTATCTTTCACGACTTATGTTAGCAACTATGCTAACATAGAGAAAATAAAAAGAAATAAATAAAACTCTGTGGCATGTGTTTTGTAAGTCCACGTATGAGTATCTGTCAATAAACTTCAACCATGGCATGTGTTTTGTAAGCCCATGAGTAGAAGCTTAAATAATAATAAAATAGCTTAAACTTAGATTTAGAACTTAGACTTAGGAAACTTAAGATTAGAAATATTTTATCTTAAGTTTTCCTAAGTTAAGAAACTTTGAAGTTCTAAATCCTAAATTAGAAGTTCTAGAAAGGCTAGAAACAGATTAGTCCCATAAGATAGTAGACATTTATGGAAGACCCTCCTTGCCATAAAAGGAGAGGTATTTGCACTGTAAACAATACTTTGTGATTAAGGCAAAATTACTATTGTGATTATCTTGCATTTCATTGTGTTCATATTGGAAGGTGCATAGCTTGAGGGAAGGTGCTCGGGCCTCCTCTTGCCTCCTTTTATTGGCCTTTAATTGTGGCATGGTTTTATTTGTTTATTGCTTAGTTTAGCCGCAATTCTTATTATCTCCCTTTGGGTGTTAAGTAGGATTTATCAATCTTGCTAGTTGGGTCTGCCTTAGCAAGGATTTTTATTGTTGTTACTAATTAGCTTTATTTCCATTTCGGGCACTAGTTGGCTAAGCCTTAGTGCTCTCATTCCTATTGATTCTTTCCATATTTATGTTGAAGCTTGTTGTAGAAACTTAAAAAGTGGACGAATCTCTACATCCCTATACTACACCCGTAAGTAAATGTAGCCACCGCACACACTAGAGATACTTCCAACATTGGCGCCGTTGCCGCTTTTTAAGTATTTTTTTACCTAACTTCTTCTCCTTTTTGTTCTCTTGCTTCCGTGTTGTATGTTTTGCTTGTTTGCCTGTCTCTATCTTCCAACAAACAGTATCAGTCGTCTCTCCAGGTCCTACATGAGCTGCGGAACAACTTATCAAGCCAGGGGGGAAGCAACAATAGAGTCAACTTGGGCATTTTCTTGAAAAGAAGTGACCCAAGTGACCTTTCTCCAAACCAACCAGGTATATCAGAATTCGCCAGCCTGTCTGCAGCCCTAACAGACCCTGATCTTTCATTTTATCACCTCCACGAATTCTGACCATGGTCAGATTATGAGAAAACAGCCTGATATACTGTCAAAATATCTTATATCTCATCCAAATCTTTGTCCTAGAATTCGCCCGCTTCATTGAGGCTAGATCTCATCAAGATCAGTCCTCCAACAACTCCGTGAATTTTATCTCAGAGATTTGGCCTGTTTACTGTCAGAAAGTCACATTTTTTCTATACTCCCTATCTGCCAGTCAAACTCTCTGTTAGAATTCACCATCCAGCCTAAGAAATCGTTCTCAAAGAGTACGATTTCTCTGTCCTACCCGCGAATTCTGAAAGTACACTTTTTTTTTAGAAAATCTAAAAAAATCACTATTCTGACATTCAAAATTCGCGATATTACAGTTCGATTTATCTGTCTCTCTACAATTTCTCAGCCTGTCCGCGAATTCTATCATGACCAAAAAGACCAGTTTTTTGTCCTACACTATCAATTCTACAAGCAAACTATCTTTTTGCCAAGTATAGTACTGACTTGCTCATCTGTATTCTGTATCATGTCTCGTGACTATGCTGAATCTTCTAATCTAGCTCCTTCACGACTAGAACAAAGAATTCCACGTATCGATGCACCAAAGTACAATGGAGAATCTGACTCAGTCCGATTTCTCCAAGACTTTGATAATGCATGCTGTTTTTATGGAGATACCTTTTGAAACTGGAAAGCTACGCCTATTTCCTATGGTACTCTATGGAACCGCCAAGGAATGGTACTTGAATCTCGAAGCTCCTGATCTCGCTTCTTGGACCACCCTCAAGGACGCTCTCATCAAGCATTTCAAACCATCCAAACTGATTCAGAGCCCGTTCATTTCAATTACCCACATCAAGATGTGTCATGAAGAGTCTGTTCGAAACTATATTGAGCATTTTAAACGTCTCAAAGTAGAATGTGTTGATGAAAATATCACTGAACGTATGGCCATAAAACTGTTCTTAGTTGGATTGCCTAAAAACATCCGCCGTGAACTCAAACCAGTTGACCTTTATGATCAACTTAAAGATGTGATGATTGATGCTATCCGTGAGGAAGACTAAGTTTCTGACGATGACTTTGGCCATCGTGAAAAGAAATCTAAGAATCCGGACCGTCCTAATCACCCGAAGTCTGACAATATTGCTCAATCTTCAGAAATTCTACATCAAATGGAAACCTGGCAAAAAGCTCAACAATCTCATATGGATAAACTCACTGCCGATTTCCAAACCGCATGAAACAGATTGCTGAAAATGTTTGGTGTCCAATTTGCTCACAACATTACATTGCTAATGAATGCCCTCAACTGCAAAACCATTTCCCAGCAGCCACCAGACCCACCATCTATCAAGCTTACCACCCTTACCCTCCAAAACAGCCTGTGCCACGACTAGGGGTCTAGCAACCATGACCAACTGCACCAAATCAATTCCCATCCCCACATAAATAGTTTGTCGTTAACCAACCTGCCTCACAAAACACTGTCCATTATCTTGATCTGAATGCCATTGATCCGGCCACCTACTATGTGGAAGACAATACTCAACCACAATACTCTGCTGAAACGGTTGTTTATTATCCTATGATTCTAATGCTCAAACAGTGGATCCCAATGCCCAAGCTTACAATCCAAACCAAGTTGTCTTTGTTGTACATCAACTACTCGCAATACGAGGATGTTTTATCTGTGTAGGTAAACATCCTAGTATTCGCTGCCCAGATAAACTTTTTTTTTCTCCAGTTTGTAAAAATTGTGGTATTGAACATCGCGTAAAGGACTGCCCATCCCGATCTAAGCCAGCTGCTCCTGTCTGTTCAGTGCAAGTAGAAACCTTACCCATCGAAACACATCCTACTTGGGTCTTGACTCAGACACAAACCCAACGCCAAGCCCCTACACTTGCACCCAACAAAACTCAACCGCGGGTTGTTCCTCCAAGTGAAGATTCAACCCCGATAGTTTACTCTCACTCATCTGAAAAAATTCGGCTGCATCATCAGTATCGCCAACAAATCCGCAATGCCGACCAACAATCTTCCACTTCCCATAAAGTACCTCACAAGCCCTTTGAAAGCAAAACCCTTGAAGGTACCGAAGTTTGGGGAGATTTACTACACGCTAATGTCACTCTTCCTTTCCATGTATTCTAGAAGCATGCTGGCCAGTGGAAACAATAGATCCAATCCAATAACACCACCACTACTGACGAGTTGCCTGAAATGCCCTCACATCTAACCAATCCACTCAGCGAACGAGGCAACATCAAAATCCCAGCTACCCATCATCAATCCCGTGAAATTTTAGCAGTACTCGATGGTGGTTTTGGTGTCAATATCATTTCCACATCCCTCATGATAGAATGAAAACTGAGAGACAAACTAGCCAAACCCACTTGTCAGCTTCGGATGGTTGATCAAAGTGTAGTCCGACCTATCGGTTTCCTTCCACACGTGCTGATCAAACTAGGAGGTCTCAAGGTTTCTGTTGATCTCATAGTACTTGATATTCCCAATAATGCCTATTCTTATGAATTACTACTTGGTCGTCCGTGGCTCACCAATGCACGAGTCGTTCATGACTAGAGAAAAGGCCGAGTCACTTTTGAAAATCATGACAGTTCTGTCACCATTGATTCAACGAGTAAACTCAAACCTACATGCATCCATGACGAAGGATCCTCAACCACCAACTCAGTATTTAAGCCATACCAGTCTAGCCATGAAAAAGGTCATTATGTTAAATCTACTGATATCATAAACTGGAGTCACAATCTAGCTACCATTGATTGTGTGAATGCTGATTAGTGTGCTTAGCATCAGAATAATTGTACCTCTCCACTCCCGATCGATCACGACCGATTACCTTATCTGGATACACCTATCATTAATATCAATTTTATTGATATTCTTCCACACCATGATGAACTACTAAATGTTGCATGGCTACCTACTAATGAATCAGATGATTTATTCATCGATGACGAGAATGTCTTACGAATTCAGAATTGCATAGAGGATTTGGACATTTCTGATATTCAGATCCTCAATTATATGGAGGCACTCCCACTTAGGACCTATCCGCAACATGCATCCAACATGAAACCAGTTGCCAAATTTGCAATTGAAAAGCCTGAGACAAAATTCTACCGTCCCAAATGCCCACACTATCCATGGGATCTCTGTGAGTAAAAGACTATCTTTCAAATTGATGACGAGATCCTCCATGACATACCAACCACCCCTCATCCACACACCTCTCCACCACCAAAGCCTCAACCACGTGGTCATACTATGAAAGAGAAAATAAAAAAACCGCTTCAATTCAATTGCCAGGTGACCTCACCATTGTTAGGGAAGTTCCTGAGATTGCCTCTGGTCCTCCACCAACCCTCGAACATTCCCAATCACCATCCCGGCAAGAGAAAGGTAAGGCCCCCCTTGAATCTCCAGCCCATGATGTTCCTGCATACTTTAAGGACTATACGATCGAGGATGTCACAATCCAATTATCCCAAGCTCAACGTGAGCCAACTGGAAATTCACCCTACGAAGGCCCTGCATAAACCATAACCCTTTCTTTGACTGAGCCAAATGAAACCAACAAATATCTTGTCCATGTCGGAGCTCATCTCAATTGCGAACAACGTAGATGGCTTGAAAAGCTCTTGCAAAAATATCGACATGTCTTTGCCTGGACCTATAAAGACATGAAAGGCATCTCACTCCAAGTAGCTGTGCATCATATCCCGCGTAAACCGAGTGCGAGGCCCACTGCTAGTCGTCCATACAGATGCAATCCCATCTATAAGGCCAAGATCAAAGAGGAATTACAACGCCTCTTAGATCAAACCCTTCAAGACGATATCCTCGACATTGTGGTCAATGGGAGCCAATTGAGAAAGTACAATGAACCTGCTTTTATCTTGATATGTATTGGTTGTTTTCTTTCCTACTGTTTTTTTTTCATTTTTTATTGTGTACCTACCATTTCGACAACATTCTTGTTGTGTGTTTTGTTCAAACCATCAAGATACTATCAGATCAGGTATACCAACAGTCTTCTCTGAGAAAACCACAAAAGCCATTAGTTTCAGAAGAATTGTTTCACACCATGTCAGATAGAATTCACCTGACCTCTTTTGTACAAAGCACGATTTATTTTTGGCCTCCGCGAATTTTGTCTCAGAAAAAAAAAAATTTAAAAATAGAAAAATGTAGTTCTCTTCATCAGATATCCATTATTAAGATTTGTAGACAATTCGCTGGAGTTCAAAATGATTGCCACAATTTTTTTGTCATCTCTACGAATTCTGATCAGACCCAGTTTTGCACTGTCAGTCGTTTTTTTCCCTTTTGGCATAAAAAAATCACTTACAAGAATTCGCGGACCCTCAGAACGTTGCCTCAAAATTTGCGACCATCAATACCAAGTCGTAGACACTGAGGAAGATTTCTGAGTGAAGTTGCAAATTCTTGCCAAAAAAAATCTATATATAGTCCTCCACCCTTCTCTCCACGAGTTCATTTAGATTGCTGCTCTCGAGTTCATGCCAAATTTTTTCAAAATTTTCACATTCTCAAAGCAATCTAAAATCACTGCTATCATGGCTTCCCGCGATTCCTCGTTCAGTTTGCATCGCCGTAAACCCCCTCATCCTTATTCAGGAGATATTTTTATGATTTGTATCAAGATTTACGCCGAGCAGCTCACCTTGGCCAAGGATATCCTCACAAGCCTTGGCTTTGATCTAACTTTTTTCTGGGACCAGCAAAGCGAGAGCCTCATCTGAGCAGCCTACTCCACCTATTCGGATGAATTCCAAACTTTCTCGATTACATCCAAAAGTGGCAGCTATACCATCATCAACGTCTCTCCTAGGAATCTCCAAAGCATTGGCTTCCCTAATCTCGGAGAGACAATCCATGGCAAGGGCACCAGCTATAATGCCAAGTACTTCACAAAGTTTCTGACACAGGATGACAAAACCATTGCCAAACCAACGACGGGATCGCTATCCACCTCATCACGGATCCCCATCTACGGGCCGTCTCAGAAATCCTCGTCACCATGGTCGAAGTGCATACCGTCAAGATGGATCGCATACCACCGAGCGACTTCTTTTCTTTGACCCTCACCATGGACGATCCCACTCAAAATTACAAGTGGGCTGAGGAGGTAGCAGAGAAGCTATGCGGAGCTTTGAAAGCCAGAAAACCAACTATCAAATGTGGGTATCTCCTCCACATGTTGGTCACCAAACAATTGGGGTCTAGGGCGGCTGCTGCCATCAAGGAGGTGGATGATCTCTATCCAAGCACAAAAAGGCGAGCCACCCCCCAACCGACAACATAACTGGTCTCACTAGCCCCACCTACTAAGAAGCAGAAATGGAAGGCAGTCAGCACAAAAGCCGATGTCCCTCACGACCTTCTATCCGTGATATCGAGGTAGAGTATGCTGAATCCGGAGGGAGTCTTAAACCATCTTAGGTCCCAAAGGAGGTCCTAGAACAGTAGGCGGCCTTACTTCACCAGTCATAGCAATGCAGGCAAGCAGTAGCGACAACAGCAGGCAGCTCCGTGATGGTAAGCACTTCGGGCTTTGATCCTATGGGCGTGATTCCATCCACACAGGCAACCTCCTCTCCCTCACTTGCTCTCACACTCCCACCACCACTCCCACCATTTACTGCCACCTCCACACCATCACTAACTCTCAACATGGGCTTCACTTCCACAATTCCACCAAAGCCCTCACTTGTACAAATCTCCACCCTACTTGACTCCACAGTCAACGTAGATGATTTTGCATTACAATTACTAAACGCACTTCCATCAACCACTGTCACTGCTAACCCAATCCAAACATCTCCGCCGCGCAATATCTCCTCACCTCTTATAACCATCAATCCACAATCACCTCCACCTACCTTTCATACACCTCTATCTAGCCTTGCTCCTGATTTTTTACCCCGCACCCTCCCTGACATTGGTCCTTGGGAGCAGTTACCCCTTTGTTGGGGGTATTTCCAACAAAGTGTAAATAAATAAAATTCTCCAATAAAATGTGTTGCGAGGGCATGACATCCTGCGTGTATAAGCCCATGGCCCAATGAGCATGCAATTGAAGTTGTAAATAAAATAAACTTGACTTGGGCCTTGTAATTAAAATAAAACTAGAGGCCCAATGTCATTTTTAAACTTAGAGATCACTTTTTAGAATTGGGTCGAAATTGGGAGTCACATGAATATTGTGATTTCTAATGTACTTTTTGTGGACCCTTGGATCAAGTTGGGTCCAAGATGAATGGATAGGATCATTGTGAATATTAGCCAATAAGATTGAGGAGCAAGGGCCTTCCCCATTTTATAAAAAGGTGCCATTTGTACACTAATTCCATGCTTAATGAGAAGGAGAAAATTCTACCATTTTTGGAAGAGAAGCATCCTCATTTGCTATTTACTTCTTGCTATTGCTCTTGATTGTGTTTTCCATTGATTTCTATTTCCATGTTATTTGTTTGCCATAATGAATGTTTTTCCATTAGCAAGTATAAGGAGCATTTGAGCTAACCTCCACCCTCACTCTCTATCTCTCTCTTTCTCTTCTCTTCTCAATCCCTTCTTCTCCATTCCTTCCCTTCAACCAAAACTATGATGAATGTTAGTGTAGAGGAATAGAGTTAAAGAGGAGTAGTATAGTGGTGAGTAGAGCTAAGGGAGAAAGTAGGAAATTAACTAAAAGTAGCATCTATGCATAGTTAGGTTCCTATCCAGTGATCTAACCTTTGTTGACAGGCGGAAGGGCTATACTACGAGAGATCTTCAAACCCACAGTGGCGCTGTTGCCGAGGATAGGTTTCCATTAACTAGTTTAGTTGTATTTTAGCTATCTTCTTGCTTTTTAGAGTAGTTTAGGTAGATTTTTGGAAGTTTAGAGTTAGTTTTCTGTATTTTTTTTTGTGTTTGGACTGTTCATAGCTAGTGGAGGAGGTGTGAGAGGTAGAGGAGGCCATGAACAACCTCTAAGGGCTTGAAATCCAAACCAATATCCAAAAAACTCAAAAAACACACCAATCTGCATTTTGGAGGGAAAAAGAGCCAAAAAACTCATCAGATTTTTATATCTCCAGAATCAGTGGAAATTAACCCTTGCATGACCGGCAGCAGCTAGGGTACTGTCCCAGACCTGCATAGAAGCCTGCGAGAGTTAGTTCCAAGCAGATTGTAAAAATCAGAGAAAAATCATAAAAAATTCAAAAAACCCTTGAAAAAATAAAAAAAAATTCAAATTTTCATAAGAACTCTTGTAGAGCCCTCTGAAGTTCCATCTCAGTGAGACAAGGACACAGAGAAGCTTGTGAGAGTTAGTTTGATGTATAAGTGCCTGTGCGAGAGTTCCTAGTGAAAAAAATATGGGAAACTACCAGTGAACCCTCACAGATAGTGAAATTTTCAGTTCCAATGGTCAAGAACTCTCGCAGAGGATTCTGAAGTTCCATCTCAGTGAGACCAGGACGCAGAAGAGCTTGCGAGAGTTAGTTTGATTCCAGTGAGCAGAAAATTGGATTTAAGTGTTAAAAAATCACTAAAAAGTGAAGATCCAGCAAATCCTTCCAGTAAGAACTCTCGAAGACCCTCTCAATCGATTCAAAATGTTAAATTACATCAGTGATGAAGCCTACGAGAGCTAGTTATGAAGATCTGGTGAAGATCAAGCACAAAAAGTGATTTTGAACCCTCGTAGACAGTGAAATTTTCACTTCTTGCAAGAGTTAACTCTCGCAGAGAATTCTATAGTGAGATCTGACCCAGATCCAGCTATTGTGAAGCTTGTGAGAGTTACTTCCCGGAGATTTGAAAGATATCAAGTTTTTTAACCTGCAAAAATAGCTAAAGAACTCTTGCATAGCCAACCCTCGCACAAGATAACCCTTGCAAACCAAATCAGTGGAAAGATTTACATCAGATCCAGCTACTGTCAAAATCTCAGGCCAATCAATGCAAGGAGTAAAAATTTATCAAGGAAAAACCACCATAAAAGGCTAAAATTCATTCCGGCCGATCAGATCGATCAGATCCTTGAAGATCTAGACTGCATCCTACTGTATAAGCAATATCCAATCACTTTGGAACCCACCAACGGATGAATCTGAGATCGGGACGATCAATAGCATGAAGGATAACAAATCATACACCACACCTTCCCAGAGTAGTAGTTGTGCAACAAGAGGCAGAACCGGAACCAGCACCAATGGATCCAACATGGCACGATACGGCATTTTGCTTGTTTAACCCCAGGGTTGTTCAACAGAAGAGAAGTGTTTATCAAACTTCTTATCCTTATCATCAAGGGGCACCTAACGCGGCACCAGGGTACGACATACCCAATCAACCACAATGCATGGCCTAACCTGATCCACCAGGGCCAGCCAATCAACAAGTGGCCCATGTAAACCTGACAGCAGCGGAACAAGAAATGCAAATGCCACCTCAACCTGAGCTGCAGCAGTGGAAGAAATTATGGCCTATGCAGCTCAAACTCAACGTCAAGGTGGAAGAAATTATGGCTGCTACGGATGTGGCAAGAGACACAGAATTGCAGAATGTCCCTACAAGGGACAATATACAACCTCCTGCCAGGATTGCGGTTATGGACATTGTTTCAAGAATTGTCCATTTAAATATGGAACCAGTGCACCTCTTAACCTCATTGCCATACAACAACCAATAGTTTCAGTGGGGATGCCATCGAAAGGTCGACAAGACCACGCTCCTGTGTTAGTTGTTACACGAGCACAAAAGAGTAAGGAAGTGGCTCCCTCACCACCACCATCGGTCACTGACGACCAACCCTCAACTTCAGCGCCATATCCGAATGTGAGGGAAGAGAGAAGGCAGTACCAGAAAATAAGACACTGGGTACAAAAAGCACAAGAGGAGGAAAAAGAACAAGAACGAAACATTCTCACAGAATCTCCAGTCGGCGTCGAACGGAAACCGCAAACGGGCTCACCACTGCGCACTGATCAGAATGATTGGTTGCACTAGCATGAACCACCTTTTCACATGGTGGAGCCTGAGGAACCACGCACTGAAAGGCTCACACTTTTGCTGTCAAGCCATGTTAGTTTACCACTCGGAGAACTACTGCGGATTGCACCACAAGCGAAAAGCCTTTTAGCTGAATGGGCCAAAGCAAATGAGGAGCCAGTAGCGTCTGAACCCACATATTGTGCGGGCTATGATGAGACAAGTAACGTCCTCCAAATCGGAGCAGCATGGAAAAGTGAGAAACACAACATCACTTTGCCAATCAAACACAAGAGATACGAGGATGAGGCAACAGTGGTAGATGGAGAATCAGGTGTCAATCTGATCTCCACTACTTTGTACGAAAATGGGGATTACAAGGATTGAAGCCAGCCAGATTCGCCATCAAGCTAGCAGATCAATCCTGTGTGAAACCAAAAGGTGTAGTTGCTGATATTCCCATAAGGATAGCAAGCATGCAGTATGTGATTACATATGTGGTCATGGATATACCTGAATCTCCATCTGCATACCGTGTTTCATTGGGAAGACCATGGTTGAGGACTGCGCAAGTAGTGCACAACTGGGGTACAGGGAAACTTACCTTTGAGAACAGAGAACAAGCTGTAAAGGTAGATCCAACCACATGGGCGGTGAAACCTATTGCACCCAAAGTTGATGACGGATCATCCACGATAGATCATACGATTGATCGCCTAAGGCCAACCAAGGGAGGTCACTATCATTCAGAGATGGATGTCATGAGATGGACAGATGCATTAGCAACTATTGACTACCAGACATGTCAATATGAATCAGATCCAGAACCGAGTACATCTTCACCCAAATGTTACACTATAAACACACCAATCACATTTGGGGTGAATATGATAAACGTAGCATGGCTGTCAGCGGAGCCGATTGAGAATCCAGTGGACGATGATCTAGTCCCTTGGCAACATGCTCTAACTTATAATAAGGAGATTGAGTTGACTGATGAAGAAGTCCTACACCACATGGACCCAGATCGTTACGGAACCAAGAAGGTACCAACTCAACCACCACAAAGGTCTGCTATGACGAAAGTCTCAAGGATCGAACCACCCAAGGCACCTACAAATAAGAAGAATCATTTGAAACAATGCTACAACCAGGTGATCCGATGGAGTGACCTACCCATAGAGGCAATAGCTACAGTAGACGTGCATATTCGCAACCATGAGGCGAATGTCACAGTAGTCCCGAAGAAAGACAACAAGGATGAACCCACCAAAATGACAAAAAAGAGCAAAAAGAAGGTGTTGGATTCCTTGAAGTCAATCAAGTTGGACTCAAATACATTGTCATCTTCTACACAAGTGACAAAAAATAAAAAATTGACCAGTTGTGCCAAGATCAATATGCTAAAAGAGGAATCTCGATGAGCTCCAGTTCACAAGATGCCTGATACTTTTAAGAATTATACATTGGACGACGTGGTTATCATGATGCCGCAAGCCCAACAAGAACCTGATCAAAGTCAGGCACTAGCAGAACAAGTGTTCAAGGGACCTGCATGAAAACAGCCGATGAATCTTGCGGAACCAGGAGAAGAAGAAAGGATAGTGCATGTGGGAGAGCAGTTAACACCCACGCAGTTCAAGAGACTACGATCCTTGCTGGTGGAATATAAAGACTGTTTTGCCTGGAGCTATAGTGATCTAAAGGGCATTCCGCCAACAGTACTTCAACACACCATACCTTTGATGGATGGAGCAGTCCCTAAGGTAAGCCGTTACTACCGCTGCAACCCGAATTATACAGAACTGATCAAGCAAGAGCTGCAAAAGCTTATGGATGCAGATTTCATTTACGAAATCGAGCACACGGAATGGGTATCACCGATAGTTATAGTACCCAAGAAGAATGGCGAAATGCATATCTATGTGAATCTGAAGGCGCTTAATTCAGTCACCAAAAAAGACCATTTTTCTTTACCATTTACGGAAAGTGTCCTTGATAGAGTAGCTGGCGACGAAGCCTACAGTTTTCTAGATGGCTTCAACGGCTACAACCAGGTGAAAATAGCCCCTAGGACCAGCACAAGACAACATTCGCCATGGATGCCATTCGGACTTTGCAATGCCCCAAGCACTTTCCAGCGAGTCATGTAGGCGGCTTTCAAAGATTATTTGCAAAAAATTTTGGAAATTTTCTTGGACGATCTATGCGTGCATGGACCAGATTCAGAACACTTATCCAATTTGAATAAGGTGCTACAAAAATGCCACGAATACCAGATCTCCCTGAAGCCAGAAAAATGTCAATTTTGGGTGACACATGGCTTGATACTCAGCCATATAGTGTCAAGACACGGGATCGCCATAGATCTATCAAAGATCAGAATCATTATTGATCTACCACCACCGGGGACGATCCGCGAGGTCCACATTTTCATGGGTCATGCTAACTATTATAGGATCTTCATTCTTGATTTTGTGGAGTTAGCCAGACCAATTTACAAGCTCACAACGGATCCACATTGGAATGAGGAAGCTCTAAAGGCTTTCCATAAAATTAAGGATGCATTGGTCTCAGCACCAATCTTGCGACCACTCAATTGGTCCATTGAGTTCCACGTGCATACGGACGCATCGAAGTATGCAGTTAGAGCAGTCTTAACTCAGCTAGTTGAACAGAAAAAGGATTTCCCAATCCGATTTGCAAGCCGACAGCTCAGTGATACCGAAATAAATTATTCAACCACAGAGCGGGAAGCACTGGAAATGATCTATGCGGTTAAGAAGTTTCGACACTATTTGATGGCCACACATTTTGCTTTTTATACGGACCATCAACCCTTGCTATATCTCATTAATAAATCTTGCAACACCAGGAGAATCACCAGACGGCTCCTCCTATTGTTGGAATTTGATTTTCGAATAGTAGTTTGCAAGGAAAAACAACACTACATGGCAGATCATGTGTCACGAATCAAGGGAGAGGAGATTGCAACCCAACCCGACGATGAGCTGGCAGATGCTGTCTTATTTTACGTGGATACAGTACTAGACAAATCATTACCAAAGGCGGAACAACGGAAATTGATCTTGAAGGCTAGACCTTATCAACTGATTGTCGGCCAATTGTACCGAAGAGGTCCAGACGGAATTCTTCGACGGTGTATTCTTCCTCATGAGACCACCCAGATCATTTTGCTTTCACATGAAGGCATGGGTGGAGGTCATTTTGCATCTAACATTACAGTTCGCAAGGTCCTGCAATCAGGATGTTGGTGGCCAACGATTCATAAAGACACGGAGGAATACTTGAAAAAGTGCGATGTGTGCCAAAGGGCAAGGAGACCAACGAGATTGAACTATAATCTACTGCACCCAGTCTTAGCCCAAGCATCATTCGAAAAATGGGGATTGGATTATATTGGTCCAATTCACCCTGTAGCAAGGAGTTCCCAGGCTTGATACATAATCGTAGCCACAGACTATCTCACCAAATGGGTCAAAGCCAAGGCAGTAAGAGTAGCTGATGCTAGGACCACTACCAATTTCCTTTATGAAAATATCATTGTGTGCTTCAGACGCCCGGTGGAACTAGTCAGTGATCATGGAAGCCATTTCATCAACAAGACCATCAAGGTCCTGTTGGAGGAATTCTTCGTGATCCACAGAACCAGTACGTCTTATTATCCTCATGGTAATGAGCAAGCAGAATCATCCAATAAGATCCTGTGTAGTGTGCTCACGAAAACAGTTGAAGCTAGCAGATCAGATTGGGAACACAAGTTGCATGCTGCACTGTGGGCATTCAAGATAGCATATAAAGGGAGCATTGATCAAACACCCTTCCAATTGGTATATGGTTAGGATGCGATGATGCCAGTAGAGTTTTTAGTTCCTTCATTAAGGATTGCCACCGTGCAACGTCTTAATGAATCCAAATCTCTACAGCTACGCCACAAAGCTCTGCATAAACTCTGTGAAACACGCTTACTAGTTGTGCATGCACTGGCAGCTGAAATGGAAAGACGCAAAGCTTGTCATGATCGCAGATTACAAAAGAACAATCTTCTTTCAGGAGATCTGGTCTCGAAGTATAAAACCAAGGAGATTAATGGGAAGTTAAAATTCACGGGCGAAGGTCCTTATAGGATCAAGGAAATTCTTAATCATGAGGCCGTGAACTTAGAACAGTTGGATGGGACGCCATTTGACACACCCATCAACAGTAGCCGGTTGCACAAGTATTGGCCACCATAGTAAGACAGATCCAGATTGGGCGTGGCACATTACCAAAAGCTAATCTGCTCAGCCATCACCGCTAGATATAAGGAGATCAAGCCAAATCAAGCTATATCCTTCAAGATTCAGCCAGATCTGGCAAGATCAAAAAAATCCATCAGAATCCAAGGAGGATCCAGATCTTGGAAGGGTCAAAAAGGATATCAATTTCTCACCCCCACGCCAGACACTTTCTGCTCCATCCTCATCTTCTTCCATACTCCACACCACCCTTCAGTTCCCCACTGTTCCTCTCATCCTCTCGTTCGGACAAACTGTCCTCACCCCTGTTTCCACAGTTGTTTCTCACACCCCACCCGCTTTGCCAACAAAGGTTGCTGAGGGTAGCCAACCGCTACCTGATGACGCATTTGTACAAAGTAGCATCACCAGATCGGGCTAACCCTACTGCCCCTATGACATCAGGACAAATGAAAACCTGATCGAAGACAATGACGACGAAATTCCACAAGTCGTCGGGGCCGATACAACACCAGCCCCTGCCAGTGCCAGTGTACTAGCTGCTCCCACGGATCTAACGACGGCGTACCAAACTCTAGGAAAATACATCTTGGATGGGTAGCGGCCAAAGCTATTCTAGAAAGCAGGTGCTACAACTGGCAACGAGTAATACACAGTTGCGAGCAGACCTCACCAAGCTTCAACAAAAGCTGATTCTGGCTCAGCAACACAAACAAACAGGGCACCAAGAGATTGCCAAGCTACAGTAGAAGGAGGAGGGCCTAAACAAATATATTCAAAGCCTCTCCAAAGCGCTGACTGAGGCCTCCACAAAGGTGCGAGAGCTTCAAGCTGAAGCATCCCAACAACTTGCTCCCATCTAGGTACAACTTACACTTTTGGAAGCAGAGAACAAGCGCCTGGGGATGGAGGTCAAAGCCTTACAAGACGAGAAGCTCGTCTAGTTAGCTCAATCTGAACCGGACACAAGGCCGCTTTTCCAATCAGAGATGAATCTTCTACGGTGTTAGGTGCAGATTTATAGCCAAACCCTCAACAACTACCAGGCGGAGTTCAATAAGTATCGGACAAGCGCAACGCAAGAGCTTGCCCAGGCCAAGCAAGCCCTCAAGGCATGCCAAAAATACATGGAAACGAAGGCCCAGCCCACCTCCATGGTAATTCCACTGCCACCTAATTTTGACGCTGCACAAGCTAGTACCAGCCAAGATCAGAGCCATCAGGCAGCAGGGGGATTTCAACTAGACCAAGGGTCCGAAGGTCAAGACCAAGGGCAGACAGATGCAGTCGTTGAGACGTGAGACCAGAGCCAAGGCGCAATCACCAGCCAGGGCCAAGCAACATCATCCAGAGGGTCGCGTACGATATCTGCCTGGGCCTTCCAAAGACCGAAGTCCGTGGAGGAGAACATCAATGAATTTTTATCCAAATATCCCCACGAGTCATCAAGAGGCGGCTGGCAAATATCATTCTCAGTTCAGACCATCAAGGGAAAAGAACTGCAAGCCTTACCCACCCTCCAACCACAACCAGAGTGGCAACAACAGTTATTTGAGAGAGACCCTGCGGCCATCATGGCTTACGTGACGAGTCCGCAACAGTTACGGGTGAACGTGCATTTTCTGCCATGTCCAAGAAGATCCAAATGGGCGGACTGCGGTACTCCTCTGGACCAGATCACTCTCAACAATTTCAACTGGCCAATCATCAAATCCAAATATGGGTGGACAATGGATGTAGACCCCAGAAGGGCTCTCTCCACATTTGTCAGTCACTACATCAATTGCCCCGATCCCACAGTCCGCGCGACAGTCACTTATGCCCGGGACTTAGAATATTTAATGGGCATTGAAACAAAATGGGATGATTTTCTTTCCTCCATATTTTTTGATCCAACTTGAATAAGGCACTTGCTTCTGACAAAGTCAAAGACCAGCTGCCAGTCGCTCGCGTATATTATCAAGCTGCATTCCTTGGAGATCTCTACACGAAACAATTCCAAGCATGGGTGGATCGGCTGACAGGCGTCCACAAGTCCTTCTACACGCCAAAGAACTCGAAGAAACTGGACCGTCTCAACTTCATGGAAGACGTTACGGGCCATCTCATCCACCAAAGGTGGTCCAAGAGAACGCTATACTAAACTGGAAGAGTGACGAGGAACCGACACTACTTCAGGCTGTGGGTCCTGTTGGGGGTATTCCCAACAAAGTGTAGATAAATAAAATTCTCCAATAAAATGTGTTGCGAGGGCATGACATCCTGCGTGTATAAGCCCATGGCCCAATGAGCACGCAATTAAAGTTGTAAATATAATAAACTTGACTTGGGCCTTGTAATTAAAATAAAACTAGAGGCCCAATGTCATTTTTAAACTTAGAGATCACTTTTTAGAGTTGGGTCCAAATTGGGACTCACATGAATCTTGTGATTTCTAATGTACTTTTTGTGGACCCTTGGATCAAGTTGGGTCCAAGATGAATGGATAGGATCATTGTGAATATTAGCCAATAAGATTGAGGGGCAAGGGCCTTTCCCATTTTATAAAAAGGCACCATTTGTACACTAATTCCATGCTTAATGAGAAGGAGGAAACTCTACCATTTTTGGAAGAAAAGCATCCTCATTTGCTATTCACTAATTGCTATTGCTTTTGATTGTATTTTCCATTGCTTTCTATTTCCATGTTATTTGTTTGCCATAGTGAATGTTTTTCCATTAGCAAGCATAAGGAGTGTTTGAGCTAACCTCCACCCTCACTCTCTATCTCTCTCTTTCTCTTCTCTTCTCAATCCCTTCTTCTCCATTCCTTCCCTTCAACCAACACTACGATGAATGTTAGTGTAGAGGAATAGATTTAAAGTGGAGTAGTATAGTGGTGAGTAGAGTTAAGGGAGAAAGTAGGAAATCAACTAAAAGTAGCATCTATGCATAGTTAGGCTCCTATCCAGTGATCTAACCTTGGTTGACAGGCGGAAGGGCTATACTACGAGAGATCTTCGACCCCACACCCTTGCAGTCCAAAAAGCGGTATGGTTGGTGAATGAGCTCCAATACAATCTATTTGGCACCCTAGGAGGACAATATACTCTGCGGCAGTTCGACGATGGTGCTGTGGCAGACCTTCAGAAATAAAAAACAAGGCTGGAAGAGAAAAACAAACAACAACAGCTGCAGATCCAGAACCTCACCAATTACAATCAACAATAGCAGCAGATGCTACTCCACCTCCAGAACCAGCTCCAACTGAAGATATCCAACATGCAGCAAACCATCGATACCCTCAAAGCCGAAAAGGATGAGGTTGTAGCAAATGCACAAGCAGCACGTTCCGCTATGAAGGAACAGTTGGAATTGGTGAACTTCAACGACTTCGCACCACGAACTATTCATGAGGGAACTGCCATTCCAGTGGTGGCCTATCAAACGTTGGCCCAAAAGTTGAAAGCCACGACTGAGCAACACTCAAAATTACAACAATCATACCTTGCTTCCGTCGAGGCCCTGAACCAGCACATAGCCACCCTAGAAGAACACTTAAAGGCCACTAGCGAAAGAAAAAGCACGATACTTATATCAAGATTGTTGATCTTAAGGTGATTATGCTATGATTTATGACAATTGACATCAGACTATTTTCTGCAAAGTTACATATGAGGTGGATGGGACCATATAAGGTCATTGAAGTATTTGAAAACGGTTCTGTCCAACTTCAGTCATTGGACGGTGAATTATTGCCAACACGTATGACCAGTTCCAGACTGAAAAAATATCATCTCTGACAAAGGATTTCGAGGGAAAAATATTTCGAGAATCTATCGACTATCTTTCAAGGACCTACCTTGAATTTTTCTTTTCTTACCCCCAAATTTTTCTTTTTCTTTGATTTATATATTAATTATTTAATTGTTATTTCTTATTTAATTCTTTATTTAACTTTAGAGTTTAGTAAATCCCTTTTATTAAATGTTTAAATGTACACGTGTTCCCATATGTCATTCACATTTATGTTTATATTTATGACTACGTAAAAAATTGCTTAGGCGTGCACTTTTACTATTTTTTAACGGTCTTAATCTAATTAAAATTATCTCTTAGCCGACCGCTTTTTGTGACAGTTGTCAAATCAAGTTGCCACGTGATCATTGTCTCCACTGTGTCACCGTTTAAACATTGTAATTTTCTATTTTCACTTTACACTTTCTTTTCACTCCACGCTCACTTGGCTCTCTTGCTTTTGTGCTCGCTATCGCTCTTCTATCAATCTCGCGAACAATATGGATGCAAGTGCAAGCACCAACTCTACTATTAGCTGAGAAATCAGAGCCTCAATTCGGCCTGTGTCAATTCAGTCCTTACTAGATCGTTGCAGGTTGAGTAATTTGAAAGTGGACCCATCTATCGTGTTGCCAAAGATCAGCATCAAGTTTGTTCATTCTATTTTCAGGTTACATCGTGGAACAATACCTTTACTGTAAATGAAGTTGCATTCTTTGAAGCCATTGGATTGCCAATGGATGGGACAACCAACGTCATTTCCAAGGACTCCATTGATGAGACGACTTACTTTTTGTTGAACTGGTTTGTACGAAGCAAAGGGTACAAGATCACCATGGTGAGGGATGCGCAGATGAAATTTTTCTACAAGTATGCGAACCAGGTGTTCTTCATCATTGATGCTGATGCTACAATCTCAGCACAGAATTTTGGATATCTGATAGATGCTCTGGCAGACTAGCCAGTATGCTTTGGCACTACATTATACAAAGTATTTTAGCGCTGGATCAAGCACAAGAAGTTTGGGTAGTGAGAGCACATATCTCACGACTATGCAACCATTTCAACATTCTTACAAAAGCAGAGCAGGTTGTCTTGGCAGGAAGGATGCTGACAATAATGATGATTGATTTATCGAGCCTCCTGCAGGGCGCCACTGTTCCACAAGACCAACTAGCAGCCATGGAGGTTGATGCAGTAGTAGTCCCGAAGGATACAGAGTCGGATGTTGCTGCACACACTATTCCCGAGCCCTCTGCTGCACTCAAAACTTTGGCTGTTGTTCCAGTTTTGGGTAGGTCTTCTCAGAAGCCGAGGAGCCCTACATCTACCGTCTTTGACACCCAAAAGCAAAATAAAGGAAAGGGGTTCGATGAGGAATCCATAGAGGAGGATGAAGAGGACAACATAGATAACCTTTACAAGTGGTACCATCAACTATCCCTAGTTGCCAAGGATATTGTTGGCAAAATCCATGCTTACGACCTACACATACAAGACAATATGATGTAGATGTTCCAGCAAATGGACGAGTTGAACAACAGACATTTTCTTGCTCGAGTGCCAGAGAGATTTGGAATTAGCACAACAATTGCACGAGGATCTTAATACATGAAAGATTTTTCTTGTGGCATAACTTTTTAATGGTAAGTCTGAATTTAGTGCAGTTTGGTGCATTGGAAAGCACTTGACAAGGGCTTTCAAATGATATGTTAGTTGACGACTTTTGAGCTACGATTAAAAAGTTATGGCAAGTCAAATGTATTAGTGTTATAATATTTTAATAATATATTTATTCAAGCTACTTTAGTGACATTAGAGGAGTTTTGAACTCCAAAAAGACCCTTTAAGAATTCGTGCAAGATATTGGTTACTTATAAAATGTCTGTTGACAACCAGATTAACATCCGACTCCATTTCAATCGAAACAAGTCAGGACTGTACCAATTTAACAACTTTTAAGTGCTATCTCCTTGGGGAATAACATATCAAATCTAGATTGGTATAGCACAACAGTTGGGTTTGTGCACAAGTCAAACCCATGCTGGCAGAGTTTCGACTAGCAAGGTTTATACTTGCACGGAGTAGACAAGAGCAGTTGGTTTAGATCTTGAAGGACAGTCCTTCAGATGGTGTTCAATGCCACAATTTTCACAAGCTAGTGAAAAGCGAAGTTTGTCTGGACAACGAATACTAGGATGTTTACCTACATAGAGAAAACATCCGCATATTGTTGGAAATTCATGCGTTGCAAACACAGCTTGGTTAGGATCATAGAGCATTAGGATCATACAAATAATATACGACTATCTCAATGGAGTACCCCGGTTGAGTAGTGTCTTCCACATAATAAGTTGCTGGATTGATAGAATTGAGATTAATATAATGGACAGCTAACTGTGGAGCAGGTTGATTAACGACAAACTGTTGATGTGGTGGATACTTATTGAGTGCAGTTGATCGTGGTTGATAGACTCTTGGTCGTGGAATGGATTGTTGTGGATTTTAAGCACGGTATTGTCGATACATGGGTCTGGATTCTACCGGATAATGGCATTTTAGTTGGGGACATTCATTGGCAATGTGATTCTGTGAACATATAGAACACCATATATTTTCTCTTGCTGGAAATAATTTGTTAGCAATATTTTTCATAGTGGTCTAGAATCAACAGTAAGTTTCTCCATATAAGTTTGTTGAGGTTTCTGTCAAGTTTCCATTTGATGTAGAAGTTTGAAAAATTGGGCGATATTTTCATACTTTGGATGATTAAGATGTTTGAAATTTTTGGATTTCTTTTCATGGCTATCAAAGTCTTCATTAGACCCCTCGTCTTCTTCGCGGATGGCATCAATCATTATAGTCTTAAGTTGACCATAAAGGTCGACTGATTTTGGTTCTCAACGAATGTTTTAAGGCAGTCCAACCAAGAACAATGTGATCGCCATTCGTTTAGTGATATTATCGTCAACACATTCTACCTTGAGATGTTTAAAATGCTCAATGTAGCTTCTAACAAAATCTTCGCGGTGCATCTTAATATGAGTGATTTGGATGAATGCCGGGGCTTTGAGTCAATTTAGAAGGTTTGAAACATTTGATAAGAGCGTCTTTGAAGGTATTCCAAGACAAAAGATCAGGAGCTTCGAGGTTGAGATACCACTCTTTGGCAATTCCATAGAGTACCATCGGGAATAGTTTGAGCTTTTCAGTTTCAGAGGTGTCTCCATAGAAGTGACATGCATTATCAAAGTCTTGGGAAATCTAACTGGGTCAGATTCTCCATCATACTTTGGTGCATCGATGCGGGAAATTCTACGTTCTAGTTGTGGAAGACAGGATTGGAAGATTCAGCATGATCTCGAGACATGATGCAGTATGAAGAGTAGAATACTAGTATAGATGATCAAGACAATATTGTACTTGGCCAAAAAAGGTGATAAAGGCGGTTTTGTTGTCGAATAGAAAATTTGGACAAGAATTGGACTTTTCTGGTGTAACAGAATTTATAGACAAGACTAGGAATCGTGGACAGGCTGATGAATCAGAATACAGTACGCACAAATTCTGATAGGGACTTTACACTGTTAAAATACTAATTTTTTTGAAAGTTTTTCAAAACATGGAATTCGTAGGGGGTGTATTGGAATGTTTCAGACTACGGACAACTTCATAGTAGGGTCGGCGATTTCTGAAATGAAAGTTTTGCTAACAAACAAGGAAATTAGTGAAAAAAGTACTTTTATGATAGAAAACAGGCTAAATCTCTTAGATAGAATTCACAGAGCTGCTGGAGGACTGATCTTGGATATATCTAACCTTAGTAGGACTGGTGAATTTTAATACAAAGATTTGGTTGGGAAATAGAGGATTTTGGTAGTAAGACATGGTATTTCAAAAAATTTGAGCAAGAAAATCGTAGAAGTGATAGGATGAAAGAATAGGGTCTGTTATGGTTGCAAACAGCTCAACGAATTCTGATATACTTGATTGGTTGAAAAAAAATATCACTTGGGTCATTTCTTTTAGAGAAAATGCCCAAGTTGGCACTTTTGTTGCTTCCCTCCGTCTTGATGGGTTTCTCAGCGTTTAGGACCTGAAGAGAAGTCTTGTCAATGTTGGAAGTATTTCTACTCTTCTACGGTGGCTACATCTAATGAGGGGTTCGTGCGTGTGGTATAGTAGTGGTAGACCGGTCGTCCACCTTCTAAGATCTACAAATGCTTTCAAATAAAAAACATAAATAACGGGAAAGGAGCACCAAGGCTTCCCAACTGGTGCTCAAAACGAAAATTAAACTAAGCTTGGCTAAGGCATTGTTGGAGGGTTTGTAGATCTCAAGGTAACCCTAATCCTAGTTAGTAAGTGAGAGGAATTTGGCACCCTGCGTGTGTAAGTCCAACCCAATGACCACATAGTTATTTGATTGATTAGTTAAAAGTTAATAAAGGACTTTAGGCCCTTTTGCGGGACTTTTAATGTCGCAGGGCCTAAATGTCAAGTTAGTGAATAAAGTTGGGTTTCCCTCCAGTTTTGATGGTTCCCACACTTTTTTGAATCTGAATAAAACGAAAGGCAAGATTGGACCAATAGGATTCAAAGGCTAGGGTCCTCCTCTCTACTATAAAAAGAGACCAACTCGAGTTGCTCCTGATGTTCATTTTCTCATTTCAATAAAGCAGATTGGTTCTCTTTAGAAATGGATTGATGAATGTCCTTGCTCTTCCTCTCTTTTCCTCCATTTCTCATGCTTTCTTTGGATTTTGCTAATTGTTGGATTTGATCATTATTGGGATTGCTATTTCTTTTGCTTTTTGTGAGAGAGAAAAGGAGAGAGAGAAGAGTAAGTTTCTATCATTGTTGTGGATTTAGGATTAATGGATGTTAGTGGTAGATCCTCCATTCATGTTAAAATCTGAACTATACTATCGCTCTCATGGGAACGAACCTCCTTGTGACAACTAACTCCATCTCTTTGATGCTAGATTGACTAGATCTTGGATTCAAATTAGGCAAGAAAAGAAACCCACTACAATTTTGGCGCCATTGCTGGGGAGCTATGCCAATTTTTCAGTTTGCAGCATGTTTGGTTGATGGTTAGCTTGCATTAGGCATCTTGTCGTGGCATGAATAGTGTTAGATCTGCATTTTAGGGTTAGTTTGGGATTGATTTTGCTTGATTTGAGTGGATTTGCTTGTTTGAAATCTAATCTGATTATTAAACAGGGAAAGCTATTCAGATCACCAATCTTAAAATCCATTTGGATCTGAGATATCAGAGAAAATAACAAAAATTGGTCAAATCTGTCAAATTTGGTCAAAAAGAGGCAAAAAAACGTCATCAAAGCTTAGAACTTTTTACCCTCTTTCAGGAAACCTTCGCCGAGTTGCCTACACCTTTGGTTTTGTTTAAAAACCTTCAGTTTGAAAGGCGAAGATTAATTCCTAGCAGATTTCCAAAAACATCAGAAAAACCACCAAAACACACCAAAAGTTATCAAAACCCTAAAAAATACAGAAAAAGAACCGTCGCTCGATTCATTGTCCTTAGATGTGATTCAGATCTATCTACTTCCAGGTCGACGAAAAATAATACCAAAAATAGAAAGGATTTCAAAGGATCAGTTGTCATATTGTCATATTTTTGCCAAAAAAGTCATTTTTTTGCAAAATTACCAGTATTACTCTTGATCCTTTGCCAGAACCTTTGCCGAGTTTCCAGACCATTCTATGTGTAAAAAAATACTATTTTTGAATTCGACGAAGATTCATCTTGATCAGATCACAAAAAATCCTGATTTTTACCCTTGCCAGATTACGGAAACTGTATTTCCTTATGTCAGAAACCTTCGGCCGGTTTTCCACAGTGTCAGATCTTCCATTTGAGAAGTCGACGAAGGTTATTTTCCAAGAGATTGTCAGAAAAGTGTTCAGAGAGTTTTTACCCAAAATAGCACTGTTGAACCTTCGTCGAGACAACCTTCACATAGAGAACCTTCGCCAGTCCTATTTTTAGTTTTTGATTTTCTAGATCAAGTCTCTGTCAAAATTTGGATCAAATCTGATATATTCTGAATTGGATTCTGAGAAATTTATCATTTTTGAGAAGTATCGATTGATTGAATTTCGGAAAGTTTTTCATCATATAGAATCAGATTCTTGAAAAGTGGAATAGAGCTAGCAGATCTAATCTGAGATAGTTTTTTGAAAAAATCTATATCCAATCTCATTATTGATTTGATCTAAATTTGTAAAGATGGCTGTCCCTAGAGCTGCTCCTGGAGGTGCTCCACAGGAGGTCAATCCAATTATTATTAGAAGAGCACCCCGATTGGATCTACCCAAATCTAATGGATTAACAGTAGCTTAGAATAAAGAAAGTGCACCCTTGATGGTGGTCACCAGAGCACAAAAGCAAAAAGAACCAGTAGTGGATCCAGTACCTGCTGATTCTATACCATTGAACTTTACACCAACAACATCGGGAGTCTATCCAAATCTCAATGCAGAAAAACGAAGATATCAGGATATGAGACAATGGATTAAACATCTGCAAGAAGAAGAGGAACTTGAAGCTGCTAAAGTAACACCTGAAGTTCGGTCTTCACCATTGCGGCCTCCAAGAAATTTACGTACAGATATGAATGATCAATTACATCATCACGAAAAACCCTTCAAGTATTAGAAATCAATGATAAACTTCATTGTACTGTTTACGATGCACATTAATGTTGACAACTGTGACCAGCTGTCAATAGTCGTAGGCTAGTCTATTAGTATACTCGTAGTTCTTCTCTCTCTATCAGGGTTCAGGGTTTACTTGTACATTTTACATTCTGTATGAGTTAGTGTGATAGTGTGACAGTGCGTGTTCTTCTTCCACCTTCTTGTGGTGATTGCTTATGGTGAATGCTTGATGTTGCATATCTAATTCTTGACATGGTATCAGAGCAGCGATAGTCCTGCGTGCTTGATCAGTGGATACAGCTTGTCATAGGCTCCGCAACAAAGTGAGAAAGTCCTTCACGGGAAGTGAAAGCTTGGAGAGACAAAAACAACTGGAAGAAATTCTTCTTTGGTGTATTTTGTAGGGTTGGAGCTCAGAATCATCAGTAAGGAACGAAAGCACAGTCCCGAAGGCATCAGAAAGGCCAGGGCAGCATCAGACAGATTGAAAATCTGTTGAGTGGGGGAGATTTTAACAATACTTCCTAGTTATTGTGGAAAGTGCTATTTGTGTGAGAGGTTTGCCAAGAAATCTCTCATTTGTCTGTCTGGAGTACCACAAATCACACTAGACAGTGTCTAGTGCTACCATTCAGAGTTAGAAGGTTTCATACTTTTCACATTATTGATCTCTGTCTTTTGAACGATGACACATTTCAAAATTTTGCAAAGAGGAGGCGGCGTAGCCGCCGTGCCGAAGTGGGGAATCTAAAATATTCCCTCTGAAAGTTCTTATATTCTCTCTATTTTTAATCTTTTCTGTACCATTATTGGATCGACATGCTAGAGGTAGAAAAAATCTTGAGCAGTCGTACATCCACACGTCATACAGATATAACATATCCGTATCAATATCAGATCGACACGCTAGAGGTAAAGAAAACCAAGAGCAGTCGTACATCCGCGCATCATATCGATATCACATATCAGTACCAATATCGGAGCGACGCGCCAGAGATAAAGAGAATCTCGAGCAGTCGTGCACCCGCGCGTCGTACCGATATTAGGAGTACAACCAAAAAATTTACAATTTTGTGGTGTGAATAAATTTTGTGATCCAGACTCATCTATCCAGTAATGGCAACTCTAAGCGAGAGTGTTCTTAATGAGTCAAGCAAATTGAAAGGTGCCGGCAACTATGCAGTTTGGAAATTCAAACTGAAGAACATTTTGATGGAAAAGGAGATATGGGAGATCATGACAGGTGAAGAGACAAGGCCAATGATTGAAGAAGATCAACGGGCATTTGATAGGAGAAGAAGGAAAGCCCAAAATGTCATCAACTTATCAGTTAGAGATGCAATTATTCCCTATATTTCAGATTCAGAAGGACCAAAAGAAACGTGGGATACATTGAAGGCATTGTTTGAAATGACATATACATCTCGAATACTATTTTTAAAGACAAAGTTGCATACATTGCAGATGGATGATGGCGCAACTATTGCCGATCACATACTGAAGACCAAAGAGATCCATGATCAATTAGCAGCAGTTGGAGAGCGAGTACAAGATCGTGAGATCGTGCAATTGACATTGAATAGTCTGAGTGTCACATCAGATGTTTGTGAAAAATATAGCCACAAGAGAAAATATTCCAATCTATGAAGAACTAGGTGGATTGCTTTTGCAAGAAGAGCAATGTCAAGAGAACTTGAATCATCGTAACAGGAGCTATGATCAAGCTCTTGCAGTTAGAGGATGAGGTGGAAGATTTGGCCTTGGAAAGTATCAATCGAGAGGAGGAAACTCAAGCCGAGGATCGTTTCAGCAATTTCATGAGCAAGTCAATGATAGTCTGAATCGAGGTAATCGGAATCAAGACCGAGGTCAAGAACGCGGCTATTCAAGACAAAATAAACCTGGAAATTGTAGGTACTGCAACAAACCTGGTCGCTGGGAGCATGAATGCTTCAAGAAACAGAAGGAGATGGAACAAAGAAAAGACAAATGGCAAGTGGGAAATTATACTGATCAACATCAATTTGATGACTATTATTATGAAGACAATTATACTGGTCAACATCAATACGATGATGATCAATATGAAGATGACACAGGTGAGAGTCCAAAATTGTTTATTACAACATTAATGACAAGTGACGAAGCCAAGGATACCTGGTACATTGATAGTGGTGCATCCAAGCACATGCCTTCAAGGAAAGAGTGGTTTTCAGAACTCAAGAAAACTAACAATGGTGATGAAGTTGGACAAGTTGATGGCAAATTGCTATCTATTAAAGGAGTTGGAGTGGTACCAGTGAAGCTAGCCAACGGGAAGATAAAGCATATAAGCAATGTGCAATATGAACCTGGCTTAGCTAACAATCTACTATCTGTTGGGACGATGGCTGATCAACAACTCAAGGTTGAGTTTGACAGTGACAAATGTCTTGTCAAAGACATCAAGAATCACTACAGGAGCTAGAGTCAACGGGAACTGACTCTACAAATTGAATGCGAGATCTTTTACTCAAGCTATGGTAAGCACTGTTGATAGTCGAAGTGATCTTTGGCATCAAAGGTTTGGTCATATCAGTGCTCAAAGCTTGCAAATCCTTAAAAGAGGTAATCTAGTTGTTGGATTGTCTGATATGTCTTTTGAAGGAAAAATTTGTGAGGATTGCATTTTGGGAAAACAGCATAGAGAGAGATTTCTCAAAGATGGAGCAAGAAGAGCCAATGGTATTCTTGATCTTGTTCATAGTGATCTGTGTAGACCAATACAAACTAGGTCCATTAGTGGTTGCTACTATTTCATCACATTCATTGATGACTATAGTAGACATATCTGGATTTATTTCATAGGCAAGAAATCTGATGTTTTTGCCAAGTTTAGAGAGTTCAAGGCTCTAGTTAAAAAACAAACAAGTTGCTATATTAAGACCCTCAGATCAGATGGTGGCGGTGAGTATTTTTCAGCAGAGTTTATAAATGCAAGGATCAGGGGATCAAGAGACAAACCACTACACCCTATTCACCACAATAGAATGGAGTTGCAGAATGGAAAAACAGATCCATTGTGGAGATGGCTAGGGCAATGCTTAAGAGCAAGGTTTGCCAAATACTTTTTGGGCAGAAGCATGCAACACAACTACTCATATCTTGAATTGGTGTCCTATGAAGTTCGTGGAGGGTAAGACACCTTACGAAGTTTTTATTGGAAAGAAACCTAATGTTTCTCATTTACGAATATTTGGTTGTGATGCTTACGCTCATGTACCTGATGAAAAATGAAAGAAAATGGATGCAAAAGCTGTTAAGTGTATTTTCAGTGGATATGATGAAAGAGCCAAGGCATACAGGATGTATGACACAGATGCACAAAAGATCGTGATTTCCAGAGATGCTACTTTTGATGAGATGGGTCAAAATGACCAAATAAAATTGAAAATTGATCCCTCTAATGATAAAGCTAAAATGAAAGTGAAGAAAGAAGTTGATGTCGATATGGAAGAGCCAATGAAAAAAGACAGGGTCAATAATGAGATTCCTAGGAGAGTGCCTAAGTGGTACTTGTCAGTAACAAGTGATGCTAATAAGGGAGATACTCCCAAATCAAGTGAGCAGGGAGAGCTTAGAAGATCAAGTAGAAATCAAAAACCTCCTGCAAGATTATAGATGAATCTAGCCCTAATGGGTTCTGTGCTCAAGGCCTAGGAACCAAAAACTTTTGGGAAATCAATGATAAACTTCATTGTTACTATTTACGATGCACATTAATGTTGATAGTTGTGACCAGCTGTCAATAGCCATAGGCTAGTCTATTAGTCTACTCGTAGGTTTTCTCTCTCTATCAGGGTTCAGGGTTTACTTGTACATTGTACGTTCTGTATGAGTTAGTGCGATAGTGTGACAGTGCGTGTTCTTCTCCGCCTTCTTGTGTGATTGCTTATGGTGAATGCTTGATGTTGCATATCTAATTCTTGACATTAAGATGATTGAACCGGAAGCACCGCATACAGAATTACTCATGAACATTTTGTCTAGCAAAATCAGTATTTCATTGGGAGAGTTCCTAAAGTTGGTGCCAAAAGCAAAAGAAGTCTTAGCGCAAAAGTTAGCTCAAGAAGAATCAGAAGACCATCAGGAGCCGCTTTTTTGTGCTGGATTTGAAGAATCTAATGATGTACTCCATGTTGGAGCCGCTCGGGAAAGTGAACAAAAAAATATCACTCTACCAATACAACATACACAATTTTCTAAAGAAGTAGCCATGATAGATGGCGATTCAAGAGTTAACCTGATTTCTACAAAGTTATGTACAAAATGGGGCCTTACAAAGATTAAGCCTGCTACTTTTGCTATTAAGCTAGCTGATCAAACGATAGTTCATCCACGAGGAATGGTGGAAGATATATCTGTCAGGATTGTAGGAGTACAGTTCGTCATTACTTTCGTCATGATGGACTTACCAGAAGCACCAAATGTCTATCGAGTTCTCTTCAGACGTCCATGGTTACGAGTTGTGCAAGTAATTCATAACTTGGGTACCGACAAAATCACTTTTGAGAATCGTGAACGTGCAGTTAAAATTGATCCTACGACTTGGACTATCAAGCCAGTGGTTCAAAAAGCGGATGACGATTCATCAACAACGGATCACACTTGTGATCGACCAGAGAAAAAATTGGGAGTTCAATACGATTCTCAAATGGATACTGTCAATTGGAACGAAGCTCTTGCAACAATTGATTGTACAGCAGGATATATATGTCAACAAGATATTCAATCAGAGATGAGCGAGATTTTCTTATTAGATTGAACTTTGGATACACCAATCACGTTTCCACTAAATGTGCTGAATGTAGTTTGGATATCAATGGGACCTATACCAGATCCAATTGAGGATGATCTCATACTAGTGAGCCATGCCTTAACTTATCATGGCAATGCAGAACTTACGGATGAACAGATTCTACATCATATGGATCCGACCAGATTTGGAATGCGTAATGTTCCTGATGAACCAACAATCAAATCGCCCAAAGCAGTTATATTGAAGGGAGACATGATCACATGTTCGATGATGAAGAAACAAGCAAAGCAGCATTATTATACGGTCCTGAAATGGAAAAATTTCCCTCAAAAGATGGATTGAAAGAAAGTGCCATCTCTATTGGATAAAGGCAAAGGAAAATTCAAGAATGATTTTTCAAGTCAGATTTCCAGCAAGACATCATCGTCTAGGAAGTCTTCGCTTGTGAAGAAAGATTTATCATTCCAAAAGTCATCACCTCCACGATCAATTCCTACTAAGAAGACTAAACGAAGATCCAAGACAAGTCCTTTCGAAAAAGAACAAGCAAATGTAGTCCAGCATGATATGTCAGAGCATTTTAAACGTTATACACTGGATGATGTGGTTGTCATGTTACCTAAATCACATCGTGAACCTGAAGAACACATGCCGAAATCTAAAGAGGTTTACGATGGCCCAGATAGGACGCAGCCAATGAATCTTGCAGAACCAAGAGAACCAGAAAAGATTATACAAGTGGGATCACAACTTACTCTTGAACAGTATCAAGCACTCCATTTGTTACTTATTAAGTATCAAGATTGCTCTGCATGGACTTATCAAGATTTGAAGGGTATTCCAACATCAGTCATTGAACATACCATACCTTTAGTACCTGATGTAGTACCAAAGGTTACAAAGTTCTATCGCTGTAATCCTAATGTGGCAGATCGGATAAAGAAAGAACTTCAGAGATTGCTTGACACCGATTTCATTTATGAGATCAAGAATACCGAATGGATTTCACCAATTGTCATTGTTTTTAAGAAAAATGGGAAATTGGGAATTTGTGTGAATCTCAAAGCATTGAATAAAGTGACACCAAAGGATCACTTTCCGTTACCTTTTACTGAAAGCATTTTGGATCGTCTTGCTGGAGTGGAAGCTTATAGTTTCCTGGATGGATTTAGTGGCTACAACCAGGTTAAGATTGCACTTGCCGATCACCACAAAACTGCTTTTGCAACAGAATGGGGCACCTATGCTTACAAAGTAATGCCATTTGGACTCTGTAATGCACCAAGTTCATTCCAAAGAGTAATGCAATTTGCCTTTAAAGATTATCTGCAGAAATTTCTTGAAATTTACTTGGACGACTTGGGAGTTCATAGTACAGATAAAGACCACCTGGATCGATTGGAGAAAGTCTTTGAAAGATGCCGCAAATATCAGATTTCTCTAAATTCAAAAAAATGCCAAATATGGGTTTCGCACGGAGTTGTGCTTGGACATGTGATATCAAGACATGGTATTGCCACCGCCAGCAACAATTCGAGGAGTTTATGTGTTTATGGGTCATGCGAACTACTATCGAATTTTTATTATCTTCTTTGCGGATTTAGCACGACCTATATACAAATTAACTACTATTCCTATTTGGACAATAGAGGCCTTAGAAGCCTTTGAAAAATTAAAAAAAGCATTATCTTCAGCACCAGTACTGTGTTCTCCAGATTGGACATTAGAGTTTCATGTTCATACGGATGCCTCAAAATACGCCATTGGATCAGTTTTGATGTAGCCAGGTGACTATAAGAAGGATTATCCTATACGATTTGCAAGCAGACAACTTACAGCTTCAGAGAAGAATTATTCAACAACAGAATGTGAAGCACTAGCCATGATTTTTTTTGTTCAAAAATTTTGTCACTACCTCATGGAAACGCACTTTGCATTTTATACGGATCATCAACCATTACTTTACTTGGTAAATAAGACGTGTAATACTGGACAATTGCAAGATGGTTATTATTATTGACTGAATTTGACTTTCGAATTGTGGTCAGAAAGAGAAAGCAACATTATCTAGTCGATCACGTTTCGCGAATTGAATCTGCACCAGTTAATACTGAAGTGGATGATGAACTACCAGATGCTGCGTTGTTCTATGTTGAAGCAGTACCTGAGTGGGTGGCATATATTGTTGAGTACTTAATGCTAGGACAACCAAATGACTCTTTGACAAAAGTACAGAAAAGACAATTGATCCATAAGGCTCAACCTTATTTGTATCGTCGTGGAGCAGATAATATTTTACGAAGATGTGTTTTACCGCATGAAGTACCAAATTTAATCATGTTTTCACATGATGGCATGGGTGGAGGACACTTCTCTACAGATATTAATGTTCGCAAACTTTTGCAATCCGATTGTTGGTGGCCTACGCTTCATAAGGACACAAAAAATTTTATTCAGACATGTGATGTCTGCCAGCGAGCACGACGACCTACTCGACATATTTATGAACCCTTACATCTGGTTTTATCGCAAGCACTATTTGAAAAATGAGGACTGGATTATGTTGGTCCTATTCATCCTGCTGCGCAAGGATCTCAGGCCCGATACATTATCGTCGCAACTGATTATATGACCAAGTGGGTTGAAGCCAAAGTTGTCAAACTGGCTGATGTGAAATCTACGACCAAGTTTCTATATGAAAATATTATATCAAATTTGGATGTCCAATCAAAATTGTCAGTGATCGAGGTACACACTTTGTTAATCAAACAATAAAGTGTTTACTGGAAGATTTTTTGGTTATACACAGATTTAGTACTCCCTATTATCCCAGAGGGAATGGCCAAGCTGAATCTTCCAATAAGATTCTCTGCACCATTATGACAAAGATAGTTGAAGCGAGTCGGTCTGATTGGGAACATAAACTATATGCAGCATTATGGGCATTCAGAAGCGCTTACAAAAATAGTACAAATCAAAAACATTTTCAACTGGTTTATGGTCAAGATGTTGTTATGCCAATTGAATTTGTAATCCCATCTTTACGCATAGCAGCAATGGAACGATTAAATGATGATAAGTCTTTACAACTTCATCATGAAGCGTTGCACAAATTATGTGAAACCCGATTGATGACAGTTTATGCCTTAGCAGCAGAGAAAGCCTGCCGCAAGGCATGGCACGATCGTCGATTGCACAAGAAAGATCTGGAAGTAGGAGATCTTGCATTGATGTACAAAACCAATCTGATCAAGGGTAAGTTGAAATTTACTGATGAAGGCTCGTATAAAGTGAAGGAAATTCTGAACTATGGCACAATAATTCTTGAGCACTTGGATGGAAAATGATTTGATACTCCGGTAAATGGCAACCGATTACGCAAGTTTTGGCAGCTTGTTCTACTAGTTCAGCAAGCTTGATCTCAATATAATTTTTTTAATTTTATTTTTTTTTCAATTTTTTGTTTTCAGTATTTAATTTGCTGACTTTTTTGGAAAAAGACAGTTACAAAAAAAAGAAAAAAAAAAGAAGGAAAAATAAGAAAAGACTGATGAGCAAAAGTCAGGAAGTTATCAGCATAAGAAAAATGAAGCACAGTATTTTTTAATGGAAAATGACTAAGAAAATCACTGTTTTGGACAGATTTGGCCAATACAGTATCAAAAACCTTCGCTGAGCTCTCAGATTGTACATCCACCTTTGATTTATCTAAATTGAGGTGGGCGAAGATTTTTGACAAGAAAAAATTCAATTTTTGAGTCAGGCGAATGTTCAGTGATATGCCATTTTGAGAACCTTCACCGAGCATCATAACCTCATTATGAACCTTCGTCGACCTGCTAGATGATCTTAAAATGTCAAAATTAGGTTGTCCATAGGTTCAGATTGTGAAAAAATGCATTTATGACAGTACCTGGACGAAGGTTCATCCTTCGCCAGCCCTGAAAGATGTTTGCCTGATAGGTTCAGATCCCTAGAAACCTTTGCCAATATTTTTATAGCCTATTTTTATAGTACTATACATGCCTGCAAATTTTTGTTCAGAACTGATCAGCCAAACTACTATTCAGTGTAATGGACCCACCAAATTCACCTATAAGTTGGCTAAATTCGATTCATTCCTCACTTGTGCTAGCGAAGCTCTTGCGAATTTTTCTTGCGACCAAAGGCTTCCAGATTTCCTGCATTGCCTTCTGATACACTTTCACGCATTATAATTCCTTTCTAATCATCATGTCTTCTACCGATACTTCCCAGTCTCCACGCTATACTATCCATCGTGATGTCCCATCTGCAACGGACATCATGATTCTTCCTAGCACAAGCATGGTCACTCAGTGGATGACCCTTGCGGAGCCTTTACTCACTACAATGGGTATTCATGAGAGAGCCTTTTCGGGATGCATCAATATGGATTTCATCATTCTTGCCTTCAGTATGTGGAAGGAAGAGAAATCCAAGTTTTATATCACCTTCCAAGGAGCCACACACAAGGTGCACATCACTAAGGCCGCACTTGCAGCTATAGAAATCTCATCCGGTATGCAAGCTTCACCCAATCACAAGCACGCCAAACAGGCCATCAAGCCATACATTGACCTCACCAATGATCTACACTGGACTAATGATGGCTACCTTCTGGAAGCCATCACTGAGCCTTCCATCCACGCCATGCCCAGCTGTTGAATCATTTCTTGATGGTTGGCAATCTCAGAAAAGATTGCATCACATCTCAAATCCTTCATAGCATAGTGGAGTCCCACACTAAGTTGGCCAAAGCCCCTCTTGAACAATCTAATTGGTTCAAGACTATTTATGGTGAGCTCAAGCGAGCTATTAAGGCCAATACAAAGCAGCAGTTTGCTGCTGGCTCTCTATTGTCCCTCTTAGCCGCTTCTCACTTAGAAAACAGAATCCATGGATTCCACCTAGATTCTGTGCTTTCGATCTATGAAGAAGCACCGGCCGAGTCATCTCATCAGGCCTCAAGTTCTCATAGTCGTCGTCATCCACGCAGCGAGATCGTAATTCCTGACTCGCCTTCCGCGTCACGATGTCGCACTAGGCATACCTCGTCAGCTGCGCTTCCACCCCCTGTTGTTGTTCGCACTGAACTTCCCATTCTCCTCGTCTTTGATGCTTCCCTCGCCTCTGCTCCCATACAAGGACAGTCTGTGACCATTGGACCTACCATTCCCATCACAGCTGCCCAGGCCGCCTCACCCCCACACACCGAAGCAACCTCACCCAACACACAGTTCTTCATGGATATGTTCGATGATTCTGACCCCCTTGGGGCCACCGAAATCTTTGAAATGCCCCAGATCCCAGCACCCTTTAAACCCCAATCCCCTGGAAGAGGATTCGGACATATCCATGAAGCTACTGTTGGTGTCGAAGATGTCAGTCAGCAACCACCCACACAGGGTAGCCCAGCCACAATTCGGGTCGACACAGCTGTAAAGTCACCGAAGCAGTTCGACACCATGGTGCCTGAAGGGTTTGAAGACGAGGATATTTTTTAAGAAGAAGAGACCTTGGCACCTATTCCATGCCTACCAAGGACAGTACCATCAGGGTCTCCTGTTGCTGCCACCTCCACGACCGTCAATTTTGGTGATGTTCTAAGGTTAGTTTCAAGCCTTGGGCAAGTGATCTAGTCTATGCTGGATAAGAAGAAGAAAATGGAACAGAGGATCTCTGATCTAGGATCCAAAAACACTCTGATCAGCTAGAAAATTGTCCAGCTGGATCGAGAGTTAAAAATAGTCAGACAACATGAAGAAAAGTCTGAAAGCAAAAAGAAATCGGCCCAGCAACAAGCTAATCACTTGGACACCTACATCAGCTCCCTGCAAAACGCCCTGACAACCGCACATAATCAAGTAGATAAGGCAGTGCAAGATGCCAAGCAACAGGTGCAGCTGCTGAAGGGGCAAGTACAGATGGCCGAACAAGATTGCACACGGCTTCAATGTGAATTGGATGCGACCACCCTTGAGCGTGATGCCTATCTGCAAATGCAAATACCCGATCATCCGGTCACACCGACGGAGATTGCATATTTATTCAAGAAAGTGGAAACATACAAAGTGGCCCTTCAGGGAATCCAAGGCCGCTTTGATAGGTTCAAAGGAGCAGCTTCAACCGAGTTGGCAAAGGCAAAAGAGACCATCAACGCCTATGAAAAAGCCGCCGCTCAAGTGTTGAAAGCCGAACCACAAATCTCCATCCCGATCATGCTGCAATTTTCCTCTTCGCACCAAGAAGCTATACAAATGGATACAAGGATTGATTCGAGCATGGATCAGGGGGGAGCTCCAGATCTAGCAGATCAACCGTCAACCATATCGGCAGTACAAGCGGGTCCATTCTCATCAAGGACAAGCCATTTATTCAAAAGGTCCATCAGCATCGAGGACCAGATCCAGACCTTCTTAAAGCAACATCCGCATGAGTCTTCGCGTGGTGGATGAGTTCTGAAATTTAAGACCTCTGAGATCGAGGCCGACAAAGAATTGGACAAAATACCTGCACTGGGAGAGCAGCCGGCATGGAGAATCATGATTTTTGAGAAAACTCCAGAATCAATTAGGAGTTATGTCACCAGCCCTCGCCAGTTGCAGGTAGATCCTTATTATGTGCCAATGTTGCAAAGACATAAATGGAAAGATTTGGAATTGACTATGTACAAAATCACCATCCATATGCCCAATTGGCCAATCATCCATTAGCCTTATAGCTAGAACATTTCAGTGAATTTCCACCATGCCTTACAAGCATATCAGAGAGAATATGTCCGCTCTCCGGATCCAACAATGCGACAATCGGCAATGTTTGCTAAAGATCTAACTTTGTTGGCGTCAGTGGCAACCAAATGGGACAATTGCCTTCCTACCCTGGCATTCGATCCAAATAAGCCGATGAACTCAGAGCAAATCAAAGATCAGCTGCTGATTGTTTGACTGTATTTTTGTGCGGCTATGATGGGAGGCTCTTGGGAATCCCGCTTCACCTCATGGACAACTTCCAAGTGGATTGCCAGAGCCCACCATTGTTACCTGCCACACAACTTGGATCTCAATACTGCACGCCTTGACTTTATGGAGAAGGTGCAATATCATTTAATTAAGATTAGGCGCAAAGCCAATAAAAGCTCCCAATAACTGCATATTGTAGGTGTCGTTAGACCGCCACCAGTTTTGGTGGGAGATACTGTTGGAGGGTTTGCGGATCTCAAGGCAACCCTAACCCTAGTTAATAAGTGAGAGGGATTTGGCACCCTGTGTATGTAAGTCCAACATGATGACCACATAGTTATTTGATTGATTAGTTAAAAGTTAATACAGGATTTTAGGCCTTTTTGCGGGACTTTTAATGTCGCAGAGCCTAAATGCCAAGTTAGTGAATAAAGTTGGGTTTCTCTCCAATTTTGATGGTTCCCACACTTTTTTGAATTTGAATAAAAAGAGAGGCAAGACTGGACCAATAGGATTCAAAGGCCAAGGTCCTCCTCTCTACTATAAAAATGGACCAACTTGAGTTGCTCTTGATGTTCATTTCCTCATTTCAATAAAGCAGATTGGTTCTCTTTAGAAATGGATTGATGAATGTCCTTGCTCTTCCTCTCTTTTCCTCCATTTCTCATGCTTTCTTTGGATTTTGCTAATTGTTGGATTTGATCATTATTGGGATTGCTATTTCTTTTGCTTTTTGTGAGAGAGAAAAGGAGAGAGAGAAGAGTAAATTTCTATCATTGTTGTGGATTTAGGGTTAATGGATGTAGTGTTAATGCTTAGTGTTAATGGATGTTAGTATTAGATCCTCCATTCATGTTGAAATTTGAACTATATTATCACTCTCATGGGAACGAACCCCCTTGTGACAACTAACTCCGTCTCTTTGATGCTAGATTGACTAGATCTTGGATTCAGGTTAGGCAAGGAAAGAAACCCACTACAATTTTGGCGCCGTTGTTGGGGAGCTACGCCAATTTTTCAGTTTGCATCATGTTTGGCTAATGGTTAGCTTGCAGTAGGCATCTTGTCATGGCATGAATAGTGTTAAAACTGCATTGTAGGGTTAGTTTGGGATTGATTTTGCTAAATTTTGAGTGGATTTTCTTGTTTGAAATCTAATCTGATTATTAAACAAGGAAAGCTATTTAGATCACCAATCTTAAGATCCATATGGATCTGAGATATCATAGAAAATAACAAAAATTGGTCAAATCTGTCAAATTTGGTCAAAAAGAGACAAAAGCCCAAAACTTTTTACCCTCTTTCAGGAAACCTTTTCCGAGTTGCAGACACCTTCGGTTTTGTTTACAGAACCTTCAGTTTGAAGGGAACCTATAGGCATACCCAACTAGCCAAGATAAACTAAATAACAAAATCTTGCTAAGGCTTACCCAACTAGCAAGATGACTAACTAAATCCTATCTAACACCCAAAGGAAGATAAATTGAAGATTGCAACTAATTAAGCATTAAGCAAATAAAAACATGCCACAATTAAAACCAATGAAAAGGACTTTCCAAAGGGAACACAATGAAAATGCAAGATAATAACAAGAAGCAATTTGCCATAATCTCAAAGTGTTATTTACAAGGGAAATGTCTCTCTTCTTATAGGAAGAAGGGCCTTCCATAAGCTTTCACTAGCTTATGGGATTAGTTTCTAAACTTGCCATTCTAAGGCTTCTAACTTAGAACTTAGAACTTGAGAATATCTAACTTTAGAACTTATAATAACTTAGAATCTTTCTAAGTTTAAGTTTCTTAAGTTTAAGTTCTAAGTTGTTTTATTAATTTAAGCTTCTACCGATGGACTTACAAAACATATGCAATAGTAGAAGTTCATTTACCAGTATTTACTCACACATGGACTTACAATACACATATTTACTCGCACATGGACTTACAATACACATGCCATGATGTTTTATTGGTTTTACTCTTTTGCTAACAATATACAATCCCATGGATCTAGGTTTTAAGTTATTTAAAGAGCAATGCTCTCAACCGATGAGGAGAAGGCCGAAATGAAGGGGTATCTATATCAATCGATTATTGGATCCCTAATGTATGCAATGGTCTCTACTAGGCCCGATCTTGCATACGCCATCAACTCTCTAAGCCAATATATGGCTAATCTTGGTATGATCCATTGGAAAGCTCTTTTAAAAGTTATCGTAATCATATATGTACGAGCTACCATCCATGTATGCATCTGCTATGGAGATGTCGATTCATCCGATATCCATACTCTTCATGGAAATACAGATGCAAATTGGGCAGACGATATCGACACTAGAAGATCGACTTCTGGACTTGTCTTCATGTTCAATAATGGTCCAATATCATGGAACAGTAAAAAAAAAAGCCTCCATTGCAATGTCATCAATAAAATCAAAATACATTGTTACCTCTCAAGCTACTAAAGAGGCAATTTGATTGAGGAACTGAGATTAGCATCAGACAAATTGCTCCAACTGTTATTCAGTGCGACAATCAGAGTGTTATTGCATTATCAATCAATCCTATATTATACTTTAGGAGCAAGCACATCAAGATTAAGTACCACTACATCATGAGCAATATACTCAAAGTCTGGAATTTTGCAGAACCCAATACATGGTAGCTGATATATTTACAAAAGGGTTAAATCAGGAAGCACACAAGAATTTGTGTGTTATCTTGAATCTTTAAATCAAGGCATTCAAGAATCAAGATTAAGGGGGGTGTTGGATTTCTATCCTCTCCATCCCCTATCTCACTACTAATCGAGATCCATTCATTTGTTGTATGTAAATATTTGTATAGTTGCATAGTCTACAGAAATACACTTGTTTTCTAATAGTCTATAGAAATACAAAGAAATCGGTGATAGTGTTTTGTCAAGTCAATTGACACCGACTATTTGGCCACCATTGATTATTCGACCACCATTCACCATTCAACTATTCAGCCACCAGCCGACACCGACTATTTGGCTTCGCCGACTAGTCGTATATCAGTATCAACTCAAATAGTCAACTCAAACTTTCGGTGGCTCAACAATACCTTTATCACTTCTAGACACAATCTCTAACAAGACCATATATTGTCTGAATGAGACTTCTAATAGCACGTAGTGCCTTAATCCTATTTGTAAAATACATGCTAAGCATTCTTTTAATTAACTAGTCATGTGTATATATCTAGCAACTTATCAGTTGCTCGGTTAGCTCAACAATTAATCTTGCATATTAATCGAATCGAACATCTAGATCGCAATTGTTTTGTTCTTTCTTTCTTCTATCATAGAGCATTGTTTTAGGAAGAATGCAACTCTTTCTGCATTCATACTGTATCTATTCACAACTGAATAATCAATGTTCCAATAATCTAGGTCATATACATCATGTTGAATGCTTATTTTATTTATGTTCTAATTGATTCTTGCTTGCAGATAAATTGTTTATAGATTAAATTTCTTTATATGACTGATAGTCTGAGTCGATCGTAATGCTATGAATTCTGCACTAAAACGCTTCCGCAAAGTCAATCAACCTACTTCATGCATGGTTATGGAATCGATCATATCGATCCGGTGACTTCAAAGCCGTGATCAAATAGGGTAGTTTTCGATTCGTCGAAGTCGGCCTGAATCCGATAGACGTAGCTTCATGCACCGAGAATTTTTTTCCTTGAGCATGTCTCCTCACAGAATCTTGACAATCCACCTATATACTTGTTAAAAATAGTAAGGATACTAGTTTTAACTATTTCTAAGTTGTTATGTACAATTGGCCGCAATTTGCCAAATAACAAATGACCAAAACTAGTTGATTTTCTTCACATATCTCCTATCTTTATGTCATTTGAAAATACCCATCTACATATTCATCACATACAAGAATAAAAAATAATCATTAATATATATGAAAAATGTGCTCGTTTAGATAACATTAAGACTCGTAAACAATACTTTGGCCTAGCATGATCGTCATGTCTGGACTAAGGATATTCACGATGGTGATAAAGTTTTACTTTACACATCTTCCAAAGACCATCTAGGAAAATTGAAATTCCGTAGCCAAGATCCTTATGTTGTCCAAAAATTGTTTACAAATGGTGTCATGCAATTAGACACGCTCGAAGGCATACCCCTTCACACCTTAGTCAATGGTAGTCGCCTACGGCGATACTATGAAGATACATTTACCATAGATCCTGTTTAAGAAGGACTTTCGGATTATTACTTTTTTTTCTTTGATTGATTTTCTATGTCTAATGATTAGATTATATTTTTTCTTGTGTTTTTTCCATGTATATTCCTACGTACATTTTTTTTGAACATCGTTGGTTTGGTACTTACTTTTGGAACATAAAAAATATATGAAGACTCGATTTTTGAAGCACAGTCTCGAAAAATATTTGTCGATATCTGTTCTTTTTTCTTTTCTTTTTTTTGTCCCTTGTAAATTCCTACCAACTTTAAAAATTTTCGATACTCTACAATTTTCGTGTTTTTGAAAAAATTTTGAGTCTTTGTAAAATTTTCGAGTCTTTGTAAAATTTTCAATACTTTACAATTTTTCGAGTTAATATAAAATTTTTCAAGTCAATGAAATTATTTTCGAGTCATCCCAAATTTTTTCAACGACTCATTTTTTTTCGAGTCATTAATTTTCAATTCATTAATTTTTCGATCCATTCTACATTTTTCTAATACATTGTTTTCTCGAGTCATTCTCATTTTTTGAGCCTTGTTATTTTTCGACCCTGAATTCCATCCGCCAGTTTCCGTGATAACTTGCATCCGACACCTACCCTAAATTTTGTAGTATAAATATGTCGGCCGCTCCTTCCTTTTTTACTTTATAATTTTTGGAAGAGTTCATGTTAGATTGACAAATCTCTGGCGCTTTTCATGATTGTTTGTTCTGATTTTGTCGATTTCAACTACAAACTGACTACTATCATATTGTCTTGTATTTCATCCATCTTCCATCGCTTCTCACATGCATGCATCCAACACAACTGTTCTTTGCATCCACCATCATCAATTCAGTTGCAGCCACCAACTGAATCCACACAATCTGCATCCGCTAACCCTTAGCACACAATTGCATCCGCAAATTTGTTTTTTGCATCCATCTCAGTTGCAGCCGTCATCTTTCCATCCCATCTGCATCTGCATCATGTATTCTTTTGCATCCAACTGCCATCTGCAAAAAAATTTCATCCGCCAAGTTTTCTTTGATTCCATTCAATGCCCTCCTCTTCTCTTTTTATTGCATCTGCCACCCTCTATCTGCCTACCTGCATTTTTTTAGTCTGCTTGTTTTTTTTTGAGTTTTTTCAATTTTTCGAGCTTGAACACGTTTTTGATATCCTACATTTTTTGAGCTTTTCTACCTATTTGATACACTTCATTTTTTGAGTCTCCTCAGTTTTTTTTTCGATACCTCTGAAATTTCGATACTATAGAGACTCCAAAAAGAAGAAATGGCAGAATTCGATTTTGATCATCACACCGAGGTACCAGAGATGCCTCCGACATTGAAATTGGTTCCATGTGAACATAGTGTCATACTTCAGTGGTACACACAAGCAGAGATGCTCTTCCAACTGTTTGAGTTTAAAATTCCTAAGTGGAAGAGACATCAGAGCCTCTACTTGATGTACCAAGCTTATGAATATTTTGCAACCAAAGAGTTGATGTTCCACACTAATATTTCCAATTTTCAGCTATGTGTCTACTTGGCTATTAGCAGTCTTACCACCTTTGGCTTCCCAAGTGGCCATAAAGAAAAACCGGTGAAGCTGACCAACATGATGCAGCAATTCTATGCCAAGTTCCTTGACACCTCCGTCGACAAGTGGAAGAACAAAGATGGCATCATGCTCGATGCCATCAAATCCAAGGAATTAGGAGCTTCCTATGCCTACCTCACCCGGTGCACATTTACACGCAAGACACATCTGTTGCGGATTTCCCTCCAGATTTTTGCCATGCTTGGAGAATCCTATGAAGCCCGCCACAACCTGTATAATTGGGCAAGATTTATCTCCAGACAGTCGATCCATACATTACAAAAGAGGGTCCCAATAACATCATTGGGCTACATCTTTTTTTATCTTGCTTGAAGTCAATCCTCTATCAACTTGAGGCTTGCATTGCTTCCACGAGATGTTGCTGCTAGTAGAGGCTATACACCATCCATAGCTTTAGCTACATCTTCCCCACAAGTTGCTGCAACTCATGAATGTCGCATCAAGAAGCGACACAACTAGTCATCACCACCAGTCTCTCAACTTGCTGATACCACACCACCACCGAAGAAGCAGAGGATGAAGATGACCGCCAACAAACTAGCTTTTGAATCTGACACAGACTCCGATAACCCACCGCCATTTACAACCAACCAGTTGACTCTGAAGAAACAGAAGAAGAAGATGGCTGGGTATGAAGATGTTTCATCTAGCAATGAAGACAATGAAGATGAAGAAGAAGACAGCCACCAGCCAAGATGCACCAGACGACGACGAATGTCGCATGTTGCCTCCTCATCTTAGCTCCAAATCATGGACACCTAGTAGCTACCAATGCAATCACCTGCTCGACATTCCAGATCGTAGTCTCCATCGAGACCACCTCAAGCTATTACATCACTCCCTTGTGTCCAGTCGGCTATAGCTTCTGTGGTGGCCATCCACCCACATGCAACAGTTTCAGGGGAGGGAGAAAGGGAGCCGCATGTAGTTAAATGAGCAAAAGACAAATTGTAGCTGATTCTATTCACGAAGACACAATAGAAGGAATAAGAGAAGCTGAACCTGATCAAGAAACAAAGGTAGAAGTTCAAGATCAACCAGCTCAAGTAATAGTGGAAGTCCAGAAAAACCAAACTAGTTGAAGAGAAAGTTAAAGACCCCTCTGCTCTAAAGCAAGACAATTTCATCGATATAGACGCTCTTGAATACTTCGATGAAAGCGATCTTGTAGAAGAGGAGGTGGAGACGGTTCCAAAGACAGTTGCACCAGTCACATCACTAACTTCTACCACTACCACCACCATTGTTGATACCACACCCGTCACCGCCTCTTTTATCCATGTTGCTACCATTCTTACCACCTCCATTGATACTATTGTAAATACTCAACTAATTGTTCCATTACTGTCTCATTCCACAGTTTCTCAGTTTTCCTTTCCTACTTACCATCGTTTCCTACTTAGTTTCCCATCCTTCCAGCCTATGATAATTTGCCCAAAAGAGCCAAGGAATCCTTGAAGTGGCATGTTGAGATCTCATACCACCTTCATTGGATGGTAGACCAACTAGCCCAACAGACAAACGAGCACAGAACGGCAAAGCATGACCTGCAGTTAAGATACGCAAAGTTGTTGACAATTATGAGAGCCTAGCATTGAGTAGTCTTAGACAGAGAATCAGTAAATGTGAGGTAGACGATTTTGAGCAAATAAACACTAAGGAATATTAGCAAACAAAGTCCAGTAGGTCCTCAGCAAACAGAATGTGGTCTGGACATCCATCTGGTGAATGTCCAGATCCTATGCAGCAACTATAGCCAACAAGGTGTGAATAAATTGATGTTTTACCATTGGACTGAAGGTGTAGATGTAATCTATTCCATAAACTTGCTCAAATCTTTTAACCACCAATCAAGCTTTCCATTTGGATATTGATCCATCTAGCTTAAGATTTAGCTTGAAGATCCACTTAGAGTCAATCGGTTTTATACGTAGAGGAGGATTAACAAGACTCCAAGTCTTGTTCTTCATTAAAGAATTGTACTCAACATCCATAGCAACTTTCCATTTATCTACATCTGACATTGACAATACTTCTACAATAGTGACAGGTTCATCATGAATGATGACGCTTGAGAGACTAAACGATCAGGTTGTTGTCGTTGTCATGTAGATCTTCGAATTGCAGGTCTTTGAGCAGATGTTTCTCTTGGGTGAATGATTGGAATAACTTCAGCTTGTGGTTGAACAATCGTAGGTTTGGTCCTATTGATGGTAAATGGAGTTGTTGGAACAAACCCCTGCATTTCCTATTTCTGCTTGAAATCATGAAACTTGTCTTCAAGGAAGACAACGTCGCGGTTGACTAAGATCTGACCTATTTCAACATCATAAATGCGATATGCTTTATGCAATGTTGAATAGCCAATAAAAAAATACTTACAACTGATTGAGTCTAGTTTCTTTTTTAGATCAGACGATATTTGTGCATAGTAGAGACATCCAAACACACGTAGATGTTTCAAGCTTGGTTTGTAGTCATAGTAGACTTCAAATGGAGTTTTGCAGTCAACTGTCTTTTTACTGAAATAATTTTGCAGATAACAGGCGGTAGAAATTGCTTCAGTCCAAAATTTCTTGGGTAACTGAGTGTTGGGACATCATGGATCGTGCAGCTTCCAACAATGTTCGATTATTTCGTTCAGTTATGCCATTATGTTGTGGAGTGTAACTGGCTATGGACCGATGGTGTATGCCACATGATGATAGAGAGTCTGCCATTTCATCAAACATGTATTCTCCCTCTGAATCAGACGAAAGGGTCTTGATTTTCTGACCAGTTTGGGTCTCAGCAAACTGCTTGAATTATCTAAAACAGTTGAATGCTTCAGACTTTTTCTTTATGAACATGATTCTGGTGAATCGGGAGAAGTCATCAATAAATGAGATGAAATATAGAGCTTGACCCAAAGAGGGCACGCTCATAGGACCACATAAGTCACTATGAATTAGTGACAGAATGGACTTCGTTCTTTTGGCTTGTCCTCTTGGAAATTTTGTTCTAGGTTGTTTCCCTAGTAAGCACATTTCACAGACAATCTGATTTATTATGGAGACAACATTAATATTCATGTCCTTGACCATACTATTGTGATGCATGTACAAGATAGACCTCATGTTTAAATGACCTAATTTTTTATGCCAAACATGAGCATCAGAGTTACTCATAGAAAGTGCATAATCATGACTCAAGTCCTTCTTATTGTGCAGTGTCGTACTATACCAACAAGGTTAATATAGATTTTGTAGTAAATAGTATCATTCCCACAGAGGACAACGTTAGAAAGTTATGTTTTTGGTACAATTTATGATAATTGATTTTGAGTGTTATTCTGGTTGTTGATAGACATTAAAAAGTAACCAGTATTACTTGTGGTTTGGGGAATGTAATGTCAATAATTTCAAAACAACAATCTAGCCTCTATCAAATTGAATGAAACACGTTCTACAGATGAGATGTTATCAGAGTAGTACAGCAGTGCTACACTCTGGCTGATTAAGGTGTCAACAGATAATCGAGAAGTGTTCGATGTATTCGTGACTGTGCAGACAATTAATTAATCGCGTTTGTGAACTGTTCGTTTCTAGACAGAAGTCCTCAACAACTTAACTCCAATATAATGGTTAAAGAACACGAATAATTTTAGAGCACGTTAGAAACTTATGTCAATTACAACAAGGAACATAGATCAAAGACTCAATTCTTCAGACAGGGACTGTCATCTCATATGTCTACATACAGCTTTACTCAATGAACGTGCTAGACTGCACCAAAGATAGTCGTTATTCGAGTGCCGAAAAGAAAGTATTCGCCACAGACGAATAAGATGGTTTTAAGAAAGTTCTTTAGAGCATGTTTTACGGATACACAGCAAATGACTGTAATGCGCTAGAGAGTCTGTCTGATCAGAGAGTAATTCATGTAATGCGTTAGAGACTGCTAGTAGACTCAAGATCACTCACACTCAACAGTGCGGAGAACAGAGATAAGGGAGAATAACTTTCAGTGCTCTATTCACTTCTTCAACCTCTTACATATGCATAAAATCTTCTCTCTCGGGCTTGAGACTAAAGTGTGAGATCAATATATGTTCTACAGGGCGAACAAACACACCTCTAAAACAACAGGTGCGTCGCTCCCACAAAAGGGTCTAGTTAACAATTAGACTAATATACGTTCAATTATACCATAAGAGGTATATTTAACTAGGAGTTAAGATTACTCTAGTTTAACATGTCTTTTCATATCTAGTCGTTTCGTGTGGACGACCTAGTAAAGGTTATCCAAGGCAATGTCTTTCCTTTTAAAGGTCTTTCTCTTAATTACACGACAAGTACTTAGGAGATATATTCCCAAAAATGACTTAGGCCTCTTCATGATTTATAGTTATTCAGCTCATATCTTCATTTTCGAGTATATCATGCCATATTTATGTTGATATTCAATATTTAACAATTTCGTGGCATCATATATCCCCTTTCTCAAATGTGAAATGTCCTCGTGAACATATCATCTTCATTTCAAGGATTATTCGCGAAACATTCTTGTTCTTCAGATGTTCGTTAAGACGAAAAGATATTTTTTCATATTATTCGTCCTTTAGATATTTCTTCGTCTTAGAGAATATGTGTCTTGCTGTTTCTTTAATTGAATAGGTTGTTCTGAGTTGATCTTTGAATTGTTGATAAAATATGGAATCAAACTTCAAAACATCTTTAAACTTCAAAGATCTAGATTCAATATCACATATAGCAACATCCGCACGACAAAGGCACGAATGAATATTCATAAATGATACAATTCTTCCTGTAATTTTTGAGAAAACTCCAAGTTTTGTTGAGCCTCAATCAACAACAAGTCTTCTTTTGATTTCGTGTATTGGCCAATTGGTAAGTTGCCGAATTCTTCTGGCTTAACCGGGAGCAATGTTCCATCGAACAGCTCCTGGGTTAACTTTGTATCTTCGTCTGAATCACTATGTAGGGTGATTTCTTTACAGTAACGAGTTGTTGGCTGATTCTGACGAATCCCCAAGATACTCGGACAGAGCAACTCAAGAGCACCTCTCACCTTAGACCGAGGAGGTCTCTGAGAAGACGAGACTAATGAAGACTGAGAGCCAAGTATGAGAGCTGAGAAATGCTAGTTAGTAATAACAAGCCATAATTGTGTAAGCCTCATGGTGAATCCCGAAAGATGGAATGACCATGTAGGGACTAGTATTTCTAGGCAAATGTAATAAATGCAAGTAGACCCCTCTTTAAGAAAGTAGAGTGAGCCACCTTTTGATGGTGACCTCTAGTGGAGAGCAATATTCCACTTGTAATTTGTGAAATGTGAAAATTCCACTAGGATGCCACCTAAGGAGCTCTCTTGCTTATTTAAGAGACTCCCTCTTTGTGAAGAGGAGCTTTTTGCATTGTATCTACTCCATGCTTGATGAGAAGATTTCCCATGAGTTTGATACTACACTAAGCTCCTTGATCATGATGGTTTTCTTGAGTGATGCCCCTACGATCATGCCCTTCCATTCATATTGTGTGTGGTTGTGGATTTAGAGTGGATTAGTTTTCTTGCTTTCCTAGTTGTGGATTAGATTTCATGTTTTCTTGTGGATTGTAGGTTGCAAGCATCCAAGAAATTTGTAGCCAATAATGTGCTATAGATCTTGCAAATTCATTTACGTTTTGGTTTCTTGAGTTTCTTGGTACAAGATGGCTATGCTGTTATACAAGGGCCACTGCACACCAGATGTTTCATCTATGGTGAAACCGGTCACTTCATGGTTGATTGTCCAGTTAAGATCCAGTACCATGCTGAGTGTTCCAACTATATTTTAAAACACAGTTTTAAAGACTGTCCAAAACAACCAACTAAGATCCTACCTGCCCATCATGTCAGATATGAATCCCGATAGGATCCTCACGACAACAACACGAGCACCATAGCAACCAACAATTAAATCTGCTACTCAATCGAGAAGTTTTTTGTAAACTTCTACATCACCGTCCAATACACCAGCTCCATAATGCAAAAGACACTAGTATGAAATGAGTCCTTGTCGAAAGAAAGTGAAACCGATATTCCATCATCTGCTACAATGTCCAACCAAGAGCAACCTCCACAGGGAATTGACAGTTTTTCTCCCCTTCTACAACCTCAAATCTATTTGTCTTTCCACATGCTGATAAGATTTCCAATGTGCCAAATTACAATAAATTTAGGATTCGGAAATCCATATAGAGATTCGGTTCTGAATCTCTTGTTCAACGAGGTCCTCAGGACATAGTACCTCATGTACACCTGCATCTCAAGCTATATATTACAACATCTGCTATCAATGATAGTAGATTTTCGTGTCACCTACCCTGCCTTGTTTTTACAAGGGCATGTTAGAGTAAGTTTCATCACTCTACAAAACAATGGCATATTACAACTATCAAGGTCCATTATCAATGTTGATGAGCGCAAGTTTTGTTCAAAAAATGCCATACAGTTCTAACTCTCTGTAACGTTTGTTTATTTCCTTGTTTCTCTTCACCTATTTTGTGTGATTGATTTTTGCATGAGAAATAGCTACTGCACGAGAGTCTTCTGTAGAGCATCTCCAGAACACATTTTCATTCATCTATCCATCTTCAGATCACCTTGTACAGCAGTTTCAAATTTTTGAAAACTATGAGAAATCCATGACAAGTTAGAAGTCAACTACAGCAAGATCGAAACAAATTTAGTTAAAATTTGTTTAATCTTAACTCCAATCGCATATTCACCATGTTTTCAACTGCGTGTTCCACACACCGCTCCAATCTTGAACATGAACAGTTACCAGCAACAACATCCCCACTAGCAGATTTTTTTTTTGGGGGGGGAGAGAGTGGATCTGCTTGGATCCACTGGAGCAGTTACGCTGCCAACAACAACACCAGCAAGATCGACAGCCAAGGTCACAAGTCAAATATGAAAAAGACAAGGCTAAAGAATCCAAAATGACTCAATCAAAAGAAGTATTCCAGTCATGACGAAGATCCTTCAGAAAAGAGAAACACAAGCATTAAAAAATCAGTCTCCTTCTTCAACCAATCTCTTGCCATACTTCTACGCCCATTCTCATGTCTATCGTCCACACCATCTACCGTTGTCACCACCACCCTTCCTTCCATCTGTTTGTTTATCATCAGTTTACTATTCTTCTCAGAAATTCCCAGTTTTTGATAGTCTTACCGAAGCAGCTAATAGATCATTGCAAGTGTCTTGCGGAGACCAACTACTACCTATATTGGTTGTTCAGCCGAAAAAGACCTACAAAAGTAGGCAAAGCAGCCAGAACAAATAAAGAGAAAGATCCAGGAAGCTGAGGAGGAAAGGACAAAACTTAAGCAACAGATGAGTCAGATCAATCTTGATCAAAAGAAACTCTCTGGAGCAATGGTAGTTGAATCCCCTCGTATGAAGCCCAAAGAGATCCAAAAGTAATGGGTCAAAAGAAAGAGCCGCAGAAAATGAAAGATGAAGACATCCATGAACTTACAAAATAAAGCGAGCTCCTCATCCAGCAAGTGGTGGTCGAAGCTCGACATTGCAAGGGTCCAAGGCTGCAATTGTAGAACTATCAATTCCTTCACCCTACCACCCTACCTTCATCATGTTTCTTTACCGTTACCAAACCGTCCATCCAAAACTGTTCCTACCACCAATTTTTGATGAATCCATCCCCTTGAGACTGATAATCAAAGTTTGTGCAACCTGCAGATCAAAGGTTTTCCTTGAGACTGAAAATTCAACTGAGAGAAGAACCACGGAAACACCCAAAGGCAAATGGAGGATACAGACCTCTCAGAAGATAGAATCTGCCAAGAAAACCAAAGATGAAACCGTCAATGGCAGATACAAGTGACAAAACAAAGAGACACATGAAAAGCACTCGAGCATACAAGTTGTGAAGTTGCTGAGAGCTCTCCAATTTTGAGAATGTCAACCAATTGCAGCAATAAGACATTCTGGTTAAACTGCGACAATTCGTGAAAAACAATTAAGCACTTGGTTTTGTGTAAGCGAACAAGGATCTACGCTTTTCCAAGTGACGATCGAAGATGCCAATGCAAAGCGGAGCGACATCGTCCAATATGAGTTGCAGTGGATCTTGCAACACATTAGGGGTGGGATGATGTTGGCTGATTCTGATGAATCCCCAAGACACTCGGACAGAGCAACTCAAGAGCACCTCTCACCTTAGACCGAGGAGGTCTCTGAGAAGACGAGACTAATGAAGACTGAGAGCCGAGTATGAGAGCCGAGAAATGCTAGTTAGTAATAACAAGCCATAACTGTGTAAGCCTCATGGTGAATCTCGAAAGATGGAATGACCATGTAGGAACTAGTATTTCTAGGCAAATGTAATAAATGCAAGTAGACCCCTCTTAAAGAAAGTAGAGTGAGCCACCTTTTGATGGTGACCTCTAGTGGAGAGCAATATTCCACTTGTAATTTGTGAAATGTGGAAATTCCACTAGGATGTCACCTAAGGAGCTCTCTTGCTTATTTAAGAGACTCCCTCTTTGTGAAGAGGAGCTTTTTGCATTGTATCTACTCCATGCTTAATGAGAAGATTTCCCATGAGTTTGATACTACACTAAGCTCCTTGATCATGATGGTTTTCTTGAGTGATGCCCCTATGATCATGCCCTTCCATTCATATTGATTAATGTAGGTTGCAAGCATCCAAGAAATTTGTAGCCAATAATGTGGTATAGATCTTGCAAATTCATTTACGTTTTGGTTTCTTGAGTTTCTTGGAAAATTCAAGAACCAAGAAGATGGAGCTTCTTGATTCTTGAATGCTTGTAGGAATTAGTTTTCTATTTTTTTATGAATGTGGCATGCTAGGCTAGTTTTCTGATCTTGCAAGTAGTTTAGTTTCCATTTTGCAATGATCTGTTTTAGCATTCTGTTTTTTAGTGCCATAATAATGCCCAAGTGTGTTTTAAGAAGAGCTGCTTTTTGGGCATTCTTAATGTGCTTGCATAGTAGAATGATTGCAAGTGATTTTAAGAGTTCAAGAGTGTCCGAAATCTGAGTATCCGTGACAAGTTGAACCATACTGCAACCTTGAGAATCTTTCTGCCTGATCTGGGCATTGAACTAAATAGAAATGATCAAGAACATGCCCAGCTAACAATCAGAATGGAGGTAGCATAAGTTGTAACAAGAAGCAAACAAGCAGAACTAGTAGACCGACAGAGGAATCTGCAAACACGAGCTGAAAATCTAATAAAATTGCTTTTAACATAAAGATTTTGAACAAAAAACAATGTCTTTGCCGCGAAAGTTCCAAACTGCCAAAAAGAATATGTACAGAACTGCTTGTAACGGAATGACTTTTGTCTTGCAGATTATGTCGAATCTCCGCAAAATATTTTGCAAGATTCCGTTCCCAATCCACATAAAGATTGAAGAGTTCAGGATAGGCCATATTAACATTTATCAGCAACCCTGCATCATCGAACGTGCCTAGATCCGCAATAGCTTGTGGTTTGTACAGTTGAAACTGCGACTTTCGCTTCCAAAAATGTCGCTTATTGTCTTCGTTCCTCAAAAACTGAAATTCTTTGATTCGAATATATTCAAGAGCATACATAGCCGAAGAGCCTATGTATAACTCTACTGATCCAAAAGGTACAACCTAGAATTTCCCTTGTATTATGCCCCAATAGAGACATCCTTTCTGTTTGATAGAGAGCTGGGCCCATAACCAGAGAAAATCGTCTTTGTCCCAAGGTCGCTTCCACTCGCCGAAGGCGATGCCTACTGCGCCTGGTAGCATCAAGTAATCCACACACCATTGCAATTCAATATTAAATGCATGTGGACATCATTTCCAGAAGTGTTCAACAAATGCACAGAATTTGTCAGCACATACCTTCGACTGATTGCTTCATGTTCACTTTTGCTGTGTAGATGCAGTTGCCAGATCTTGAGTTTGCAACTCAACAGCCAGCTTCTGATCATCCAATTGTTGCTTGAGATCTGACAGCTCCTATTCGAACTTGTCAATCTTTGCGACTGTTTCCAAATACTCTGGATGGTCTGAGGCTTCGGAGCAGGATGGCACATCTTGAAGTTGTTGTGTGAGGTCATCAATATGAAGCAGGGCCTGAAGGTATTCTTCGTGTGAATCGTGCCCACTGCAAGATGGGGTGGCTTCACTTGAGAGCTCCTTCAGCTCAGCCAACTCTTCCTCGACAAGTGCTTCGCATCCTCGAGCGGTTGCAAGAACTCGACTCGAAAATTTTCGAGCATCTGGTCTTGGAGCTGGTTTAGCTTTGTGAGGTCAACTGTGATTGACCCAGCATTGGTGCTCAAAGAAAGAGTAGCTTCTGTCTTTATTCGCGTCATTCGCTCCTCTTGTAAATATTTCTAGAGAGCAACATTGTGTTGATTTGCAGCCAAAAGTTGCTATTTCAAAGAATTATTTTGAGTTTGAAAATTGTCAAACTTGGCCTCAATCGTCTTATTTGTCTGCTTCAAAGAATGAGCCTCATTTATTACCGTCTGAAGCTATGTTTTGAGAAAATGATTTCGTTCAATCAACTTCGTGTTGTCTGATTCGAGCGAATAAATCTTCTCATAGGACTCCTTTAGAGAGTCTTGGCATCTCCTATCTGAGTTGACAAATTCCATGGTGATTTTTTGGTGGTACTTGTCCAACTCATAGACCTCAGTCACTAAATTCTTGGCTCTTTCGGTCATGGTGCGAAACCACTGGGGCTAGTTGTTTGGTTCATCTTCATCTTCAGCAGGTGCTCCAGTGTCGCCTTCAACAGCTGCTCAAGCCTTTTCAGATGTATCGGATTGAGTTGCATCATCATAAGAGATAGATGCACTCTACTGGTTTTGGGATGTGGAAGCAGATGCTGGCTTTGAAGAATCGGCAGCAGCATCAGCTCCATCTACATCCATTGCATTAGTATCAACTGCAGCTTGTCGTGAAGGTGCAATATTTATCTCCATAGCAGCTGCTACTTCGACAACTGGTGCCGCATCTGATGTAACTAGGATAGGAACAGACAGGAAACTGGAAAGATCATCGACAACTGGTGCCGCATCTGATGTAACTAGGATAGGAACAGACAGGAGACTGGAAAGATTAATAGGCTTTGGAGCCAACATCCTTCCCATTAGCATGGTTTTCTCTTGCTCAGTCAGAATGTCAAAATGGGCACACAATCGAGAAGTGATCCAACTCCAAAAAACTTTTGGTGTTTAATCCACCGCAAAAAAGCCTTGTACGCAATAACACCAAAGCAAACTAGATTACCCACTAATGCGTCCAATATATAACCAAAATTTTGGACCAAAATTTTTGCATCCACATCCGTCAAAAATATTGCTTGATTGGCATATTTACAAAACAATTTGAATGTCGTATCTCTGATCATTGAGATTTTGTACCCCTTCGTGGGTACGAAACAATTGCTCAAAAAATGTGCCGCTTCATACACTGACTCCTTTGTTTGTCGAAACAATCTTCCCATCCAATGGTAATTTGAGGGCTGTGCAGAACAGGTCTTCAGTAATGGTGAAAATTCTTCCTCGCACATGTACTTTGAAGTCTACCTCAGAGATGGAGTGAATGGAGTTCACAAATTCAATACTAACTTCAGATAAGATTATTGAGGGGTCCACTTTTAGATCACCCAACTTGCATCGATCCAAATAGGATTGGATGGATGCTAGGCGGATTCTTGCGCGTGCTTTCCAGATAATCGTAGAACTTGAGCTCGATTTAGAAGCCATTGCGTCAAATGATTGACGATAGCTCGTAGATCGCAATAGGACGTACAAGATCGCTTTGATCGCAGAGAGAGTGAGCGCAGGAAAGCATATAATCGCAGGAAGAAAGTGTAAGAAAGAAAAATGGAAAATAACGATGATATGTAGTAGTGGTGTGGAAGGGACGATGACGTGGCATGTGACATGACATCTGTCATTTCCATTTATGGAGGATGTGCATGGCTCAGAGTTTCAAACTATGGTTTGACAGATCAATCTTAATGACAAAAGACCATTTGTGAAAAGAAAATAAATATATAAATAAGAAACAATATCCGTTTTGATATGTGATCGTACACACGTGTGAATAATATTCATGTGGCCATCATCTTTAATGGATGAATACAAAAAGTAGGTCGAGAGATTCTCGAAAAGATTTTCAAAAATATGCCAGAAAGATTTTAGAAAGTTTCGCGAAACCTTCTCGTGAAATCTTAGAAAATGAAACAGAAATTCACAAAAAAATTCTCGAAAATTTTTAGCAACATACTAGAAAATTTCTCAAAAAAGTGGAGAAAAATGCTAGAAAAGATTCTAGAAAAATTCTCGAAAATGTTCTACGAAAATTAAAACACGTTTTGATTAACAAATTGAGTATCGCAAAAAATTCTCGAAAAGTTCTCGGAAATACTTTGAAAAATATCTTGAAAGATTGAGAGAAGTCAAGAAAAATTCTCGAAAATTTCACGAAACATTCTGAAAATTTTTGGAAGGTGGTAGAAAATTTCACGAAAATTTCTAGAAAAGATAAAAGAAAAGTCGCGAAAAATATTAAAAAAGATAAAAGAAAATTCGCGATAAATTCCAAAAAAATACTAGAAAAGAATAAGAATGAAATAAAAAAAATTCTGGTCAAAGGTAGTATTTCTTCGATCTGGACCCATTAACACGTGTAGGTCACAGTTCACCTTCAAGTGATTGAAGTTGTACAGAACCATTGTCAAACACCTCTATGACTTTATAAGGTCCAAGCCATCGCATATAGAGTTTTTTGGAAGACTTTTGATGTCGACTGTCATATATCAGCGCAAAGTCCTCAGCTTTATCGACTGTCATACTTCTTCTTCCTTTGTTCCTAGATTTCCTCCATTAATTTATGTGAATTTGCACAAGCTTCAGCTAGTTCTTCAATATTGGTCAACCTTTTGTTAATACAGTCTTCATCTGTTCGTTGAGCTTGAATACAAAAAGTTTTCACCTCAAATTCAATAGGCAAAATAGGATGCATACCATACATAAGAAAATATGGTGTCTATTTCGTCGTAATTTTTTCTGTATTACGATAAGCCCAGAGAACTGATGGTAGTTTCTGATCCCAATCCGTTGCATGTGCAATAGTGATTTGTTTCAAGATCTTAGATGAAATTTTATTAACTCTCTCTATCAACCTGTTTGCTTTTGGATTATACAATGTAGTTTTTCTGTGTTTGATCAGAAAATATGTTGTCAACAACTGTATAGTGTCATTTAGAAAATGTGTACCTCGGTCACTTACTAGTTCAAGTGGACAACCATATCTTGTGATTATACTTTTGAATAAGAACGTCATGACAGTTTTCGCATCATTTCATTTCGTCACCTCTACTTCAACGTTCTTTGTAGCATAATCCGTTGCAACTAGAATATAATGACATTTAGTATGTCAGGTCACAGGTTTAATTGGACCGACAAAGTCAATCCCCCACTTCTCAAATGGTGCAAGAGGCAGGTTTGGTGTCAACGACCAATTCATTGCTTTGGTAGGCTTACCAGATCTCTGGCATGGATCGCACGAACGAATAAAATTTGATATATCCTTGAATATTGTTGGCCACCAATACTTGGCAATCAATATCTTATTAACTATGTTTTTTAAGACAAAGTGTCCTCGAGCATCTTCTGAATGTAAGGCTTGAACAACCTTTTTAATATCTGCTTTTTCGAGACATCTTCGTAGCTAATGATCAGCACCAAGCTTGTACAGAACATTGTTAATAATAGTATAAGATGCTACATTATATTGAAAAACTATCTTTTGCTCCAAATCATAACCATCCGGATATATCATATGCTTGAGATAAGTAATGATATCAGAATATAAAGAATTGGTTTAAGAAATTTCAAATAGATGTTCGTTTGGAAAATCATCATTAATTGGTTCTTCAATTTTTTTGGTGCTGAGTTGCGACAAATAATCAACATTCGTATGATACTTTGCTTGGCGAAGTTCTACTTGATAAGTGAATTCCTGTAGAAGTAGAACCCATCGAGCAATTCATCCTGATAGATCTGGTTTATTTACAAGATACTTAAGAGCATAGTGATCAACGTGAAAAAAATAAATGCATATCCCAGCAAATAACGTCGAAATTTCTTAATAGTGAAAATCATGCCAAGTGCTTCCCTTTCTATTGCTGAATAATTCTTCTCAGTGGCATTGAGCTGTCGACTCACATAGTAAATGGGATGATCCTTCTTTTGGTCATCCTTATGGCTCAGACAGATGCCAATAGCAAATGCAGAAACATCAACATAACTATGAAATAAAATAGCCTAGTTGGGTGGTCTCATAATAGGAGCATTGATCAACCTTTGCTTAAGTTTTTCGAATGCTTTCTACTGTTCATTCGTCCACAAGTATTCCACTTGTTTCTTCAGTAGATGTGTAAGAGAGTCAACAATAGAAGCATGAATTTGAATAAATCTTCGATAATAGCCGACATGTCCTAAGAAAGCTCTTAGTTCTCGTAAATTGGTTGGTATCTGGAGATTCTTTATAAGCTCGACTTTATCTTTGTCGACTTCTATTTCTCTATTAGATATCCCGTGTCCGAGTAATATGCCTTCTTTCATACCAGAAAATCATTTCTCTGGATGAAGGGATAAACAAGTATCTTGACACTGTTGCAATGTCAATTTTAGCTTCTGTAGGTGTGTCTTGATATCACTATATACACAGAAATCATCAATGAATATTTCCAGAAAGGTTCTTAGGAAGGCAGCAAAAATTAACATCATGATTCGCTGAAAAGTAGCTAGTGCGTTACAAAGACCAAAGGGCATTTTCTTGTAGGCATAAGTGCCCCAATCCATAGTGAATGTGGTCTTTGAATAATCCTCCTTTCACACTCCAACCTGATTATATCCAAAAAAACCGTCACAGAAACTGTAATGCTCTTGACCAGCAACCTGATCTAAAATGGAATCAGTGAAGGGCAGAGGATGATGGTCCTTCCTTGTGGTAGCATTGAGCTTGCAAAAATCCTGGCATATTCGTATTTTGCCAGTCTTCTTCTTTGGGACGACAACAATGGGTGAAACCCATTCACTGCTTAAATCGAGATAGATAGTACCTGCCTTAAGGTGCTTGTTGAGTTCGTCCTTAACCATGAGAGAGTACTTGGGATTGAGACGATACTGTCTCTGTCATACAAATTCAGCATCTTCTTTAAGATCAATATGGTGCTCTCCGAATTCTACAGGCATACCTTTCAAATCGTCGAGCGACTAGGCAAAAACATCTTGATACTCCTTCAATAATTCAGTGAATTCCACCAACTTCGATTCTCCAAGTGACTTTGAAACATGCACAAATTTGCCAGGTGCAAGTTCAATTAGTTCAGTTAAATCTAGTAATATGATACCTTCTGTCATACTGGCCTTGGTATGGCCATGAATTTTGCGCGTGGTTGACTCAATAGATGTATACTTGTTGTCAACCTGGTTCTTGTTACCAAATTCGTGTTCTGATTCGTCGCTCAAATCATCAGACTCTTTCGAGTTCGTGTCTGCAACTTCAATTTCTTCATACGAAACATCCGCTTCAACGTTGCAGGCATCCAAGAATTCTTCTTCGTCGGCATTCTCATAACATTCAAAGTACTGCACTTCGATGTCATGTGCATTAGAAAAAAAATTTAATGCATAAGAAGATTCTTCTGAGGTAAAACTGGTGTCAAAGGAGTTTCACCTTCATATTTGTCACGACTCCAGGTGATTATTTGTTCTGCTAGCTTACCTCGATTATTGGTCTCACCAGTCTGAAATCTCAGCTCTCTAGATTTCCAATGAACACTTGTGTTTGATTGATAAAGCCAGGGCCGTCCAATCAACATAGAATAAGATGACAAACAGAGTGGTCTGATAACTATGAAATTCATTGTAAATGGCTTGGCTTGAATATAAACAGTGACATCCTTCAGTTCTCCAACAGGTTTTCGTCGCATCGAATCAGCTAAATTGATGTTTCGTTGTATCGGTTGAATGTCAGTCAGCCCCAAAGCATGAGCTGTGTCTTCTGTTATTATATTTACACTAGAACCGAAATCAATTGGCATTTTTTCAATCAGGAATCCCGCAATGGTAACATCAATTTCAAGTGCATCGAGATCACCTAAATCAATAGACAAAATACCAGCATCTGGCAAAGAGATTTTTTTCTTCTTTTAGGGACAGAAAGACCTTTTAGTTGCTTTCTGTAATAAGACAACAGTTGTTCAAAAGTAATGTTTGGACGAAGAGATCCAATATCAATCACGATGTCATAGTCCTTCATCTTTTATTTTGTGATTGGCTTGTCGATAACAGCACTAGACAATTTAGTCTTCGTGATTTCTTCGTCCCTTTCCTCGAAAGTGACCACCTTCTCTGCAGCAACTGACTGAAGTTCAGTGTTGATAATTTTCTTTGCTTCTGCTGAGATATCTTTTGCAAATAACTTTGTAGGATCGCGGTCATAATCGGGGTCATCTTTAAGATCTTCTTTAGTCGTTGACTTGTTCATTGACTTGCTAGAAGATTTCTTCTTCGAGGATTTTATGCACCTCGTCGAAGATTTCTGTTCAGGATTCGAGGAGCCTTTGCTTCTCGTTGTGACTTTGAAAATCTTCTCCACGTCACTTGTCCAGGACTAGTCTTCTGTCTTTGCCAATTTTCTTTCAATAACATCAATTCTCTGCACAACAGCATCAGTCGAAGCTTTCGCTTTCGTGTCTGCAGCAGCTGGTGTTGCTACATACTAATATTTGGGTCGCGGCTTCTGCGGCTGAGGGCACTCAGGATACTTGTGGCCAGGCTCTCTGCAATTCGAGCATAACGGTACATAACCAATCAGTTTTGTGGTTGAGGACAGTCAGGAGAAAAATGTTTAAAATTTGTCCAAAACTAGTTTAGTCGTAGTTTGAGACTTCGCTGGTCCAACAAATTCAAGAGGATTATGTCTTCTTGGTGCAAACTTGGGTCTGTCTTGCTGGGCTGATAATGTAGTACCCTGAACATAGTTAGTAGTTGCATCATTCTAAAAAATGAAAAGTACCTCCTGGGCAGGATCTTCAATATATTTCACATTCACAGTGGTGCAGTCGTCCTTAGTGTGTCCAGAAGTTCCACATTTTGTACACCACAATCCTGAGTTGGAAGAAGACGCTTTTGGTCTTTTGTCTGCAACTTCAGAGATCTTCACTTTCAAGTCATTAAACTTTTTATTAAGGTCAGCCATATTACTCTTCCAAAGCTTTTGAACTTTAGAAGTTGATGACTTATCCGCGACAACTTTCGTGTTGTCCTTTCGTTTGGTTCGTCGTTTATTCTTTCTTTCTCCTTTATCAGCTTCTGATTCTGATGAATCGCTGCTTTCAGATTCCGAGCTTGAAAAAATGGTACTTGAGTCAGAATCATCATCGCTATCACTGGAATCAGTTTTAGACTTTCGAGATCTTTTAGTTGAGCGTCTCTTTCGTGCTAGTTTCGAGGTCTCAAAATTTTCTGCACTAGCTATTACTGCTGCTAAAGAGGTCATGTCCCCTTGTCTGCAATACCGATCAAGGGGACATGACCTCCTTATACAAGGCAATGTCTTCCCTTTTAAAGGTCTTGCCCTTAATTACACGGCAAGTACTTAGGAGATATATTCCCAAAAAATGACATGCCTCTTCATGATTTATAGTTATCCAGCTCATATCTTCATTTTTGAGTATATCATGCCATATTTATGTTGATATTCAATATTTAACAAATTTGTGGCATCACATGCAGAGAGGATTTCATTAGAATTTCCATCAATAATAGTACATCAACTAGCAATAAACAAAGCTCTATAGCCTTGATTAGTGATCTTGCTAATAGACAATAAATTCTTTGTTAATTTGGGTTCTCTAGTGATCCCATCAGAAAATTGTAGTTGAATGGAGCCTTGGACTTCGACCTTGTGTGAGCTTGAGTCTCCAAAGAAAATGTTCAAGAGGTTTGGCATAAGGGATGGGACACCTCAATTTCAGGTCATTGGAAGTAATGGCAAGAAAGAAGGTTGTGGTTGGTCTTCCAAGTTTTTTAAGTAGCATCAATCATATTTGTGAGTCTTGTGTTGTGTCAAAGTCCAAGAGGCAATAGTTGTGGGAAATAAAACACTTGTTAGCCCAACACATGGCAAAGATACCACCAATGTGTTTGGACTAACAAAATCTGTGTTGTTCAATGTTCTTTTACCTTCAAGGTCCACCCTATCTCTTGCCATAGAGTTGGTGTCATTTTTGTGGGAACAATGCTTATGTTGAATACCCATAATTTCAAAAGTAGTCTCAAGGTTTGAATGGATTAGCATGAATAATCTTATAACTATTATTATCATCAATTAAAACAATGAGACTAACTCTGACAAAGAATTTGTGTTTCCTAGATAAACCTTAACTAAGACAATATAACTCTCTATTGATTGTTACACCATAGTCACCTTCACAAGCTCCAACAATTGCCATGTTAGTAGCCTCATAATTACATCTTCAACAAATGGATGTTTATTTCAAAATTTTGGTTTATACTAGTTGACGTAATGCTACAATTGTCCAATAAGAAAAGAATTGTGAATCTTTTGAGTGTGTAAGAAACATGTTCTACTTTCCAGCTTGTACTGCATTGGCATATTAGACGATTGTCGTTATTGTAGTGGCAACAATGTGCCACCACAATACTTTGCATCAATGTGTTATGGAGTCAAAACAATGTGCCAAAGGACCAAAAAGTCCCACCTTTTCAACCTTTTTGGCACCCTAAATGTTTTAATATTGTCACTAAGTTTTTCCAACAACAAGCACAACATCACGAGCAACACCAAAAGCATAAAACAATTCCTAGACAACAACATCAACAACGACTACATGGAATAATTATAAGCATATTTTTCAAAGGAAAATAGAAAAATGAGGAAAATTCAAGAGGTGGCAAGAAGTTTGAAAAAATAAAATGGAAAACGAGATAGAGAGCATTGGAGAGATAGACAATGTCACATAGCCCAAGGGTATGGAGATATGGGCCCTGCCCTAAAATGGATGGCCCTTCCTCGTGTCGCGGGCAGCTTGCCGGTCAGCGGTCAGAGTTGATAAAAGAGCTATCCTAGGTATTCCATTTCCATTTGTATATGGCATCAGAGAAACTCATCCCATTCCTTCTTCCTTCTCACTTGCTGCATTTGCTCCTATAAAATGTACATTCATTGCTACTCCACCATCTCACACAAAGGCCTAATTTGGGCTGTGTCAGAATTTTAGATTCTCACATTCCATCACTCCTCTTACAGAAAAGGCCAAATTTGGGTTGTCTTCACAATTTCAGATTCAGATTTCATTCATTCCATCATCTCACAGAAAAGGGCTAATAATTGGGTTGGTTTACATCTGAAATTTGCAGCTTTGGATCTGCTTTTTCTACTTGGAATTGTGAAAAGAGTGAAAGAATGCCACCCCGGAAGTTACAGATGATCACTGTGCCCCCCTTTTTCCGATGCCCCATCTCCCTAGAGCTCATGAAAGACCCCGTCACTCTCTGCACTGGGCTCACCTATGATCGAGAAAGCATCGAGAAATGGTTCCAAGATGGGAACAACACTTGCCCAGCAAGCATGCAGGTGGTGGACAGCAAAGAGCTTCTCCCCAATCACACCCTCAGGCGGTTGATCCAGGAATGGTATGGGGCAAATCAAATTAAAGGCATGGAAAGCATCCCAACTTCCAAGCCTCCAGCAGATGATCACCAGGTGAAGGCTTTGCTGAGTCAGATTGACGAGTGCGGAAGAAATAGCATTGTTTCTGCTCTGAAGCAGCTAAGAAATATGGCCAAGGAGAGCGAGAAGAACAGACGTTGTGTAGTAGAGGCCGGGGCTGTTGCTATATTGTCTGGCATTCTTGCTGCTGTTGATGTGTCGGGGGAGGTTGAAGGCAAAGAAGGCAGCCATGAGATGGTAGAAGCATGCGAGGAAGCCGTTGCTACATTGGCGATCTTTCACCTTGACTCCGCAGCGAAGAAGCTCGTCATGGGCGCAGCCCAGCTCGCCTCCATTGCCTCGATCCTCCGTCGAGGCAGCTTGGAAGGCAAGGTGAACGCAGCGCTGCTGCTGCACAGCCTTGCTGAGGGAGGTGACTCTCTCAAACTGATCATGGGCGAGACGAGCGGTCTGATCACAGGGCTGGTGGGTCTTCTTCGTGAGGATTACAGGCTTGCAGTGGAGGCCAGCTTGGTGGCATTGCTCGTACTCGCCACGCCCACCAAGAATCGGCTGAGGATCGTGGAGGCAGGTGCTGTGTCTGTGCTGATTGAGCTCCTGCCAGAAGCGACCCTCAGAAACACAGAGCGAATCCTCGCCATTTTGGAGACACTGTGCAACTCGGCCGAGGGAAGAGCTGCAGTATCCAGACACGCTCTGGCCATCCCTGTTCTGGTGGCTATTTTGCGCGCTGTCTCGGAGCTTGCCACTGATCATGCAGTGGCCATTCTGTGGGCGATATGTCAGACGGCTCCGGATATGACCATAATGCACACAATTGTGCAAGAAGGAGCTTTCACGCAGCTGTTGTTTTTGATCCAAGCCGATTGCACTGTCACCACCAAGCAGAAATCGGCTGATTTGCTGAAGCGTTTGCATCATATCTGGAGCGATGATCCCTCCAGTCCCGGCAATACAGGAGGCTTGATCACTCGCAAGCTTCCATTGATCAAATTACCGACTGCAGTAGCCTTGCATTGACTGATAATCAAATGATCACCCACCAATGGTTTGCTCCTATTGAATGGATCATCCATCATCGAATCATGATACAGCGATCCAGTAGTAATCAGACGATCATCTGCAGTATTCTAATACGGTTTGGGTGGCCTGCTAAGCCCCAATGCCCATGCAGCATCAAGTGATGACAACGTAATCTCCGACAAATTTCTGAGTTCATGCTATTGACTGATTGAGGCACAGATCACTGTCCTAATGCTCCATCAAGTGTGATCAGATTCCTGTAAAAATGCTTTCAGATAGCAGATCAACTGCTTCTGTTTGATCGTTGTGGGCTAGCAAAACCAGTTTTGTTTTGTTTTTCAGCTGAGGCTTCCAACTGTGTTCAGTAGTACTGGATCTTCTAAACTTGTGAATAGCGAGTATAGGCCAGCAGGAAGGCAGACAGGCACACTTCATTCTTTTGCGGGGCCACATCACCCATTTCAATCAGCAAGAGCAGCATAATCCATGACAGAACAATGCCTTTTCATTTTCTGGACTAGAAAGATAAGAATGTAAATGAGTATACCGCAAATGATATTTTAACTTCTGACCTCTCTGTTTCTCTGCAGTCAACAACACAATTCAAGAGTGGATTTGCATTAAACCCTCATACCACTTCTTATTATGTTGAGAGAAGCATCACAAGGCATTGTCATTGACTAGCGCGTTTAATTGGTTTCAGACTCACAGAAACACGCAGACATAGATTTGAGAAAATATCTAGAATATGAATAGAGCGCCCCGCAAGAATGTGAATAATGCACCATAATTTTTTATCTTTGCTTGCAACACATTATCAACCCACTTATCCAGTATTCAATATTTCAAATCTAAGTCGTTTTCCATCCCTTGACATGCCGGAATAGAATTTTCCTTCACCGTTTGGATCATTGCTATAAAGTCTTTAATTTTTGGCTCGAGGCATTATCATGTTCTACAAGGACAAAGGCGCATATAGATGCTTGATCATAAGGTAGATAACATGATACCTACTAAGTAACCTTTGCAGAGCCTTCTGAAGCTCCATCTCACTAAGATAGTAACACAGAAATATCTGCGAGTGTTACCTTGCAATTTAAGACCCTCTGCGAGAGTTCCCAAGATCCAGAAAAGCAAAATCAAAGGAGAACCCTCATAGACATCAAAATTTTAGTTTTTTGTGGCAACTAACCTTCGTAGAGAATTCTACCCGTCTCATTGAGATAGTGACACAGAAAAGCCTACGAGAGTTAGTTTATGATTATTAATTGATCTGTGAGCCAAAAAGTGGTCCTGAACCCTCGAAGACATCAATAACTCTCGCACCACTGAGAAGTAATTCTCGCAGCATGGTCCATTGAGCTCAAAATTTCAATTTTTATTTATGACCAAGTCTACGAGAGTTCATATGAAGTTTTGATGAAGTTGTAAGGGAAAAACCTACCAGAACCCTTGCAACCATCAGTAACTCTCGCACCATTGGGAAAGAACCTTTGCAGGTTTGACATAAGCTAGATCTCCAACCCAGATCCCAGCTACTGTTAAGAGGGTGAGAGTTAGTTTCCAGTAGATTACAAGAAAATTAGTTTTTTGACTGCAAAACAATACAAAGAACCCTTGCACTGAGTAACTCTCGCAGATAGGATCATTAGAAAGATCTGCCTCAGATCTATCTACTGTGAAAATCTCAGACCAATCAGAGCTAGGATCAGAGTGAAATCTTGATAAAAATCAAGAAAAAAGACTAAAATCACACTATTAGCCAACTGAATATGATCAAATCTTGTCAAATCTAGGTTGCAATCACAACATCCATGAAGATCCAACATCTCTGAACTGAACCAAGTGAATAAATCTCATATCAAGATGATCAGTACCTAGAAAAATCAGTATCATCCATATCTCAGTTTCTCTTTCATCTCCAATCTATCTTCCATCTCCTCTTGACAGTGTAACCCTCATAGTGTGCATCTGTCAGATCCACCCAATTTTGTTTTTATTTTTCCATCTAAACTGATCAATCTTTCACTTACTCTTTTCTTTTCTTCTCTTCACACTCAAAAAAAAAAAGTTGGAACATAGTTGATACATTCTGACATCTTCAGACTCTTTGATGTGGTCTCTATGGGAATATCAAGATACTACATAACCTCTATTGATAATTTCAACAAGTTTGCAATTGTATACTTCATCCACAACAAGTCAAAAGCACTTGAAAATTTTACAGAGAGTATGTAGATTGGTGGGCTAACAGTGGATTGAGAAGAAAGTCAAGCAGCTACGAACCGACAAGGGTGCAGAATACATCTCTAGCCTATTTGTTGATTTCTGTAGTAGTCGTGGCATCCTTCACAGGAAGACTACAGCGTATATACCACAACACAATGGTGTTGTTGAGAGGAAAAACGGAACTCTCATGGAAGCAGCGAGATGCATGATGGCTTACTCAAAGGCATCAAGATCATTATGGACTGAAGTAGTACCTGCATAGGGACCTAAAGGAAGAAGTCTACATGGACCAACCACTAGGTTTTTATAAATCATTTGCTGAATATGTCTACAGAATGCACAAAAGCATCTATGGACTGAAATAGTATAGACCACGCACTCAGAACCATAGGCTTCTAGCCTTTAATGGCTGATCACAACGTCTATGTGCAAGTCATAGATGGTGAAATTATTATTATTGGTGTCTACATTGATAACACACTAATTTTGTCAAAGAGCAACACATTGATTGCACAGGTGAAGGAGGATATTTCAAGACACTTTCAAATATCAGAACTAAATAATGTGAAATACTATATGGGCTTGCAGATTGACAAAGATCTTGAGGGTGGAAGATTGTATCTATACCAATCAAGATATATTCAAAAAATCATTGATGATTTTCCAGATGGCAAATTGCAAGGGAGTAAACACTCCAATGGTTCTTGGCATAGTACTAACGAATGAAGACTGTCCCAGAGATGATGCAAAACGGGAAGCAATGCAAAATAAGACTTACAGAAGGGTTATTGGTTCTTTTATGTACTTGGCAGACAATATGCGGATAGACATTGCTTACACAGTGTTTAGATTGAGCCAGTTCAACATTAATCCAGACACACTAGAAAATTGCTGAGAGGATCTTGTAGTACCTGCAGCAGACAAAGGACTATGGTCTTTGTTTTTCTCATGATGCAAGATTTCAGGTGAGCTCCTATAGTGATGCAAGTTGGGCATCCATGAAAGACGACTCCAAGAGCATCTCAAGAGGCAACACCATCGCAGCATATGCAGTTGTTCTTTGGGTCGGCAAGAAACAAACAATAACTGCCCAATCTTCTTGTGAGGCAGAGTACATTGTTGCAGCCAAGATGGCTAATGAGTTGACATGGCTCAAATAGTTCCTAGAAGGACTAGGAAAGAGCACCAACAAGCCGTTGATGTTGTGCATGGACAACACCTTTGCTATACATCAATGAAGGATTCTAAGTTTCATTTGAGAATGAAACATTTTGCAATCAAGTATCACTTGATCAGGGATCTGGATGAAAGAAATGAACTGAGTACCATGTTTATTTCAACGAAGCAGATGGTAGCCAATATCTTCACAATGCCTTTAGAAAAGGCAATGTTTGAAAGAAAAAGAGCGAGCTCAAGAATTAGGAAAATACTCACTTTGAGAGGGTTCTGAAGAAACCTTAAGTTTCTAAGTGTCAAAGCTTTAGTATTTTTGTTTTTATTGTATTTTTCAGATTGTTGCATTTTTTAACTAAGTTTCGCACAGTCTGCATATTGGAACTGAGTTTCGCACAATTCGGCTTATTGTCGCATTTTCTGAAAAACCAACACATGGCGGAATATGGCTTAGAACATATTTCCATGGATCTTTGGCTTCTTTCGTGTTGCCCAAATAACTTACACATGGCCGAAATATGACTTAGAACATGTTTTTTGTGTGAAGAAATTTAGATCAATTAAGATCCAAATCCATAATCTGATCTTCGGTTAGAAATAGATCAACTCTACCAATGTTGCCAATGTAGAAAAATCAACATCTACTTAATGAAAGAGATGCAAACTCAATAAGAAAATAAAATATGCATTCTACACACAAGATTGCAAGATCTCACAAATATAGTTCACCAATGGATAGATGAACCCAAGAAAACTCATGTATAAGCATGAAGTGAGATAAGAGAGAGAGAATGTGTCTCTTTCCACAAGTGTAGAACTATATATAGCAGATCCATGACTCATTAATGAGTTTGGTTTCCCTCCATAACAAAAATCCTAGCATTAATGTGCACTAGATTCAATGTCTCCACCATTCAAATTTGAATATACTACAACTCGTGTACTACACTTTCCCACACTTTCAGAAAGTGTTTATTCAAATGCCTTTAGACTAATATAACTTTGAAAAGTCAAACTCTAATTCCAATATGAAAATTGGCCTCAATTGCCAAATATACAAATATGACCAAAATAGCAAAACTAGTTGAAATTTCTCACATGAAAGAGGATGATATTGCAAATCTGAAAATGCGAAAAGGTAGGTGCAAAACCCTTTTTAAGTCTTTCAGACTAAGTGGCGAAAGGCCAAAAAAGATGAAAAAGCCGCAGATTTTGAAAGGATCAAGCACATCTATCAAGGATTTGGAGGAAGATATCAATGCTAGATTGATTTCTTCTCAAAAATTGAGTCTTTTGCATATGTAGATTTGATCTTTTGTAGGTCAAAACTTAATTTAGGTCAATGAACTTGAGGAATTCTAATTTCACACTATACTTACTGAAAATAGCTGATTTTTGATGCATTAGGAAGGTCTCACTTGAGGCTACAATTTTTTATACCAAGTTTTGAGCAATTGCATGTAGAATTTGAAATATTCAATTTTTTATGATTTTGTCAAAACCCTGATTTTGATTGGATCTCTATTTTGTGAGGTTACTGAAGTTCATTAGAGTGTGTTTCAATCTTAGGAAGTGTCAAGAGACATTAGATTGAGTATAGATCATATGTTGATCAAAAGTTTTACATTCTATGTGTTGATTTGCTAGATATAAGTGCTAGAAGAGAATTGAGAGGTCCCATATCTTTGTCATTTCTTTTTGGAAACATTTGTTGTATTTCAAAAGAATGCTTTGTGCATTGGAATAGGTTGAAAGAGAAGGATCAGGTCATTGCAACATGGCTGCATCAAGTGGATACATGTTGGAAGGCAATGATACGCTTACCTCAAGCACTATTCATTGTGGAAAGTGAGGATGGAATCACTTCTTGAGATGAATGATGTTTTGGATATTGTTGTAGGTTTGGAGGAGAGGCCAGCAATACAACAAGAACAATTGAGGTATGACAAGAGAGCTAAAAGAGCTCTACACATGATAAAGATGAATGTTACCAATGAACTTCTCAAGGAAGTTGGTAAGAATACTTCATCAAAGGATGCTTGGGATTCATTAAAGAAGCTTTATGAATCCAAGTCTACTTCTAGAGTGTTGACTCTAAGAAGACAAATCTTTCAGAGTTTGCAAAAGAGTGAAGAGAGTCCAAATCTTTTTGTTTCGAGAGTGAAGGCTTGGAATGATGAGTTAGCTTGCATTGATAAGAGCATTAAGGAAGGAGAGCTTGTTCAAGTTATTTTTAATGGTTTGTTGGATGCTCATGCTAACATTGTACAAAGTCGCGTCATCCAAAGAACTTTGCCAAGTTTGATTTATCTTCAAGAGATCTTGATCAATGAAGAATACATGTGTCAAGCAAGAGGTGGATCTACATCAACATCTCAACTTGGAGAGGAGACTATGTTCATCAAGGGCAAATTCAAGGGCAAAGACAAAAGTAAGTGGTCTAAAGGGCAAGATCAAGGGGAGGCTTCTTCAAATGGAAAAAAGAAAGATGATGGGGCAAGGGAGATAAGAAGAACGAGAATGGAGAAGAGAGCTGGAATATTGCAGAATAGCTCTCCCATTCTAATCGGCTACTAGGTGCAAAAATAGTCTAAATAGATAGCTTATGCTAAAGATAATCACAGCTTTATGCATTCTGATTGCCCAACAGGATCTTAAAAATTAATTCATACTCTAAAAACAAGAGTACAATCCACTGAAGAGATTGGAGATGGTTTGTGTGTGGTACTATTGAAATCAAATTCAACGTGAAGTATAGTTCTGAAATAAATGGAAGAGCAATATGATATCGCGAGTTTCTCAGGCATCAAAGACAACCATTGTCTGATCAGAAACTGAAGAGTCGTAGACGTCCATGTTCTGATCAAGGTGAGTATACAAGCGCGATCAAACATCAATGAAAGTGTATTCAATCACAACATGCATTCATCTATGTAGTACACAAATAAAAACAAACTGCTGCTATATTACACTGAAGCACAATACAAATAGCAATTACAACCAAGAGTGACGACATAATTGGGAGGCTCAAATAATGCGTCTCATGGACGGAACAATCCACAATCTGTGCTTGGATGATCTATTTATAGATTTCATCCGTGTATTAACTACAAAAAAATGATTGTCACCTAATTAGGTAAGCCGCTTGTACTTGGAAGTATATGGCTTTTGTGACAACTGTACATAATGTATACGGTCAACAAAGCAGGATCGTTGACGCGGATAAGGACATCGCAAAATCTCTCACTTCGCTCTATAAGGGAAGTGGCTTTCTCTCACTTCACAAATTTGGGAAGTGGTTGGAATGTTCCTCGTTCAAAATACACGACCTTCGATTTTTCTCTCTCTTTGGGTTTTTGTGAAAAAGCCAAAGGTGCCCTAAAATAGTTCAACTCTGAAAAGTAGATGACCTTTGGGAATTTTCTCTCTTCGCATTTTGTGAAAAAGCTGAAGTTGTTCAAAAAACAGTTGAACTTTTGAATTGTGCACAAGTGGACTTCTTTGAAATAATTGAACGGAAGAAGCCGAAGATAAGTGTTGCATTTTTTGGGAAAGTGCAAAAAATGTGAACTGTGCGACACTCAGTGTATTTCTACAGACTGTTCAAAAAGTGATGTATTTTTGCAGACTTATTCTATATGTAAGTTTGTGGAAGTCCTTGAAGATGGCCAAATCTTCAATGACTTTAAGTTATTAAACCTAACATCTGAACGTGAAATTATAATGGAATTGGTTACACTTTGTTGGAGATCAGCCAGAAGCCTGTTGTAGACGTTCTTCAAATAAACTGGTTGTCCAAGTTTTTGATTCCTACAGGTATCAGATGAGCAGACTTTGAGCCCAAAAATAGGTTTCACCTGATAGGTCAAAGCTAAAGTGCTTCTATTGTGGCATCAAAGGACACTTTGCAAGAGAGTGCTACAAGAAGAAGAGATATCAAGGAGACAAGCAAGGTAATCTTACTCATGATGAAGATGGTTTGGATGTTCAAAACTCAAATGATGATGCTTTTGTGATGTCTTCATGTATGCTTGCAAACTAATGGATGTTGGTAGATTCTCTACCAATATCACGGTTGATCCGAGATCTAGAGTAACTAAACTTGTAAGATACGAACCCAACCATGGCATCTTGGTGTGTAAGACCATGAGTTGAGGACAAACTAGTTAGTTACAGAAGAGCTAGTTGGATGTGACCTGAGAGTGGAGAGCTAAAAAATGATATTCAATTGTAGAAAGCAACAACTATGAAACTCAATGGCAAATAAAAGAGAGAAGAGATAGAAAAGAGAAGAAGGATGGAGTTAGAATTAGTTAGCTAGTGAGCTGGAGAGCAAAGCTAGCGAGCGAGAGAGTTGAGATGGAGTTGTTGAGCAGAGTTGAGGATGAGCATTGTGTGAATATGTATAGAATGAAGAGTCTAGTGATTAGACAACAAAGCAGGATTGGGCAATCCAGAGAAGGATAGTGATGGGAGGAGTTGTTGATGATCAGACTAGTGATGGGAGGAGTTGTTGAGCGTATGCGCATCTGATGCACGGATTTTTATAGGAAGCTATTGTCATTGGAATGAGAACCCTTGGAATACTTCTAGTCAATTCTGTGTCCTATTTGCTACATATAGTTGTGTGTTGAATACTTGAGATATTATGTTGTTAATCAATATAAATTGTGAATGAGAGTGAGAGTCTATCTTGTTGGATTTATCTCCTCTACTCTCCTAAATCCTATGTTAATCTGCCTCCATTCATGTTGTTACATTTTTAATCCAAGAACCAAGAACTGTCGTTGGATGTTCCTTGATGGTTGGTCATGAAGCCATTTGCTTGTGAAACAGACGTAACATTATCCAACACTTTCAAGCTACTGAACCAATTCTTGTTACCTGTCATGTGTCTTGTGGCTCCTGAGTCAATATACCACGCTTGATCATCTTAATTAGATGACAATGCAGATATGAAGATGCTAGAGTCTTCAATCTCACCCTCATCGACAAGGTTACCTGCTTGTTTTGGTTTTCCCTTGCCTTGTTCCGCCAGGAATTTGCGACATTCACTCTTCCAATGGCCCTTTTTACCACCATGGAAGCACTTGCCTTTCTTCTTGGTCTTACTGGAAGATCTCTCATCCTCTTGAGACTTGGCAAATTGCTGCTTAGACTTCTTCTTTCCCTTGCCCTTGCCTTGTTTTTGGCGTGTCGCAAGTGCCTGATTGTCAGTATTTTGACGTCTAGCTTTCACCACTTCTCGTCGTTGCTCTTCCTGCATCAAGATTCATGTGAGCTCGTCAAAGGTTGGCAATATTTCTCTTGATGCTATTCCGCTCACAAACATCTAATAGGGTTCTGCAATGCCGCACAATGCATTGTGCACCAACTCCACATCACGTATGTGCTCACCAATAGAATGCAGTTCATCTCTCATTATCTTGATTCTGGTCATGTACGTCTGAATGTGCTCTCCTTGCTCCATTCGGGCACTATTCAGCTTTGACCTCAGAAACATGATTCTTGACGGATTTGATGTCCCGAACTGCTTCTTTAGCACATCCCATGCCTGTCTAGGTGTAACAACATCACAAATGTGGGTAATGATGTGATCCTTCACTGACAAGTTAATGAAGGTCAAAGCTTTCCTCATCTTTTTGTCGAACACTTTGATATCCGCTTCATTTGGCAGCCTTCTCTCATCACTTGTGACGACTTCCCACACGTCTTTCTTAGTCAGCATGTTTTTCATTTTGAATTTCCACACTGCATAGTTGGAAACCGTCCAATTTGCTACTTTCACTCAAAATGGACTCTCCCATGTTTGCCATCGCAAAACTGCTTGAAACTTCTGTCGTAGGCTAAAAGCAGTATGTCAAGGCCAACTGTAATTTCAAAAGTTGAAAATAATGACCTGCACTTTTTCCCTTACCAGGCCACTCGCCGCTTTTTAACCAACTTGAAAGCCAAATCAGCGTCGCCTTCCGAAATACACTCAGTCATCAACTCCCAACTACGTGCCCATTGGAATGGTGAAATCACTTTTGGCGCACTCCGAACACTTTCTCCGCTGCAATCACTCTATTTTACTGTACCGTACTTTCAGGTATAGTCCGAGTGCCCTTCGTTTGGAGGTTATAGCCTTTCGTTTGGGTCAAAACAGGAAGGACCCAAAAATAGAAATTTTCTTTGTTTTTGAACTGTTTCTTCACCTTGAAGAAACTTCACTTTTCATGAATTTGGGACCCAACTCAACTTTCCCTTTGAAATTTTTTAATGAAGAACTCTATTTATGGCCCTTCAAATCCTCATGGGTCCCTTCAAAGCCCATGCAATGGCTTAACCAAATCTTGTGGTCCACGTTTTTCTCCCATCACGAGTTTTGGACCGTCGATGCATCTGACACCTCATCCAAAGGTTCAAACTACATCTAGGCATTGAACTGCGCTCGTACGGTCGCTATGGCTTTCCAGACGCTACAGGCTCCCTTGCACTGGCCGCGCGGTGCTGCCCTGAGCACCTCCTTCCTCCTTGCCCGCTCCTTTTCAGCGATGGTCGCCCTCCTTGGAATGATCCAATGCTTTCTCTGGCGCGCGGCCGCCAACAATCTTTTCTAATCTCAGTCGGCCTACTGTGGCGCCCTGTTGCATGGATTTATAGCTCCCAAAAACATTTTGTATAGAGAGACATTAGTGGTTTTGCCTCCAAAAAACCCTGACTCACAAAACTCTCCATAACAAGAGAGACAATGTCTCCTCCTGTAGCCCGTGGCTATCTGTGGCCACTTGGGAGTTGTCTTGCCCTACCAAAATGCCTGCCTCCAGCTCCTTACAGATCCTGAAACAGCCTCCTACAGAGAAAGCCTTCCATTTTTTTGCTTGCAAACCCTAGCTGGCATTTTCCCATAACTTTTGAGAAAGGTACAATTGCTCATAGTCTGCTCCATGGTTGACCCTGCCCTCCTGGCAATCACTTGGACTCTTCCATACAGTGCTAGGTAGCAATTTACAGTGTTCAATTCCGTCAAGTATAGAGAAAGATCCGTGACTTTCCGTTTTTCAACCCGTCGTAAACCTCGAACTCTCAAAAGACTGTTCTCCCGAAGCTCTCTTCAACGACGACGCTGTATTGTGTACACTCCCTGTACGGCTTTGATACCAACTTAGAATTTGCTTTGCACAGGAACATAGATCATGCTACACAGTAACACAGACAGAAAAACACTCTCCACAGCAAGCTCATATAGCAACTGTATTTCTCAAAATGAAATTACACTGTAGATATAGTTGTTCACTCAAGCAACCCATGCATGACCCAGGTTGCCGTTGGTAGGACGCGTGTCCCGTCGACTTGCCTCATGGCAAGGCCAACTGATCCTTATCAACTGATAGGACCCACAGTATAGTAACACAGTGATTCTACTTTAATTCTAACTGTTTTTCCATCCTTCAGCCTCCATCTAGCGATTGCTGCGTCGTTTCCATTGGGTTTTCTCTTTTGCACCTGTAACAACGTCATACAATTCTTTAGCCATTAGCACAGTTTTCATCTTAAATTTCCACAGATGGTAATTGGCTCCATCAAGCTTGTCCATGATAGGACTAGATTTCTCTTAGAAATCCATGTGGAAGAATTAGCCTAAGTGATTGAAGAAACTATCAGTTAGTTAAGTATGAAAATTTGACACAGAAATACAGAATAAGAAGACAATTACTCTATTGGCTAATAGAGTCTTGTACTATGGAAGCTTCTCAGGCTACAAAAATAGCTCTGATACTATGTTGGGGGAAGAGAGAGAAAGAGGGTCAGTCATGTGTGAGAAACAAAAATAGCTCGAAAAGAAAATGAACACGAACGAGAAGCGAAACTTGAATGGAAAGTGTTCGTGCATAGCGGAATGAGATATACGACTCTTTCTCTAAACTTGACTATGCCTATCAGAATGAACAAATTGTTAGTAGTGAAAATCACGGTCGTTTTGATTACGTAGCCAAACATTAATAAATAAAGCACCAGAAGAATAATTTGTCATGAACAACTAGAAAGATTATGTGTCACGAATGATTCGCGAAGTGCTAGATTGAGCTCGACTGATAATCAGTCGCGAATGATTCGTGAAAGACAAGACTAAATATTAGTCGTTTAAAATCAGATTACCAAATTGAACAACTAGAATGTCAGATAGAATGAATAATAAGCATAGCATTATTGACACAGACAAAGAGCTGTTATTAGGTTAAGTATATCAAATGTACATGTCAATAATGCGGTAGAGCACAAGACAATAACGGACGAAACCGCGTGCTCTACAAAGCTAATTCAATCTGTAAGAGGAATGAACCTGTTACTGACAAATAAAGAATCAATGCACAAGGCATCTACTTCGTCTATCTCTGATAGGCTTATGATGCTAAATTTTCACACACACTTGATTTCAATCTCTTAATCAACAATCAATCTGAATACGCAAATGGTATTCAGTTATATATACATAATGTTACAGGTGTGCGGATGAAGAAAGTACAAAGTGGATGTACTGTCTGTAGGAAATCGTGGGTGGCTGTAGTTGTTGTCAAGTCTGTTAGCGCAGTTGCATGGGGTGAGCATGAAAAGGGTGCGACATCAGCCTTTGCTAAAGTGAATGTTGGTGAGGATGCAAAAAATGCGTCACTCTGATGAAATGTCTTAGGATTTGATTTACAGGGTGCCTTTGCTTCCTAGGGCACCTTTGGCATTTTGTAAGGCAGTGTCGTCTTTTTTGCCTGTCACAAAACACGTGTAAAAACACAATGTCACAATTCTTTTGCTTGTGAGAATTTATGCGTAAAGATGCAGACTGCGCGACAACGTGAGTAAAAATACAGCATGAATGCAGGCAGATTAAAATGGAATTTAGGAGAGTAGAGGAAATAAATCCAACATAAAATACTTTGCATCCTTTAGTGAAGGATTCTACATTGGACCACAAATGTCTGTATGTACAATATCTAGTAATCCTCTAGCAATATGCTGATGGCTTAATCTAAATGTTTTTCTCAGATAAGAAATGACTTAATTTGTACAAGTATCCATGTCTCTTTTTGAGTGTTAGGATCTTGCATGTCCTATCTATACAAGTATCCATGTCTCTTTTTGAGTGCTAGGATCTTGCCTGTCCTATCTACTGGGGAATGCTTGGAAATGTGAATTCCCTCAGTGCATACACTATCGGTTGACTGTAGGCGAACACAAGAATGAACTAGAGCTTGATTGTGTGGTGGTTGTGGAAGCAAAGAACAAACAATCAGACAAAATCAGAAAGTCAGAGAGAAAATGAAAAGCATGCAATACTGATATATCAATCTGAACGCAGAACTAGAAAGTAGTATAAGTATAATGAACCAGACAGTAGTTTATTCAGATTAAGTATAATAAAATACAAGTCAGATAATGCAAGTGAGCACAATATTATAGCGGACGAAACCGCGTGCCCACAAGCTAACTACAATCTGTAACAACTATGAGCTTATATTGACAATCCATCTAAAGAAAAGAATCAATGCACAAAGGCATCTACAGTGTCTGTCTCTGATAAGTTGGCGTCTCAACATCAATGCGCGCTTGAGCGCATCAGTTTATTGCATTTGGTATGATACAATTCATCAACTACTGAATAGATTACAACGGCTATCTATATACAATCTACATTTGTGCATATGAGTGTACAAAAGATGGTGTGGAGCCATTGTACCATCAAGAAGAAGATTGTGGCTGCCGTCATTGTCAAGTTAGTTGCACAATACAGAAGGTGAGCGTGAGGAGGGGCTTCGACTTTTCAGTTATTGGGAAAATTAAGCCCAATATGTCAATTAATCCCAATAAGATATGTCAGCCAAGATGCTATGTTGGCGAAGCCCGATATGTTGGACAAACCCGATATGTCGGCCTTCTTCTCTTGCTCGTCTTTAGTAGTTGAGATGTGAGACAATGCAAGTAAATATGCAATATTATGAATGGAACTAGATTAACATGGGATTTAGGAGAGTAGAGGATATAAATCCAACACTATCAACTACTTTACACTGATCAGATTTAGATTCTACTTTATGTCCTAGATCTGAAATTCTACTTACAGAGAGCAAATTCGTAGACAGATTTGGTACATGCAGGACATTTGAGAGTAGTTTAGATTGATCATTTGAAAAGCTCAATCTTATTGTACCTTCACCTTTGATAGCTTGTGTGCTATTGTCACCCAAGTGAACAAATCTTCATACTATAAGGCATATAGGACTCGAAGCAGCCGATATGGTTGTGCTCATATGTTGTGTGGCTCTGGAATCTAAAAACCAGGAGCTGTCGTTGGATTCTTCTTGATGGCTAGTCATGAATGTGTCATGGTCCACTTTTTGGTTGGGTTATGGTGCTTATGTTGCTGCATTTGTGATTTGATTTGATTGCCCCTTGCTGTTGTTCTTGGCTTGTAGTTTGTGATAGTCTTGAATCTCGTGGTTGGTTTGCTTGCAGTATCTGCAGAACAGCTTCTTCTTTGTCGACGGGTTTGACTGCCCTTGACATTGTGTTGGCTTCTGATTTTGCTTCGATGACTTCGGACCTTTTTTTTCTTCTTCTTAGTTGAGCCTTTGTTGGTGTATAGGGCATGAGAGTCGACATTTGAGGAACTGGAGGCTTCGTTCCTTCAAGTGTCTTCCAACAACAACATTGTAATGACTCTTGAAAGAGTCAGTTTTGGGCATGTCATGATGATCATCACCCAGTTGTCATATGAGCTTGGCAAGCTTGAAAGCAGTGTCTGACTTCCTTGGAGGTCTAAGCTTCAGATACATGGCCAATTTGGGTGTCTGATATGTTGAAAATGATCAACACAAAAGCTTTGTCATCCTTAAGCTTCCATCGGGACATTGCACGTCAGCTTTGGGTCTTGGATCTGCGCCGGTAACAACGTCATACAATTCCTTAGCCATTAGCACGGTTCTTGTGAAAAATTTCATATCATTAAGATCAAAAATATCCCTTTGATCTTTGGTTTGAAAGACAAGCAAATCACCAATCTTGCCAATGTAGAAAAAATAGCATCTACTCTATGAATGAGATGCAAACTCTAATAGAACTTGATCAAACATGAATCAAAACATAAAATCAAGCTATTTTTCATACAACAATAGTACCCTATTGTATTTCACATGTGTGGATCTGAAAATAGCATTTAATGAACATTCTACACATAGAATTGCAAGATATCACAAGTATAGTGCATCAATGGATAGTAGAATCCAAGAGAACCATGTATAAGCATGAATGAGATGAGAGAGAGAGAGAGAGAGAGAGGGAGAGAGAGAGAGAGAGAGAGAGAGAGAGAGAGAGAGAGAGAGAGAGAGAGAGAGAGAGAGAGAGAGAGAGAGAGAGAGAGAGAGAGAGAGAGAGAGAGAGAGAGAGAGACTACTCTTCCCATGAGTTACAACCTTTTATAACAGGTCCAAACCTAAGTTCAAACTTTGGTTTTCCTCCATAATGAAAAACTCTACTATTATTGTGACTAGATCTAATGTCACTACTCAAATTGAATCTACCAAAAACTTGTGTTCTATACTTTTCCAAACTTTCCAAAAGTGTTTATTCAGATGCTTTTAGACTAATATTTCTTTGAAAATTCAAACTCTAAGTCTAATATGAAATTGGCCTCAATTGCCATATAAACAAATGTAGCAAATTTGACTAAACCAGTTGAAAACTCTCACACTCTCTCTTCAACTAGTTTTAGCATAGACTTTAATAACACTCTAAGTGAGGTCCTATGCTTTATAAAAAAGTCCTTTCCCAATGCTTTGGTGAAGATATCAGCTACACATTCCCTTGAAGAAACATGTTGAAGCTCCACCTCATTTGCCATGACTTGCTCCCTCACAAAATGATAGGCCACTTCAATATGCTTGATCCTAGCATGAAAGATAGGATTGGTTTCCAGCTTTTGGGCTGACTAGAAAATCCAGCTTGTGAAGATCCTTGATCATCCTCTTGATCCACACCATCTCCTTTGTGCAATGAGTAAGTGCTTTGTACTCGGCGTCAATAGATCACAATGAGATAGTGGCTTGTTTCTTTGACATCCATGATATAGCTACATCACCTATGCAAATACAATATGCACTTATGGATTTCCTATCCATTTTATCTCCAGCATAGTCCGAATTTAAAAATCCAGATAAGTTAGATGATGATTCCTCATACAATATGCCAAAACCTTGAGTTCCCATTATATACCTCAAAACTCATTTTCCCAGCTTCCAATGCTCCTCACTAGGATCCTGCATGAATTAACTCGATCTCCCAACACAATAGCTTGGATTTGGTCTTGTGATGGTTAGATAGATAAGTGACCCAACTAGCTCTCTATAGAGAGTAATGTCCTTGAAGGATCTTTCATTACCTCTTATAGTTAGTTTTACATGAGACTCCATAGGTGTATCACAAGATTTTGCATCTACCATATGAAAACTTTCTAGAATAGAATTAGCATACTTCTCTTGACAGATGAAAGTAGATTGAGAAGATCTAATCACTTCTATTCCCAAAATGTAATGCAAGTGACCAAGATCATGCACCTCAAATTCCTTCAGAGCACTCTTGATATCCTCCCCATCTTGATTGTTTCCACCACTCAAGATGATATCATCCACATAGATTAGCAAGATGGTAACATCATTTCTAGAAAACCTATAATAAAGTGAATGATCATGCTCACTCATAACAAAGCCTTGAGAGAGTAAAAAAAATTTAAGCTTAGCATACCAACTCCTTGGTGCTTGCTTAAGGCCATACAAACTCTTTTGTAGTAAACACACATGTTTTGGCTTTGTAGAAGAAATGGAGCTCTCAGGTTGCTCCATGTACACTTTCTCCTCAAGATCACCATTCAAAAATGCATTTGTAATGTCCAATTGCCATAGATCCCATCCATAAAGAGTAGCAAGAGATATAATGACCCGAATACTCACCATCTTTCCCACGGGTGCAAAAAATTCATCACAGTCAATACCATGTTCTTGAGCATATCCTTTTGCCACTAACCTTGTCTTGTACTTGTTGATAGATCCATATTGGTTTGTCTTCACATTGAAGATCCATTTGCATCCAATAGCTTTCTTGTCCTTAGGTAACTCCACCAATCTCCATGTTCCATTTTTCATAAGAGCTTGATACTCAAGATCCATTGCTTGGATCCACTCCTCTTTGTTCCTTGCTACATCTACACATGTAGGTTCATCAAAAGAGGTTAGGAAAGCAAAGTAATTTCCAAGAACTACTTGCTTACTCTTTTCATCATATGTGAGCCTTGAAGGCATTTGTCTTCAACATCAAGAATATTAGATCCATCCACATCACCATCAATAATGTCTGAAGATGCTTTTGGAATGTTCCCCTCATCAAAAATGACATCTCTACCAATAATCACGTTATTAATAGTAGGAATGTAAACCTTGTAGGTATCCAACAAATATACATTTCCTTGAAGATGAATCTTCCTTGCTTTTATCATCAAGAGTTATATTGACATACCATGTGCTACCAAAAGTTCTAAGAAAGTTGACATTCGGCCTCCTCTTGAATAGCATCTCAAAAGGTGTCCTTCCATCCAAAACAGCACTCAACCACCTATTGCACAAGAAATTAGCATACAACAAAGCTTGATCCCAAAATGGCTTACAACGTTAGCACTTTATCTCATAGTTTTAGCACTTTCACATAAAGTTCTATTCTTCCTCTCGGCCACTCCATTTTGTTGTGGAGGCCTTGGTGTTGTATACTCCCTCTTGATCCCATGCTCATCACAAAAGGCCTTGACCTTGGTAGATATGTACTCTCCACCATTGTCACTCCTTAAGCACTTGATCCTTGTGGAAAATTGGTTCTCCCTTGCATTCTTGAGCTTAACAAAGACATCATACACTTCATCTTTGCTCTTTAGTAGATAGATCCAACAAAATCTACTAAAATTATCAATGAAAGTTACATACATATTAGCTCCACTATTGCTAGTTGTAGTTATTCCATGAATATCTGAATGTACAATTTGAAAAGGCTTTGTATATCTAGATGTAGATCTAGTATAAGGTAGTCTATGTGACTTTGACAATGCACAAGACTCATAAACATGATCGATACTTTTTAAGGAACTTCGAAGACCAATCACAACTTGCTTCCTAGCTATTACCTCCAATGACTTGAAGTTGAGGTGTCCCATCCTTTTATGCCAAACCTCTTGAATAGGTATTTGCTCTCTTGCAACACATCCAACTTGGTTAGCAATAACACAACAATCTAGTTTGAACAATTTCCCTTGTCTTTTACCTTTTGCAATCAAGATATCCTTCCTTTTGATCATACAAGCATCTCCATCAATCTCAACTTTGAGGCCTTTACTTACCAATTGACTCACACTAAGTAGATTCTTGGTAATAGATGGAATGAACAAAACTCTTCCAAATGAACATTCCTATATGTAGAGAGAGAAATAGGAATTGTGCGAATCCCTTTGATTGCACACTCACCATCATTGGTCATGTAGGTCACCCTCTTGTCATCTCCATATGCCAACAATGAAGTGAAATACTCTTTGTGAAAATTCATGTGTGAACTTGCTCCACTATTGATCCACTATGGATCTAGATCTCCATCATTAGCAAGCATACATGAAGACATCACACAAGCATCATCATTTGCATTTTGAACATCCAAACCATCCTCATCACAAGTAAGATTACCTTGCCTGTCTCCTTGATCTCTCTTCTTCTTGTAGCACTCACTTGCAATAGAAGCACTTGAACTTTGACCTATCTTTCTTTTTGTCATTTGAAGAAGCCTCCCCTTGATCTTGACCTTTAGACCACTTAATTTTGCTTTTGCCCTTGATGAACATAGCCTCTTCTCCAACTTGAGATGTTGATGAAGATCCACCTCTTGCTTGAAGCCTATATTCTTCATTTATCAAGATCTCAAAGATCCATCAAACTTGGCAAAGTTCTTTGAATAGAAAGACTTTGTACAATGTTAGCATGAGCATCCAAAAATCCATTAAGAATAACTTGAACAAGCTCTCTATAAAGTCCTACACACAAGATACTATCCTAAGCATGCCAAAAAAAGCAACAACAAAGGGAACCAGTGGTGGATAAACCAAACCAACCAAATCTAGATTGTATAGATCTAGCCCCCAAGTTGTGGATCAATCACAGTCATGGAAAGAGAAATTACACTAGCAACATGTAGCTATCAATCACAGAATCAAGCATACACTAGTGAGAGCCCAATATGTATACTTATACTCTCCAAGGCCCATGCACCACTAGTAGTGCACTGTGACACCTCACTACACACCTCTATAGCCTATTTGGCCATGTCATCCAGTTCTCTAATGACTCACTGATAGATCCAAACCAACTCCACCACCATGTGTTTAGACCTACAACCATTAATTATGACCATGTACACATAAGGGCCCCAATTCCCTTATAGTCACAAATAACTTACGGGTTGTTGATCTACTTATCCCTAGCGTGGACATGCTACCTGAGACCAGTTGTGGGCATGACATTGTTTCCCCCTTATTCAAGTTCTGTCCTCAAAACTTAAAACTGGGGAAGTTCTTCTATAAGCTTCCTACCTGTTCCCAGGAATCGTCATCGTCTGTACATCCCTTCCATCGAACCAGATGCTCGATAACTATATGATTTCTTAATCATTTAGTTCTTGTATCCAAGATCTTTTCGGGTTCAAATCAAGATACAACCGATGATTCATCCAACAGGTCCAATTGATCTCCAGATCCAAGATGCTCTCCTTCACGTAGACTCTTCTTGAGTCAACTTACATAAAATACCGGATGCACTTGAGATCCCTTTGAGAGTTCCAATTGGTAAGCTAAGGATCTGATCTTTTTTAAGATTTGACACGGTCCTCTGTATCCAAGGGACAATTTATAATGCTTGTCAATACGCATTACACTAGAATCTTTCAGGATTCTCAAATATATCCAATCTCCCACTTGAAAGTCTCTCAGTGATCTTTTCAAATTTGCATAATGTCGATCCCTATCCTGGGCACATTGGACATTTTCATGTGCAATCCATAGCATTTCCTGCATATCATGTAGGAAATCCGCTACCTTCTGAACCTTGATCGTCCGAGTATCTACAACAATAGGTGACCTAGGCTCAAAACCATACATAAGCATAAACGAGCTATAACCCTTAGCCAAATGCTTAATACTGTTATAGACAAACTCGATCAATGGAAGATACTTCTCCCAATCAGATTTCCATTGGAAAACATATGCTCGAAGCATTTGTTCCATCGTCTGATTTGTTCTTTCCGTCTGTCCATCCGTCTCAAGATAATCAGAAAGACCCAAGCTCAGAGTCGTCTCTAGTTTAGCAAACACGGCCGACCAAAAGTGACCGGTGAACTTTGGATCGCAATTGCTCACAGTATCACTTGTTAATTCGTAAAGTCTAAACAGACGCTCTACAAATGTCTGAGCTAAATTAGAAGCCTCCGCGATAGTCTTTACCGAAATAAACGTAGCCAATTTGGTAAGATGGTCGACCACAACCCAAATTGCATCATGTTGTTTATTCGTCCACGATAACCCAACCATGAAATCCATGGAAATACTATCCCACCTCTTATCTGGGATATCCAATGAATGCAACAATCCACCAGTCTTATGGCGCTCTGCCTTATTCAACTGGCATTGGTCACACACATAAGATTCTACAAAGGGCTTGAGTTTTGGCCAATAAAAGTCCCTTCATACCAAATCTAATGTACGATGTATGTCGGGATATCATGCGCATGGTGAGTCATGACATTCATAAAGAATTTTATTTTTCATAACATCCACATCAGGCACACAAACCTTCCCTTTTCTAAACAAAAGTCCATTACGGATAGAGAAGTCATCAGTACCTTTTTTATGAGATAAATCCAACACTTTAGTCTAAGTTGGAGATCTACTGATTGGGAACAACATGGGATTTAGGAGAGGAGATAAATCCAACACTTTAGTCTAAGTTGGAAATCTACTAATTGGAAACAACATCTCTTATTTCAACCCCAAATCTTGATGATGACAATGACACATAATTAAGTCAACTCTATGATTCCTTGTATGCAAGTATTAAGATAATTTTATTTTTTTAAATCAATAGCAAACCTATTCGAAATTTTCTATTTCTTGAAACCATACATATATTTAACTAGATATGGTTCACAATTGCACGTAGTAGTTTTTGTAGATTGCCAAATTTTCTCACCTTTAGTCCTTTGTTTCTTTTTGTTGCATTTTCTTTTATGGCTTTTGTGCTTCTATATTTATGCAATACTAATACATCTAAGAAAAAATAGAGAATTTACATACCTAGTCACTATATCCATAAATACTTCAGTAATACACTACCACGATTTTGAATCTCTCTCAATCAAGATACAAGCCCTTGATTTTGGATAGCAGCTTGTGATGGAAAACATATGAAAGTAAATAATATACACATGCATGAGTAATATTTGCATAGATGTTTATTTGTCTTCATGTCTAGAAATTCTCTCTCTTTGTTTTATACTGAAAAACTCAAACCTTGAGTTACCAATAGTGAATCTTTGTATTGCATATATTATGTTTTTCACAAATCTTTCAATATTTCTATGTGTCATTGCAAAGTCATTGTGGCAATGATAAATATTGTCAAACACACATACTTAGCCTGTGACATTAATAAAACATGGTATAAATGGATACAATATCATAAACAAAAGAACCAAAAAAATGATTAGCCATTGTTTGTGCATGAGTGTTCACTATTTGATCGATGAAAATTTATTACTATGTTTTCAAGAGGGAAGAAATAAAAGACATTCTACTTTGCCACTCTTTAATACTCCCACCATGCCATGTCCAAACTTGATTGTATTTTATGAATTTTATCATAAAAGCTCAGGTCCTAGTTTCTACAACACAAAATTTCAAAATAATTGATTTGAAGGTTTTAAGCTTGAAAAAAGTTATTTTTACTAATGATCAAAAAATTTGCCAATTCCATTCTCAACAAATGCCAACTTTTACTGATGCTCCTTCACATGCATAAAAAGAGAAATGAAGGGGGGGCAGAATAATTATATTTGATCCTGACTTAACTATAGCTATGGGGCAAAGGAGCACCACTTGAAAGAGGAAGTGAAGAATGTCAGAGTAGTTTTTTTTAAATGGTTTTCTTGAGAATGACAACAAGAAATTTTCTATAGAACTAGTGCATAGATTTCTAAATAATCAAAACACTTAATAATAAAAAGTTTTTAGCTCATGTCTTACAAAAAAAAAAATTGTTTATATATGAGTTTTAAAGATAAGTATGATTAAACTTTAGTCAATAAATGCAAAAATAGTGTCACAACTAGGAAGCTTAAAGCTTTGATTGATGATTGCTTTTGACTATCATATGTGAAACTTTTGAGCTCTCATTTACACCTTGCACTTAGGGCACAACTCATATTTTCATACCATTAGGTTGTGTCTCACTCCAAAATATATCTTGTAAAGTCTATTTTTGCTATTGGAAAATTTTAAATACAAGTATTTAAAGACAAAAATTTTGAAAATGTGTAAATAAATAATTGCCCTTTGTCATTGAATCTTGAAACATCGCATAATAACATTCATGGTTTATGCAAAGCATATGATTTCATGACAAATCTAGCCAAAGGCACACTTTTGCCATGATAATAAGTGCAAACATTTGGTATTCCAACCAAAGTAAGAAAGTACAGCATGTTCCTCACATACTTAAATCCCATAATAATGGTCTTTTTTGGACAAGAATGCTTATCCCATCAAAGATTAAGAAAATTTTGAATCAACATTCAACTCATTCAAGGTGTACACTATTTACACTTAGTACCCAATGTTTGTAGAAATTACAAACATTATCATAATTAAATTATTGTTCATTAAAAAATATTTCAAACAAGTACACTTGAGGCTTCTATTTAGACATTACTTTTGGTTTCCAATGAGTTATTAGACCATCTATTGTAATCATATGTGCTTTGAAATTATAGTAGGATGCAATTTGTGGATTTTTTCTCCCAAGTCAAGTAGTTGAAATTAGATCATCTGCACTAGCACATCCTTTGATAGTCTTGTTTATATACATACATACATATATATATATACATATATATGTGTGTGTGTGTGTGTGTGTGTGTGTGTGTGTGTGTGTGTGTGTGTGTGTGTGTGTGTGTGTGTGTGTGTGTGTGTGTATGTATATATATAATATTGTAATGATTTGCACCATGATAGATTGATGAAATATGGGAGAATGATTTTTGGCAAGCTTTTTGAGGCGAGCTTTTTTCTGTGACCGAAGTGAGCTTCATCGATACCAATTCGAATAGGTTAAAATATCCAACAACCTTCATTTATCATATTAGGTTCACACATTTAATATTAAATTCTCACTATAGTCTTTGCCTTCACATATTGCACCATCTACAATATTTGGAATGATGGCTACCTAGGAATTCAGACATCTTAGTTGTCTAAATTAAGCATTTATGGTTTAGGGTTTAGGGTTCCTAGTAATTTGAAGTTTTTGGCATAAGTGCTAAAAAGATTTAGCTCAAGTGTGATCAATCTAGGTTGGATCTGCAATATTGTACACAGTTCTACAATCCAATATGTATATAACTCCAGATGTCAAGGTGCAATTTTCCAATAACTAACATCAATGGAACGAATTTTTTTTTACCAAATCTAAAATGTATGTAGATTAACTACATAAGCATAACAATGTCATTCTCAGGAATAATTTTTGTTTCACATTGAAACTTGTGCTGTAAATAACTTGAGACGGTGGACTACGAAAAAGAACAAAGTAAACAATTTCAAGACCTGACAAAGGTGAAAGTTGCTAATTAAAAGAGATAGTTTTGGACCTATGTAAGGAAAATGCCACCTAGATCAGGACACTGAACTAAGCATGGCAAAAGACTGAAAATTTGAAATACGATGATGATAGTTTGAGATAGATGAAGGGTCAAACTAAAGTAGCAAGTTTGTAGACTAAACAAACATAAAATTTGCTATTAAAATTAAAAATTTTGCACCCTAGTGAAAACGTAACAGGATGTGTTCCACAATACTATACCCAGATGGTATGCCTAGATGGTGCGGTTGCATGGATAGATGCATCTACGTCTTAGATAGAGCAAAAAGCATTGTTTGTTGGAGTGTCAATGTCAATTGTAATAGGAATTCTTTTGTTCCTCGGTGGGCTGCTTTTCCTATGATCCTCATCTTTCATTGCATTCGATGATTCACTAGTGTTGACATTAATATTATAAGAAGATCTCACAATTTTCTTTTCGTGTGTGTTGGTCGATGGAATTGATCTCGTGCAATATATATCTCTCATTGTTGATATGACTATATATTCAGCTGATAGGGATTCTTCCATTATGTATTGGTCGTTTCCCTCGATGTTCTAGTTTGGCAGGTGGCATGCCAATTTTAGAACACCTATCCTTTCATGCAGTTAGTGGCTTTACTATATGTACACTGTTTCTTCATGATAGACTTAACTTTTGTTGTGCTTTGAGAACTTGTGAGGAGTGGCTATGGTGATTGTGTGATGTGATCTGCATACTGCACTAGATTCTATCAGAATTTCAACTTGGTATCAGAGCGGCAGGGTGTTGCAGGTATTCACAATCTAGTGGAGCTATGGGATAGCATCTTTCACCAGGAGAAATAGCACTCAGAGTGTCTCAAGAGAGAGGACTCCATACAGGGTATCGGCAGTCCGGATGGCAAGAGACAGCAAAGTTCCATTGATCGGAGCTTTCGGAAAGATTAGAACGATCGTCGTAAGGTGGATTTCAGGGAGATTTCACGGAAAATTGCTCATAAACTGCTTCAAACGGCTTTTACAGAAAGCTAGTCAGAACTCTCTCAGTAGTTCAGTGATTGCTGAGCGGAGCAGGTTATAAGAAAAAGCAGGGCAGTGATTTCTCAGTCCTAAGAGGATTTTGACATCCGTTTACAGTGGGAGGAGAAAGAAGCAATTCTGGGAATTGGCAAAAAGCGGCTAGTTGATGGAAAACGTAAAGCTATAGATTTTTCTCTCTGCTTGATGGAAGTAAGCATTGTAAATTGCTACTCAGTATCTTATAGTAGGGGCCAAGCTTGTGGTAAATTGTCTCCTTCTCAGCTATGGAAGAAATGGCAGGTAGGATTTAGAGCTGGAAAACCCTGGATCTTTACCTGTAGCCAAACCTTTTTGGTGTTGTAAAAGGGTAAAGTTGGGCGCCCTGCTATAGTAAAGCTACTGCCAGAAGGCCGTGGGCGGCCGTGGAGCCATCTAGGCACTACATCCATCAGAAGCCATAGTTGGAGACATGGAGCTTGGTGAAGAGCGCTCGTGGAAGAGAGGAGAAGAAAGGAGGCTGCAAGAAGACTGTCACGCGTGGTGGTTTGATCGGAGGGCAAACATTTGGTGAGTATTCTACTAGTGATCTACTGTAGGGGCCATTGATGGTCATGACTTCATGGTGTGCTCATTTGGGAGTACAAGTTGGCATTATAGCAAGGAGCCAGTCATTGGCATTGGCATCGATGGGGAGGCATGGTGTTGGAATTTCCATGGTATAGATTCTCAGGTGGTGATATAAGGGATAAGCCTAGAGGGAGTCACTCAGAATCATATACCTCAGTACGATCAGAGAGACAGTGGCCTCGGGTTCCTGTGAGCGGCAACTCAGGGATAGGCTTGCGTTGGCATGGTCTTGGGTGGCACATAGCCAGGGAGAGCGAGCAGATGCTAGGAGCCAGGTGGACAGTTGATGCTTTGGAATTTGGCTTGCTAGCAGAATGGTGACCAAAATCGGAGAAATCAGGTAAGCATAGTATGTAGATGACGAGTCCATTGGGGTGGCACTCAGGGAGATTCTATAGTTGTTCAGGTATGACATGTCATTTGATGTACGGACGATGTTCTTCAGTTGGTGCATCATGTGTGGTGAGATAGGCTCCTTGGTGGGAGGCCTATGTACTGGTCAAATCAAAGTTGGAAACGTCATGCATGGAAAGTTAAGCCTACATGGGATGTAGGAGAGGAAAATCATCATCAGTATCTCTGGGAGATGGGCGAGCTAATCTGGTATAGCCTGTGGTGAGTTTTGTGTACATTCATTCATTGAGTCCTTGGTAGACTATTGTGCTTGGAGTATGGAGAATGGATGGGGATCAGCTTTCAGGACTTATTGGACAGTTGGATATGCCTGGACGTGAGGGCATCTTGTTACAAGTGTGGGCCATGGTTGGAGATCTGATTTGGTGATGTAGCAGCAGATCTACAAGTGGCACAGTTGTTGGTACGACAAGATACCACTTATGGGTAGGCCTTGGTCATGTATTTGACGCTTTATCATTCGTGTTGGTTTGCACGAGTGTGTGTGGGGTTGCATGTTGCTTTGTCACGAAGGTCTAGATCCGAGTTGAGGTGGTATGTGGTTGTGCATATACTACATCATGAACAAAGTACTCATGTGATATGCTCTTTGACTTGTCATTATGTCTACTAGTTGTCTATCTAGTGAGGGTACGGTCTTATGGTGGCAGTAAGATTTTTTTAGGTTGATCCTCAGTCGCTCATTTATGTCAACTTTACAGGTTTTTGCTTGTAAGTGCCTGATAGGATGTCAGCCTAGCTAGATGGAGGATGTAAGTCTCATGGTGGCAGTGGGATTTCCTCAGTTTGAGCCATGTCACTTATGTGGTCCACTTGTGTTCAAGTCGGATTGGGGACGAGTCGGTTGGTCGAGAGTATGGTAAACTCTCTGTATGAGCATTGTGTTTACATGATACTTTGTGAGTCAAACCTGGTGATTTGTTGGTGTGCTTGAGTGTGAGTCAAGTACAGTAGGGTAGCATGGACATGCATAATATCTTTTGGACACTCCAGACATTGCTACAGATTATTGTTTTTTTCACTCTTTTCACATTTGAGATTAAGGGAGAGAGTTAGAAATCAGAGTTAATCTTATATACATTTTATGTAAGCTCTAAATGTAATATTGTAATTAGTGTACAGTTAATTAGATTTGTTGTATTCAATTGTGTTCGGGACGTCACCCGTTAGGATATATTGATCGGGCACTAATCTCGTAGACGGCTACTTGGGTTAGCCGGGTAGCCACATGTAAGAAGAAATTAGCCTGTACAGTGATTTTCATTAGAGGAGTTCTAAATCCAAAAAAGACCCTTTGTTAAGATTTTTTTTATATTTTTTCTCAATTTTTTCTTACACATGGACCAATCAAGACACTCAAATTTGAAATCTACGTAACGTAACTTTTTGAGTGCACATTTTGATTCCACACTAAAAATGGCATAACTTTTTAGTGGTAAGTTTGAATTCAGCAAAGTTTGGTGCATTGGAAAGCGCTCGACAAGGGCTTTCCAATGATTTGTTACATGACATACTTTTGATCTACGATTAAAAAGTTATGGCAAGTCAAAAGTATCAGCGCTATAATATTTTAATAATATAAACTACATCTTGGACGAATTCTTAAAGGGTCTTTTTGGAGCCCAAAACTCCTCTAATGGATTTTGTTATCTATACTCAAGCGCATGTCTCGGGTTTGTCAGTTATTTAGGCCCTATTGGGCCTTGTTCTAGTTTGGCAAGTGGTAGGCCAATTTTAGGACACTCCATACAAAACTAGCAAGCTACTATTATTCACACATGTGAAACCAAAAATAGCAATTATGGATCATTCTACACATAAAATTGCATGCAATCACCAATATAGTGCACCAATGGATAGTAGAACCCAAGAGAACCATGTATAATCATGAAATGAGATAGAAAAGAGAGAAGATCACTCTCTCCATGAGTTACATCCATTTATAATAGGTCCAAACCCTATTTGGCCACTTGGCTTTCCCTCCAACATGCTAACCCTACTATTTTTGGTCTAGATTCAATGTACCCAACTATTCAAATCTGAATCTCCTAAAATTCGCCTCCAAACTTTCCCACACTTTCAAAAAGTGTTTATTCAAATTTAGACTAATGAACTTTGAAAAGTTATTCTCTAAGTCTAAAACAAGTTTTGGCCTCAATATGTCAAATATGAAAATATTGACAAAATGATCAAACTAGTTGAATCTTTCACACTCCCTCTTCAACTAGTTTTAGCATAGACTTTGATAACACTCCATGTGATGTCCTATGCTTCATGAACAAGTCCTTTCCCAATGCTTTGGTGAAGATATTAGCTACACATTCCCTTGAAGACACATGTTGAAGCTCCACCTTCTTTGCAATGACTTGCTCCCTCACAAAATATTGTAATACCATTTCAATGAGACATGAAGAAACACATAGAACGTAAATGAAATGATTCCACCATGCTTCCGACTCTGAACTCTCTGGAAAAATACAACAAACAAACAATAAATGTGAGTGATCAACATTTGTTTGCATGTTTCCTCCTTCTTTGTCATTTGTGCCATGTATCCACCATGATACTCCATGAATGAGCCTCCATCTCCATCTTGCCACAAGATGCCATCATCACTTGATGACATGGCCATGAATGAGTGACATAATGAGCCTCCAATAGCTTCATTTCCATTAGCAAAACCAGCCAAGAATGCTAGTACAAATCCAACATCAAAACAATGCTCACCAATGTAGCTAGTTTTGCCATATCTTGACAATTTGCACACATCCACATGAAATTGCTCAAACATGAGATAGAACAAGTAAAGTAGACTTGAACAACACTTTCTTGATTCTCCTTTGACCTTAATTGAGTCTTCAATATGCTGCAAAAATAGATCCATAACATCTTTGCCAATTACCTCTCCTTTGATGCTCTTGACTAGCTCCAAATTGCCAACTTCCCTTTTGAATAGTTGAAGCCCTTTGAGATCAACCTCTTGATCTTCAACTTGACCATCCAAGTCATTGAAAAAACTTTGTTTCCAGATCTATTACTTTCTTTAACAACAAGATAACATCCATCCACTTGCATAGCACCCTCCACACAAGAAGACCTCCAAAAGATGTTCCACTTTTCATAAGAGCGCGATACTTAAGATCCATTGCTTGGATCCACTCCTCTTCTTTTCTTGCTTGATCTACACTTGTAGGTTCAAGAGCCTATAGTGACTCGGATTTTGTAGGTGACAAAGTGGATAGGAAATCAACAAGTGCTTTTGTCACCTTTCTATGTGATGGAGTAGTATCATGGCTTTCCAAAAAGCAAGATACCATCTCCTTATCTTCCACAAAATCTGAGTACTAGGCCTTGACATCAACATGCAAAGAGATCTTGTGGCTCAAAAGGCTATTGGTGGAGCTTCATGTCATGGAGGAGGAGATTCTAATCATCTATTGTGACAACCAATTAGCCCAATCACTTCTACTAATCCTACATTCCATGCAAGGAGCACGCACATTGAGATTGCTCATCATTTCGTGAGGGAGAAAGGACAAAGAGATCAAGCTCCAACATGTGCCATCATCAAGTTGCATGGCTGATTTATTTACTAAATCTTTACCTAAAGATTCATTTGTCAAGCTTAGATCTTCAATTGGAGTGATTGATAAAAGTATTATTGTTCCAAGGCTAGATTTGAGGAGTGTGAAAAATTGTCAACATTGGCAAATCTAGCCATGTAACATATTGTACATTTTTATGTGTAGTTTTTTTCACACATGTAGTAAGTTTGTTTTTTCATAATGTAAATGCCAAATTTGGCCTAGAAGAGACTCGAGCTATATGTGTTTCTCATGTCTAGTTGATAATAAACAACTTGCATATAGATTGTAGACTTAGAAATGTCATTAATATGCTTGTAGAAACTCGTGGCATCACCTATCAAATCTACCCTTGATGTTGTCTTCTATGAAAAGTGCGATTATATTGTGAATACTAAATTGAAATTGCAAATACTGATAAACGAATATTATAAGACACTAATCTTAATTCGTTGTAAGAAGTGTCTGTGCAAGGTTGATGTCTGCAAGCAGTTGCCTTAGCCAGATCGCCTCTTTGGATCGTGAGACAAAGCACAAGACTCACAAACATGTATGTGGCTATGTGACTTAGACAAAGCACAAGACTCACAAACATGTTTGATGCCACATAGTAGGGTTTTTCATATTGGAGAGAAACCAAGTGGCAATTTAGGTTTTGGACCTACTATAAAAGGATGTAACTCATGTATAAAGAAAATTCTCTCTCTCTCTCTCTCTCTCTCTCTCTCTCTCTCTCTCTCTCTCTCTCTCTCTCTCTCTCTCTCTCTCTCTCTCTCTCTCTCTCTCTCTCTCTCTCTCTCTCTCTCTCTCTCTCTCTCTCTCTCTCTCTCTCTCTCTCTCTCTCTCTCTCTCTCTCTCTCTCTCTCTCTCTCTCTCTCTCTCTCTCTCTCTCTCTCTCTCTCTCTCTCTCTCTCTCTCTTATCTCATTCATGCTTATACATGGTTCTCTTGAGTTCTCCTATCCATTGGTGCACTATACTTGTGATATCTTGCAATTCTCTGTGTAGAATGATCAATATTTGTTATTTTTAGATCCACACGTGTGAAATAAAGTAGATTACCATAAATGTATGAAAAACAATAGTACTTTGTATTTTGGTTCATGTTTGATCAAGATCTATTAGAGTTTGCATCTGATTTTGTGTGTAGATGCTGATTTTTCTACATTGGCAAGATTGGTGATATGCTGTTCTTTTAACCAAAGATCATTTTATGGATTTAGATCTTTAGGATCTCAAGATTTTTGGATCCATTGGCTATGTACACCAATCCTTGGATACAAGGAAGAAGGATGTGTGAAAAAAGTACAAAAAGGACCAAGAGTGGATACTAATTTGATCCTCAAGAGGGTTTGGTTGTCAGATTACTTGATCTATCAATCTACTTCAGATTAAGATCAATCTAGATCAATTCTAGACACAAAATCCTAACAAGAACAATCATTAATTGAAGGTAAGTGTACTTTCTGGTTTCACACGTGTGAAACACTGTCTGAGTACGGAATCCAACCTGAAAATCAAGTACACATTGATTGAACCTCAAAACAATCAAAACAAATGTAGACAAATGGAGAGAATCACTCAAAATTGCTTCCAAAACCAAGATTAGTGTCTCACATTGATTATGGCCAAATGTGACTCTATATATACAATAAGTGAGAGCTCGTGGTACTGATCATCCCTTTGATCCCACATGTGTGAAGGTGCTTTGTCATATGATGATTCATCATGCAAAACTGACACTTGCACAAAACCTTCTATTTTGAGCACTTTTGGTCCATTTTTGTTCTATATGGAGATCTACTTGAAAATCTTCTAGAAGTCAAAATTCGTCTACTTCAGCTTATTCCACACATGTGAGCTGTCCTCTACACATGGGATGTGACACCTAACCAAAGGATGTGGCTCATGCAATCAATAGATTGATGCCATGTGTCATATGTCTAGAAAACTAGTTTTTGGCTTTTTTAGCCACTAGAACTTGTATTAAATCATATGTACAACCTATATGATTATGGTACATGACAAGTACACTATTTTCACACATGAGAACAGGCTCCACACATGTGTAATCATCCTATATACAAGATTTTTGGCCTCTACGAAGCTTATTTTTGCATTTTTCACACTCCTCCTTAAAAATCTAGCTTGGTAAATCTAGCTTGATGGAAAACGTGATGATCTTGAACTTGACTCCATGGGCTAAATTGGTCTTTTCTAGTTCAAAAGGTGTGACGATCAGCCAATGAGCTTGATGTTGATCCAAAATCACCATATCCATGATAGTGCTTCTTTGATGTTTACATCTTTGATGAGCTTGAGAGCTTTGCACCATCCTAGCACCTCCAAAATTGATTCCTTCCAATATTCATGTAGATGCTTGACCTTGAGGCTTGCTCCTTTTTCATGTGCATGCTCCTCCATAAGAAAATAAATATTTCTTCTTGATTTATTAGGATCACAAAGATTTAACATCATGTTACCACGATCTAGAGAATTAGACTCATCCAAATTGGCAAGACTATGCATGCTATAATAACAAAGTGTTTGCATCATATCTTCATGCTTGTTTACCATGCTAATCTCAGATCCAATGAGGCTAAATACTTCATTATGGAGATAAGTGTCTTGAGAAGATGATTCACTTACTCTCATAAAGAGTTTACAATTTACCTCAATACAAATTTTCAAACTATGAGTGAACAAATCACTTTTGCTCTTGCATGACTCAAGAACATACATTTGATGAAATAACCATTTGCTTTCTAATTGATTTAAAATCAATTTCAGTCTTTTAAGAACATCATATATGTTCTCAAGAGAGACTTCATACTCAACTAGTATGGCTTTACTCCAATTTTGAGATGCAATGATCTCACTAAAGCAAATTGATTTATCAAATGACATAAGAGAAGTAAGTATGAGATGTATACCACATGAGATATGCTCCTCTTTCCCTTGAAATGTGAGCCACATGGACTCACCCATATTTCTTGAGTTTCTTTTTGGAATCACAATTTGAGAAGGTCTCTCCTCCTCAATCCTTGGCACACTTGAACCTTGAGAAGGACTCTCCTCCTCAATCCTTGGCACACTTGAACCTTGAGATGACTCCTTAAGATCTTCTTCATGATGCTCCTTCTTGATGGAAATCCAAGACCTCCATGTCTCATAATGATCACAACAAGTATGACCATTTAATATGCACTTCCTATGATTATCAAGATTACTTATGCTAGAAACATAACTCCAAAAATCACCACAACTTGGCATGATTTTTCTAATATTGAAATCAAAAGACATTTCCATCTCAATAAGGCTAACTACTTGCTTATGGATATAAGTGTCCACTTTGGATGCTTCAGTTATTCTCATAAGAAGTTTACAACTTGCCTTTAAGATTGAAAACATACAATTTTCATCTTCACAAATGAACACATCATTCATGATCTTATTGAAACCAAAAGATCCTACATTATGAAGATATTTCCATTTCCTTGACTTCACAACTAATGTAAGCTTACAAGGAAAACATATTTTGCTATCTTTTAAGGCATCACACTCAACTAGCATTGCCTTAAGCCACCTTTGAGATACAAAAATTCCTTCAAAGCAAAATAGATCTTCATAAGTTGACATGAGAGCATAAATGAAACTATTTTCATTTTGTGATTGATGCTCCTTATTCTTGATTGATTTCTCTTGGATCATAACAATAAGTTTGAACTTATCTAAAGCTCCAAGCAAAATACTTGCCAAGGACATAAAATAAATCCAAGTTACTTTCATGAAAGTGACATCTATCTTTGCATCTTGAACCAAACAATGCACTTCCAAATGAAAAATTTCAAAAACTTTGACGTGTTGTGACGGACTCTTGAAGACAAATCTTGCAAGTCCTTGTGAGACTCCAAGCCTCATTCACCTTTCCACAAAGGAAACACCTTTTCTTGGACTTGTCCTTCTTGTATTTGCATTTCAAACTTGAAGCTCCATCCTTCACCCTGGCCCCCTTGCTTTGGTTCTCCTTGGATGGATTGGTCTTCTTTTTGTAGCATCTTGAGAAAATATATCCTCCCTTGCCACAAAGGTTGCACTTAGGATCCTTTCTTTCCTTCAATAGGATGCCACCTATTGATGCCATGTGAATAAAAACTTGTGATATGATTCTACAAATGTAATTTGTGACTTTAAATAGACTAGATTTGAACATCTTCAATGATCTAGAATGATCTACAAAAGATCTAGATCACAAACCTAAGAATCAATCTTCACACTAATGACTAGTCACTTGGAAACTTTGTTTTGATCACTAAGACAAAAGCACACAATCTTTGAATCAAATCACTAAAGAAATCAGATCCAATCTCCTATTGGACTCATCAAATACCAATGACTCTTTCTTTTGAAAGTTTAAATGGATATGAAAAGATTTGACACCTAGATTTTCCTTTTCACTTGACTAGTTCTCTCAACACTTGAGATTCTTGAACAAAAGATGGGTTTTGTTTTGAACACATGAAAATCAAACTTAATCACTTCTTTTGGACTCACTCTTGACCCAAATAATCTCACTCTTGAGATTTAGAATGAATTTGATTTCATTTGAAAACAAACTATACCACCAATTTTTCACAAAGCTTAAAAATTAGACAACTAGAGATTCACAAAGATCTCAACCATACATGAATACTCAAATATGGACTCCTCCTCATTCTAGACATCCAATGGGATCTCAAATTGACCCTCACACTCTCACAAAGAAAGTTGAATAGAACTAATTTGAGTTTCATACATACTATGTCAATTTTTGCTCAATAAATTGATTCAATCACCCCTATTGGATTCCACCAATTACTCTACCTCTTAAGACTTGGAATGAAATTCAAAATCAAAAGTTGTGATTTTTCTCACTAAGATATTTTGCTTCAAAGATCTAATGCCACTTAGAAAGATTTGATCACCTAGGAGAAGACAAAATCTCCACCAATAACAACACAAAATGAGCTTCTAGATCTTGCCCTCTACAAAGGAAGGAACTCTTAGAAAATTGGATCTCTCTCTACACATTTGCCATAGACACCTTAATGACTCTTTTCAAACCTTACAATCACTCAAACAAATTGAGTAGGGTTGAACAATGTGACTTGGATCTCAATCTCTTTTCTAGAACTCTCAATTTAAGCCAATCTATGTCAAATTCTACAAAAGATTTGCATAGATGCTCTATATGCACTAGAAATTCTCAAAGGTTTCACTTGGAGGACAGATCCAAAGATGTTTTCTAGCAAATTGATGCTTATAAGCTTGACCCTATCACTCTTGAACAAATCTAGAGTGATGATACAATGGATTTCAACCTCTCACCTTGCATATCACTCCTTAATCTATGATTTTTAGCAAAATCTCTCTTAACTTCAACATACACTCAAAAAATCAGAGAAGATCAATTTATGAACCTATTTCTAGCTTCAATTTTAATTTTTTGGCTGTTCTAATCTAAGAACTAATCAGAGGATTAGATTCACTATAGAAAATGCTTGATTTTGCATGAAAAATCACTCAAATTGGGTATGTGAGTCAAATTCTACAAATTTTTGAAATTTCTCAGTCAAAACCGGAGCTGTACGGCCTCACACGTGTAAAAAAAATTCCTACAGCCCACAACAAGATTTGGACCAAAAATTTTGAGGATAGCTATCAAATCCAACTCGCTACACAAAATTTGACTAGTTTCCAAAAAACTGCTAATTTTGGCTTTGATTTGGATTAACCCTATCAATTTCAACAAAACTTCTTGTACTAGGCTCTGATACCATGTGGAAAAAGTACAAAAGGACCAAGAGTGGATCCTAATTTGATCCTCAAGAGGGATTGGTTGTCAGATTACTTGATCTATCAATCTACTTCATATTAAGATCAATCTAGATCAATTCTAGACACAAAATCCTAACAAGAACAATCATTTATTGAAGGTAAGTGTACTTTCTGGTTTCACACGTGTGAAACATTGTCTGAGTACGGAATCCAACCTGAAAATCAAGTACACATTGATTGAACCTCAAAACAATCAAAACAAATGTAGACAAATGGAGAGAATCACTCAAAATTGCTTCCAAAACCAAGATTAATGTCTCACATTGATTACGGCCAAATGTGACTCTATATATACAATAAGTGGGAGCTCGTGGTACTGATCATCCCTTTGATCTCACATGTGTGAAGGTGATTTGTCATATGATGATTCATCATGCAAAACTGACACTTGGACAAAACCTTCTATTTTGAGCACTTTTGGTCCATTTTTGTTCTATATGGAGATCTACTTGAAAATCTTCTAGAAGTCAAAATTCGTCTACTTCAGCTTATTCCACACATGTGAGCTGTCCTCTACACATGGGATGTGACACCTAACCAAAGGATGTGGCTCATGCAATCAATAGATTGATGCCATGTGTCATATGTCTAGAAAACTAGTTTTTGGCTTTTTTAGCCACTAGAACTTGTATTAAATCATATGTACAACCTATATGATTATGGTACATGACAAGTACACTATTTTCACACATGAGAACAGGCTCCACACATGTGTAATCATCCTATATACAAGATTTTTGGCCTCTACGAAGCTTATTTTTGCATTTTTCACAGGATGATGCAACCTCCATCAAAGGCATCTTTGTGGGATATGGTGAGAACAAAGGTTATAGAGTCTTCAATCCCATAAGTAGCAAGGTGACAGTGAGTAGGGATGTTATTTTTTATGAAGGACATGTTTGTGAATTAAATGATAATGCTACTAATCATTTTGATGCCAAAGATCATGCTAGGATGGAGGAGGAGCTTCCAAGTGATGAAGAACGTGAGGATCCACCTCAAGATACAAGAACTCCAAGAAGATCCAGAAGAGCAAGGGCCGAGCCACCTCAAGGTGATCAAAGGGAAGGCTCATCATCTTACACTTTTTTTACTTCAATGTTAGATGAGCCAACATGCTATGAAGATGCTTGTAAATCTAAGAGTTGGATGGATGCTATGCAAGTAGAGTATGATGCTCTCATTGAGAATCATACTTGGGATCTTATGAATCTTCCTCAAGGGAAGAAACCACTTGATTGCAAGTGGTGTTGAAATATTGGAAAAATCTATCTAATGTTGTAAATAGGGGTCCTAAAAATGCCAAAGATGAATTGAGCTCTTTTGGCTTAGTAAAGAACCATCTTAGAATAGAATATTCAAGGTAGGTAGAAGTAGAAACTCGAGTTACCATAGGAATTGCCATTTGTACTTTGCATGCCACATTTAATGCATGAAAATACTAGGTGGCACAATTAGACATATTGAGGTGGCTTTTTGTTCCCAAGTTAACAAAAAATCTTATTAGTGTTGGGCAATTGCTTGATAGTGGACTAGATGTGAATTTCAATGTTGATACATGTACAATCAAGAAGCATGATGAGATCCTTGCATTTGGGTCTAGATATGGTGGAATCTACAAGCTTGATCCCAAAGAGTATGCTAACTCTTGTGATGGTGCTTTTGCTTCTCATATTTCTTTGGAGGAACTATGGCATAGAAGGTTGGGGCATCCTAACAATATTTCTATGGTGTCCATGGTCAAGAAAGCCAAAGCTATTGGCTTGCCTAATCTTATCTCCAAGAAAGATTCTTAGAAGTGATGGAGGTGGTGAGTACACTTCCAATAAATTTCATGATTATTTTGAGCTTGAAGGCATTAAAAGGGAGTTTTCTTGTGCATATACACATCTCAAAATGGGGTGGCTGAAAGAAAGAATAGAACCTTGTGTGTGTGCCAAAACCATTAGAATTGAGGCATCCTTGCCAAAAGACTTTTGGGGTGAGGCCATCAATTGTTCAAACTATCTTTGCAATTGACTCCCTCATGTTGCACTTGAAGGAAAGTCACCATATGAAGCACTTTATTTGAAGAAACCTAAGGTTGACCACCTTAGAGTATTTGGATGCATATGCTTTGTCCATATTCCCTTGGAAACGAGAAAGAAGGATGATCCTTGTGCAAGTAAAGGAGTAATGGTTGGATATTCATCCAACAAGAAAGCCTATCGAGTTTACATGCTCTCTACTTCTAAAGTAATTGATAGTAGAGATGTAGTTTTTCATGAAGAAGAAAAGTCCAATCTTGGAGGGGCCGAGATCAAGCAACATCAAAATCTAACACCTTTTGTTATTGAAGACAATCAACATATGGAGGGATCGAGATTTGAAGATGGAAGTCCTCGGATTTTCACTCCTAGAAGATCCATGAGGGAGAGATCCGAGCCTAAGAGGCTCACTTATGATGACAAAGGAAAACAAGTGGATCTTGATTCCACCTATGCTTATTTTGTTTCTCATGAGGAGCCCAAAGATGTCCAAGAAGCCCTCAATACCAAGGAGTGGTATGAGGCCATGAAGATTGAATATGATGCCTTGATCACCAACCACACATGGGAGCTAGTGGATCCACCACCATGCACATCATTGGATGCAATTAGGCGTTCAAGATCAAGTACAATCATGATGGCTCCATCAACAAGTACAAGACAAGATTATGTGCTAAAGGCTTTGCACAAATATATGGCCTTGACTATGAAGAAACCTTTGCTCCTGTAGCAAAGATGGTGACAATAAGAATCATAATCTCTCTTGCCTTATTTTTTAAGTGGAAATTGTATCAACTTGATGTCTCCAACGCTTTTTGAATGGCTATCTTGAGGAGGAGATATACATGGAACAACCTCAAGGATTCATCAAGGATAAATCTAAGGTGTGTTTTCTATTTAGAAGTCTTTATGGCTTGAAGCAAGCACCTAGATTATAGTATTCAAGACTCAACAACTTTCTACTTTCATTAGGATTTGTGCTTAGTGACTATGATCCTTCTATGTACTTAAAGTTTGATGGTAGTAATATTGTCATTCTTCTAATCTATGTAGATGATATTATTCTTAGTGGAAGTTGTTTGATGCTAGTTCAAGAAGCTAAGGATGCATTAGGAGGAGAATTTAAAATGCAAGATCTAGGAAAGATCCATTACATTTTAGGCCTTGAGATTGATTTTCATGAAGAGTATGCTTTTATTTGTCAATCTAGATATGTCTTTTCTATGTTGAGAAAATTCAATATGCAAAATTGTAAAGGCATAGATACTCCCATGGAGCAACATGTAGAAGACCCTATTAAAGGTGATGAAAGATCCTTCGAGGACATCACACTTTATAGGAGTCTTATAGGCTCCTTAATTTGGCTTACTATCACTAGACCCGATTTGAGCTATTGTGTGCACAAATTGAGTCAATTTATGCAAGATCCTAAGATCCAACATTGGAAGATGGCCAAGAGAGTTCTAGATTCCGATTTTGCAAGTGATAAGATGGATCGAAAGTCCATTAATGCATATATTATCTTTCTTGGAGGCAATTTTTGTGTCCTGGCTTTCAAAGAAGCAACATACCATATCTCTATCTTCTTGTGAGGCCGAGTACAAAGCACTCACTACAACAACTAAAGAGGTGCTTTGGATCAAGGGGTTAATCATGGAGCTAAAGTGCATCAAAGAGGATGATCTTCCCTTGATCAAGTGTGACAACATATCGGCCAAAGCTCTTGGAAACAATCCAATTTTTCATGCAAGAAGCAAGCATATAGAAGTGGCACACCATTTTGTAAGGGAAAAGCTCATTGGAGGTGAAATCAACTTGCCACATGTCGACACATCTTCATGTATTGCTGATCTTCTCACAAAGCCACTTTGCAAAAGTGCCTTCTCAAAGCATAGATCTAATATTGGTCTTATCTCAAGATCGATGCTTGATCCACATTAGATACTTTTTTAGGAGGAGTGTTGAAATATTGGAAAAATCTATCTAATGTTGTAAATAGGGGTCCTAAAAATGCCAAAGATGAATTGAGCTCTTTTGGCTTAGTAAAGACCCATCTTAGAATAAAATATTCAAGGTAGGTGGAAGTAGAAACTCGAGCTACCATAGGAATTGTCATTTGTACTTTTCATGCCACATTTAATGCATGAAAATACTAGGTGGCACAATTAGACATATTGAGGTGGCTTGAATAAGTCTAGATAGCTTGAGAGGTGGATTCATAACTCCAATTCAACTCAAAGTAGGAGGAGAGTCCATGGATCTATATATATGTGATGTACTCTCATTGAGAAGATGATGATTTTTGTGTCTAATGCAAATTTGGAGACTAAGCTCTGTGTGCCCTCTCTCTCTACTCGAGTTTGTACATTCATATTCTCTCTCTAGCCGAGTTGAGACATTTATTGTACTTAGTTTCATGTTTTGTTGACAGATCTTGCTTGTAACACAATAATATTTCTTGTATGATCAGCTTTCATATTGTCAATCAATGCTAGTTTGATCTTTATGGCATTATTGGGCTTAGGAGATCAAAAGTACATGTGTAGGGCGTCCCACACGTGTGAATTCAACAAGTGGGTGTATAGATTGAAGTATAACCAAGATGGATCAATAAGTAAGCATAGATCTAGGCTTGTAGCAAAAGGGTTTTTACAAACCAAAGGCATTGATTATGATGAGACTTTTGCTCTTGTGGCTAAGCTTGTTACTATTAGATTGATCACTACTCTTGCTACTATCTTCAATTGGGAGCTATACCAACTTGGACAAATGCTTTCCTCGATGATTATTTGGAGGAGGAGATCTACATGAGGCAACCCGAGAGCTTCATCAAGGCAAAGCGTGAAGGAAAGGTGTGTTTTTTGAAGAAGAGCCTTCATGGGCTCAAGCAAGCACCTAGAACATGGTACTCTAGGCTAAACTCTTATTTCATTTCCATAAATTTTTTATTGAGTGCATATGATCCATCATTGTATATAAGAGTTCATGATGGTAAGATCATTATTCTTGTATTGTACGTAGATGACATTATTTTGAGTGGTAATGATCTAGATGGAATTAGAGATGTAAAAATTGCTTTGGCAAAAGAGTTTAAGATGATAGATCTTGGCCTATTAAGCTTCATTCTAGGAATAGAAGTTATTAGAGGATGTGATTTTAGCTTCATTTGTCAATCAAAGTATGCCACATCCATCGCAGATAGATTTGGAATGAAGAATTGTAAAGGCATTGAGACTCCAATGGAGCAAATGTAAAAGCATCTATTGATGGTGATGAAGCATCCTTTGAGGACATCACTTTGTATAGAAGGCTTATAGGCTCCTTAATATATTTGACTACAACTATACTTGATCTTAGTTATAGTGTTGGAGAGTTAAGTCAATTCATGCAAAGTCCTTTAGTTTTCACATTGGAAGATGGCCAAAAGAGTTCTTAGATATATCTCATCTACTAAGAATTTTGTGAATATGAATCGTGAACATTGATCATAAATAGCAATCATGAGTACTCTTGAATATTGAAATACTTCAAAAAGTAATCGTGACTATTGTGGACACTCTTGAATACAAATTATGAATGCTAAGATGTGATTATCTAAAAATAAAGATTGCGCTTATTAATTTTGATTGCTTGTGCTAAAATTGTTTTGTAGCTTTGAATGAAGACAATGATTTGGCAAGTGACAAGAAATTTTTGAATACCATAATCAATAAGAACTTGAAAAGGCCTTCTTCCTCAGCAAGTTCAAAGCTAAAGAATAAATTTACAAAAATGTGTGATGAAAGTAACAAACGAACTTTGGTACAATCCAAAGCCTCCTATCAAACTAGTGACGATAATCAAGAAATAAAAAATGCACCTAGTCCAACACATTCAATTTGAGATCAAGCAATTCAAATATATGACATGCATCCCAATACTAGCAATGGTTTGTTTCTGGATCAAATTTGAGTGAAGCACGAAAATTGAAACAATATATGAAATTTGATTTGACTGACAAAAGCGGCGATTGCAATTAGTTGTAGCTTGTACGCCTAATGCACTTTTTCAACATATTAAAGACTACAAGTTTTTTTACATCTTAAAAGAGTATTAGCCCTTCAGATTAGTAGACTTTATTTAGTAGATGAATATATAATTATAAAAATGAGCTCGTAAGGCTTTGTAGGTTTTTCACGAGCACTGGAGCTTGATGGATGTTCTCGTTTAAAGTACCAATGCTCTACTTTCATAACTTATGGCATGATGCTATGGCCTACTTACCATGTGTTGAAAATGAGAAATATTTTCTTGCATTACTATAAGTGATAGGTATCACTTTGTAGAGTATAAAAATAGTATGAAGTAAATGCCCATGCCACAGCAGTTGTCACGGTTGAATGTGCTCATTTTCTAGCATGCTAAATTTTAAAGCCACTTGTGATTTTTTTTGGAAGGCTAGAACTTTCTTGCATATTAAACCTAGTTTCAAGGAATCTTAAATGCAATTTGGATTGCAATACGTGAACATCAGTAGTCGAATTTTATTGCTCCTTGTTTTGCATGTCCGGGTCAATATCATGACCTCTTTGAAAGCGGTTAATAGTCTATCAAGGTGGACTAAATACCCCAAACTAGTTGTCTTCAACAATGTCCATCCCTTTAACATTTGTTTAATTTAACTATCATACTATTTAGTCAAACCTTCCAATTGTGGTTTAAATTGCACTTAGAGTCGCTATATGAATTAATACAATGAAAGTCTCCACAATGTAGTACTCCTTTCCATGTACTCTGTCATCTCGATTCGCCTTATGGCCTTTACTCTTTCTACATGCATTCCCTTGTACTCCGATGGTTTCCCCATCTTTTATTAATAAAAAGAGGAAGTTTCTTCTTTTAATGGTAGTTTTAAACAAGTGATCAAAGTGATGCATCAAGTCCACCTGCAAAATTTGGAGCTCTAACCCCATATGAAGTTATTTGTGTTGAATTCAACATGGACAAAAAGCTTCGTTTTAAGAACAGACTACTGAAGTGAAATGCGTTTCCACGAAGTGTTTGTTGGTAGCTTGAATGCATACCCAAACCAGATCTAATGTTCAGATGCAGATCGTAGGCGCTTATTTGTTTGATAGATTGGGTCCTTCACCTGTCATACACCCAAAAGCTATAAGTCTAAATGAGAGCTTATTCAAAAACATGCATGAATCAAATGCAGTAATGCATGTAGGCATGGTCTATGAGAAAATTGAAAGCAGTAATAGTTTTTCAACCGTGCTCGCTTTTCGAAGACGTCGGTCAAGTAAATTGGTGCTATCGATAGTATCCTGACTTCCCTTGATTTCCGTTCCAGTGTCAGTCTTCGGATTGGGAAGTTCCTGAGATGAACCTGGTCTCTTTTTACATCCACTGCTTCCAGCAGCCCCGTACGCTGCATGCTTAGGAAATACTGTACTTTCTCTTGACATGGCCGGCTGAAATTCAAAACGGTTCCAAGCCCAAATATTTCATTGAGCACCTTACAAACATCTTGATCGATCAACAACGAGATGATGGATCTCTATTAAGGATCACGATCTGTAAGGTTATAGTGAATATTATGTTAAAAAAATGCTAAGGTATGTGTTAGCGTGTTTGGAACAACCTTACTGGGATCATGGAGATGTTTTCCTGGTGAGTTTGGCCTTTTAAATCCAGAAGAGTTTGGCCATAGAGTTGCACTGCCGCTCGAAGCGTCGCGGTCAGACTGCCCATGACGTGTCACCTCAGACCCCATTGTGTGAAAACGACCAAATGTGGAACCGTCTTTTTCCCGATCAGAGCTTCCTTCTTTCCTCTTAGATGCATTACTGGAACCTATTAAATTGTGCTAGTCTATCAGGTCAATTTGCCTTGGGGCTTGCACAAGAAATGAGGCTTCACAGTGCAAGGGTAAATATGGCCTATGAGCAGAATCCAGCTACTTCAAAAAGCAAAGATACTCGTAAGAGTTTATTTACCGGCAATTGGACCTTCAAAGTGCGGACCGCCAACACTTGTTCCAAGTTTGCTGACCTTTTGTGACAAAATGTTTTGAGAGACAGTGAACGACATTGGTTTGATTCGTGTCATTCTTATCATGAGATTAGATAAACTATACAAAACATAGCAGTCGGTTTTTCACTTTCACTACCTTGCAATCAGCCTTAAAAGCAATTTGAAGTTCTTGTAATTTTTTCTGAGTCTCTGCTGTGTGCATCACTCTTCGACCTACAATTTGTAACATGCAGTTCAATTGCCATTAGAAGAAACTTTGAAATGTTGGCAAAAACTTGTATAGGAAAACTGAGAGTTCTGTACCCATTCGCCTGTTGCTGGCTGTCTCTTCTATAAAGCCATCAATAGCCATCTTATCCATCAATTTTCGAGCTGTAGACTGATTTACTTCTCCCTGTAACTTGCTTTGTAGTTGTGCAACACTAACGTATTCAAGTGGAAGTGCATGATAAAGAGCCTGTTGAAGTAAGGATCACGTTGAACTGTACTAGTGAATATTAAGCTTCAGCAGTCTATGTTTGAGCAAAACTATGAATTGAGACTATTAAAACATGCCTAAAATATCCAAACCTCAGATTGGAGATGCATTAAGCATATTGCAGAGGAAATTACTAACAGACATCCCCTAAAAGTCAACCAGGGGTTACTGGTTATTTGAACTCTATTCGTCAAGTGCTATTTGCAAAGAAGGCATTGAAATATAATCATTTCAAAGGGTTCACTCTTCCTGATAGTTTGGTAAGTACTCTCCAAAAGGTAGAAAACTTTAATCACTGGTAGAGAAAGGTGAGCAACGACCTTCATGTACATAGTTTTTTCTTCTACTTCGTTCAAATTATTCGTCATGAGAGGAGCCTTCTCAAGATACTTTTCTTTATTGAGAGATTCTACTTCCTTGACTTCTTCCTGCAATCAAGATTGTATATATCACGCTGACTTACTGTTAGCAAGCTGTCCTTTTTCCAACATGTCATCCAAGCTGTGACAAGATCCAATGATTTTTAAGTCATTGTGATCTCTGGTGCTCCAACAATAAACTCAGACTTGTCATAGCCACATATCGATACATATAGGCTAGGTTCATTAAGGAGTTATATACCTCTACCTGCTTCACTTCATAAATATCTCTTCCAAGGGACTTCAGAAAGCCATCCTTAATAAGGCAATTCATTAGTTCTACATTTTCAGCACAAGAAGGTATGAGAGACATGATCTTATACATATTCCCTCTCGGTATCAAGAAATTGCAATGGTCCTATTATAGTTTGTTTTTAGTATTTCAATCTTGATCAGTAGCTGATACTTAACATAAAATAAATGGATATCATACTCCCATCCGAGTCCATACCGATAATTTTGTTTCAGAGTAAGCTACAAGGGAATGTAGATACATATCTGGCAACACTGCCTTTCTCTAAATCTGTTGGGTTATGTGACTAGGAAGAATATTATAAAAGGAACCACACCTTCTATGTGCACCTGCACATCAAGCACAAAATTTCATCTTAGAACACTTATACTACTTTGAATTTGAGTCATTTGATCGAGGTATAGTTTATACTAGAATGTCTAGGAGTGGAAGTTTTGTTCATGTTTTTCAGCATTAGTACAAATAAAGATCGTATAAGATTTTATCTACAAGGAAACAGGTTACGTGGCTAAATGGATTAGTGGATTTTACGATTCAAGGTAGTCTGAATTCACAAAGCATGTAACATTTTCTGTGAAGTGTTCATGAGCTATAGATACCATCGAGATGTCTGGAAAATCTGATAAGACATCACACATTTCTATTCTGTTTGTAGCTCTGGAAAGGAGCCACTGTTTCAATCTTTCAAGATTTTCGGCCTCAGTTGCAGTATCTTCTGTATTTTCTGCATAAGCTATATTAGAATTGTTACCATCCAAAACCTAAATTTGGAAGAATATTGAGGCTTTTGTACCAAAAAGAGCTAGAGTCAAGACAATGAAAGTGAGAACAAAGGTCATAAGCCTTGCATTCCAAACTCGAAACCCTTGAAGTTAAAAGTACCTTAGTGGAAACTATCTAATATGGTTGAGTCTAATGAATCCAGGCATCTAACAGACAGTACATTTAGTTCTAGGTGAGCAGTATCTAGGATATAAGAAATGTCAACAGTACCACTGTCTTCCCCCTGATTGTCTGCAAGTTGCTGTGAGGTTTTCCCTGAAAGGAGTGTAGCATCAAAAGTACCTTGTTAGTGTCAACATTGCTGGATCGTCTTCTTGATGTCAATGTAAAACCAAACATCTTCACGGATAAATCTTTCCCTACTATTTTTATGAAAATTTAAAAGACAGGTTTGAGTCAGTCAATTAATTCTCAATTTAATGTCGACACAGTATATATCAGTATATATTACCAGTGGTTGATGAGCTATTAATAATTGAATGGGCCGAATTATCACAATTTCATAAATGCAAGAGGATCTTCAAGAAAGAAATTATCCCTCAAGAGGAGACCTGTTACCTTCAGATACAGCAGCAGCAGCATCTGAAACCTGTCCAGTCTAACCAATCAAGAAATTTTATAGTCCTTAGTTATCTTACAATCAGCAACTTGTATTTTACACTTAACTAGCTGGGGCTGATATAAGGACATTTTGAACAACCTCAGAGTAGAACCGTCTAGCAAGCCAAAAGGCTTCAAGAATAGAATGCCAATATCATGCTAGATTGCTGAAAAATGGCCAGCACACTTGTCATATCATCGTATATATCAATAACCTACAAGCAAACATCAATAGATTAGGTAACTCACTCTGTTTTGAGTCACTTTCTGATGCCCATCATGTTCGGATTCCTCTGAGGAACTTGAGGCCTCACTATCAGAGGAGGAAGTCATAAGCCCATTTTTACTATTTTTGGCTTCATTCTCATCTTCACATGGATCAAGGATGCTCCTCACCTGCATGCCCATTTTTTACACCAAAGTTGTTTGTGAACTCAACCTTGAGGCAATTATTTCCAGGCGACAATTCTGAAGAGCATTTTGAAACAGTTGTAACTATCAAAATTGAAAACAATCCCAACCTTCAGGGCTATTGCAAAATGTTTGCTATTCACTTCACCAACTTTCATCTTCAAAGGCACTCTTGACCAAGGTATCTTGTCTTCATAAGTGCAAGATCGAAAGTAGGGTGGCTCGTAGTCTTCTGGCTGTTTCATGCCCTAATCTCTTAGATACCGAGCTTCTAGTTCATTTGTGCTACGGAGAGCTCAAAGAGGCCACTTCAGGTGATTTTATGTTGTTGACATTATTTCTTATCACAAAGCTTTGTTAAACTGAGTGTGCAAGAGGCTCTATTTTCAATCCTTTTATCAAGAGATGTCTAGACGTACTGTTATGTCGTCATAATAGTGCAGCTTCATAATAATTGTTCGCTGATCATTCCATGCACAGTTCAAGAACGGGCAATTCAGTTCAGACATCTGAAGCCTGTTCTTAAAGGATACGTCAACAACTTTTGATATCAAATTTAGGAGCTTGGAACTTCCACATCTCTTGAATTTTACTCGGTCAGATTAATGGTGTCAACTTACCTCATCAGGTATGTGATTCAATGTCCGCATAAGCTGCACAAGTGTCCGTACCATTTTGCAGGCAGAGATCCTGTAGCAAAACTCAGCTCAAGCCTCGCACGGACTGGGCTTTCACTGGAACTCTAAACATTTTCTTAAGATAGCAAGAGTGAATATCCAAAGTAGAAACAACTTACTTCATCTGAGTAGGAGTCAAGTCATATGATGTTGTTGAGAAAGAATTGACATGACTTTTATTTCCATTTTTATTCAAAACCATTGTCACGTCATCGGATGAATCATTGGGATAAAAAAATGAGACTGGAAAATGACAGGCAAGAAGAGGATTAGATGTTTATGATTATCTATACCAAGTATCAACTTCTAGGCTAGCCTGACTTAAACAATAGCTGAGCTGACTGTGGTGTTTGCAAATCACTGGGGTTTAACAACTAGCTCACAAAGTGACGTGTCCCAAGCTATCTAGTTCAAGTAAAACAGGTTGATTAATGAGATCCAGAAAACACTGTTGTTAGCTTCTAAATCCATATTACTTGGTATAGTTCTCAAGATTGAAACACTATGCGCTTACAATCATATTCCTCTACTAGAGGACCGTCTTCAATATCACAGAGACCGAATAACAGTGTTTTCAGATATCTTTTTTGCAGAGCATCATAGACACCTGCTAACGGACAAGTTTGCATTGTAAGAACAAGAATCAGCTGCTGGAAGAAATAAACGACTCAATGTGCTGCTCACTGCCTTTGCCAACAAGATTCATCACAGGGACACCTTTGAAAGTAGAAACTCAGCATTTAAAACGGCAGAAATTTGAGCAGTAAGATTCTGGGATCTAATACGATGCAGCTTTTTTCATTAAGACCTTTTTCCATCCAATCAATAAGCCTCCGAGACTCCACATCCAACGGTAGTAACTTCTTGATTTTCATTTCTGCTCATCAAATTTGTCACATACACAAAGAACTAGAAGTTACTAGTAAAATAGGGAAAAGAGAGCTTAATGTTTTCAGAGCACTAAACTGAGTGTGCAAATTTGAAATATGTACATGAACTTCAGTAAAGATGAAGTAACTGGCTAACCACGTAGCAAAAGAAAACTTGCCATGAATGTCCAGGAAAAATTGAAATGCTAGTGATACTGAATGAACCAGCTTATTTCGAAAATATAGTAAATATTATAAATCAAGTTACTTCTTGCAAGCCTTCTAAAGCTTTCTCTTTACCAGCACATGTGTTACGTCTTTGAGCAAATATTTTAAAAGTTCAATAACAAGCATTTAAGCTTCTTACATACAAACAAACAGAACCTAAACGTAGCGACTTACGGTTATTGTTTAGTTAAACAACCTTAAGTAGTAAAGTCTTACCAAGTGCTGGCACGAATTTGTCCTCAAAATATTTCTCAGGAAATAGGCCCCGGATATAGCTGATGTTAAATATTGCAATCCGTAGAAGATTCCTTGTCTACAAAAGAACAATACTTAGAAAACTGATACTGGACAGATGCTTTCTTGTTATTAAAACTTTTCTCTCTCAATGATAATGAAACTTTATGTTGTTTGAATTTATCATAAATTGTCTGGAAGCTTTTCTGCAACTCGCTGTCCTTTGAAGACCTTTCAGAATACAGATCGAGGTGTAGCGGGTCCCTCTTATCTTGCAAGCGCATTTGCATCGATAAGCATCAATAGAATCTTTGCACATTCTAGAATATAATCATTGATTTACCAGCTGTAAAGATTCCTGTTCTGAAATCTGAGTTGCTTCTTTCACTAGCTGCGCTTTTGCTGTTGCCGCCACCTAAATGACAGACAGAAAGGATGACAAATAGTTATATTGCTTGGCTAACGAAACCGCCGTCGCTTGGAGGCTTCTAACCAAAACAAAGAGCTCCAAATTGATAGTGGACATTCTCTTCTCTAGTCTTATCATTGAACATCAACACTAAATTTGAGTTACATCCATGTCGTCGCATCTATACTCTTATACACTGTCATAAGAAACTAAATTACGGACCTGACTTTCAAAGGCCAAAGAGGACGTTCAAATGTCAAAAACCTCAAGAGCGGTTACCATTTTAGAGGAATGCACGCGTCTGATTTTGCGAAGTCCTTATCAGAGCTTGGTTGTTGGTATCCAGATAGAAACTGCGAAGCCTTCAAATAATAAGAAAATGTAGTGCTATCAGCCCATATTTTGTATAGGTGGGGGACGGTCGTGAATACGTTAGCGTGCAATTACTCGTCACTTTCTGCAAAATGGTAAGAAAAACGATTATCAACATGCGCCTTTCCTACAACACATCAAGCGCGGTAATTAGTGCAAATTCAAAAACAACACGAATTGGAAGCATAAATGATATCAACCACGATCGATCCGATTCAATTCTCGATCTGACCGAAGCTTTGAAAGAATCGCGTATCTTTCGTCTCTTTGAGGACAATAATGAATCAGTCTATCATATCAGATGCCTATTTGTTCAGAATTTTGCTTTAGACCAGCGCTTGTACCTTAAATTCTTTTTTTTTAAAAAACTTAAAAAATCCCGTTGACAACAAAAGAACGTGCTCTACCGTTTCTTCTTTTGGCTGGCAAATAGGACAAAGGCGGTCAGGAAGAAAAGGCCATTTAGACAAAAGCGGGAGGGATTTAGTAAGGATGCGCTAGGCAAGGTATCTGAGTTTCCCAACGGGGACAGAGCGAGAGAGAGCAAGTCTTTTCCTCCATCAGTGGGGTCAAGTGAGACACACCAGAGGGAGTTAAAAAAGCTTGGGAAAAGAGAAGGGTTCAGGCGACCGTGCAAGGCGGTATAAGAAGAAAAAAAAAGGTCCAAGGGGGACTCCCAGCCTTTAAAGTCAAGAAGCGGAAGGGGGGAGAGATGCAAGGGAATTGCCGAGGAGGCAACAAGAAAGAGGAGGGAACGCTCACTGGACGAGAGAGTGACAGAAGGCAAAATCTGGCAGGTTCTGGACGTGAACAATCTGCCCAAGAGTGGTAAGGCCCTTAGAGGCCAAAGAGAAGGAGAGGCGAGGGTGAGAGGAAAAAGGAAAGTAAGGAACAGGGGGGAAAATGGAGGAGGTCCAAATGGACTCATTAGGAGGAACAAGAGAGGCATCAGACCAGGCGAACAAAGAGCGGAAGTCTAGAAACAGGCGAGCAAGGTTCTTAAGCACGAAGGGCCCTTTGAAAAGAAAAGAACAACCAAAAGAAAGGAAGTTCCTCAAAGTCGTTTGGGGTTGGAACAAAGAAGGAACAGCAGTCGATGAGGCGATATAAGAAAGCAGAAACACTTGCCAATGATGAACAGGATGCAGGAGAGAGAAAGGCGCAAAGCACCAAAGAGCAATTTTTAAGGGCGGGGTCCGGAATACCCAGACCACAGACCACCATCCACAGTAGGAGCAGAACAAACAGACCAAGAAAGAAGCGAACGCTTCCTAGCCCAGAGGAAACAACGAAGGGATTTGGAGAGGGCGTCATGAAGAGAACGAGTAGCCACAAAGAGATGAAAAATAAACAGGATAGGCCAAAAGAATATGCCTAGCCACCAAGACTCTAGAGGGGAAAGTCATAAAATGCGGAACCCAAGAGGCCAGCTTGGCAGCGAGGGAGTCCAAAAACCAGCAGGAACGTTGGGCGGAAGCCAAAAGGAATACCAAGAAGACGAGTAACCATGTCATGAGGAACCACTCGGATACCTAGAGTGGAAATCCAAAGGGGAGTGGAAATCCAAAGGGGAGTGGAAAATGAGAGAACGTGAAGCTCAAACTTGCGTTTACTGAAAAGAGAGAAGGGGCAATAGCGGAATTCTTCAAAAAGAGAGAGGAGGTAACGAATAGGTGCCTCAGCAAGAAGAGAAAGAAGACTGACATCATCAACAAAAAAGTTGATGAGAAAGAGAACCTGCAGGCGAAAAGACAGGAGCAATAAGACGAGCAGAAGCAGAACGGTGGAAAGTGCAAGGGGCTCGGTAGCAATGGCAAAAAGCATAGGTGAAAGAGGACATCCTTGTCAAATGCCACAAGAAGGGAAGAAAGGGGCCGAAAGATAACCATTAAAGAGGATCCTAGATGATGAGAAAGAATAGAGGGCCTGCACAAACCTAGAAAATGAGGGAGGAAAATCTAGAGCTTGGCAACAACAAAGAATGTAGTCCCAACCAATTCTATCAAAAGATTTGTCAAGGTCCAAACGCAAAATCAAGGAGGGAGTAGTTGAAGCGGTAAGAGAGTCGGCAACAGCCCAGACATTAAGAATAGAGTCCATGATATTGCGACCTTTAATAAAGCCAAATTGAAGGAGAGAGCAAGGGATGAAAGAGGGGAGAAAGCCTTTTAGCCATGGGTTTGGCCAAAATCTTATAAGACGTGTTAAGCATAGTGAGAGGGCGGAAGTCGGAAAACGTCTGGGGATGGGATATCTTGGGAACGAGCTTAATAAGGCCTTCAGAGACTTGGCAGGGCAAAGAAGCAGAAGAGAAGGCTTGGTTGGCCAAACGAAGAAGAGGAGCCTCGCCTAGCAGCGACCAGAGTTTGATGAAAATTCAAGAATAACCCCATCAGGGCCCGGAGTTTTGCCAAGAGGGAGAGCGAGAAGGGCAGCATGTACCTCTTCAAGCTAAAAAGCGAATCTAAAGTTGCGGAGGTGAGAGGGAATGCTCGACAGAGCAAAAGGAAGATAAATGTGTCGGGTCAGGAAGGGAAACTGGGCGGAAATCCTGAAAGAGAGATAGTAAAGCGCGAACCATGGAGGGGGTATCAATAAGAGAGGAACCTGAGGTGGAAAGAGAATGAACAAAGGAAGAAGAGTGGCGATGATGAAGAGAGAGAAAAAAGAAGGAAGAGGGAAGGTCCCCCTTCCAAAGCCAGGTGAGCTTAGAGCGAAGCATGAGACAAACTGCAACATGAGAGTCCATGCGACGAAGAATAATTTGGCAATGGAACAAAAGGTCTGCATGCAGCTGGGGGTCATTCTTAGAAGTTTGATCCGCAATAATACCTTGCAACAGGGTAATTGCTAAGGACTTGACCCGGTTAAGGGAGCGCGTGGAAGATTTACCAGACCTACGAAGAAAAGCAACCCCAATATCAATCATGTCCTAGAAGGAAGGAGCAGAGGCAAGGGTGGCCTGAAGGGCAGAGAGCAAAGTCGGAGAAGAAAGAAGAGAGGAGATCATCACATAGGGAGAGAAGAAGGGATGAGAGGAAAGCATATTAAAACAACACCTAAGCATAACCGGACTATGATCAGAAAGGCCACAAAAATGATGGGTTTCAGAATTGAGGAGACGAAGCCAAGAAGCCGAAGAGGATAGATAGAAACGATCAAGTCTGGCAGAACAAAAGTAAGGGCCCAATTGACAATTAGTCCAAGTATGATGGGGAAACTATTGAAGAACATGACAAGCATTGATAATAAATATTCATCCTGAAGCAGAAGTAGGAGAAGGCGGAGGAATAGAAGAAGGCTGAAACAGAGTGGACACCATGTCAAGAAAGCCAAGAAGGAACTTTGAACACAAATTTCGTTTGACAATGGTAAAGCTAACAGTGGCCCGTGTTTTAGTAGAACGTGTCTTTGTAATGGCTCCAACCGGGAATGCAGTTGTCGGAGAGGCAATGGACGATGTCCGAGAGAAGGGATGAGTGCGGGATGCCAATGATTGACCCTGTAGAGGAGAATCAAATGCCTGTTCGAGAGGGCAATGTGAACCTCCGAAAACATCTTCCCCACCTTTCTGCAGCATAGTAGGCAGAGAGTCGTCCATAGGATAATCCGCCCAACGCGAAGGAAGTGGCAAAGGGAGCACCCCTTGAAAAGAAGAAGACTGAGAAAGAGAGGTGGCCCCCTTGCCATCTGTTACCGATGAAACAATTTGCAAGGAGTCAAGAGCCATAACATCAGTGATGGGGCAAGGGAGATAGAAGAACGCGAATGGAGAAGAGAGCAGAAATATTGCGGAACAACTCTCTCGTTCTGGTCGGTTGCTAGGCACAAAAATAGTCTTATAGACAGCTTATGCTAAGTGTAATCACAACTTTTAGGTGTTCTAATTGTCCAACAGGATCTTAAAAGTGATTCATACTCTAAAACAAGAGTACAGTCCACTGAAGAGATTAGAGATGGTTTGTGTGTGGTACTGAAATTAGATACAATGTGAAGTATAGTTCTGAAATAAATGGAAGAGCAATATGATATCGCAAGTTTCTCATGCGTCAAAGACGGCCATCGTCTGATCAGAAACTGAGGAGTCGTAGACATCCGTGTTCTGATCAGAGTGAGTAAACAAGCGCGATCAAACAACAATAAAAGTGCGTTCAATCACAACATGCATTCATCTACGTTGTACACAAATAAAAGCAAGTTGCTGCTATATTACAGTGAAGCACAATACAAATAGCAACTACAACCAAAATGACGACGTAATTAAGTGGATCAAAATGAGCCTGATCTGCTCCAGTAGAGCGTTGTACGGATAGAGAGCTCACACGTATGAAATCAGCCCTCATTAATTGAGCGGCTACTTCTCAAGGATTGATCCAAATTTAATGTTCAATAGCTTGTTGGATAGGTATTGAAGAGTAGAATGTGTTGCTTGTGTTTCTATATCAATTTGATTTGTTTTTAGAATATTTTGAGGCAATCAAAGAGTTTGAGAGAGTACTCAACTCGTGGGATATGCCAAAGTGAGCACACATCAGTTCTTTTCACCATTTTCTTCAATTTTCATTGTCAATCAAGAATTGGATAGAAGTTAGGTCTTAGACTTTTCATTTCACACAATATTGAACTTGTTCAAGTAGTCCTAAATGGACTTAGAGATGAGTATGACAATATTGTGCAGACTTATGTTGTCAAGGAGGATCTTCCATCCTTGGAGACACTGCAAGATGTTCTCATTGTTGAAGAAAGCAGGCAAGAGAACAAGATGTTGAGGATCAACAGACTTTCATTGAAAGATGGTGGAGATGACAAAACACTCTTCATCGGAGACAAGTCAAAAGGCAAGGGCAAAGGACAACAACACTTCAAGAAGGACAAAGTCAAGGAAAGTGGTGAGGATCAAGAAGAAGCTGTCAAAGATCAAGTGTTTTTTCTGTGGCAAGAAAGGATACTATGCATCAAACTGTTTCAAGAAGAAAAACCAATCCAAGCAAGCTAACCTTACTAATGAGAATGAGTGTGAGGGTGTTGAGAGTGAAAGATAAGATTCATTAATGATGTATACTTTTTCATCTTTTCCTTTTAAGAATGAAGAAGTCTGGTGGATAGATAGTGGGGCTAGTTGTCATATGTCTAGTTCTAGAAACTCTTTCACTAGTCTCATGCCATATCTAGGTGCAAAAAGATCAATCTATACTACTAATGATGTAAAGTGTAGAATTGAAGGAATAGGTAGTATTCCACTACATGCATCATCATCAAAATCTTTTTGCTTGCATGATGTACTTTATGTACCTAGACTAACCAAGACTCATTAGTGTAGGACAGTTGTTTGACAGTGTATTGGATGTCAAGTTTCAAGTTGACAAGTGTATAATCTCAAGAGAAAATGAAGTTATTGCTAGAGGATCTAGAATTGGTAAGTTGTACAAACTAAATTCTAGGGAGAGTGCTAACATTTCAGATATTGCTTATGAGACCAAGGTCCTTCAGAATACACCAGGCGCATGTTCGATTTGATAAAAAATGTCGATCTACTGAGTCCAGAGACCATAATGTAAAACTTCTATTTTGGATTACTAAACAACCTCAAGTCTGGTATGAAGGAATTCGCATCTTACACTTCATTACCACAGATCTGTCAAGATGCGATCATTATGGAGAATCTTATCATAAAGAAGAAAGTAGATTACTCCTATCCAAATGCTAAGAGGAAAGTCTGAAGAGTTCATGCAAATCGAGCAAAGGCTATGAATCATCAAGGAGTGCAACAGAGTCAAGCGGATCAAGTGCAGCGGAAGACCAAGAACCTTGCACTTCAAGTTGTCAGCAAGCTTCTGCTCGCTCAATTAAGTTTTTTGAGAAGGACAAATGTACCTTCTTCTTTGGAGATCATCCAAGTACCAGGTGTCCAATCAAGAATCTACGCTTATTAAAAGGACAAAAGGTAGAGAAGCAAGTTCGTCAACGACAAGATCTAGCGGTTCAGCGGTCAAAAGCATAATCAAGCCGACAATAAGCTCTATCAAAGGATGGATGTTAGATTGATCCACCTAAATCACGAGTTTCTTCAACAACCAGTGGCAAGGTGGAGGTTTTGGTCATATCATCTTGCATGTCACCGAACCCAATGGAGGACCACAATAGCCTACCAGTTTATTTTGTGGAAGATCTTAAGGGGAATATCTTACTAGTGTATGCCTATCAACTTAGAGGCAATGGTGTATTGCACTCAGTAAGATGTTATGGATGCGAAGGAAAACATCGTTGAGCTGAATGTCCACATCGAGGGGGTCCATCAACATATGAACCCTGTTGTGCACAATGTAGAGTTAATCATCCATGCCAAGATTTTCGGATATGAAAAATAGCCAGGAGGCATTTGGCTTATGTAGACCAACATGTGCCTGTGTTGGTCAATCCACCTACCAATAGAATGCACTATAAAAGAAAAATCCTAGTGCCACCGGGTTATGAAACGAGTGAGGAAGAAAGCAATCTGACAAAAGTTCCAAAATACATAGAGATACCCTCGAGAAGACAAGCAACATCAACATCACAGAGAATAGAGCTAGTAGAGTCTATCAAGCCAATGATAGCTGAGGAAGCCAATAAATTGGCAACCGTGAAATTCTGGTAGGTTCTATCAGGAATCTTGGCGCACTCAATGCCCAGATTTAATAGTGATGAATTAAATCGGGAGCCTATGTCAACGGAGCAACGAGAAGATAGTTCAGCACGAGATCCAAGGGAAATTGTAGTCACGCAGCCTTCAATGGGAGGTGCATTGGCAAAGGGAAGACTAAGGTTGATGATTACACTTCAATGAGCAAAACTCAACCAAAGTCGGATGGTCCCACGATGCAACAGACCCCCAAGCCAAATCGGGGTATGACAATACTTCAAAGGCCAAATTTAGAGAATCCAAGCCCAAATAGGCCTCCAGTCCAACAAGCACTAGTGCATACAATGACAATACTATTGTCCTCAATTTGTGAGATTGACTACTGAGGAAAGTCTTCATGTTACAGCCTACTTTGAATACCTGGATAGACAAGAGAGTCAATCAAGCATGCCATATCCACATTACGAATTGGGGGAGTCTAGGACGGTGGAGATTTATCTTGAGATACTCTGATGGAATGCCTCAACTACCCAATTGTCAATGAACAAGGTTACCTGGAATGTGTGAAATCATAAAAATTTATCTATCTTAGCTTTAGGAGTTTCCTAAGTTTTTATGTCAAGCATCCTTGTGTAAAATTGTGATAGGGCGAAAAATTGGCATAGATGGCAAATTAGTCAAATGAGCCACTATTGAGCCAAAAGTGATTTGTGATGCAATCTCGAGCTAGGTAGGCTTGTAAATAGGATTGTGACACAGTGTGTTAATGCAAGTTGATGAGTGATCAAGTCAAAGTGTTGGCTTTGGTCAAGGGTTCCAAGAAGGGTCCAATAGAATTGCAAGATGGATGCATCACTCATCCAATATCATTAGAGAGGCTAGGATTAGGGGTCCAATAGCATGCAAGGAAGAATCTCCACAAGTTTCATAGGTACTTCTCTTTAGAATCATAATCTATGTTGAGTTTTTGAGTCAAACTTGAGTATTGTGAGATTTTCTTGTTTTACATTCTCTCTCTACTCGAATCCAATTTAGCTCTATTATCTCTCTACCTGAGGAGAGGAGCTTAATTTTACTTAGGTTTTTTCAAGGATCACTTTCTTATAAGTGTATGTACTTTGGTTATCAACGTATGCATCTATCTTTGCCTCTATGCCTTAGTTTTTTTATCTAGATCTTGGAATTCAATCTAGCATCCATCAACAAGTGCATAAGCTTGCTTAGGAGATCATTCACACACTTTAGGGCATTCCCACACGTGTGAAATTTCACATGGTATCAGAGCCTACCTAAGTGTTTGATGCTTGTTTCATCCAAAGTTCCAAAAATGTCTTAAAAATCTAGATCTAGAGAGACTAGTTTGCATCTCCCATGCTATCTCAAGCAAAATTGGATCAAAAGGGTTCATAATCACAAGGATTGAATCACTTATGATATTGTATGGATTTTTCTGCTCAGACACGTGCCCAATTTATTTTGGTGGTTCTCTTCCATGTGTGATCCAAAATTGGTGCTTGATAGCTACTTTCAAAGTTATTTGAGTCTAGTTTGTGTAGTAATTGACTTTATAGTGATTGGATCTCTCAATCAAAAGTTATAGTCAATTGAATCAAGGTGAGTAAGTCACCCAACCTGGTTGGACACTTTTACTTTTGACTCTATCATGCTTATTTGATCAAAAATCTCACTTCTAGGCTTGCAAATCTTGTTTTCTTGAGATCTACTTATCAATTTGAGGTCATAGCCACATTCTTTCATACAATTGGATTGCATTTGAGTGATTTGTGGTTTCTTGGAGTGTTTCACACGTGCCGAAGATTGCTTGACCCAAACTTAGCCCATACTTCATCAATTGATGTGAGAGTGATCTAGATCAAGAGAGATTAGAAAAGCTAATGAGGTCCATATCTCACTTTTTGCAAGATCTTGCATAGGAATTGGTAGCGCACTCTTATTGAATCCTATAGTAAGAGAGAGAGCAACATTTTCTTGTCCAAATCATAAAGAGCCTTCACTATTACATGGCTTATATGGGTTCCTATCTATTGAAATCTAGTGCAAGGCTATCTACTTCCAATTTTTCTATTTGGAAGTTGAGGATGGAGTCTATTCTAACACTCCAAGATGTGATGGACATTGTACTTGGGATTGAGGAGGAGCCTCAAGTCCTTCAAGAAGTACACAAGTACAAGAAGAGAGCTAGGATGGCTCTTCACTATATCAAAATGAATGTCTCCAATGAGATTTTGAAGGAGATTGGTGCTTGCACATAGGCCAAGGATGCTTGGGATACCTCAAATCAATCTATGAGGCCAAGAATACCTCAAGGCTCCTCACTCTTAGAAACCAAATCTTCTAAAGTTCTCAAAAGAGTGTTGAGAGTGCCACTAGTTATGTGTTGAGAGTGAAAGATACTCATAGGGAGGTTGCTTGCATTGGAGGATCTATAAATCAAAGTGAGCTAGTCCAAGTCATACTTAATGGCTTAAAAGTTGAGTATGAAAATCTTGCCCAATCCTATGCCATCAAGGAGGATCTACCTACTTTGGAGGCTTTTCAAGGAGTGCTAATGGATGAAGAATCAAGGCAAGAGAACAAGCTATTAAGGATGGAGAAGTTATCAGTCAACCATAATGTTGATGGCAAAGCTCTTTTTGCCAAGAACAAAGGGAGGAGCAAGAAGCAACACCAACACTTCTCCAAGGACAAATCAAAGGACAAAGACCAAGATGGAGAGAAGGATGACACCTCTCATGCTTCTACCTCAAAGAAGAAGAAGAAGAATATCAAATGCTTCTTTTGTGGCAAGATGGGGAACTATGCAACAAATTGCTTCAAGAAGAAGAATCAATTTAAGCAAGCCAACGTTGCAAATGAGAAAGAAGACTCTATTTCAAGTGATGGCGAGGGATCTCTTATGGTCTCTAGGCTTTCATCTACACCTTTCAAGAAGGATGGATCTTGGTACATTGATAGTGGAGCATCTTCACATATGTGTAGCTCTAAGGAGTCCTTCACATCTATTATGCCTTATGGAGGAGCTAATAAGTCTATCTTGTTCAAAGATTTGCTATTCAAAACAATTTGCCAACAAGCATTGTGGATTTGCAAGAGATTTTGGTGAATGAGGAGTTTAGGCTTCAAGCAAGAGGTGGATCTACATCAACAACTCAATATGAAGAGGAGGCTATGTTCATCGAAGGCAAGTTCAAGGGCAAAGAAAAAGGTAAGTGGTCAAAGGGTCAAGATCAAGGTGAGCCTTCCTCTTTTGTTGGTAAGAAGAAAGATAACTAATCAAAGTTAAAGGCTTATATTGTGGAATCAAAGGGAATTTTGCTAATGAATATTTGAAGAAGCAAAGAGATGAAGGTAGCAAGCAAATCAACTTTACTAGTAATGATGAGGATCTAGGTGGTTGTGATTCTCTTTTGATGTGTTCTTCAAGTCCAATATCCAGCGAAGGTGACAAAGATTCATGGTGGATTAATAGTGGAGCTAGTTCACACATGACTAGTCACAAGGAGTTCTTTACTTCTTTGGTCATTTATGATGGAGCCAAGAAAGTCATACACATGGCCAATGGTGGTAAGTGTGTGATTGAAGGTATTGGTTCAATTCCTATTTGTCTTTCTACTAATTGGAGAGCAAGACTTGATGGTGTTCTATGGAGTGGGTGTGACAGGGGGTGTTGTAATCTCGGAAGTGGTGAAGGTGGATTGATGGATATTGTTGGATGGATCAAAATTCCTTTGTTCATTACTGTCTTGCAAAAGCACTTTTGTCAACAGAGGTTGCCCGTTTGATGTTTCTTGCAGCTATTTGAATTCTTCACGAAGTTTGATAGCTCTTCAAGCGGTCGCGAATGTATAAAGGCGTATATGGCCTCTCTTTTTTTTTTTGAATGATCAACAGAACGTGACTGGGTACAAATCAAACCTTGCTAAAAGCGCATGGAGTTCCAACACCTAGCAAAGATGCGAAAAGTTTGCGAAAAGAAGATTGTAAGAGAAAAAAAGAAAGCGAAAACCCTAAAAACCTAGCAAAGATGAGAAAATAAGAATGCGAAAAGCAAAAAAATTATGCTAAAAGCAAGCAAATGCAAAAAGCAAGCAAGAAAAAAAAAACAGCAACCAAAAATATCTCAAAAAACAAAGGATGTCTAGTTAGAAACGTAGAAAAAGCGAGAAAAAGAGCGGCAATGGTGCCAATGTTGTATGTTTCACATCCCTCGTTGACTATGGCTCCATCTAGCATGACTATGGCGGTCTCCCAACTCCCAACTAGTCTACACTATGGCTTCTCCAACTGGCTTGAGCAAGAGGATGGAAAGAGCACTATGAGCATAGGGTGAGTGTTAGGTAAGATCCACTCTTCTCTCTTTTCTCTCCTTAGCAACTAACAAAGGACGGCTTAACCTAAAGGATAAGACCCTAATCTAAATATCCTCCTCTAAAGCTTACCCTACTAGAGAATGGAGGGCCTGGATTAATTTAACTTGTTGCCAGATAAATAATGTACAATACAATGTGAAGTAACACAATACATGAAACCACACAAGGGAGAACACATAAAGAGGAAAGATAGGCATGTATTGCAAATGAGGTTCTTGTCGAAAATGGACTCTTCCACTCCTATATATACTTGGAGTGGTGGTCACTTACAGAAAGGCACTGTGGGACAAGTAAGCCACATAGATTAACTTAACTTTGAATCAAATTGGTGCCATGGGACAAACCCCCAATAGGCCTTTGTGACTAACTTTTACATAACTACCACTTTTTATTATGTGCTGATATTTGAGATCAGGTTTTAGTCTTTTTGTACTTAATTTAATTCCATAAAGGTGAATTTTGATTTATAAGATTTTAAATTACTGCAAGAAGAAAATTTTTGCTCACCAATTTGATGAGAAGTGGTGAAAAGACTCATGTAATTGGATGTACTCCCATTTCAGGATAGAACGGAGCCAAGATATGGCTCCATTCTACCCTATTTTGTTTTTGAAGTTTGTGGCACTTCATAATAGACCATGGAATAACAATAGCTATAGACCTTGGAATAAATATAGATATGGATCTCAAAATAAGTCTTTTTATGTATCTCGTAATAAGCCTCATTTGCATGCCTTTACTCCAAAAAAATTGTGGTTCAACATACCACAAGTGCCATTATATATTCTGAGCTGGTGGTTCTAGCGCAAATAACTGGATAAATATCAATGGAAGCCCCTATTTTTTTTAATTATTTCTTGAGAAGAAACCTTTGAATTTGACATGGAAAGGACCAAAAATGTTGTAGAGTTTTGGGCTTAAGACACATTTTTTTCCAAGTTACGGTTGTAGCATCCATTTTTGGTTGATTTGATGATCTACATAGTTAAATGAATGTTAACAAAGTGATAGGTTGTGCCACAAACATTTCAGGGCATATTAAATGCTTTGTACTTGTTGATCATGGTAATTTTAGGAGTAATTGCCAAGTAATCAATGCAGATGTATTTCTAGCAAAAATCCGAGGCTAGTAGTGTAAACGCCGTCAGTAGCTTTTGTAGGTGGTGATTTTCAGCACCTTTTTAAACTTGACAATATGTAATGGCATGTAACTTGGGCGTGCATAAGGATCACTTGTTTGTATAAATCTCTTTGGCTCATTCAGTACAATATTTGTAACTTGCATTTAGAATCCTAGTGCAAGAGCCCTCCCATCCCCCCCCCCCCCCCCCTCAATAACAAAACATTGACACACACATTTTCATTAGTATAGTTATATTTTTTTATAGTCATGCTTTACTATACATAATATGATCTCTACCTAGAGGAAGAAAAGTAAAATTTTACTAGATTGACACTACATCAATGCCAGCATTTTTTGGCACTTTTTTGGAGTGTTTCCCGACGACTTAACCCCTTTATTTTGTGTCGAGGTGTTGATCATTGTTGGCATACTTGTCGCAATACGCAACATTATAAACATTGTAATTCAACATATAAAGTGAGGGAACGTAGTAGATGAGAAAAATAAAAGTGTAAATAGAGAGAATATATAGATAAAAATGTAAGTAGGTAGTTACAGTGTTAGGATGGTAAAGAATAGAAATGTAATAAGAGAGCTGTATTTCATTGTCACTAAATCCCAGATTTCATGGCAAATCCAAGCACATAAAAATCCAGTATCATTTCATTCAGGAGAAAGTTTTCTCAGGGCAAGTGATCCTTAAATATTGCTCCACAACAGAAATGGTCGTGGACATCTTCACCAAAGCGCTTCCAAGGATCAAGCATCAGAAATTCTTCAACATGCTGAACCTGACAAAGATACCAAGGCACCAACCATGACCTTAAGGGGGACTGTTGGAAATTAAGCCCACAATTGTCTCCTTGGTGAATGACTAATTTCTATTTCATAATTCTTCCTACATGTTTATAGATCATTGATCTAGGGTCAGGGGAAACCAACTTTGTTTCTACGTCTACTCATCTGATATCTGCAGGAATCACAAACTTAGACAACCAATTTATTTGAAGAATGTCTACAATGGGCTTCCGACTTATCTCCAACAAAGGGTAACTAATCCTATCATGATTTCAAGTTCAGATGTTAAGTTCAATATAACTTGAAGTCATTGAAGACTTGGCCATCTTCAACAACTTCCACAAAATTAGCATTTAGAACAAGTCATTTGAAATACATTACTTTTTCAACAGTCTGCAGAAATACACTATGTTTTTAACAGCTTCGGCTTTTTCGCATTTCCCCGAAATGTGACACTTGCATAGTTCAAAAGTTTAACTGTTTTTAACACCTTCGGCTTTTTCACATTTTCTCAAAAAATGTGAAGAGAGAAAATTCCCGAAGGTCATTTATTTTTATGAGTCAAACTGTTTTAAAGACACCTTCGTCTTTTTAAGGGCACCTTCGATTTTTGCGAAAAATATAAAAAGAGAGAAAAATCTCGAAGGTCGTCTAAAATGAACGAGGAACGTTCCAGCCACTTCCTGTAATTTGCGAAGTGAGAGATATTTGCAACGTCCTCATCCGCGTCAACGATACCGATTTGTTGATCGTTTACACTATGTATAGTTGTCAAAGAAGCCATATACTTCCAAGTACAACGGCTTACCTAATTAGGTGACAATCATTTATTATAGTTAATACATGGATGCAATCTATAAATAGATCATCACAGCACAGATTGCATGAGTTGCTCCATCCATGAGACGTATTATTTGAGCCTCCCAAATATGCCGTCAATTTTGGTTGTAATTGCTATTTGTATTGTGCTTCAGTGTAATATAGCAGCAGCACATTTTTATCTGTGTACAACGTAGATGAGTGCTTGTTGTGATTGAATGCACTTTCATTGCTATTTGATCGCGCTTGTTTACTCACTCTGATCAGAATACAGACGTCTACGACTCCTCAGTTTCTGATCAAAACACGAACATCTACGACTCCTCAGTTTCTGATCAGACGATGGCTGTCTTTGACGTCTGAGGAACTCGCGATATCATACTGCTCTTCCATTTATTTCAAAACTATACTTCACATTGAATCTGATTTCAGTAGTACCACACACAAACCATCTCTAATCTCTTTGGTGGACTGTACTCTTGTTTTTAGAGTATGAATTATTTTTAAGATCTTGGTGGGCAATCCAATTAGAACGGCAGAGCTGTTCCGCAATATTCATGCTCTCGTTCTTCCTATTTCCCTTGCCCCATCATGCAGGAGATACTTCAAGCCATTTAGGAGCAAAAGAAGGCCAAAGCTCCAGGGATTGATGGTCTTGGTGCAAAATTCTATGCTCTATTCCAGGATGAGGTGACACCTCTTTTATTACAGGTTTGGGAGGAGTCTTTGAGGAAGGGGAGTCTTCCTAGCCACATGAATCAAGACTCATCAAACTAATTCACAAGAAGGGCCCAAAATGGGAAATAAAAAACAGGAGACCCATTACCATGCTTACCACAAGGTATAAGATCTTGGCCAAAGCCCTGGTGAACAAGGTGAAGGATAAGCTCCCGACATGGGTGAGAGATTAGCAGAAGGGTTTTGTCCCAGGAAGACACATCCAGGAGGTAATTTTCAGCCTTTGGGAGGGTATGGAGGTCGCTACCAAGAAAGGAGAGCAAGTTATATTTATCAAAGTGGACCTGGATAAAGCCTATGACAGGATGGAGTGGAGCTTCATACTTGATATGTTGAGAGCCTGCTTTTGTTGAGTACATTCATCTTCTTCTCAGGGATGCTTCAGCTAGGGTCATCATGAATGGTAACCTCTCAAAGCCTTTCATCTTGGAAAGATCTATTAAGTGTCCTCTCGGCCCCTACCTCTTTATTTTAGCCACGGAAGCTATTGGATACATGATTCAGTCAAAGGTGATAGAAGGTAAATTCAAACCAATTAAGATTGCTGGAGTTCCTCCGCTATGTAACCAGGCATTTGTAGATGACATTAACTTTGTGGTGCAAGATGAGAAAAAGTCGATCAAAGAGCTCTTTGAGGTGCTGGAGACCTTCTGTCTGGCTTCAGGGGAGATAGTCAACCATGCTAAGACTGCTTATAGAAGATCCAATGGAGAAGAGTGCCCCATGCTCAGGGATATGGGATGTGAGAGAATCGAGGAAGGAAAGATTTTTAGGTTGTTAGGGATCCCCAGGAGATTTGAAGTATCCTTACAGGCCAGAACAAAAAATTTTGCAGCGTAGCTTTGCCACGCATGGCTCTACCATGCATCAGTTGCCATGCACATTGCCACGTGAACATGACGAGCTTCAAATTGGCCCTGTGTTATGTGTGGCAATGTCCGTGGCAAATTGTCAAGGTATGTAGTTGTGATATTGCTCTTGAATGATAAAGATATTACCCTCAAGTCTTTGCAGATTTGCCTGTCATTAAGGGCACTACCTTTAATTGAGAAGGATCATACCTTTAATAACTTATGAACAATCTGTATCAACAATTGAGAATACTGAAGGGCATGATCTATAAAAGCTAAAGACTTGTCTTAAATGCCATTGCAAAATAGCACTCGTCAAAATTTTGTAGTGACTATGAAGCCCAATGTCCCAAGTGTCGGAGGTGTCTAAGTTCTAAGGTGCCCATAAACTAGACGGGGCCTATATCATTCAATGGGAGGCCCTCTAGTTGTGTACTAGATGTGTGTGGGGGGTCGTTGCCTAGCCGGATTGAGAGGCCTCGTTCACCTAGCTCAAGAGATTTATGTTCTTCTTGTTTTTCATGTCAATGTATCTATTTTAGTGAATGTAAATAATCAATGAACAATCATCGAAGAAAAATAATCCATTGTCCAGCATAGCCTACCACAAACTAATCAAGCAAAATGTCATGCAAGCAACAATTTCTCTAAACATTGGAACATGTTGGGCGTTTGGCAATACATCATATATATAGATTAGAGGAGATAAGGAATAAGTGTAAGGGCCCTGGCACCCTACGTGTAACTCCAACCCAATGAGCACATCAATATGACAACTCCATATCATGTAGACAAAATTCAATAGGATGTCTATGTAAAATGACAATTTCAATGTGGTGATGCCAAGTTTATTTGCTTTGGCTTCAATTAAGCCTTTGCCCTTGCTCTCCAATATGAAGTTAGAATCCAACAAATAAGTTTAGAACAAGTTAGAATTGTTGATAAGAAGATGCCCTCTCTTAACAAGTTACATGTGGATGTAGTTTTGTTCTATTCTGTTGAGAGAAGGCTACAATCTCTTACATATGTCAATCGAAATATTCAAGGCATGCATGCCCCTATATGTTCTAAAAGCCATGGCTTGGAAGACATGAGCATCAACATTAGGTTTTGAAGGTATAATCTTTATTGAAGGTAGTTTGATAAACTTCCTTGAACTACTACGCAAGGCAAGGCCAAAAGTTATAATGGAATATTATTTTTTGCAAGAATGGTGAAAAATGTAGGCATACAAAGTGGAAAGGTCTACTTGATATTATTCTCACTTAGCAAAATTGAAGGAGATTTTTATTTCCCAAACCTATGGTTGCAAAAACCTTATAGCATTTTGTCCTACTACAACACCTCTCTCTCTCTCTCTCTCTCTCTCTCTCTCTCTCTCTCTCTCAATAGCTATTCACATTATTCTTGCATTTTTCATCCATTTAAGCAAGTTTTGACCTCAAAAACCCACCAATTGCAAGTTAGTAAAATATTAAGGCACACGTGGCCCAATGAAAATAAGCGAAGTTAAATTTTTGTCAAGAATAGTCCTAATTGCGTTGGGCTTCAAATTTGCACTTAAATAACAAGGAGCAACTTGTTATAAGTGTCATAGAAGTCAATCGTGATATAAATAAAAAATGCGTAGTCGCCGAACTGCATCGTCGCCTGAGAGATTCGAACTCTCGCGGGGAAACCCCATGTACTTAGCAGGCACACGCCTTAACCACTCGGCCAAAGCGACTTTGGTGATTCCTTGTTAGATTTATATTCTCTTATAATTATCTGCACAGAAGTCGTCTCCTTATCTCTTCGTACAGACAGTTTCAGTTTTGCGTTTACCCCATTAAATTTTACTTTTGCGAGCTTAAGTAATCATCTTGTTCATCGTTGAACTACAGAATACATACGATCACCTGAATTAAATTCAGCTCTAAAGGATGGCATCAGCTCCGCAGCACGATTGGCACTGTCTAAATGCCTTGCTTTACCTTCGGCACCTATAACATACAAGACTCTAGAGTCTAGCATGCAAATAAAGAAAGTTCAATGAAACGTGCATTGTTATGAAATGCCATAATTTGGAGTCAGTGAATACAGCTCTACAACTGCAGAGAAAGAACCCAACAATGTGCCACATGCTCTCTGCTGCACCAATTTCGCATCAAATTTAGCATAAGCAAGATAACCAAGGAGTTGATTTCATAATGTCACAGCGGTTAAAGAGTATCCTGGAGCAACACGAGTGCCAAGACAAGATACTCATGAAGAGATTGCAAGAATTCCCTAAAATCCATTCAGCTTTTGGAAGTTGCAATTCTACTTGTTTCAAGCCCCTTGCTATGATATATGGGAAGAGGACTAATCAAGCAAAGAATGATATGTTTTTTTCTAATTGGATCTTGGGTCTTTTCCAATGTACTGTTGGGGGCAGGTTTAGAGTCCTAACTAGGGGTTTCGGGTGTGAGTATTAATATAGCGACACCTCGAATTTGCGATTTTCAAGAGCCATTTGTATTGGTATGTGGTGGATATGAAAAAAATGCCACTACCCAGTGGCCAATGTCTGGTTAATGCATCACTACCCACCCCAAAATCAAGAGTTGGTGGGACACCTAGATGGCAATTACATTGTTAGCAATATCTACAACTACCATTTATAAAAGTCCAATTTTTTCATATACTTTAATTCCGTAAAGATAACAAGATACCCACCCAACATTGGCATTTTCCTCCTTTCAAAGCGTCCCATGTATATAGCTCATTGTTGGCCCAATAGGTGGGGAGCCAATGACACAAACTTTTCTATTCATGTTGTGTGTCCATGTGCACTTGGATGGAATCTAACTCAAAATCTCCATGTAAGCAAAGGAGCATCTCTCTTGTGTTAGATGTTATCATAGTGTTAGGCTTGCCAGATTTTTGTAGAGAAACTAGAAGATGCAAATGTGAGCTTGGAAACAATTGTTAAAATTTTTGAGATTCTTGAAAGGTTGGTGAAGCACCTATGACCTATCACATTCCTTCCCATGATAGGTAGTGCTTTGAGACAACACAATCTTGTCATGAACAAAATTATGATTATTCAATGTCAATTTTAAGGCCACATAGCAATCTTGATTCTTAACATGTTCAACTAATGCTTGCACATGCCCAAACACCCTTAAAGATGACAAAAGCCATGTTTTAAAGAGTTTATCCAACAACTTGTAGAAGTTTTATTGAGGTCACTTTATTTTATAATGACACTCTAATCAAGATGAGATAAATTCAGTGCACCATTCGAATAAACTATAAGTCATTTCCTCATATGCCAAAACCATGATGACAGTAATGTCAAATGCTCATCCATAATAACAACTCATTTGGTTCTCTAAATGTACCAAGATTGCAGTGTGCAGAACAACAGTGATGGCGCGGAACCTGGTGAATAGTAGCGATGGCACGTATAATAGAGATGGTGTAGATAGAAGTAATGGCATATACATGACTAATAGAGATGGTGTAGATAGAAGTAATGGCATATACATGACGACTTCTAGGGAGCACAAGGCGTTGGCCTATGCATGCCCTCACACACACATACAAACAATGTTGGTGTTTGGGTATATATTCATGCAGATGGATTTTCCCAGAAACTTATGGGATAAAGCTTCTTTGCCAAGTGTCAACTGCCCAGCCAGGGCCGGCGGGCAGGACAGGTAGGGCGACAGGCAGCATCACCGGAGCACCAAGGGCCACGCGTCGGGTGTTGAAGGTATTCGAGGCCAAAACACTCGTGCCAGTAAGATATGAGGGGCTACTGGACTGGTTTTCTTTTGTTTTCTTTTGGTTGGTATCAAATGGAACTCTTCATGTTGCTACTTCCTTGTTCCATCGATTAGAGTATGGATTGCTTCTCTAGATGAGGATCAGCTCCTGGTTTAGCCCTCTCCACTACTCCTTTCCATCTTCAACTGCATTCTACATGTGTTTTATAACACACTCACTGCCTTTTTCCTGGTTGTTTCTCCCTGCTTTTCGTGGCTTTTTAACACTTTCTTGTTGTCTATCTTACTTTTGCTCCTTTTTTTTTCCTTTTGGACTCCTTACGGCACCTAGTCAGCATTGATCCTGTTGCTTATAGTGTCTCGATGGTCTCTTGGTTCTCTATGGCCAACCACTTCTCTTCTCATGCTCACAACAAGCATGATAATTTGGCTCCTTCTCCCCTTCGTAACATAGTGATTCACTCTGTCCCTCCTTTAGGCAAGGCTGAATCTATCCCCCCCTTTCATTAATCTTCTTGTATGATCGTGGGTTTTCCCATCATTTTAAATAAAAGCAGGGATATTATTATTCTTTCATTAGTGCTCCTAACAACCTAACTCTTAACCCGAGGGGTCTTCTCCCTACTCCGTTAGCTGTCAATCCTTAAGCTTTGCGGATATCCTTAAAGACAAACCTGTCCCTCCTTCCCCTTCCACCTCTTTGGACAAATGATGTGTTTGGAAAAAAGTTGATGTCTTTAAGGATTCCAGTAAAACTGTAGGTGACTTATCTTCGCTCTCTTTCTTCCCGACCTTGAAGCCCTTTACGCTTCACAAGCCTCTCTTTTTGATACATCGGTGGCCATTTTCTTCAGTGCTCTCTCCCCGGACCCTTCTTCTTTCAAAGACTTTATCTGTCAGTTCATCGTCCCGCGCTCCAAATGCTTCACTACAATTGAGTCGTTGACAGCCAACTATTTGTTTTATTACATTTCAGTTCTAAATTGGGTGCCTTAAAGATCTTTCTTGCTTCTCCTTTCACTTTAAAAACTCAGTTTCTTTTGCTTTAAAATTCAGTAAAGTCTTCAGTCTTCTTAACGCTTCCACCATCTCTCTTCCGATCTACCTTTCGCTCCCTTTCTTTCCTACTCAATTCAAGTGTCTACTCTTCGGCCTTCTCTCTAATCTGGGGGAGGTTCTAAATATTGAGGATGACTTCAGCTCTCACTTCTCCCCGCATGTCAAAGTCTGCATTCTTTGAAATTTGAATGATGTTCTCCCTTCACAGCTCAATATCTTTGACGTTGATGGTTGTTTTGAACAGCCTATTCACTTTGACCCTCTACCTGCCATTTGTTCTTCATGCCACAGTCTATCCTCTTGCTCTTGTATGGGAACTTCTTGCACTCAACTCCCTACTTCTGATTTCCAAACAGTTGTTCACAAGAAGAAATCCTTCCGTGCTTCTCCCCTCACTTTGATCAAATATCCCTCTGGCTTCGGCCTCCCTTTTCTTGGAAGATCCCATAGTACTAGTTGGGAAGAGAGCTCCCCCAAAGAAGAATGCTCTCCTCCTAGCTCTCACTTGAATACCTTCATAAGCAACTATTGCAGGTCTAATCCTAGCGATGATCTTCTTTTCAATAAAGTTTCTTCTTGCGACTTGGACAGTCCGTCCACATTACAACTGCGGAGACTCGGACTTTATACTTTGGTTAAAACTGTTTCTTCCCTGAGCACGAAGAGCACAACTAGCAACTCAAATGTTAATAGAGAGTTGATGGTCGTGTTGGATTTCAATGCTCACGACCAAATCCATTCAGTAATGAGCAACCTGAAAAATCATTCGAAGTTCGACTCCATCGACTTCGAAGTCATCGAAGTTTGAAGTCTGACTTCATCGAGTTCGACTTCTCCATGTATATACTCAATTTAATCCATCGACTTACTCGACTCCATCGACATCGACTTACTCAACATCGACTCCATCGACTTCATCGATAAACACCAACTCCATCAACACTCGACTTCGTCGACTTTTTATCAACTACCAACTAACTCAACTTCGTCGACTTCCTCATCAGGGAAAAGTCAGTCTTGTCACTGATGAGAGACGAAGGAGAGGAAAGCAGTGATCAAGAGAAAGCTCTCTGTACAAGGATATTGCAAAGTACCTTATAACGAGAGTTCTACAAGTGAAAGAGATTAAATTATAGTAATATAATTCTAGGACAATGTCTATGTAGTGTGGAAAATACAAATAGTAGTTTGATTAGGCCATTGTTTATGTACATAGCTTGATTCCAAACATGTGAAGCCTCTTCCTATTGGCTTTTAATCTCACTCCATGCACTGATCCAATGCAAGGCAGAAGGAACATCAAATAGGCTCAAATCCGTACAAGGAGTTGTAGAAACTAAAGTTGTCCCATTCGAATCAGATCATAAGCTAAATTGACCTTAGCTTGGGTCGATAAGTTGAATCAAATCAGAAACCTTGGCTTGGGTCAACGTGTCAAATCAAATCGAGCTCTATTTAGACTGTGTATCTTATTTTGACCCTATATCTATTTCGATCCATGTTGTGATCTTATTTCGACCCTGGACTATTTCAACCCAACAACAATTTCGACCTGATACTAAAATTGATCCAGGTCGTGATCTTATTTGACTCTGGACTATTTTCATACCACTACTATTTTGACCCGACACTGAAATTGATCCAGGTCATACTTCAACCTTGGACTATTTTGATATTGCAGCTATTTCAACCCGACATTGTTGATCGAACTCATGATCTATCACTTTCACAAATGAAAGAAGCTCCCAATAGAATGACATTTTCATGTAATCACTTTTAAAATTCAACTTTAGGATTTATCCAAGCCAAGATTAGCATGGGAATATAAGAATTTGCAACTCGATGAGAAAAGCACAAGACAAAAATGCATAAAAACACACAGGTGCATGAGAGTAGTGTTAGCCAATGATCCAGTTTTTCATTAAAAAAAACCAAGCATATACCTCTGAAGTATCATCACATTCGAGATCTGATCTCAAAAGGAGAACTCTGTGTCAAATTCATGAAATCAAAAGACATGATCACAGACCTCCTAACCAAATCATTAGACAAGCCATTGTTTACATAACACAAAAAATCAATCGGAATCGGATGAAAAATGTTGTATCGTTCAAGAGGGAGCATTGGAAATGGTGAACTCAACCGACCCTTTTTCAACACATCCCCTGAACAGCCAATAGTTCGAATAGTTACCGAACTATCAAATGTCTACAAGCGCTGAAACGAACCAAGGAGGGACGTATTATGATAGTTTATAGACGTAAAACTCTCTTGTAATGACTAGCTGATAGTGTGTGTAATGACTTTTAATTCCCTTTAGCGGAATATAAGTATGGGAACACAAATCAAAAGATATAGAGAAGAATCCAAATGCTGGGGACCTGAATTCGCTGAATTTAAGTCACTATTCTCCTTACCTGTAAGTGTTGAAGAATGGAGGATCTGGTGGCCAACTGACGCTCTAATTTAAGGACAAAAATCTTGCTGAAAATCGCCTATAATTGGGCCAGGAAACTTGCTGGAGGATATCTTACATGCTTGTGCTTCAACATTCAATGTGGATCTGGACGAGAAAGATAGTAAGTGGATGACTTGACTTCTACCCAAGACAATTGTCTCCATCTCCTAAAGGTCTGACGACAAACCCTACATGCAACTCAAGGTTTCTAGATAAAACTTACATGCAAACTATGAATCACAAAGGTTGATACTTCTAGGCTCTGGCTAAGTTTTGTTCACTAAATAATCTGATTTCTGCTCATGGTCAAAGACTAAAACCGTACATGCAAGTATCTTATAAGATCCCAACAGAGAAAATTTCAATGTTAAATAGGGAAGACTCCCCTCAGATTTGGAAGGCAAAATTCAGAAGGATTAGGCACATTTTTTAGGGCAATCCGAGAATTTTTCATAAGAGAATTGTACACAACGGTCCGCCACCAAGGAAAAATCCAAACAAATTTTTCATCTGAAAGAGGCTTTTCCAATTTGTGGACAGGCAAAAAGAAAATGGTCTCAACCTTTTTCTAGGATGCTAGGTTTAATCATGGAAGAACTAGCTTGGCATCTATAGAATCAACTTGAAAACATTCAACCTCAATTGATTCTGTTGCGAGAACAATTCAGCACAAGATTTGTCTAAAAAGCAGTGAGAGTCACCCAGAGCAGCATTTCTGTTAAAACTTACTGTCCTACTGCTTGTCAATTGTATTTTATCATATTTTAAAAGATTCAACTTAAATCACCTTAATGTTTCCATTCAAGCGCTAGTTAGAATGATGTTCAATGCAGATAAAAAACAAAAGACAAGAATCTGCAGTAACTAGACGCATGTATAGTTCTATATGTTATAAATTTCAATACAACATCTCGAGAAATTCTGTACAAACGGCCTCATTTGTCAACGTCTATCCACCACCCATAAGTCATCTCAAAAGTTCATAATTTTGGACCATCATTTTGAGAGTATCAATTCCCATATTTTCCAAGGGAAGTTATCAGTTTCAGCCAAGAGTATTGGATATGAGAATAGGGTATGAAACAGTTGGGGTCTATTGTCATATGATGATGGCCAAGAATATTTTTTGAACCCTTCCAATCTTCACCCCTCTTGCTGGCATGAAATGCTTCCACCCAAACTTTGCAAGCAAATAGTGTAAGCAATGCTACTTACATCTCAATTATAAGTCTTTTTCATGCCAACACCAAAATCTTTTCTTCAAAAACCACTTCCATAGCAAAGGAGGCCTATCTGTACTTAACTTTTCTCTTATCTACTCACACATTCCAATGGAGATTAGCTGCAAATTTCAACTCCCAAACAGTTGTGTGCATGGGGGGGGGGGAAATCCCACTTCATCACCATTCAAACAAGAACTAAGGCGTCCCAAAAGTTTGTACTCTGGTAACCGGCACTTTTATCCACATCGAATTAGAACCAAAGCTCGGTGCTTTCCCTAGAACAAAAAACCCTCACCTTGGTTTTGTCGAAGTTAGTCATGAGAGCATTCCATAGTTCCTTTAATAACATAGTGGCTCATGTTGAAACATTCAAGAAAGTTTGCAGCAAAGACATTCTATTCACTCTAAAGACCAATGATCTGTAGTTGGAGCTTAGGAGCTGATTCAACAACTAATGATCATGAAGGATTTCCTTAGATGGATTTATACACTTGCATAAGGTCAATCCCTGCAAATGCTTTGCGTTCTAGAGGAATATATGCATGCCCTTGACCCGTTCAATTGTCCCCACACCAATCTGCAGTCTCGTTTTTGAAAATCTAACCTGCAGTCTCTTTCGAAATGCTAGCTATGAAATATGAAATCTAGATGACTTTATTTAAGGAGCATGTTACATCTCTTCAAGTGAATAAAACATTTCTAGAAAATTGTTACAATATATACAGAGATTAAAGATGTGGCCAATAGAAAGACTTAGCTCGTTTGAAGGAACTTTATTTTAACAAATTTTCTGCTCAGAAAAGGATTCTGTGACCTGTCTACTAGGTTCAGCAACAGCTTGAAGATCACGGTAAATCAATCCACTAATATGTATAAATTCAACTCATTGAAGGAAACAGTAAATTGAGAATTCAAAATCCTCCACAATGCCATGTGGCCCACAAAACGAGAACAGATACAAACGTAAATATGAGGACAATATCTGATCAATTATCAGCATCCACGAAAACCAGAAAACGACTGCTGACAGAAGCTCGCAGCTTCCTCTTGGCATTCAGTAGCGGTAAGCCTTGCTGGAATGCTGAAGATTGTAGTGCAACTATAGCTGTGGCATTAAAATGATACAGACAATCGGAATTGTTTAGAATCCTATTCACTCGCACACAAATCTCTCATCATTTTTTTGAAATTGGTAGCAATTTTCCATCTTTGCAATTTGAAAACCCCAAAGCAATCTCCCTGTTATAACTTGATGCTCACCCAATGATGGCTTTTACTTTTTCAAATGTTCGTTAGTGGAATAGTTTTGCTTTGACATATGTGCAATATTCACATGAAATTTTTTATACATGAATGGATTCAGCCATCAAGGAAGGTGATTGCATCCTGTCTTGTACATATGCATGGCTGCCTTCTGGTAGCTTTTTGCCTGTTTTGTTGAGAGATCTCTCTCAAGTCACAAGGTACATAGAGGAATTTCTATGTTCTTAAGTTATTCCCTGTTGGAAAAGAGGAAGGCATGCAATTGTGACTTAATAAGAAAGCTCTCCTTTTGAAGCCTTGCAATAAGTACATACCATCTACAGCAAAGTTACTATATGAATTGAAATCGTACGAGCAATCTGACACCACTTAGTTCATCTCCTTTTTTGTCATGAAGAGGAACACTTCTAAATCCAGTTTTCAATTCAGCTACAGGTAAGCATGTTTGGCCTCCAAAATCATCTTTCCCAGACATATCATGCTCATGCACTTCAATCCGAAGAAGGGCCATCTCAGGAACCGTCAAAGGAAACTCAAACTGTTCATTCCATTTTGGAATCCATTCGTCTTCCATAATTTTTGTTTCTTTCATTATTGTATCAGCTTCTACACCAGCAATTCCAATCTAAAATTGAAACAATAAGGAAATGAAGATCAGCACAACCAAGTGAAAGCAATATTTTGGAGGGCTCTATTTTACATATTCAAGAAAAATCAATCTATCAATTGAACCTCTGGATCAACAAGCTTTAGGAGACCATACCCTCAAGTAAAAGTCAGGAGGAGAAAAGCTGTCGAAATACTTTTTGCCAAACCTTTCAAGCCATCCGATTCCCATGCAGACTGTTACCTGATACACTTGCCACACTGAGTGAGAAAGCCATCTTTTGCCCCCGATAAATGACTTTTGTTCAATCAAAAAACTAATGAGCACAGATTTACCATTCCTTTGACGGAAGAGTAACCATTCATTCAACTTAGCATAGTTTGCAGCTACAAAGCAACATTCCATACCTACAGTAGAACTACAAAAGATGGGATTATCAGAAGAAAGGCCAACTGTGCTCATGATAGTCTTGTTATTTGTCAGTGTTAAAGTCAGCTAATAAGTTGACAGCCTACCTCTAATAAGTTGATATGTAAGGACAACTTTTAGTTTGTCATGTGAGCAAAACAATTCAAGCATTTTGTAAAAAAGCAGTTTTGGTCAAATTATGCATGCACTTTTACTTCACTCCTCTATTTCAAACAAAGAACGTGACTCTAACTAGCCTTTTGAGAATCACACTGCCGTCAGTACATGAGTCCTTTTTGTTTAAATTGCACAAAGAGCAGTTGAGAGAGAGAGAGAGAGAGAGAGAGAGAGAGAGAGAGAGAGAAAAGAAGAAGAAGAAGAAGAAGGAATTAAATTAATGTCTGTTGGGTGCCCAAGGGCACATAAGACAGAAGAAATAAGTACATATCTCGTAGGACCACTGTCCATGTCGGACAACATAAAAATCACTAGTCTAAGTGGAGAAAACAATATAGAAATCTCTCTAGCTAGTCAAAAGACACATCAAACATAGAATCATAAAAAGCATATAAGAGCTTAACCTCCAGCTCTAAAGAGGGTATAGGTGCAAGAGCTTAACCGCTTGCTCTGCTGAGAAAAGTAAATAAAATATCAATCTCGGAAAAAACGTCTGATACCCATAGAAGCTGTGATCCGTGGCTGGTGTCGAGGAGCTCTAGTAGCTCTAGAGGCTCGTGTAGATCTAGCAGGAGGTGGTGGCTGAGTACGCTGGACCTTCGCCCTCACCGGTATGACTGCCTCAACATCTGATAGGTCGTCGCGCTCATGAATAAGGTATGACACTATCGTCCAATCCTATCCTGCTGATGCTATAGAAAAATGTAATACGGGCTGCAACATGAAGGACCGCTGGTGGTCGCTGACGTCGTCTAGGAAGATGAAGTCTCCTCGTGATAGGTCAAGTAGCTTGTGCTGCAACATGAGTATGAGTGGGACACTGTCTCCGATCTCTATGGGCAAGTAAGCCGTCATCATCATCATCATCAGATACTAGGTCTCGTTGTCTCCTCTTGGAGAAGAAAGAAGTACTCTGAGGCTAAGAAACATGGCTCTACTGGGATGTCTAACACAAATCTTGTCGTAGTATATACATCTCTCGTATCATGAGTGCAGCGCATCGGGAGTCTTCATAGGCTAGGAGGGATCGTAGGGTGACCGGCATGTCGCGAAACAAACAGTGATATCTCCCTCTGATCTTGTAATACACCGGGCACCTGAAGATAAAGTGCTCCTCCGACTCCACCTCATCCAAGGAGCATAACTGACAAATTCGCTCTTCTCTCGGGGTACCCTGGAACCTCCCAGTCGCGATAGCCAACTGATGTGATGATACGCGGAGCTGTCCCAATGTAAATCTTAGGCAATCCCGAGTCCAAATAGTGTGGCAGAACTGAGAACCCTGCTATGTCAAGCTCAATAAAATGAGTCCAGTAATAGTCGGGCTAAACCCCAAGTTGTCGCCTCCAAGTACGATCGAGATATCCCGATATAGGAAGTGCTTGATATACTGATGAGTACCTGAGGGGAGCTCTATAACAGAGATACCAAATGACTCAAGGAGGAAGTGGGATGCCTGAGAGAACCATGACAGCCGGTAGCCCTGGTATAAGATGTATAATGAGTACAACAGAGCAAATGGAACTCGGATGGGAAAATGTCGTCAACAAAAAACTAAACTAAAATGTAAATCGCTATGTAAAAAAGCTCATCTCTCACGCAGGAGAGGACATAAATGACCGTAGCTCAAACATCTCTCACGTAGGAGAGGGAGAAGAATCTGAAATTTTAAGTTCTGCAATTTTAACCAAGACCGGACGTCCGTCTCGAAAGTGACCCTGGAAACTGTTGACCTTAGCATCTGCGATAATTTTCTTTCTCTCAGTCCATTGAATGGACGTCAAGTCTTCATCCATAAAAATAGTAGATCCCTTCAGGCAACCTCTTTTACGTAGAACCTTTTGATGAAGCAAAACATCCTTGAAACGCAGAAACACAGTGGTGGACTGGAGCTTACCCACCCAAGCAGAAGATATGACATCCTCTTTGAGACCAAAGGTGGAATGAATGAAAGCATTTGCCTCAGCCACAAGGTCCTTACCCGCAAAAGAAGCTCCCCTAACCCTGACATTGAGGACCTTGAGATCTCTTTTTTGATGTTCTTGAATAGATTCAGAAATAACCTGCTTAGATGCCTTGAGCACGTCAGCCCAAGAACTCTTTGATTGCTGAAATTGCTACTCCAATACGTGAAGCTGCTTTGCCATGTCTTCTGAATTTGCATTGCCGCTTCCTTCTTCTTCCTCTTCATCAGATTTCAATTCATTCTTGAGATAAGTAACATCCACCTCAAGAATGCCAACTTTGCCCTGGAGGACCAAAACCGTATTCTCCAAAGTGGAGATTTGGAATGCTTGTTGCTTGATTAATGCAAGCAGGAATACATTGGTCTCTTGAAGAGACTCAATAATGCGGGGGAAACCAGACAAAAATTCAGTTGAAAGAGACGGAGACAAAAAGGATGAAGATGAAGGGGTGAAAGAGGGAGAGGAGGAAGAAAGAGTAGAGGGGGTAGTGGCGGTAGGAGAAGAGGTAGAGGTTGCGGGAGTGGAGGGTATGGGTGAGGGAGAGGAAGCAGGAGAGGGAGGGGGCAAGGTAAAGGGATTTGGAGCCGTAGTAGGGATGGCTAAGAAAAAAAAGGGAGAAGGGGGAGGGGTTTTCTTCTTCCCTTTCCGATTCATTGATTTCCAATCAGCCATAATGGCAAGAAGAAAGATACAACGATGGGCCAGAAGGAGGAGGGAGGGACAGCGATGGAGGGACAAGAAAGAGGGAGGGACAGCGATGGAGGGCCAGCAGAAGTAGAAGTGCGAGCAACAGCAGCAAGGCAGCGATCAGCAGCAGCAGCAGGGCGCGAGGAGGAGGGACAGGCAGAGGGACAGGTAGCGAGGGCAGGAGCAGGACAGGAGGGAGGGAGGTGGAGATAGGCAGGCAGCGGGACAGGTAGCGAGGGCAGGAACGGGACAGGAGCGAGGGAGATGGAGATAGAGATGGAGACAGGCAGGCAGTGGCGGACAGGTGGAGGGCGCCTTATGGAGATGGGCAGCCAGCGGCGGACAGGAGGAGGGCGCCATAGCTGTGTGTGTGTGTGTGTGTGTGTGTGTGTGTGTGTGAGAGAGAGAGAGAGAGAGAGAGAGAGAGAGAGAGAGAGAGAAAGCTTTATTAATGTCTTATAGGTACCCGCGGGTACAAAAGACAGGATGGTACTCTAGGAACGTATGACAAAAATGTCTCCATAAAAGAAACATAATAATAAAATAAAAGAAATCTGAACTGAACTAAAAATGCTGTAATCTCTCTACTGAACTGGAAAGAGAACCCACACCTATCATAATGTAAAACAAAGCCTCAAGTCTCAAGTCTCTGCAGAGGCTCTAAAGTAGGATGTAATCAAAATCGTGGAGTGCTCTGGATGTGAGGGATGAAATTGCCTCTGTCGTACCTGTGGGCAAAATGTCGCCTGCTCTGCCTCATCCTGCTAGGAGGATGACTCGGTCTGATGCACTGACGTCTAGTATGATGTCTGTCTCTGACTGGAATATCTATCTCATCCTCGGAGAGAGAGAATGCAAAAGCGAAAAGGAAACTCTCAATGGAACGATCCAATAGGAACGACTAGAACATGTTCATGAACATGATCATCATTGTCAACAAGAGATGAACAGGCTTTCCCGAGAGTGACCAGAGAGGGGTATTAAAAATGTCACAGAAGGCACTACCACCATACAAGTGATTACGGAATGGTCTTCTAGTATACAGTAGAAGACCGTAGAATGAAAACTACATTCGGAAAAAGCTGAATCCAATCGCAATGCTCAACTGAGCAAGCTAGCCATCAATCTATTGATCGTTTTAAGTTAATTGGTAAGCTTCACTGGACCAAGGCATGACTGTCGCAGTTCAACAATATCGAGCTGTTTCATCCTGAGATGTTCTGGATCAAAAGTTCTCATACGAAAGAGGAAACAATGATTATTTGAGAGAACTGATCCATTCAGAGTCATTGCACCTGTAGATGATGCCTCCGAAGTAAAAAGACTGCTTGCTCATGATAATTTTCTGTGTTACCTCCAGCAAGTTAGCATTTTCTGAATGGTGCTTTTTGGTTTCAGTGATTTACATTTGTTCCTTTTTCTTTTCAAAATTGGAGTATTTAGGTTTTGTTGGTCATGACCATATGGACGTACTAGGCCTCCAGTTACTTCAATTACTACTTTCCCGTCAGTTTTTACTATGCCATATCTCATTAACACTTATGCTATAGACATCTCAGGTCCATTGTCTTGAGATTCACCATGCTATTACCTCTTTATTTCCAGTGTCAAGCCATGTTTCCGTCTCTTCTGCATTTGTAATACCAATCAGCCGTTTTGACCTTCTTCCTGAGTTCAGAGTTTTAGATACTATTTCTAATCAAGGCTTTTCTACTGAAGGACAAAAATAAAGGTTCCAACTTTATGCTTTGTTAACCACTGACATTGCTCCTGGCTATATGAACAAATTCTGAAAGAAATGTGTGAACCAGCCTATAGGAAAATTTTAACAAGAGCAATGCATCCGTAGGTTGCAAACTTCTTGCAAGGATTAAAATGCTCAAGGATTAAAAAGCAGAAGACCGAAAAGCACACCTTCAAGGTAACTTTTACTGGTTGTTTCTGCCGTGGATCAAAGATTTCATCATTTGCAAGAAGATACTCAGGCTTTTTGACATAGCCACATCCACCATTTGCACGAAAGAATCCTTGTACTAACCAAAGGGGCCTTCCATATCCCTACATAGACACAGAAAAATCAGTAAGAAATTAAGTAAACATCAGAAGCCAGATGGTGGGCAATTTTTTAAGATGAAGAAAAAGCATCACCTTAACAAAGTAGTTATACACCTATCCAACTCTTGAAATTAGCTCATAGTAGCTTCAGACAAGTCAACCTCTTATGAGAGTGAGGAGGAAAACGGTTTATTACAACATCTGAGTAGACTGGTTACTGCTCCTTCAACAAGGCTGTGAGTTAATGCTCAACAATGTTACCACCATACGCCCGTAGAAATATTTTAAGTATTTCTAATTTTGCTGTACCTATACGTCATAAAACATACAGCTATTCAAAACACATACATCTACTTCTAAGTACATACAATTTTCTAAGAAAGCCCAAACACCTTACAATGTCATAAATCCTTGAAAGCTCAGCATCTCTCTCTTGACCCTTTCCACAACATAAAGGATGAAAAAAATCATGCCCATCGTATGGAGCTTTAAGTGCACCATCAGCCATCTACCTTGACATACTTGTTCTATTGCCTTACGCTTTCACTCTACGTGTTGTGTAAGAGACTGCATTTCCTCAATAGTACAATCAGGATTCAACATACTCATAGATCAATCACATGTTGGGTCCATCTCTAACATCAAGGCACAACAACTTCAATAGAGAGCCCCGCAATGACCTCAGCCTCATCCCAAAAAGTACCCCTATCTTTGCCAAGGACCACATCCTGAACGTTCCTTCCCATAGAACTTTTGCTAAGCTTGTGCGTCATCCACTCCTCACTAACCGCTAACCTCATCAATGCATTCCTGACCTTAGTTGCACCAGAACGACGTCACACTGTCGGGATCGTTTCCAAATGATTGTTCCGGAATGTAGAACGTCCTTATGAAAAAAAGAAACCCTAAATTTTTATTTAGAGCCTATGAAACTCGAATAGGAGGCAAGCAAACTAGGAGCAATAGGAAATTCAGAATGCTAGGTCATGAGTCAAATGTATAGGCAGCTTTGAATTGTCAGCCTCAAATATGGAGAGAGGAAAATGGGTTTACGATTCTTATCATGTTAGGGTCCAATGCCCATGCATCTTAGAAGATCTAGAGCCATGTTGGATGTACAAGCCACAACTTGCTTTAGCTCAAAAAATTTGAGCATCTAAGTTGCCAATTGCACGATGTGCATCAAGCATGGAAGCATCTCAAACTCTAGAGACATTTTCAAAATCGAAGAAATGCAACTGTACGAGCACATCTATGTCAGGCTTGTGCCTCCTTGTCATGCCTTCTCAGTGATATCAAAGCCAAAGCTTGCATGTTGAAAATCTAGGGTGTTGAGGAAGGAGTGCTACCGAGAGAAGAAGGAAATCATATCTCATGAGAATTAAATTTTGTCACTTTGAATTAAGCTTGCTTCAGTAAATGACGTATGACAAGGTACGACTCGGTAGAAGAATCCCCAATAGGACATCTGAATATTGTCCTATAACCATACTATATATGTAAAAGGGTCATTCAATATTATTCAATGCTTCCATGCAATTTAAAAATGTAGTAAAGCAAACTTGGTTCCAATGCAACTACGTGTATGATTTAACATTCCTAATGACTAATACCTATCAATATTTTTTTTAGCGCTAGGCTTCTTCATTTGTTTCCCTGAGACAAACGATTTGACCAATCCGAGACGAGATCCTAAATTCCGGCACAATGCCTTTCAGGAACGAGGTGCATCTATGTCCTTGACATTTTCAAGAACAATGTACATAAATGATAATCATGGGCCTCAACAATTCCTTAGCACTATATTTGCGAAACTCAACCCAAAGACTTTGCTTCTTGCTAATGTGACGATTCCCTTGCGTGTGACGTAATGGGCCTAACCCAATCAAATCCTCCTATGTCTTTGAATGCCAACTCAAGAAAGTGGCAAGTGCAATGAGTGAACCTGATGTCAAGATACTCCAGCATAAGCAATTTCCCTATTCGAGCACAGTTAGCCACATTATCCATCACCACTTGCACAACTATTTCCAAGCCAACGTTTTCAATAACTTCTCTTAAGTGGCTATAAATATAATCACCTGGTCTCCCACTACCACTTGTATCCAAAGATTTGATGAAACCTATACCAACAATAGAACTTGCCAAAAGGCTATTTTTATTGTCCGACCAAACAATAGAGCGCACCCATACTTGTCCCATTCAATGTTTCACGACTCAAAGGTTCGAACCTCGAATCAAATCAAATCGAATCAAGAACAATCTAAATCAGCCCAGTTCAAACCACAAATAGGTGTTCAAATTGCTAATGGAAAGAAAGACCTACCTAAATGACCAACCATTTGGACCTTTTTCCCCACACTTTTCATGTGAGAGATAGGGAGAAATGTGTTGCCTGTGTTAGGGAGAGAAAGAAGCATAAAAAATACCTCTGTAAAACTCAAAGTAGAACTACCTAAAGCTAAAGCGGAACTAAGAACTAATATTCACCCACTACATGTTGTATTGTGTGTTGCCTCTAATCTCTATGTCTGTCCTGGGTGGAAATATCAATTTTTCATCTGACTCCTATCTACCTTGGGGGTCTTCTTCTAGAGAAAAACATGATTTTTGACTGAGTGTGACTATCCATGTCCTGCGAACATAGATCCCTTAGTAGAATGAACATCTTTGTGAAACTCTCTGTGTCTTCGATTTTCAAACGGGGACTTCAAAATCCTTAACTGAAATATCCTCTCTGTCTCGCTTCTGGAAGAACTGGGTAATATGAGCCTGACTGTGATCCATATCTGAGAGCGTAGGTAGAAGTGAAGCTCGTAGAGTATACATCTCTCTCATTAGAAGACCCACACATCTAGTGTCTGGATACTTGAGGAAGGATCTCAGCGTGAGAGGAGTATCTTTGTATACACAGTGGTATCGCACTTTGATCTCATAATATATTGGACAACGAAAGATGAAATGAAACTCATCCTCCACCTCCTGAAGAGAGCAAAGCTGTCCTTGAGCACGTCGGCCCAAGAACTCTTCAGTTTGCTGCTCCAAGGAGTGAAGCTGCTTTGCCATGTCTTCTAAATCTGCATCGCCGCTTCTTCTTCCTCTTCATCTGATTCCAATTCATTCTTGAGGTAAGTAACATCAACCTCAAGAATGTCAACTTTGCCCTGGAGGACCAAAACCGTATTCTCCAGAGTGGAGATTTGAAATGCTTGTTGCTTGATTAACGCAAGCAAGGATACATTGGTCTCTTGAAGAGACTCAATAATGTGAGGGAAACCAGACAAAAATTGAAGAGAGAGAGACCTACAGAGAGAGAGAGAGAGAGAGAGAGAGAGAGAGAGAGAGAGAGAGAGAGAGAGAGAGAGAGAAAATTAGAATTAGAATTAGAATTATATAATGTCTATCAAGTGCCCAAGGGCACATAAGACAAGTAAAAAGTACATCAAAAAAAGGAGCATTGTCCACGTAGGACTTATTCCTAAAAGCTAAACCAGCACAAGAAAACATAGAGAAGAACAAAGCCTAACCTCCAGCTCTGTTGAGGGTACAGTATCAGTAGCTTAACCACCAGCTACACATAGGGAAAGAGAAAACTGATATAAGTTAACTAACTGACTAAGTGGATATTAAAAACTGCATGATATGGTGAGAAGCAGGCGTCGGCCTCCGGTGAAGATCCCTGGACCTGGAGGAGCGAAGAGGACAATGGAGCTTCGGTCGTCGTACTGGAATGTCTATCTCACTATCAAAAGTCTCATCTCTATCCCTCTTCTGAAAAAAGTGCGTAATGTGGGACTAACTATGATCCACATCCGAAGCATCCAATAAAAGAGATCTGAGAGAGAGAGAGAGAGAGAGAAGAAAGTTTTATTAATGTCTTTTCCATGCCAAAAAGGCATATAAGACTAGTAATATACATGTCAAGTGTGTGGTATCAGTGGGAGCGTATGAAAATGTCTCCAAAAACATAGCAAAGAAAACTATGAACTGAAATAAGTGAGATATGTATGAGCACAATGCTGCTGCTAGATATACAAAGTGAGTTATAGCAGTTGCATGGTTCAAATCCCTGACTTACAAAATTGATCCCTGAAATAATTTCTACTTTACATCACATGTTTTTTGGTCCTCTTTTATCAGTTCTCGACTGATCAGGAGAAGGACAGAAAGTAAGAAAGTGCAAAATGGATCTAACAGTTTTTATACACATTTTATGAGGCAAATGGTTGCCTTATTAGTGAAAAAGCCCATGAAGAGTCTAATGGGTATGATCATTTTGTGCCTTGTTCATCCCTTTGTGCTGTCAATCTCTTATGTAATGTTTTCATGTCTACAGAGTTTCTATTTCATCCCTTACAAGTACATTTTTAATGATCAAGTAGCCATTGTTGCAGAGTTGTATTCTTATGAGTTTGGATAAGCTCCTTCAGTTTCTGGGTAACTCGATTTCTGGTTCTACCTCTCTTGTTTCATCAGCATTTTACTGATTTGATTATTTTGCTAAACAGCTACTGTGAGTTTTGTATGTTTATCTCCATAATGGCACGATTGAAAAGTACTTGTTCATGAATCCAAAAACTGTTGTGCCCTGCAACTGATGCAGCTGTTAGAACACAGACAGAAATTGACAATAACACAATTGTTTGTTGCCAGGACTACAAAAAGTACTTGTTTATAAATCCGGAAACTGTTGTACTCTGCAACTGATGCAGCCGGTAGAATGCAGGCAGAAACTGACGATAATTTTTAGGTATGACTATTTTTTGCTTTGGAAAGTCCAATATTTCCATGAAATCTGTTCAGCAATCTCGTCACTTGTTTCGATTTACCCAAACTAAGTATTCCAAATGCTTTTCTTCCACTTTGAAGTAATGCAGTTTGCTGTTTCTCACTATTCATCCCATTGCTTGAGTTTTGTTAGAATTGATTCAACTTTTTGAATATCATGCTCTGTAATGCTTAACTTGGAAGATTTTGTCCATCTCTTTTTGATATCAATCTCTTATATATATGTTTTTGTTTACAATGTTTCTATTTCATCCCTTACGAGTATGTTTTCACTCTAGAAATTATTAAGCTTCTTGGGTATACATACATTGTAACTCTTAACATGAAGGATTTGACTGCATTTTTCTGACCTAAGAGACAGTGCCGTAAGTTATATTTCAATAAGGATCATTTCCTGTTTTGTGTAATATGTGTCTTTACTCAATCGCTAGTACCTTCTTTTTTTCCACAAACTTTGGTATCTTTGCAATTCTGTTGTCATAAAAGACAGTTCCTAGAATTATTTCTCGAAATGGCTTTCATGGTAACTTTCTGTTCCTAATCCATATGAGACTTTGAGGGTTTCCATAGAAGTTTAAACAAGCTGGGTCCCCTCCTTATCAATGTAAGTGCCAATGAAAAAGTGGCCACCATTCATGTGTCTCTAGGAGAAAATCTAAGAAATGTTGCAGAAAAATGTGTACCAAACTTTTACACTAAAAAGAAAAGGAATGTCCCTAAGAGCAAGCTTTTATTACCTGCATGTTCAAAGCCACCATTTGAGCGCCATGTGACCACGCAACAAGAGGGTTGTAGTTTGAGGAATTGAGCCGTAATCCATATGGATAAATGCGTAAAATGTTTCGTTTTGTAAAACTGTCCAAAAAACAAGCCCCTAAATGACGACTAATTATGAACAAAAAATGTGTAGCTAACAAAATGACAGCTGGGAGTTCTCTACAATAAGTATACTTTTTTTCAAGCAGAGAAGCTGATTGGTTACCGTATTAGTTCGAGCGGGTATTCTTTTGCAAGCTTTTCAAGCTGAGGTTCACTTAAGCTGACACGCTTCACTTCTTCACCTCCAACTGCTAATGCATCTTTCAAAGCTCCTCCTCTAGGTTTTCCAGCATGAATCATAATAAGCTGCTTATATGTAGGATGCTCATGTTCAGGTACCTCCGTACCTGAATCCAAATCTGACTCTTCATAATCTGGCTCTGGCGGCACTGTTGAAGGTGGATCCTGTACAGAAAACATGAAGCTCTAACCAGTGTTGTTTCTTTGACATTTCTAGGGTTGCTGTACTTCATTTTAAAATCCAACATCAACACATAAAGGATAAACTTTGGACTAAGCTTGGCAGAAACAGAAGTCAGAAATCATGGCACTAAAAGACCGAGCAAAAGTTTTTGGCATAGCTTCTCACCTTGGTGTGAGAATCAATTTGCTTGGAGTAGCTCGGGAGATCATCTCCCCAAGGTTCCTCCTGAGTTGCATCTTTTTCATAAGTGCTTTCTGAGACCTTCTGAGATTTTCCTGACAAATATTCCTTAGGGGGTTTGGTGGAGATTATGATGCGCCTTTTCAGTGACTGAGGTGAAGGAAATTCTTTGAAGCTCTCAGTTTCTTCTGGAAAATACAAAATGCTCCCCAGCGTCCTCGTGATAATCTGTTTGCCAGCCACCATTTTGTAAAATGTGTTAAAGTTGAACGACAAAATGAAATCTCTGCAACAAAGTCCTCTTGAGATGCCTAATAGAAAAGAGTAATCTTCTATAAGATTTCAACAAGCAGCTAGAAATACAAGTACCATATTCATGAACATGCCTAAATTTGCTAGTTCAGCATGTTCAAATGCAAACATAGAGAGCTTGCTTGAAGCCTACCTTAGCTGCCAAACTCTGCAATGATGGAGTCAGATGGTCCTCCAAGGTTATAACAACTGGAAACTCCGAAGCCACAAAAGCATGATCCTTGATGGCTTCTATACACTTCAACAATTCTACGGGTGCTGTCAAAGTCCTGCACTAATCAACGTTCAGCAAAACAACCCTCATGATATGCTGCAGCATTATTAGAATCGATATTGCTTTGGATCCTTTGAATTTCAACATATTTCATCAACGATTACAAGAAAAAACCAAAAGAAAATCAAGTGAGCTAGCTTTAACAGGTCTAAATTCAAAACTGTTAAGCTCTTGGACAAGTGCAGATCGTATGGAAGGAGCGCAACTAGAGGTCCTTCCTCTAACACTTCCTATAGTGACAGGCATATCAAAGACATGTCAGTAAGAAATACATGCACCATTGAACATTCAAATGCAAGTCACACCCTTAAAAACTATCGACTTTTACATAGTTAATGATAGAAATCAGAATAAAACGCTACTACAGTGTATTGTGCATGGGGCTTCATTTATTGCATTTCGATCTCTTACCATACTGATTGCCAGTTGTGTGAGAAATGGTCAACTACTTAGATCTTTTGTATTTGGCAATTGAGGCCAATTTGCATTTTAGACTTAACATTTCAAAGTTATTCGAGTCTAAATGTTTTTGAATTACCACTTTTAGAAAGTGTGGAAAATGTCAAGTTTGGGAGATTCAAATTTGAATAGTTGATTCATTGAACCTAGTCCATATTGTTAGTAGGGCTTTTGATCTAGAAGTTTCTATGGAGGGAAACCAAGTTCAAAATGAGGCATGGACCTGCTATAAATAGTTGAGTTTGCATCTCTTTCATCAAGTAGATGTTGATTTTCTACATTCCCAATGGTGCTACTTGGGTTGTCTTTCATAACCAAAGATCAAGAGATGATTTTAGATCTTAGTGATTCATAAAATCTTCACATATGGTATCAGAGCTTGTGTTGCAGATTATTGAAGGATCAGCCATATTTCGCAAAGATTTGGAGGAGTTACCAATTCTAGAGTGTGCTAGATTGATTTCTACTCAAAAATCAAGCGTTTTGCATATGTAGAATTGATCTTTTGTAGGTCAAAACTCAATTTAGGTTCATGAACTTGAAGTAGGCCAATTTCACACGTGCCTTACTGGATTTGGCCGATTTTAATTGCATTAGGAAGCTTCATTGGAGGCTACAAGATTCTATATCAAGATTGTTGCAATTGCATGTAGAATTTGGAAGATTCAATTTTTTGTGATTTTGTCAAAACCCTATTTTTTATTGGATCTTTATTTTTTGAGGTTGCTGGACTTCAATAGAGTGTGTTTCAATCTTAGGAAGTGGCAAGATTCATTAGATTGTGGGTGGATCATAGGTTGATCAAGAATTCTTCATTCTATGTGTTGATTTGCTCCGTAGCCTCTTATCAGTGATGGTCTTGATGGCTCTTATTTGAAAATTTTTGCAGCCCTCTTCTCAACTCTGGGCTCTAATACTAAATGTCAAGCTCTTCCTAAACTACACTCATACACAAACCATAGAAAAGAATGTATAGATAGATCTCAAAATCAAACTTAATTGAGTTCACAGTAAGTACATAGCATCAACAAGCATGAAACACAGTGGAGCTGGCTGCCTCGTCTCCTCCCAACCTTGCTTCATAGATTATAATGAGGAATGCCTCTCTCTAGGCTCACTTATGCACAATTCTCAAACACCCCTTAATCTTGACGCTTCCTAACGTCAACACAAGTGAGTAGGCTGACGTGTCACTCTCACACTGGACCAAATGTCCCAATGAGCATGTGACACGTGTCATGTTTGACCGGTCAACCCTAACATGTGTCATTCACTGGACCAATTGTCCCAATGAGCATATGACACACATCCGGTTGACTAGTCAACTATCCTACTTTATAGGAGGTCAATCTAGCCACTCCTAATTAATGACCCAGTACCCTACACCAAAGCTCAACATGCGACTCATAAGGCTCAGTAGCTCTAATAACAAATTTATCTACATTTCTTTTACAAAGGTCACCACAGGCGGGTGACTTAGCCATTTCCATATTTTTTTAAATGTACGTTTGCGCATAAAATTGTAAACAACCGAGATAGAGAGTAAAAGTTGTAACAGTTGGTCTATAGGGTGTTACACATCAAGGTTACATAGTTAGATGTGTGTGTTGGTCTATAGGGCATTCCACAAATAATAGTTGTGTAAGATCTATATCATAAGGTACATAATATTCCTATCATTGTTGTTGAGAGAAATATAAATAGGCATTATGACCCACATATATGCATAGTTTAGGCAAAAGTGATTCCTTGGAAGGTAACTTTTTACCCGTTGACCTTGGACGATGTCACAGAAATGGTTAATGGAAGTATTTTCTAGATTGTTTTCCTTACTTAAATCTTCAAAGAGTCCTCTTTCTGATTTACAAGTTCTTCTCAGATCTCTTCTTAGAAACTTCTTCTCCTAGGGCAAATCTAAAGATTTGCATCCCTTGGAAACTCGTATTGTTTCCTATTAAAAAGGGGGGGGAAGTAGGATGAAAAGAGAGTTATCAAGGAGAAACATCTATCATAAATTCCAGGACGAATCTGTTATGTGAATAGATGACGGACCTGTTTCAAGAATCAGAAACGATAGGATATTTTGATATTATAGAAATCCTTTAAGGATTATAGTAGATATCTGGTTTGAAGATTTAAGGGGGGGGGGGAAATTAGAAAGCACTCTTACGGTAGAAAAGTGGCTGATTACAAGTCCGATTGATTTGTGTCAGAACTAGGGAATTCTATTGCAAGATGGGATTTGTTGAAACCTCTTCCTTGCTGGAAGCAATCAACTCGATCTTAGTGTGGACTGAGATCCATGGGTTGATGCAAGGGTGGAAATTCATGCTAACAATATATTCTTTTGAGTTAATCTCCAGTTGAGAGGATGTGACATAGCACTCTTTGAGAAATATTCTCTCTTAGAGGATAACCAAGTTATAGGATTCTTGGTTAAGAAAGTGTTGTGTACAGATCAGGAGATATCTGTAGAGATATGCTATGTAGTGAATCTTTGTGGGATCATAAAACCTTTTGTACAAACTTTTAATCTTGTGGATCTACAAAGTATTCCTTGAACTAAGTTATTTGCATGCATAAACTAGTTGTTGGTACATAGGCATATTGATGAGAATTGTGTAGAGACAATTTCTCACTAGGGTATAGTCACTGAAATTTGACCTAAAATTATGGTGTTTTGATACCACACCTAAACATTTAAATATTTTCTAAATCCGATACAACTAACTAAATCAGAAGCATTACTTCTGAGTTAGTTGTTGGAAATCAACAATATGATCTTACTTAAGGATATTATTGTTGAGAAGTATTGCTTATAAGTCGCAACGTTTATGAATAATTTTAGATTCATTTACAGATTTGTGTGCATAGAATACACGAGAACTTTTGGGCCTTATCTTTTCCTGTTTGAAAAAGATGGAATACTATCCCAAAAGACTCTGGTAGAGTTGGATAGTTGATAGCCAAAAGTTAGGATCCTTGGATGAGGACATTATAGTGGTACTCTTCCATCCCTTCAATATTGTTGGTCCATTACGTTGGCTGGCTTGGCATGAAACGTATTTGACTAATAGAGCTAGCCCATTCATTTGACTTGCATGGATTCCTCCATTGGTATGTGGGAGTGTTCTTATCGGACATATCAACCGAGTCCTTTTCTTGGTATTTCATCACAGAGCATTTATCATAGATGATCAATCATACCTCTTGGCAACGTGATGTTATTGATGTTTGTCATAGCATCCGTCTCCCATGCTTGAGGCATTAGGTACAAATCGATGTTTCATGGTCCCTTGGTACGGGAATTAGCATAGTCTTCATTGGTGCACCATCATATGGCAGCGTAACTTCAGTCCATAAGTGTTGCAGTAGTGTCTATTGGGCTACAAAGAGATGACTGGCTACTTCTATTATGATGTGCATTGCTTGTACATATATCCCACACGGATCTCTTGTGGCCTTCTTTAGCCATGATCTTCCTACTTCGGCCTGTATTTGGCAGCCTTGGTCCATGTGGCTAGCATGGTCGCATCCATGTTTGCAGTAGCAATCTTATTGTGCATTCAAAATGGGCTTACACAGAAGGCATATATGCACCACTAAGCAATTATGATTAGGTAGGTACATTTCCAAAGCAATCATAACTTGCGCGTGAGGCACAACTCCAAATTCAAGTAGCTAGCGGACAATCATTGGGTCATTCAACTCTTCCTACACCCCTAGAAAAAGTATGTGTTCCTCTTGTTGTTGCCATCACCATAGAGATATATGTTCCTATGGTGGTTGATATGCGAATCCTCGTTTTCTTGCTATCTAGCAGCCATGTTCCATTTGACTAGCTTGGGATGCATTTGCTCCAGTTCATACTAATGGTGAGCAATATTCTTGGTCCATACACATTTCTTGATGCCTTGATGTTCATATTGATGCCTTTATGTGCAATCTTGGTCCATACGAACAACTTAATACATACATATTTGAAGTATAATTCAATTGGCTCATTGTCAAAGAACACCTCATGATACCTTCCTCTGGCATTCTTGGGCCATCCAAAAAGCTTGATAGACCTTCATGTTACCATTCAACACTAGCTATTTACACTCTCATTTTCTAGCTTTTAGTTAGCACTAATACTTTTGCAACTACTTATTCAGCCTATACCCTTTTGCTATTTGTAGATGGCCACGATGTTCTTTGACAACCTATGCGACTTTGAAATTATATCTTGGGGCAGAAACCTCAACTATTCCATATATATTTTAGACATATTAAGGGCAATGCTAAGTTTAGTGAGGTGTTACGAACATAATTTACTTCTACGGCTTATGGGCCCCCAGCCCATGACCTATTTTACTTGGCAGGACCACTGGTTATTTTGTTCACAAAGCCATGAGTACTTTTGGGACTAATGGTTATTTTTATTTGCAGGGCAATAATTACCTACTCATAGGGTATTGTCTCTAGAGAAGGAGGGCACCATGTTTGGAGGGAAATGTTACCCTTCTTATGCACTTCCTTTTAGAAGTACAAAAATTCATTTGGTAGCTTGTAATTTGCATAATTTCCAAGTTCTTCGTAGGAAATTGTTACCTCTTACTTGTAGGAAACAGTGAAGAAGCTATCCCACACAACATCGATTGAATTATCATGACATCTGCAAGCATTCACAATTTATGGGCATTGAAAAAATTTGAAGAAAAAACACTTGCATGTGAACTTTCAACTATAGAAAGAGCATATGCAAATGATCTTGGAAGATAAAGGTCTTTTGAGATTCTGTAATGGAATAGACGTGAAACATCCAATGAAAGGTCTTACTTTAGAAGTTGCTTTCCATTTTGCAAAAACAGAAAATAAGGCTATGCCACATTATTTCTATGTCCAATTTATCCACCTAGAAGGTTAAATTTTCTGAATTTTGGACCATAAATGGATCTACAATCGATCCACAAGAGGTGTTGGATGCTAGTTAGATTGATCTTCCACAAATCTAATGATTAGATCTTGATCTAGATCAAAAATATGCACTTAACTAGCAAGAACAACAAGTAATCTGATCAATTTACTGGATGAGCGTCCTCACACGTGTGAAAACCTATCACTGTATGGACAGTGGACAAAGAGTGAAGTACATTACCTATTGATAGAATTCAATGCATTAATTCACAACACAAATGGTGAAAACAACATGGATTTTTCTCAAAATCAAGATCTCTCATCAAATTTGATATTCACAATGATGATCTATATATAGATCAAGTACAATTCGCCCTAATATGCTGACTCAGTAGGCTTGGCACGTGTGGGAATGCCACATCACTTCAGATCTACCAATCGATGCTAGATAAGCACCCACCTCTTTGATTCCTAGATTGATGCCATTGCCTCACCATGATTTTCCTTGATTTGAGGTAATTTCCCTAACTTTTAGGAGCTTTCAAAATCAACTCCTATGATCATCTACTAATATTTTCCAGATATGTACACACATGGGAACAGCCTCTCACACGTGGGAAACCTCCATTATTCACATGGGTATGCTTGATCAACTAGTAATAGAGTGTCATATGGCAATTTTCAACTTGACTAGCTTTTCACTAGTTCACGTGTGTCAATCAAGACTTTTTCTATCTAACTAAAAGTAAATGCATTTAGGCCTAACATCCACACGTGGGAACAGGCTCCACACGTGTCCAAAAATCTCTTGAGCCATAGGATCTCCTTGGTGGTTGATGTCAATGCCTTATACTCGGATTCAGTTGAGGATAGAGGATAGTATCTTGCTTTTTTGTCATCTATGAAGGTTACATACATAGAAGCTCCACCATTACATACATGTGAAAATGAGTGTACATCCGAGTGTATAAGATCAAGAGGAGAGGAAGATCTATTCATAGATCTCTTAAATGGTTGCTTATGTGTCTTGGATAAACCACAAGCTTCACAAAGCTTGCCACACTTGGATATGGGATTTGGGAAGCCCGAGTGCTAGCTCCTTGGAAATCATGGACTCCATAGTTTGATAGTTAGGATGGCCTAACCTTTTGTGCCACAACTCCACTTGAGAAAGCTCCTCCCTTGCCATGTTTACACTTCCAATGGAAAATAATCCTCCTTGCTTAATACCATTAGCAATGTACTTATCATTCTTCATTATGGAACAAATACCATGCTTGAAGTGTACATGTAATCCATTGTCCATGAGTTGTCCAACACTTAACAATTTTTTTGTGATGGATGGTACATAAAGAATCAAGATCTATTCTTTTTGAAGATCCAAGACATAATGGAATAGATCCTATGCCATTAATCTTACACTCTTGGTCACTTACAGCGAATATGAACTTTTGAGAGTCATTATATGAGAGTAAGGTAGAAAATTATTCCTTTTGATGAGACATGTGGGAGCTAGCCCCACTATCAATCCACCATATATCCTTGCTTGATGTTGGTGTTGTAGATGCCATCAAGGATGAGTTGTATTCATCCTCCTTCTCCTCAAGCACTAGGTTGCTTTGCTTGTCCTTCTCTTATGCATTCTTCTTCTTGAAGCACTTGGAAGTAAAATTTCCTTTTTTGCCAAAGAAATATTTGAGCTTTGATTTTTCCTTCTTGCTCTTGCTTTTGGAGCTTGATCCACCTTCCTTGTCCTCGGCCTCCTGGTTCTTCTTGGATGAATTAGTCTTCTTTTTGCCTTTGAATGAGAAGTTAGCCTTCTCATCTCCACCTTGCAAGGACAAAGATCCCATCCTTGATTGTAGTGTACATAGTAGTGCATCTATGTCAAGTCAGTGGCTTCTTGTCATGCCTTCTCAATGCTTCAGTTACCAGTCATTGCTCATTATGTATCTATGATTGATTCTTGAGACACTAGCACTCAAATGGTCAACATGATAAGTGGATTGGGAGAATCTAACTTATGTACATTAAGATATGTGCTAGATAGATGTGTGATGGGCATACACTAAAATTATATGATTCAAAGAAAAGAAATGTGACAAATTCCTAATAGTTACTTGAATAATCCACTCAACCTTAGTGGCCCAATACAAAATTCATTGTTGAAGGGGTAAATATTGCTTGATGTCCAGACGGCATAAAGAGGACACTCGTCTATTCTTGGTCAAAAGTTTATTCTCAAACATTTTCAAGTTTAATAGGTTAAAGACAGCTAAGAATCATATTTGAGAAGCTAAAAACAAATAGCCGCAATAAATTCCCAAAGCAAGATATGTGATGAAGACAAATAAGTACTAATGACATCACTACCAATAGTTGCTCATCTACATAAATATGGACCTTTAATTTATCCAATGACAAGTTAGGAATGGTGCTCTAGATAGACCACACACCATGTGCATCATGTTATCTGTATCCAAAGGAACAATTGTAATCCAAGTTAAAAGACTATATTGATTTGCAAAGATACTTGGTGGGAAATGCAATATACACTTTATGATTACGGTGACTACTTCTTGAAGTGCACATGTAAACCATCATACAAAACTACAAATACAAAAGCACTAGATATACCTTCCATGAAGAACATGAATATTCTCCTCATTCGAATCTGGCCACAAGTCCAACTCAATGACCCTCACTCCTCTTAGAAGGGCACTGATGATGGGCTTCTCACTACAATCACTGCTAAGTTGGTTACCAGTTAAATATGAATTATGTCCCGTGTAGATATAGTAGTGCGAAAGTGGCTTTGTCATATCATGGTGCACCTACAAGCATCCAAACCAACCTAATTATACAAGTTATGGGACCAAAATTTATGACTAAAAACATTGCACATGTCCAAGATTGAGAACAACATGATTCAAAAGGAAAAGCAATTTGCATGGATTTATTGCAAATCAAATATTCTACACCAGAAAAGAACAGGAATACATGAATATTTTGGCCCAAAAGTACGTGTGATGACAAATGGTACAAAATCAGCTAGAACAAAAACCTAATCAAATCCTACTTCCTTTTAAAATGAATTTGGACAGATGTTTACGCAAGATTGGGTGCCTATAGATGACAAGAATATGGCCATGCAACAATGTACTTAATTGAAACAGGGTAACATGAGTGTGTAGGATCATGCAGAGAAATACCAAGAGGCTTTATTACGCATTCTTCAAGAAGTTCTTATGTTCATGCAAGCAGCAAGTGTTTCATTTAGTGGAGGTTCTTTGAGAGAGTATTTATAAAGTCCTAAACCAAGGATCCTCTTCTAAGCATGTCAAACCAAGCAACACAAAGGGTAACGGATGGTGGACAAACCAAACCAACCAATCCTAGATCGAACGGATCTAGGCCCCAAGCTATGGATCAATCTCAAAGAGGAATGAGGCATCACACCAGCAGCATATGGCTACCAGTCTCACAATCAAGAATCCACTAGTGAGAGCCCAATAGGTATACTTATACCCTCCAAGGCCCATGCACCACTAGTAGTGCACTGTGACACCTCTGGACACCTCTGCAGCCTATCTAGGCCACGTCATCCAGTTCCCCAATGACTCACTGATAGACCCATACAAATCCACCATCATGAGTTTAGGCCTACAACCATTAATTATGATTTTATACACAAAAGGGCCCCCATTCCCTTCTATCTTGGGTACACTAGACATTCTCACGTGCTATCCGTAGCATTTCCTGCATATCATGTAGGAAATTCGCTACCTTTTGAAACCTGATCATACGACTCTCTACCAAAATGAGTGATATAGGTTCAAAACTGTATATAAGCATGCACGGCTATAACCGGTAGCCAAATGCTTACTATAACTCAATCTCCATCAAAGATAACTTTCTCTCCGAGGAGATTGCTATCAAAATATAAATACACATCTCATCTGATCTTCTGATCACGCAGGTAATCCTTTTTTTAAACGATCAAGTACAACTAGAATCTGAACTATGATTCGTCAATCATAATTCATCGGATTCTTGTCCTATACTCAACAAAAGAACGTGATAACCTAACATAGTAACTACCAATGATTAGAAGAACTTTAAGCTCAGAGACATCTCTGGTTTAGCGAATACGGCCGACCAAAAGTGACCAGTGAACTTCGAATCGCGAATGTTTATAATGTCATTTGGTGATCCGTAAAGTCTAAACAGACACTCTATAACTACTTGGTCTTTACCCGAATAAACATAGCCGATTTGGTAAGATGATTAGTCGTACCAAAATTCCAAGTGTCATTCCAAAGTTGGGGTCCAATCTAGAATACGTCTAGAATTTATTCTTAAGTTCTAACCTAGAGTAACTTATTCATTGGATCTTCATCACGTGAAGCTCTATCTTTTGGCTACAATCAACTCGGGATAGTGTTCCATCCTTTTCAATCGAGAAAAGATAAAGCCAAAAGTAACAATATTCATAAATAAGATCACATTGTTGAATTCAACAACTAACTCAGAAGTAGTGCTCCTGACTCGGTTAGCTATATCGGATTTAGAAAATATTTAAATGTCTAGGTGTGGTACCAAAACACCACATTTAATTTGATTCTACATCTATTTTGGTCAATAAGCAATTTTCAATGAGAAATTGCTATAACCTAGCCAGAAATTGTCTCTACACAATTCTCATCAATATGCCTATGTATAACGACTAGTCCACTTCCCGATCAAAGCGTCTCAAAATCCCGATTGATATGAAAAATACATAAATTGATTGAGACTAACACCACCAGTACTATTGAAGTTCTCGGGAATTTCACATTCCAACTTCAGAGTACCAATTCCAACTCACTGAGGAATGAGTGGGAATAAACTCATGATTGTTACTGGCTTCACTTGTTTTTACTTTCATAGCGTGTTGGTATTTTTTGAATCCTCTATTTGATTCAGGGAGAGGGTATGTGTAGGGCAGCATTGTATTCTTTTATTCAGTTGATGATGATTGCTCCTCTTTAGCCTCCTTAAGCATTCTCTCTTTCTGCTGTCTAGCTTAAGTCATGCTTTCTAGCATAGCTAATGAATCTTAGCTTGTAACTTGGTATTAGAGCACTTTCCTGCAGATTGGTGGAGGCTGTCCAGCGCCCTACCACCCATCACTTTCATCGATTTTCTCCGTCAACTTTCCTGCAGATTGGTGGAGGCTGTCCACAAAAGAAAATTTTGGACAAATGGTTCCAATTCCATTACCTAGTTTTAAAAGTAATGAATGGATTGCACCAGATGCTTCAATTTCAGAATCATTTCGTTGCAAGATATATAATGATATAACAACACCCTACCACCCATCACTTTCATCGATTTTCTCCGTCATTTTTTGCAGATTGGTGGTGGCTGTCCAGCACCCTACTGCCCATCACTTTTGCCGATTTCTTCATCATTTTTTGCAGTTTTGGTGGAGGCTGTCCAGCGCCCTGCTAACCCATCACTTTCGTTGATTTTTTTGACAGATTTTCATTGTTTTTGCAGATTTGGTAGCTGTTGTCCAGCGCCCTACTACCTCATCATTTTCGACACTTTTCGTCACCGATTTGCTGTCCATTTTTTATATTGATTGGAGGCGGTCCAGCGCCCTACATCACCATTATTTTCCACTCTTTTTTTTCAAATCCGGTAGCTGCTGCCCAACGCCCTACTACCGTCTCATTTTCAGTGGTTCTCTTCACCGACTTGCTGTCCGTTTCAGCTGCTGTCCGACGCCTTACTTCAGCACCTTTTTCAGCCTATTCTTCAGCATATTGTGGATCTTGGTAGTTGTTGCCCAGTGCCCTATTATCTTCAGCTGTTACCTCTCCTTGTTGGCACTATTGAGTGGACGACGGATCAGCATCCACCCAGGTATTGCTTGCGCCCTTTTGCACTTCTTTTTTGCACCTACTTGCTATCTTTCTGCTCACATTTTGCTCTTTTGCAGCCCCCTATTCCTGTTCATATTTGCTACCTCACACACTCCTCTTTCCTTTTTTTCCCATTTTATTATAACCCTTCTACTTATTGGCCTTGCACATTTGCTGTCCATTAATCTACCTTCTCAGCCACTTATTTTCTGATTATTATCCATCTCGATTGACTGTTTATGTGCCATTTTTGGTGATTTCGGAAGTAAGACTAAGTTGGGGTGACGACAAACGTCCTCTCCCTTAGGTTTTTGTCTCTCCTTAGTTCCTATGGCGACTTCTTTATCAGAAGACCCTCCGAAGAGCTCTTTAGATGATCGTTTTACACATAATGATTCCCGCATGGATCATTTTGAGAGTCTTATTGATCGTGTTCTTTCTAGCCTTGAGACTATCCTACCACAAGGGGATACCACCCCTGCAGACATTCATCGTCCTGGTAAAGAACCTTTATTTTCTATTTTGAGTACACGCCTGCTCTTGCTCCATCTCCATCTTCAGGAGGTGCTTTTGGTAGTACGTTTGGTCTCCCTTCATATAGTGCTAGTCCTTATGGGTCTCCTTTCGGGTCAGCTTACAACTTATTCTGGTTCATCTGATGGGAATATCTTGGAAAATTGGTTCTCTAAGTTAGAGACCTATTTCTTAAGTATCCCAAGACTGAAACCCAGAAAGTGCAGTTGGCTGCGTTATATTTAGATGGTCGAGCTCAGACTTGGTGGCGTGGCCATCGCTCTAACCTACTCGTAAGGGATTACATATATGGCCTACTTTTCGTCATGATCTTCGTATGGCTATGATTGACCCACAGTGGTTGGTTCGCCAAGGTGATCTATTTCGTAGCCTTCGCCATACTAGTAATTTGACTACTTATATTGATCAGTTTACTGAGCTTTCCTACCTTTTTACTGATCTTCATCCTACAGAGCTTATTTCACGTTTTTATTGCTGGTCTTAGCCCCGATTTAAGGCCCTTGGGCCCGAGGGCATGAAAGGCTCCTTACGATATGATGTTTCCTCTTTTCGGCCTTCTTCTCTCTCGAATTCTATCTCCTTGGCTACTACCCTGCAGCATAAGTATTTTGAGTTGTCCACTTCTTCTCGTTTTTCTCGCTCTCTTTCCACTGCTTCTCCTACTTTGGCTTCTTCTACTATCGTTCCTCCTCGCCCTTCTACACCTCGTCCTGCCTTTGTTCGCCGATATTGTTACGAGCTCGTAACCAGTGCCGAACCCTAGGGAACACAGGTAGGTCAGATACCACAGTCAGGGTCGTGTCCAGTGTACATGACCAACAGGGCAAGACAGTGTGAGTAGTGTGCCCCAGCACGGTCCATAGCCATGGCGGGCCTAACACAGCCTAGGGACCCTGTCAGCAGGATAGGGCCCCCAGTTGGGTCCCGACGTGCAGTCGGCCACGTCAGTGCCACGTGGCCGACACTTGGCAGTTGCATGCTACCAGTCCTCACACTGGGCTAGGAGGGGCTTACTCTATATCAGGGAGTAGGCAAGGTTGGGTGGATCAGTTAGTGTTTGCCCTACTGTGGTGTTAGGATTTATTACAGATATTTAGCCGCAGAGTTCGCTGAGATTCAGCAGAAGCGCCTCTGTTATCGTTGTAAGAGTCCAGATCATCTAGCCCGTGATTGCCGACAGTCTCCTGGTCCTCCTACCACTGTTTTTTACCACGAGGCTCTTACTCCTGATGGTTCTGATGTTTATATCCAGATTCTTGATACTCCTGACCCACAATCTGTTGATGAGCCGGCTGACCCGCTTCCTGATGATCCTGCTTCTGCCGCTTGCCATGCGCAGCTTGCTTATGCTACTTGGGCTGGGCGTCCTGGTCCTCGTTCTATTCGGTTACGTGTTCACATTTTGGGGCATTTCTGCTACACAGTCTCTCAGTGTCGAGGTTGCTAGCGAGGTTCAGCTCCACATTGCTTCCCTTTTACGTCAGGGCCTCATTGTTCCTAGCCATAGTCCTTTTGGTGCTCCTGTCCTCCTTGTTGCCAAAAAAGATGGAACCAAACGCCTTTGCATTGACTATCGTGCCTTAAACAAGCTGACTATCTGTAATCAGTATCCTATACCTCACATGCCTTTTTGATCAGCTTGGCACATCTTCCATCTTTTCCAGAATTGACCTACGTTCTGGATACTACCAAATTAGAGCATAAGACTACATTTCGTACTCATTTAAGTTTGAATGAATTTCGTATTCTTCCATTTGGTGTTCAAAATGGTCCACCGACATTTCAAAATGCTATGAATAATATTTTATGTCCTCTTTTAGGTGTTTGTGTCTTAGTTTATTTTGATGACATTCTTGTTTTTAGTACTTCTTTGTCTGATCATGTAAAACATCTATCATCTGTGTTTGAATTACTTGTTAAGCATCAATTGTTCACCAAATTGTCCAAATGTTCTTTTGTCGTGGCTGAAATTGAATTTTTGTCTTATTTGTGGTGGACGTATTCGTCTTGATCCTCGGAAAGTTCAAGCTATTGAGAATTGGCCTGTCCCAACCGATGTTCATTCAGTTCGTATGTTTTTAGGTATGGCAACTCATCTTCGTCGTCCTGTTAAGTATTTTGCCATTGTGGCTGCTCCGCTTCATTCGTTTCTAAAGAAGTCTCATAACTTTGTTTGGACTTCTGAGTGTCAAATTGCTTTTGATGCTTTACGTCATGCCATTGTTTCTGCTATTGTTATGTGTCTCCCCCAGTTTGATCAGTGTTTTATTGTTGAGACTGATGCTATTGCTATTGGTTTAGGCGCTCTTCTACGTCAGTCCGAGTGTGTTATTGCTTATGAGTCTCATCGTTTGCGCTCTTATGAGCAACGTTACTCTGTACATGAAAAAGAGCTACTTGTTGTCATCCATGCTCTTAAGAAATGGCTCCATTATTTGTTTCGTGTTCCCTTTAATATTATTATTGATCATCAGTCTCTCCGTTATCTTTTTTCTTAGCGTGATCTTAGTGATCGTCAATATCGTTGGTTACAATTTTTACAGTCTTTTCATTTTGATATTTTGTATCGTCCAGGCAAGGCAAACACGGCAGTTGATGCTTTATCTCGTCTTCCTGCATTGTTACATAGTATTGTTGCTTCAGTTCCTTCTTGGTTTGATGATTTACCGGCCGCATATTTGTCTTGTTCAGACTTTTCTGATGTTTATCGTACTCGTCCCCTTTCGTCCTCTCAGAAGTTCCAGGTTTATATTGTTGTTGATGATCGTTTATACCACTATGGTGCTTTATGTATTCTCAGTTCATGCTTCCCCTATTGGTGGCTATTTTGGATTTCAGAAGTCTTATGCACGTCTTAAGGACCATTTCTATTGGCCATCCATGAAGTCTGAGCTAGCCCATCTTATTCGTGATTGTCCTTTTTGTGCCCGTAATAAATATTCCCGTGTGCGCATAAGCTCTGTCCAGAATGTAGATGTAAACTTACTATCCCGATCAGATAGGATAGTACGTGGCATACCATGCAGGCAAAAAATTTCTAATAGAAAAAGGCGTGCGCACTGCTCATGACCTAGCTGGAGAGACTTATACCCATCCAAGGCCCATGCACCACTAGTAGTGCGCTGTGACACCTCACTGGACACTTCTGCATCCTATATGGGCCACGTCATCCAGTTCCCCAATGACTCACTGATAGACCCATACAAATCCACCATCAAGTGTTTTAGGCCTACAACCATTAATTATGACCATGTACTTATAAGGGCCCCAATTCCCTTATAGTCACGATTAACTTACGGGTTGTTGGTCTACCGGTCCCTAGCGTGGACACGTTGCCCGAGACCAATCATGGGCATGACATTCTTCCCCCCTTATTCAAGTTCTGTCCTCGGAACTTAAAACTGGGAAAGTTCCTCCTTAAGCTTCCTTCCTGTTACTAGGAATCATCATCGTCTATGTGACTTCCATCGAACCATATGCTTGGTAACTATACGATTTCTCAACTGTTTAGTTCTTGTATCCAAGATCTTTTCGGGTTCCAGACGAGATACACCCGATGATTCATCCAACAGGTCCAATTCATCTCCAGATCCAAGATGCTTTCCTTCACATAGACTCTTCTTGAGACGGCTTACGTGAAATACGGGATGCACTTGTGATCCTTCCGGGAGTTCCAATTGGTAAGCTAAGGATCCGATCTTTTTCAAGATCTTAAAAGGACCTCTATATCTAGGGGACGACTTATAATGCTTGCCGGTACGCATTACACTCGAATCCTTCGGGACTCTTAAAAATACCCAATCCCCCATTTGGAAGTCTCTCAGTGATCTTTTCAAACTTGCATAATGTCGATCCCCATCCTGGGTACACTAGACATTCTCACGTGCAATCCGTAGCATTTCCTGCATATCATGTAGGAAATCCGCTACTTTCTGAAACTTGAACGCCCGAGTCTCTACCGCAATGTGTGATATAGGTTTAAAACTATACGTAAGCATGCACGGGCCATAACCGGTAGCAAAATGCTTACTATAACCCAATCTCCATCAAGGTGACTACCTCTCCGAAGAGATTGATATGAAAATATAAATACATATCTTAACTGATCTTCTGATCATGCAGGTGATCCTTCTTTTAACCGATCAAGTATAACTAGAATCTAAACTATGATTCGTCAATCATAATTGATCGGATTCTTGTCCTATACTCAATAAAAGAACGTGATACCCTCACATAGGCAACAACCAAACTTTTAAACTTAGAGTCATCTCTAGTTTAGCAAATATGGCCGACCAAAAGCGACCAGTGAACTTCGAATCGCGAATGTTCATAATGTCACTTTGGTACCGTAAAGCCTAAATTGACACTCTATAACTACTTGGTCTATACCCAAATAAACATAGTCGATTTGGTAAGGTGATCAGTCGTACCAAAATTCTAGCGTCCCAATCTAGAATACGTCTAGATTTTCCTCTTAAGTTCTAATCTAGAATAACTTAAGATTTACCGGAACCTCATTACGTGAAGTTCTAACTTTTGGCAAACAACAACTATCCAACTCTCTTGAGTCTTCCAGGATAGCAATCCATCTATTCCAAACGGGAAAAGATAAGGCCCAAAAGTTCTCGTGTATTCTATGCACGCCCATCAGTAAATGAATCCAAAATGACTCATAAATGATGTGACTTATAAGCAATACATTTCAACAATAATATCCATAAGTAAGATTACTATTGTTGATTTTCCACAACTAAAAGTGTCTCAGTGTGGTACCAAAACACCACATTTAATCTGATTCTAAATCAATTCTAGGTCAATAAGCAATTCTCAATGAGAAATTACTATAACCAGCCAGAAATTGTCTCAAACACAATTCTCATCAATATGCCTATGTATCAACAACTAGTTTATGCATGCAAATAAACTTAGTTCACGCAATACTTTGTAGATCCACAGGATTAGAAGTTTGTACAAAAGGTTTTAATGATCCCACAAAGATTCACTACATAGCATATCTCTACAGATAACTCCTGATCTGTACACAACACTTTCATAACCGAGAATCTTGTAACTTGGTTATCCTCTAAGAGAGAATATTTCTCAAAGAGTGCTATTTCACATTCATTATCTCAACCGGAGATAATCTCAAAAGAATATAATGTTAGCATGAAATTCCTTCCTTGCATCAACCCACGGATCTTAGTCCTCACTAAGATCAAGTTGACTACTTCTAGCAAGGAAGAGGTTTCAACAAACCCCCATCTTGCAATAGAATTACCAAGTTCTGACACAAATCAATCGGACTTGTTATCAGCCACTTTCCTACCGCAAGAGTACTTTCTAAATTTCTCCCCCCCCCCCTCCTTTAAATATTCAAACCCAAAATCTACTATAATCCATAAAGGATTTCTGTAATATCTGAATATCCTATCGTTTCTGATTCATAAAACAGGCCCGTCATCTATAACAGATTCCACCTACATTTTCTGGCAGATGCTTCTCCTTGATAACTCTCTTCTCTTCCTACTTCTCCCCCTTTTTTTACAAGAAATGCCACGAGTTCCCAAGGGGTGCATATCATTCAAGATTTGCCCAGGAGAAGTTTCAAAGAAAACATCCAAGAAAATCGAGAAAGTCAAAGAAGTGTTGCATCATTGTAAGCAAATACCAATGATGTCCCAACACCGTGACTTAACAAAAGATCTTCTTTATATTGACCCGTAAATCAAAAAAGGATTACTTGAAGATTCAAGTAGAGAAAACAATTTTAGAAAACGGTTTCAGTAACCATTTCTGTGACATCGTCCATGGTCAACGGGTAATCAGAATTACCTTCCAAGGAATCACAAAAAAGCGGGTTAATTCATGTGTTAAAAAATTCACCAATATATCTTTTATAAAAAAAATAGCTTGCCGGGTTTCCGGTTTTGTAAATTTGAGATATCCAAAAAGGGGTCATGACCAATATCTCAAATTTCCGACAAAACACCCGTTTTATGACCGATAGTATTTGGCATCACTAAGACTTACGGCCATACTGTGGTCAACTGATCCAGTTAATTTCATATCTTCATTTTGGAATTGCCTACGTCCCATACCATAGGTTCTTCCGCCACGAAGGCCCTCCACTTCCTGATCAAAGTGTCAGAAAAGAAACAAGTACATGAAGTTTTCAGGAATTTTTAAAAAAATCCGTACTTCAACTAAAACTAACTCAAAGCAAACATTCTTTCGCCCCTTTTCATGATCTTTACGGTCACTAGAAGGATAACAGTATCATCCTAACAGGTATGAGTGACAAATATAGAAATGGGGAAGAACGAGCCGACTTTTTCTTGTTCTTGACAACAAACAGTGATGGTAGGCCCCAGCTTCAAGTACATCAAGAAAACAACTTTTTTCGTTCCATTTAGGCTTCTGGGCCGTGACTGTTTCCGAGAAAACGACACCTTGGTCAAAAAAAATCGAAGAACTCGTGTTCTTGGTTGCCCACAACAGTTAATAAAGCGAATATAATTCGTCAATTGTGAAAAAAGCCTTACGGAATTCCTCCAGGAATTCAGCCCAATTACAATTTTGTTGCGTCCTCCACCACAAGGAGGCCTACCCAAAGCAAAAAACTGACGAAATTCACTTTTTTATTCCGGGACGTTGCTTGGCCAACGATTTATCCAGTCATCAACAACTTCGGGGCGGCAAGCATTAGGAGTCGTCCCCTAGATATAGAGGACCTTTTAAGATCTTGAAAAAGATTGGATCCTTAGCTTACCAATTGGAACTCCCGGAAGGATCACAAGTGCATCCCGTATTTCACGTAAGCCGTCTCAAGAACAATTTCACAAATCCTATGTACGCTGGACTTTCACAAAAGCAAAGGAAATATGCATGCGAAGTAGCAAAAAATGCTCAAGGCTACCAGAAGACTAGCAGTCCACCATAGGGCTCCAATCTACAATCTTATAGGCTCCTAAATCACTCAACAAAACACCTACAGTAGGGCATTGGCTCTCCAAGCTTCCACCAAACCCTAACAAAAGATGCAAATGATGCCAAAACCCACACAAGTCTAGAAAGCAACTACTGTGATACCAAATGTTGCACACAAGCTCATAAACCCTAAAGTAAATACACCAAATTTACTCAGCAAATTTGTTTCTGTACTAATCTCAACAAGCAAACATAGGAGCTTTGCTACCAGTCTTGTACCTTGTTAGTGTCTCAACCCCCTGGTCGTCCTAATGACCTTTAACTAGTAGCTTAACATATGACTTCAATGCTCATTAAACCCTAATCAAGCATGCAAGATTGTTTGCAATTTGTGGAACAAACCTTGACCATGGGCCAATATATGTTGAGAGTATTGGTTGGAAATATTCCTATCCATCTTATTTTCCGTCAAGAGACATAGGACCACCAAAGTATGAGCGCGCCTCTCAACAAAGGAACATGGACTTTCTGAATCAATGGTTGAATAAGTGGGACAACTATTTTGAGCTCAAAAGAGCGTCTATGTGGCATATTGAAATGGCTACATACCATTTTATTAATACAGCTGGTTGGTGGTGGTGAAACTTACACCGTAGAAGCCAATGCTCCACCAAATGGATGGATTTCAAAAGCTCATTTGTGCCTCCCAATGAGTATGTATTGGCTACAAAGGCTTGGCATATTTATAGGGAAAAAAAACAATTTTTGTAAGCATACGTAGATCAATATCATAAGATACCAATGAGAACAACAAATCATATACTTGAGTGGTTGCATGTACAAAAGCTCATTTTCAATTTGCAGGAAGATTTCCAACCCCTTGTGTTAAAAGAAAAATGTGAAACTCTTTAAAATAACATTGCAATCACCTTGATTGTGAAGGCAATGCAAGAGGTAAGGCAGCAATGGAATATAGAGGCGTAGGTAATAAATACCCATTCTCAAAGCTTTTACATACTTGGCCAAAATGGCTTCGACTTTCAAGGATGCTCTGAAAAGCAGGCAAAGATATAAGCACCAAATGCAATCTTGTTGAGAGGATGATGTAAAGGTTTTGCTCCTAAATAGAAGAGAACAAACGGTTAAGTAGCCAGGATAAGTCAAAAAACTGCCATGCTATGGTCGTCTCAATGCACAAACTCATTCCCGAAGCACTGGAAAGTAATGAAGCACATTATGCTTTCATGGATAGAAGGATCAAAAAGCAACATCGTTTTCTTCAATGTCCGCATCCTCCATGACTTCTTGCTTTTGACTCGTGCTCAGCTACATTAGGTTCGAGTCGCCACTAAACCCTAATTTTCTCTCTCTACAGAGGCCGCTACAGTCTCTCTCTACCCTGTCCTCTTCTCTCTCATCAATCTGAGTGCCCTCTCTCTCAAACCAGAGCCCTCTCTCTTAACCTCTACCACAACAAATGTGAAATGAGAGACAAAAATGAGCATTGAGGGGTTTTGGGGGGGGGACCGCACCACGGTTCAAGGAACCGTGGTACGGTTCCCAGGACCCACGGTTCTGGGAACCGTGGGTTTTATGGCTTGAAGTTTGTTTACATCTCATTATGGATTGATAGGTGGTGTGATAGTTGGATGATCATGCTTCGATGGATTGTTGAATGCTTAAAGACACTTGATTGATATGTGTTTCTAGCTTGAGGAGGAAGTAATAATGCCTACTTCTTGTTGGTTGATTACTTGGGTGTTAGAGATAGGCATGTAAGTTGAAAAAATGAGTTGATTGCATAAGAGCATTGCTTGTATGAGAGAAGACACACACTGTACGAGGGCGCCATCCTACCACATGCAATGGCACAATCGCAGAGAGCATCTTTCTGTCCACAATCATTTGGGGCATGAAGCTAGCTATACTCTACGTGGCCACGTTGCTGCTCAGCAAAGCCTTCCCCGCAACAAACTTTCGGTGGATTGATCCCTACCTAGCTAGTAGCTACGGCTGTCTAGTTTTTCCGTTGCTTGCGGCAGCCCACGGATCTTTTCCACCAGCGCTACAATCTAATTTTGTTGTTTGTCTGTCTTAAAGCTGCCTATCTGCCTATCAGCACTGTTTGTTTGTCTCTGTCTGTCTATCAGCAGTCTGTTTGTCTGACAGCTGCCTATCTGCCTATCAGCATTGTCTGTCTGTCTGACAGCTGTCTGTTTGTCTAGTCTGTTTGTCTATCAGCACTGTCTGTCTGTCTGACAGCTGTCTAATGTCTATCAGCATTGTCTGTTTGTCTGACAGCTGTCAGCTGTCCGCCTGCTATCAGCAGTCTGCCTGCCTCTGTTAGCGGCAGCACTGCCACTACTACAAATTTTTGTACAAACTGCTTATCTGTTGCTGTTCTTGGCCATTAATCTATTACACGCTCTACATGTGCTACACATTCATGCTATGAACAAGCTGTTTTTTCCAACTCAAAGGCAAACGATAAGTGTCAAAATGGATTCAAGAGATACGAGGGTAATACGGCACTCATGACTAGTTGGGCTCTCAGGCATTCTAGTGACCTTGCGCACAGTTGAGGTAAGCCGATTTCACCTACTACAAGTTATCATAGTTGTTAGTTGCAGGAATGTCGGTCGCTTTAACCCCTTCCCACGTGGATTTTTCCTCGGCCGACTGGTTGAAGAACCAATCATGGGCTGCAGCTACCAATGACATAGGGAATAGCTTTAATTTCTCCTCGAGAGTCAGTTCACTGTAGATTTTGCACACTTGTTCATAGATCTGCAGGAATCTGATAGGATCTATCAATCATCGTATTTTGACATCTCAAGTCGAGGTGCCCTTCGGATTGCTTGCAAGGATACAATAGGTACGGACTGATCCATCAAGTCCATCGCATATGTTGTGTTTGGTGCATTGGTAGTTCCATTCCGCACTTGGTTCATTATACTAAATGAACCGTACTCATATTTTATTATGAAATTATTCTTTTGTACTCTGGTAGAGTAAGAAACCATTTTACTAGTAGTGAATACGCACTATTATTGTGAAATCTTTCAGCTTGCTAGCTAGTATATTGATTGTCGAGTTAGCTACGAAGAATCGTCAAGTTGAAATCGTCGTTTCATTTTACTGGTTATGAGATTTATTGAGAGTGAGCTAAATGGGCCCGACCTCTGTGAAATACCAGAGCGGGTAGTCCACCGAGCATGGCCGAAATACGCCGCCTTGGCTAAGAATCGCAATTAGTCACTCCTACCTTCAATACTGTCTAGGGCAAAATACTTTGGTTCCACAAACAGAGCGGCACGTACAATTTACACACCACCCCACTCAGTTGTAGCCTGATTGTCTAGCTTAAAACCGATTATTCACACAATTCAGGGTTTTATGACTCACATCGCCAGTTACTTCATAAAGTCAGTATTTTGCAGTCTTGTAGGTTCATTGTACCGCAAACTGTATGCTCAACATTCGCTAGTGCTGCACTGTAGTCAGCAACTAAGCCCAAGCTATCTTCACATATAGAATAGGGATGCAGCGCCATTTCCTGATAACAGAACTACTGTACCAGTTGAGTGACCACGACTGACAATAGTAAAATCTGACCCCTCCTCCAACCGTACTCCTGGAAACCTGGAAAACTTCCATTGGCAGGAGGAGCACGGGGTGGTTGAGCGGGCCATCGGGATTGGAAGTGGCCATCCTCAATCACTGACGTGGTTGAGCGGGTCATCGGGATTGGATGTGGCCATCCTCAATCACTGACGTAAGGGCAGTGTGGGCACTTCCTCTTTTAGGGCTTTTTGGCGAGACCAATCCCCCTTCAGAAAAACCCCTAACATGTACCCGAAACATTCGGCAACCTACTGCCCTTAATTAATGCTTTAATCAACCTATATTGCCCACCAAAAAAAAACGCTTCCTCATTTAGAAACACGTTTCTTAAAATGCAATGCAAGTATGGTACAGGACAATAAGGACAATCAGGCTGACTTCATATTTTGGAATGTAAATTAGATCTCCACAATGGCTGAAACTAAGGAGTTGATAAGTTCAAGGCATTCCACTCTAGATCTCTGATTTTTAATAGTTTGGATTCCGTGTGAATTACTCAATAGATTCTATCACTTATTATAGGTTATCTTAAGATCTAAGGAAAAGTCATGGAGGTAATTAGTTGGTGTAGTAAGAGTATGTAATTATTCATTTGCACATCTACTACCTTTTGAGATCTTTGCATTTTTCTATAAGCATCTCCTCTGCCAACTTTTAAAAAAACTACGTTAGTTTTTTCAAAAGGGGAAGTGCTTAGAATTTATTGGCTATAACTGACCATTTCCAAATACAGAAACTCAATGTCCTAAAGCAAATGCAGAGTCTGAAAAGCTCATCAAAAACAAGATGCTAAGGAGCAAAGAAACATAAGACACTAGTAAAACCATAATGGATGTAAAACAGCCTCTGACGAAAGAAAGACGAATTTATACAAGATGGTTTTTTCTACATAATAAATGCATCTAGCAGAGAACAGATTACCGATAGAGCTTTACAGCAGTAAAAACATATAACTTAAGTTTAAGAAAGACAGAAACGGATTACCACTCGATTATAAGGAGCATTAAGAAGTGGATTGAGCAGGTAATGAAGGAACGCATCCAAAGAAAGCCCTTGCGAATGCAGTTTTGGTAGCAGTTTGCTCTCACGCAATTGAAGATCTATAAAATGTTCAGCATCAGATTTTGTGGCCTGTGCTTCCCCTTGCACTTCCACCAGAAACCTTTGCAGCTTTTCTGCCCCGACGTGTCCATTTTCTGCATACTCCTTGAGAACTTCCTGCACGTCCGTCGGAATAGTTGCAGAATCCAACGAAAAGGAGCGTGAGAACAATCCCAGAACCTTGTAGCTCGACATCCTTTGACCTCTCAAATGTGTATTCCAAAAATCAATTCGCTATATAATCACACAACGCTAGCTGTCATAAGCTCAATTGTGGCTGATTCAGAAATATATGTTTGAGAATAAATGCAAATGATATCAGATTGACGAAAGTATCGGTTCCAAGGGAGGTACATAAATGTCCGTCCTTATTACCAAGGAAGAAACGGAGTAAGAATAAGTGCAACTTTTAATGATCATCAAAAAATTGAACGATAGAATAAAGCTCAATGCGTGCAAAACTGCAAACAAACACCAAAATGAGAGGACTACAGCCAACAGAGTCACTCCACAATGTAACAAAAACTATGGAAAATAAGAAAGAAAAAAATTCACAAGCAAAACAATACTGTCCTACGACAGTTCATGCGAACCATAAAGTTAGATCGAAAGATCGATGGTTTGCAATGCCAAAAAGACGAGCATAGAATAAGATTTATGATCCTTCCACAGACTTAAAAAAGCATAAAGATCAGATGGAGTGGCAATAAAGTCTTTAGCTCAAATCTTCGAGACAGAGAAAAAAGGGCTGGGTTGAAGGATCGTATCGATCATACTATCGATCGATGTGTCGCTGGAAGTAGATAAAGAGAGAAGACGACGACGATGTAAGAATAGCAGTGACGAAGCCTCTGGACACGTCAACTGCATTTCGAAGTTTACAGTAAACAGGAGTTTCATGCGGAAGCCCGTGAGAAGAGGCGAGAAGGCCAGCTCAGTAGTGAAGCTGGCACTCACCGACAAACTTCAGATATCATTTTGAAGGTTGAAGGGGAGGTCTCGTCCGTCATGTTATATGTCATGTCATGGAAAGCTGAGTTTTGGATAAAGAAAATGGCCACCAAATAAGTACGACTTGCCGAAATTTGTCCCGTGTCACATTTACTGACGGTAGGGGTGACACGTAGCCTGCTGAGGTTACCCCCTTGCTTAAGTCATATCTTCAAAGGTTGCACTTATCCTTCTAGCTTTCATTTTGTTGAAAGTTCCTTCCAACTCCACACTCAATGTGTACTTTTTATTTGGATGGGGATGGGAGCATGGGGTTGGGGGGAGATCCTGTGTGAGGGCCTTCTTCCCTTTCGTAATCCTAGAGCCTGAGACTTTTTTCTATGGCTACTACTTTCACCAGGGTAACTATCATGCCTGCCTCTACAAAATGCCTAAGTGCGAAAAAAAAAATTTCTTGACAATTATCATCTTTTTATACTGGCATAAATGTCTACATGGACAACCAATGACTAGCAGCCACATAGCACATTCTACCAAAAATTTTGCAGTGTAGGCAGCCATTCATTGGGTATCTAGTATCCACGTGAAGTTTTAGTGAAATGTGCCTTCCAGCCTTTAATGGCTGACTACAACATTTATGTGAAAGTCATAACTGGGGAGATCATCATAGTCGGTGTCTATGTAGATGACACGTTGATCCTGTCACGGAGAGACAATATCATTGCGCAAGTGAAGACAGATATTTCGAGACACTTCGAAATATCGGACCTAGGAGAAGCCAAATGCTACTTGGATTTACAGATGGGTTTACAGATCGACAGAGATCTTCAGACTGGGAGATTATACCTACACCAGTCAAGATACGTTCAGAAGATCATTGATGATTTCGACATGACAGATTGCAAGGGAGTAAATACTCCAATGGTTCCTGGCACAATGCTGACAAATGGAGACTGTCCCAGAGACAAAGCAGAATACAACCAATGGAGCATAAGCTTTACAGAAGGCTTATCGGTTCTTTGATGTACCTGGCAGACAATACGCGTCCCATTGCTTACGCGGTGTTCAGGTTGAGCCAATTCAATATCAATCCAGGTCCAACACACTGAAAGATCGCCAAGAGGATCCTGCAATATCTGCAGAATACATTGTCGAGATGCAAGATTCAAGATTGAATCCTACAATGATGCAAGCTGGGCATCCCTGAAAGATGATAGTAAAAGCGTCTCAGGAGGATGCACCATAGCAGCCGATGCAGCTGTTATCTGGATCAACAGAAAGCAGACAATAACTGCCCAATCATCCTATGAGGCAGAATATGTTGCTGCAGCCAAGATGGCCAATGAGCTGACATGGCTAGGTGGACTAGGACAAAGCACCAATGAACCGTTGATCCTGCGCATGGACAACACCTCTGCTATTCATCTAACAAAAGACCCAGTGTTTCATTCCAGAACAAAACACATCGCCATCAAGTATCACTTGATCACCGAATTCTCAAAGCCGCGTCATTTTTATAGAGTTTTCTTATTTTTAATTCTTGCAAGAGATTGTTGGAGATCAACTTTTGTGCTTCTTCTCAACTCTATCAATTCCATTTGTCTCATTCCAAGTACAATTATTTTGTTTTGTTATGTGCAACTAAGATTTCTTTATTTGTAACTTTTTCTTGTATGCTATCTTCCATGTATTGTATATTTTGTGTAATTAAACACAAATATGTGTCTTAGTGATTTATGATCATGAGCGAATGAGAGAGGAAGAGAAGGGTGTGTGTGGGAGACAGAGAGAGCAAGAAAAATATAGATAGAACAGGTTTAGATTTAATGTTATGTTCTTTGTGAAATAGTGTGAGACTGAGAGCTCTTGAGGTTTGAATGAAGATCATAACCAGCTCCACCATCAAAGATGTAGAGCTACCACTTTTTCTCACTGATTGATTCAGTATGGCTATCTTGTTGCTACTCTCTATCGAGCCATAAAGGGTAATCCATCGTTGCTTGATACATGTAAAATGAGATATCAGCTAGAGAAAGCTAGTGAGGTGTGCTCAGTATGATGGCATTTCTGTTGAAAATCAGAACTCAAATGAACTTTGAAGAGTGTCATTGACTCACTATCTTCGTTGGAAACTTGAGATATCTTGGCTATGGAGTACTTAATTATCCCTGTTTTGTGAGTTAGAACCCAGTTTTCCTTGCAAGATATTTGGAGAGCTGGCCTACCATCGCTGCAAGATGAGTGAGCCATCTAACCAACATTATAGCCGTTGAAGAATTGAACGTTGACTTTCGAAGTACTGAAGGATTATTGCTGATCTCCAAAAGAGAGTTGAGAGATGTGATTATTAACATTGCTACATCTATACATCTGACCCGTAATCATTTATTTTTCGTATGCACTTCAAAATCCCGACACATTTAAAATCCATCGGATTCCGAAGGAAAAAAAAAGTGTCGGATTCCGACGGCTACATGGCAAAACAAAAAAAAAAATTGTCGGAATCTGACGTCCACGTGAAAAAAAAAAAAAAAACAAAAAAAAAAATTTACACGTGGACGTCGGATTCCGACGGCCCGGTCATGTGGACATCGAAATCCGACGTCCACGTGGGAGAAAAAAAACCTAAAAAACAAATGTCATGTTTTTTTTTTCCTGCCACCTGGACGTCGGATTTCGATGTCCACATGGCCGAGCTGTCGGAATCCGACGTCCATGTGGCATGTTTTCCAAAAAATGTTTTTACCGGCCGGTTGCCGATTTTGGGCTTGTCGTCAGATTCTGACGGATTTTAAATGCGACGGATTCCGATGACCCTATTGCGACGTGTTTTTTGACGCCCGCGTTGATTCAAAAAAAAATTAAAACGTGATTTCACGTCAAAAATCCCGTCGAAAATCGCGACAATTCTTGTAGTGATCTTCCTAAGCAGAATATGAGATGTCAGATATATATCTGACTAGTGCTCTTCTTTGTCTAGCAGATCTCCTTGGAAATAATGCAGATTCAACAATTGTTTTGCCTTTCTCCTATTTGCTGACAACAGGACCTCAATGTATCGTCAGTGTGTTGGTTACTCCCGATATGTCGATATGCTCATCGTCCGAACTATCATTCAGTTCAGTTCAAATTTGAGTACCATCATCTGGATGCTCAAGGTCCGCTCCCTCTGTCGACGTGGGCAGTTCATAGTACTGTCTATTGAGAACTTCGTAGCTAATTGGATGTTCTTTAGCCATCGTTCTTGTCTCGTCGAATCTGATGTCTCTGATAGTCTTTACTTCGTTGGTTTGAGACATGTATACTCTATAGTATGCAGAATGTATATCATAGCCAACCAAGAATCCTTGCTCCACCTTTTCGTCCAGCTTCTTCCTCTTCTTATCTGGTATGTGTGCATATCCTACACATCCGAAGATCCGAACATGAGCCAAATTTGGCTTGCTTCTCCACCATACCTCATGTGGGGAAGTGAGCAATGCTTGACTTGCCTGTTCTGTTCTCTGCAGGTAGGCGGCTGTAGCTACTGCCTCAGCCCATAACAATCTTGATACCTTTGAGTAGGCCATCATGGATCTTGCAGCTTCCATAAGAATTCTGTTCTTCCTCTCCGTTACACCATTATATTGTGGTGTATAGGCTACTGTCTTCCTGTGAAGAATGCCTTGACATTTACAGAAGTCGGTAAACCAGTTGGAGATGTATTCTCCTCCTTTGGCAGTCATGTTCTGTTTGACTTTCTTTTCACTCCACTTCTCAGCCTTGTTCATATATTCTGTAAACTTGTCAAGAGCTTCAGATTTGTTGTGGATGAAGTAGACAGATTTGTTGTGGATGAAGTAGTGATGTAGCGCACACATCAATGCATAGATAGCAGTAAGACTTCTACTAGTTTGGTCTTCAGCCATCTTTGAGGATTCGGACTCCTCCACGTATGATGTGTTGTTCGTGCTTTCCTTCCTGCTCTACGTCTTCTTGTTTCTTGGATTGTCGTAGCAATTTGTGGCTGCATGACCTTTCTTGTGACAATGTATGCACTCAATCTTTGGATTCAGCCAGCATTTATCCGTTGTGTGGCCATCTTGTCTACATTTGTCGCATGTCTTCTTGTCGTTGCCTTGTTTCCTATTCCTTCCTTTCGATCTACCTTCTTGAGTTCTCTTCTTCTGCTGGTTCTGATTTGATCTCCTTGTCGACTCTCTCTCAGGTTGAGCCTTCTTCTTCGACTGGTCTCTATTGCTGTAGAGAGCTTGATTAGACTCATTCTTGTCGTCATAGTGCTCTCTAGCTTTAAGTTCTTCCTTGATGTCAATGACTGCCTTGTCGAAGGTCATAGTAGGGTCTTTAGCTAGCAATGTCTGGGTTGTCTAAAATGATCACATGGTAAGGAACATAGCAAGTAACTGGGCTACTTTTCTTGTGAGACTGCGTGTTCAGCTCTAGCGTTGTATAGTGATAAAAACATGTTCTTCATCTTCCTGATGAAGCTCGTGAGATGTTTGCCATCCCATCTTAGATAGGTAAGCTGATCTTCTAGATGCATTATCTGGTTTCTTGACTTGGTCTGAAATCTACTGATGAGTGTATCCCATATCTCTCTAGCATTAGAGGTTGATGCCAGGTCAAGGGTAATGATGTCTTCGATAGAAGAGGAGATGATAGCTACTACTTTGTCATTCTTTTCTTTCCACTCCCGAAGATCTTTGTCTGTGCTGGTTGGCATCTCTTCGGTGCCATCCACCCATGGCCATAATGCTTCTCCTCTTAGGATAAGCGATGTCTTCACCTTCCAAGCAAGAAAGTTTGATCCATCTGCTTCAAGTATTGTGCATATCTTTGATTGGATGCTATGAATGGAAGCCATTGTCTCAGTGACAAGGCTCTGATTAAGCCTTATTGCTCTGATACCACTATTGGAGTCTCTCCTTTCTTAGGAGGATTCTGACTAAGCTCAGATGGAGCCAATCTGTCAGATAAGGCTACTCTCAAGTTGCGATCAATCATCCTCCGAGCAGCAGATAGCTACTGCTAGTCTGACAATGAATTTATAAACAACAAATAATGTCTAATGACAGCAAAAATATATCTACTGATAAAAATTGAACAAGCATCACAACATTCACAGATTGTGCATTGAGCAAAAAAGATGTACTCATCTATATTATCAGAATTGAGTTTACAACAAAGGTTCTTTCTTGAGCGCTGTCTGTTTTTCCAGATCAGCGCGTCGGCGTGAGAGAGGTGTCCTCTGCTCACAAAAGGATCTAGCTACTGCTAGATCTATCTTTCTTCCTTGATATGCACCTCACTGAGTGTTGCATTTTTAGATTCTCTCTCTGTATATGTATATGTCTCTGATTCAATACATATATTATGTTGGAATAGAGTACAAGATTGATCAGCTAAGTTTAAGCTAAGCATCCATTTAAGTACATTTCTGTTAACGTTGCATGGCGGCGGTGGATCATGATAGTTTAAAAACTTCACGCTCGACCCGATAGTTCCTCCTTACCCTAGCTTACATATGGATACTCTGGAGTGTCAGCCTAACCCAAAGTGTCGGCTTTCTAAATATGTGGCAAAAAAGCCGAAAAGGCCGAAGGTTGGCTCAAACAAAGTCCTGGGACATTTTAGACCTACTGTCATCTTTTTCAAAATGCGAAAAACACGAACTGTGTGACAAACAGTTCAAATATGCAAATTGTGCAGAAACTAGTTAAAAATATGCAGCAATCTAAAAGACAAGAAAGAAAAAAAATACTAAGGCTTTAAAGTAGAAACTTAATGTTTCTTCACAGTCAATGAGTTGGTGTGTTGTGCTGAGTACAAGAGTCAAGCAGTCCTAGAATTAGTGATAGAGGTGATTCAAAGAGACCGGGTGGAATGACCTTGGTTCCTTGGAAGCAAGAACAGGCCCTAGTTTGGGATGTGATTTGTGATGAGCATGGGATCAAAAGGAAGTATACAAGCCCAAGAACATCACAAAAAATGGAGTGTCCGACAGGAAGAATTGAATCTTGTGTGAAGGCGCTAAAGCGATGAGATTAGGTGCAAATCTTCCTAAATCATTTTGGGATCAAGCTTTATTGTGTGCTAACTTTCTATGCAATAGGTGGCCGAGTGCAATATTGGATAGAAAAACCCCTGTTGAGGTATTGTTTGGTAAAGAAGGCCGAGCATCAAGTTCTTTAAAACTTTTGGGTGTACTTGCTATATCAACATAACTCTTGATGATAGGAGCTTTAACTCTCAAAAAAATGTTAGAAATCAATGATATACTTAAGTATTATGGCTTATTAGTTACGTTACTGTTGAGAGATGTTACCAGCTGTAATTAGCTATAGGCTAGTTTGATAGTCAACTCCTAGGTGTTTCTTTCTCTATATATCCAGGTTTTATTGTACTCTCTTTCAGTTAGTGTAATTGTGTGATGGTGTGTTCTTCCTCTTTCTCTTGGTGATTGATTGATAGTGCTTATCAGATCATTGACATGGTATCAGAGCCCAATAGTCCTGCGTACCTGATCAGTGGATACAGCTTGTCACAAGCTTCGCAATGAAGTGAGAAACTCCTTCAAAAACGGTGAATGCTTGGAGAGGAAAAAGTCGGAAGAAATCCTTGGTGCATTTTGTAGGTTTTGGAGCTCAGAATCATCAGTCCCAGAGGCATCAGAAAGGCCAGGGTAGCATTAAATAAATTGAAAATCTATTGAGTGGTGGGGAGATTTTTAGTTTTCAAAAAGTTTCAATCAAAACCTTGTCCAATCAACTTGTGAGGAACTGCAAATCACACTAGATTGTGTCTAGTACTGCCATTCACAATTATGAGACATTTAGAAATTAAAAAACTGTGATTTCGTTGAGTTTTAGCCTATTTTTGTGATTTTCTGTGAAACTTGTGCAAGCAAGTAGGATACTGAAAAACTCAGTATTCTCCATTATTTGCAGTGAGAGTAGTGTTGGGAGGTGGCCAACTGCAAGGAGTTGGATTAGTAGCTCATTCCATAAAAAATCATTGATTTTGGTGAAGATTTCAGTGAGAAACAAAATATTTTGGCTGGAAAACAATGTTTTGCAGGTTTGTTGGCTGCATTCTGTTGCTGAAAAGGTACTAGACATCTCTGAAACATAGGAAACAGGTCCAAAACACCAGCCAAGTGCCTGAAACGCCTTTAGACTACCCCCAAACGGCTTCCAGCTGACCCGAAACACCAAAAATTGATCCGAAACATGCGAGGGGAGGGTCCACTGGTCATGTGGCGAAGTGAGTTAAAATTGTCCAGCATCTCTAGGGGTGAGTCCCCTTGCAAACACAGATGAGTGAGAGCTCATGATCAGATGAATGCCACGAGTTATAGAAGAAGGGAAAGTTGATTTGAACTGCAGATCTTGCACAGATCCGACGGCTAGGAATTTTCTGAAGTTCTCCTTCACTTTTAATCACAAATGAAATTCTGAAAGGGCCCTTAACTTTGGTACTGGGCCACTTTTGTTTAAGGCTTGTCCACAGGTGGTCTTTTGCAGATAAGCAGAAAACAGAGTGATAATTTGACCTAGCTAGAGAGACTGTTTTTGGGATCTGATTAGACAGGAGCATGCTGGTACAAAGTACATGCTGATATAAAAATTTCTAGAATCAGAGATTTGTGTGCGATGGAGAAAATTTCCAAAAATGGCAGTTTGGCAATAATTGCCATTTTTCAAGCTTAAGGGTAGTTGTGAGCCATTTTAAGGCCAAAATCTTCAATTTGGCATAACTTTCAATCCATAGCTCTGATTGGAAAGTGGTCCGAGACGTCATTTGTCAATTTCATAGCAATTTTTCCATTTTTGCAATCATTTTTGTGATCCACACTCATCTAAGTGTAGTTATGACAGCTCTAAGCAAGAGCGTCCTCAATGACAAGCAAATTGGAAGGAGTCGACAACTATGCAGTTTGAAAATTCAAACTGAAGAATATTTTGATGGAAAAGGAGCTATAGGAGATCGTGAAAGGTAAAGAAACAAGGCCAGTGACTGAAGAAGATCAGCGGGCATTTGACAGGAGAAAACAAAAAGCACAGAATGTCATCAAATTGTCAGTCAAAGATGCTATCGAATTTGGAAGAACCAAAAGAAGCGTGGGATACGTTGAAGACATTGTTTGAAACCGCAAACACATCTCGAGTGCTATTCCTGACACATTATGGATGGATGATGGTGCAACTATTGTCAATCACCTACTGAAGATCAAAGAGATTCATGACCAATTAGCAATAGTTGGAGAGCGAGTACAGGATCGTGAGATCGTGTAGTTGACTTTGGATAGTTTGAGTGAGTCACATCATATGTTTGTGAGGAGTATAGCCACAAGAGAGAACCTTCCAACCTATGAAGAACTAGGTGGATTGCTTTTGCAGGAAGAGCAACGTCAAGAGAAATTAAATCATCATAAGAGGGGCTATGATCAAGCTCTTGCAGTTAGAGGATGAGGTGGGAGATTTGGCCGTGGAAGGTATCAATCGAGAGGAGAAAACTCAAGCTGGAGATCATTTCAATAATTTCATGAGCAAGCCAATAATAGTCTGAATCGAGGCAATTGGAATCAAGGCCGAGGTCAAGGATGTGGCTATTCCAAGCAAAATAAACTTGGAAATTGTAGGTACTGCAACAAACCTGGCCATTGGCAGCGTGAATGCTTCAAGAAACAGAAGGAGATAGCACAAAGAAAAGGCAAATGGCAAGCGGACAATTATGCTGATCAACATCAATTTGATGATGATAATTATGTTGATCAACATCAATATGATGATGATCAATATGAAGATGATACAGGTGAGAGTTCAAACTTGTTCATTACAACAAGTGATGAAACCACAAATACTTGGTACATCGATAGTGAAACGTCCAAACACATGACTTCAAGGAAAGAGTGGTTTTCAAATTTCAAGAAAATTCACAATGGTGATGAAGTTGGACAAGCCGATGGCCAATTACTATCTGTTAAAGGATTTGGAGTGGTACTCGTGAAGCTAGCCAGCGGGATAATAAAGAGGATAAGCAATGTGCAATATGTACATGGTTTGGCTAATAATCTACTATCAGTTGGGACAATGGCTGATCAACAACTCAAGGTTGAGTTTGATAGTGACAAATGTCTCGTCCACATCAAGAATCACTACAAAGTGTTTGCTACTGGAGCTAGAGTCAATGAGAATCGACTCTACAAATTGAATGCAAGATCTTTTGCTCAAGCTATGGTCAGCATTGTTGATAGTCAAAGTGATCTTTGGCATCAACAATTTGGTCATATTAGTGCTCAAAGATTACAGATTCTCAAAAGAGGTAATCTAGTTATTGTATTGTCTGATATTTCTTTTGAAGGAAAAATCTGTGAAAGTTGCATTTTGGAAAAACAACACAGAGAGAGGTTTCCCAAAAGTGGAGCAAGGAGAGCCAGTGACATCCTAGATCTTGTCTACAGTGATCTATGTGGACCAATGCAAACTAGATCTCTTAGTGGCTGCTATTACTTTATTATCTTCATTGATGATTATAACAGATGCATTTGGATTTATTTTATAAGCAAGAAATCGGATGCTTTTGTTAAGTTTAGGAAATTCAAGGCATTTTTTGCAAACACATATGGAAGCCTGAGTGTCTGGTCATCAAAAGGGATGGAGAAGTCACATTGGCGAGCAGGGGCAACATGTCATTGAAATACACAACATGGAGAAACCAATGAAAAACGAAACTACATTTGTCAATTGTTTCAGTGGTTCTACCGCAGAGTTCAAATTCAACAAATAACAAAATCCACACAATACAACAAGTTTAGAAAAGCATGCAAGTTCATACATGAAGAGAGAAATTAGATGATTACTGAGTAGAAGATGCATAAATGATGGACGAGGGAAGCCCATCTAGGATTCAAATGCCATGAGTTCTTCATTAGATGGTATGCTTCGTCCATGCTCAACAAAATTTGACAAAGCTTTCGTCAGACATTCTTCACCGGTCATAAGTCCATCCTCATCATCATAATCAATTCCAGCCACAAGGTCATCTGTTTCAAAATCTACAAAGTCGTGCCAGATAATAAACATAGCACCTCATCCTCATGATAGTAAAAAAAATGACATAAATTAGCTGTAGTAATATATACATCGTCATTTATATGATACACAAGCAAATTAAGAAGACATTTAGATTCATCTATAGACATGGATTCATCAGCAGTAATATTATGGCCAATGAAAGAATCTCGAAGCACATCAGTATTAACATCAAGAAAATCACTATCCTTATCAAGGGTGTCAATAAGGAAGTGACTAATATCTTTAAAGGATGATTGAATTGAGAATGATGCAATCTGAGGATCATAAACAACAACTTCCTCATCATTCGTGATCTGAACTAACAGAAAAAGTATGAAACCAATTTGGTATTCAACAAAATGACATTTCTTTTTATAGGAAGGACACATCGAAGTGCTTTAAATTGGTAAAACAATTTAGTAAACATTCTATCTAGTCTCTGCTTGAACTATGCGAAGAAATGGACAAGATCAGTATAATGCATGAAGGAGAGTGAACCTTAGGAGATAACAGGTACACTGAGTATGTCCCTGAATCTATTATAATAGTCATAGAAGTATAATTGGGTTGCGCAGTCTTGAAAACATGTAAATGTGGGCGAAATAGGTTGTGGAAGTAGTCTAAGTTCTCAGTAATTCCAAACTCAAAAGGAAATGCAATTAGGCTCGTGTCACGGGTACATCTGGAGGACGAGGCCATCATCGTACTCGGGGAGATATCGCTCCTATGCTCGAGATAAGCAATCCAAAAAAAAACGAAATTGTAAAGAACACGCACAAGAGGGATATGTACGGTGGTAGATAGCAACGGGATATCACACTTGTGCATAGGTATATGGCAAGCAACAATATATAACACAGAGCGTGCGCACAAGAGCGATATGCTACGAAATTCAAGAAAAAAAAAAAGCAAAAAAATTAATTGAGTTGCGTGCATTTTATTTCACACGTGTGGTCAAACGGTCCACGGACATTCGTTGGCTCCCCATTCGTTCGTACATTTACACACGTGTGAAATGACAACTGGACATGTGTGGAATGACATAAGAACACGTGTCACGTGTTCATTGCTCAAATTGGTAACACGTGTTGACTCTCCATTCGTGCATACATTCACACACGGGTAAAATGACAACTGGACTTGTGTCACCGCGAGAGGTCTCATATATTAGTACATTATTTCTGTACATATCGCTTCTCTACGAGAGCAGTCCACCCTTCCCCTTTCTATCTTGCTCATCGTGCACAAGTGCGATACCCTTCAGACTACTACTAATCTATCGGACACACACACATCTTGATATTGCCTATGCAGTTGGTGTAGTAAGTCAATTCATGTAAGAACATGGCTTGAAGTATGATCAATCTGAAGCACTTATGTTGGTAGGCTATACAGATGCTGATTGGGCAGGTAGTATTGATGATAGAAGATCTACCAATGGTCATACATTTAGCTATGGTACAGCTGATATTTCTTGGAGTAGTAAGAAACAACCTATCGTAGCCTTATCTTTGACGGATATGGCTCCAAAGCTTACTTACAGATTTGGATCAATCACAGGTGGATGCTACAATTGTATATTGCGACAACAAAAGTTGCATTCACCTTGCAAAAAACCCAATTCTACATGCTCAAACCAAACATATTGAAATACATCATCATTTTGTTCGAGAGAAAATTATTGATGGTGCCATTGATCTAGTTTTTTGTAACTTCGAAGATCAAGTGGATGATATTTTCACTAAGTCTTTAGGTAGATGTAAATTTGAGAAATTTCAGAGTCTCTTAGGAATAGAAGAATGTAAATTTATCATTGAAGGAGAGTGTAGAATTCAATGATAAACTTAAGTATTATGGCTTATTAGTTACATTATTGTTGCTAGTTTGATAGTCAACTCCTAGGTGTTTCTCTCTCTCTCTCTCTCTCTCTCTCTCTCTATATATATATATATATATATATATATATATATATATATATATATATATATATATATATATATATATATATATATATATATATATATATATTCAAGGTTTATTGTACCCTCTTTCAGTTAGTGTATTGTGTGATGGTGTGTTCTTCCTCTTTCTCTTGGTGATTGCTTATGGTGATTGATTGATAGTGCTTATCAGATCATTGACAAACAAAAGCATGAGCACCTTCATCCTTCTTTTGAATACTTTGAAAATTTTGGCTCCTTAGGGTTTAGGGTTTATATATATATATATATATATATATATATATATATATATATATATATATATATATATATATATATATATATATATATATATATATATATATTCAAGGTTTATTGTACCCTCTTTCAGTTAGTGTATTGTGTGATGGTGTGTTCTTCCTCTTTCTCTTGGTGATTGCTTATGGTGATTGATTGATAGTGCTTATCAGATCATTGACAAACAAAAGCATGAGCACCTTCATCCTTCTTTTGAATACTTTGAAAATTTTGGCTCCTTAGGGCTAGAACCCTAGATGTAGACTTAAACTCATAAACCTTCTTCAAGGATTCTCAAGCCTCACTTGATGTTGTGCACTTACCAACTTCCTTGAGAAGTTCATTAGTCACATTTATCTTGATCACATGTAAAGCTTTCTTTGCCCTCTTGTCATACCTCAATTGTTCTTGAGGTGCCAAAGGTCTCTCCTCCACACCTACAACAATATCTATCGAATCATTCATCTCAAGCAAAGATTCCATCCTCATATTCCAAGTAGAATAATTTGTTGAGGTAAGCCTATCATTGCCTTCCAATATGAAGCCACTTGAGGTTGCCATGTTGCAATGATCTGATGTTCTCTTAGAACCTGTTCCAATGCACGTAGCACTCCCTTGAAAATCAACAAATGAAACTCAAGAATAAATCACAAATATATGGAAACAATCTAGCCTCTCCTTTTTACATTTCAAGATGAAACTAGTACATGAAGAATAACATAGAATGAGAATGTAATGATTCCTCCATGTTTCCACCTTTGTTATCTCTGTAAAATAGCAGCAAACATGTAACAAATGAAAGTGATGAATTCTTGCTTGCATGTCTTCTCCATATTTCACTTCTTGTGAAGTGTATGTGTTGAAATCTACCATGAATGAGCCTCCATTGCCTTTTTGCCATGAAGAACCATCAAGCCTTGGAAATCCATGAGTAAAAGAATACAAGAATGATGCTAAGCCAGCTCCATAAGACTCCATATAACTAGTAGGTAGCACTAGTCCTTCTTCAAGATTCATTGGATACAAAAAGATGATCATAGATTCATCAAATTTTGACAATTTCCACACATTGACATAACATAGCTCAAACATAAAGCTATATGAGTAAAGTAAGTTTGAACAAAACATCATTGCTGCTCCTTTGACTTTACTCGAGTCTTCAATAACCTGCAAAACAGATCCTTAGTGCCTTGGCCATTTGATTCTTCTTTGATGCTCTTGAATAGCTTCAAATTGCCAATTTCCAATTGGTGTTGATAAAGCACATTAAGATCAATCCCTTGATCTTCCGACCATCAAAACCATTGACCAAGACCTATTTTCTAGAATTATAAATGACATTCATTTCATAAAGACAACCATCCATTTGCATAACATCATCTACACAAGAAGTTGTACTAAAACATGTGAGTACCCAACCTTTTGTGCCAAACTTCTTGGTTTGTTAATTGCTCTCTAGCCATACATCCTTCATGCTTAGAGATCACAGATGCATCAAGCTTGAAAAGTTTACCATTCCTCCTTCCTTTAGCAATCAAGGATCCACAGTCACTTATCAAACAAGCATCTCCAATGAACTCAACATCAGGCCCCTTGTAGCACTAAGCAAATTCTTTGTGATTGAAGGAATGTACAATACATTTCAAACAAGCATCTCCAATGAACTCAACATAAGGCCCCTTGTAGCACTAAGCAAGTTCTTTGTGATTGAAGGAATGTACAATACATTTTCAAGATTAGCTTTCCTATTTGTTGAAAGATAAATAGGAATTGTGCCTATGCCTTTGATGTCACATTGACCATCATTTGCAATATAGATGATGTTGCTCTCTCTCTCATAAGATGATAAGGATGAAAATTATTCCTTATGTCTTGTCATGAACTCAACCTATCATTAGTTTCTAACATGATCCCACCGTTGGAAGCCATGAATATAATGATTCTTAAACTTTTAGGTTATATTATAATGCACCTAGCACTCACTTTTTCTCTCAACAAATGATGGATAAGGAGATCTCATAAGATCTAGGTCTAGTCTGATGACAGGTACTGTCGGCTGTAACTGTAGCTACAGGTTCTGTAGAAGGACATCAACGTTGGAAGAATCCATGCTACGTAAAATAGGATGAAATGACATAACATCGTTTATCGATGGCTGTTTGAAATCATAGTATGTATGTTCTTGAAATATTACATCCCTAGAGACAAATACTACATTGGTGGATGGATCATAAACTTTATAAGCTTTATGTTCATCAGGATAGCCAATGAAAATACATTTATGTGTCCTATGATCCAGCTTCTTCCTAAGTTGTTTAGGAATGTGAACAAAACATATACAACCAAAGATTTTTAATTGGCTGATGCTAGGCTTGTGCCCATGCCAAACTTCATAAGGAGTTTTGTTGTTGACGAGAACTAAATGTGCATCCAAATTTGGTCCAGATCTTGTTGATCCATTAAATGTGTTTTGGATCTATATTTTTCACACTTATTTAGATCAGTGTCAATCCTGTATTGCGATATAATATGTCCTAACACAATTCCATGGTACCCATATTTAGCATTTGGCTGGTTAAGGGAGATGCCATATTTTCAGCATTGTTGCAGAACTTGTAGAATAGTTTTTGCACTGGTTGGAATAATGAAGAGGTTGAAGTTGATCCTAAACCATAATCTGGTCCAGACTGCATGTTGCTCTTCTTGTCAGTATATCCTGGCTTTGTAGATCTCTTGGACCTAAATTTATAACTTTTTGAATATAGAGCTTGAGGATCCGATCCTGAGCCTAAGGAGGATGCAAATCTTCTGATCTCCTCTTGTAGAAGCAGTGAAATTACTCTTGATCGAGTGAGGTGCTCCTGGGTCGAAATTGCCATCCCAATTTTCGTAGGCTTCAGGTAGACTCGATCATAGAGCATGAGAGCATCAAAATCTTCTATAATTGAGCCAGTTGCAGCCATTTGCTCCATAAGATTTTTGAAAGTATTGAGATGGCTCGAAACACTCTTTGCGTCAGACATTCTCAGGGTGAAGAAGTTTGTCAATGAGAGATGAACTAGAAGACAGATTCATTCTGGTTGAACGAGACCGTTGTTAAAAACAACGATGTCGGAATATTGTTGGCTGCACACTTGCTTGAAAAACATCTTGATAGAAACAAGACTGATAATTCGCAGTAGAAATATGGAATACTGAACTGCCCTCTCTGATATCATGTCGTAAAATGATAGGTTGTCAGAGATGAGCTCTGATACCATGTCGTAAAATCGTGGGACACTACGGTATCGGATTAGTAGAACTCTGATTATAACAAAAGCTCTGATACCATGTCGTAAATCGAGGGGTTAGTCAGTGGAAGCTCGAACATATGCATGTAGGAACGGAAGCGCAACAATTAGCAGCAGAAATATTCAGGATGAATAATTCATACAAATGCACAATAGAACAAAATAGTAGTGAGACATGAATTACACTCTGATTAATATCAAATGTGAGTACAATGGCTTAAAGTGATAACTTCAGCTTGGTTGAGCGTGATAACGCTGGCTAAAGATAAACTTTGATTGATCTGATTAACCTAAAAATCTTATCAACTAGAAGGTTAATATATTACAAATATCTTGTCGTGATACACCAACATAAAAATGATAGATTTGTGTAGTATTTAATGTCGAACCCCAAGAGGATAATACTTAAAAGTTGATTTATTGATATAGTTCTGATTTATTTGAATGAAATGAAGTCGGGTGTTATTCTGGTTGTCAAACAAACATTTTTATAAGTAACCAGTATTACTTTTGTTGTGTGTGTGATGATGGTAATTTTTAGAACAACAATCTTCCTCTATCGAATCGAATGAAAAGCGTTCTACAATTGAAATGTGTTCAGAGTAGCATGAATGAACTACACTTTGGCTGATTAAGTTGTCAGCAAGGATTTGAGATATGTTCGATGTATTCAAGTAGAACCAGACAAATAGTTAATCTTATTCTTGAACTGTTGTGTTCTAGATAGTATTCCTCAACAACTAAAGTCCAATCAAGGTTAAAGAACTTGAATAGCCCACGAATATGTTAGAAACTTATATCTTCGTTACAAACAGACACACAGATTTATGACTCAATTCCTCAGGCAGGGACTACCATTTCAATTGTATACATAATGTTCTTCAGTGACGGTGGAAGATTGTACCAAAGTGATACATCATTTGGGTGCTGAATACAAAGTATTCACGCAGACGAATAAGATAGTTTTAAGATAGTTCTTTAGATAAGCTTTACGGAAACACAACAAGCGTTTGTAATGAACTATTGCAACTGTCTGACCAAAGAAGCGATTTAAGTAATGCATAAGAGATTGCTAGTAGACTCAAGATCACTCACACTTAGCGGTGCGGAGAACAGAGATCAGAGAAAATAATCTTTGATGCTCTATTCACTTTTTCAATCTCTCACAAGTACATGAACTCTCTCTCTCTCTCTCTCTCTCTCTCTCTCTCTCTCTCTCTCTCTCTCTCTCTCTCTCTCTCTCTCTCTCTCTCTCTCTCTCTCTCTCTCTCTCTCTCTCTCTCTCTCTCTCTCTCTCTCTCTCTCTCTCTCTCTCTCAGTGGTGTGAGACACTGAAGCGTGTCTTCCATATATTTCCTACGGAGCGAGCAAACACACCTCTAGAGATTACAGGTTTGTCACTCCATTAACTAATTCTAGTTAATAGATGAGTTATAAATACATGTAAATTATACCATTAAAGGTATATTTAACTAGAGTTTAGTTTACTCTAGTTTAAGATGGCGATTCGAATCTAGTTGATTCGTGTAGGTGACTGGATTAAGGCTCTTCCAGGCATCGTTTCAGTTCTGGAGGTCTTGTCCTTTAGTACAAGAAAAGTCTTTAGCAGTTATATCCCAAAAAATGATATAGGCCTCTTCATAATATACAATTATCCAGTACATATCTTCATATTCAAGTATATATTGCCACATTTGAGTAGATATGAATTATCTAGCAAATACATGGCATCACATATCCCTTGTCGCTAACCTGGTCCTTATTTTCAAATTCTTGTTCGGATTCATCAGATTCGTCATTAGTATCTTCAGTATCTTTATCAGAATCTTCATGTTAACAACTGTGCTAACACAAAGAAAATAAAGAAAGAAATAAAACTCTGTGGCATGTGTTTTGTAAGTCCACATATGAGTATCTGTCAATAAACTTCAACCATGGCATGTGTTTTGTAAGTCCATGAGTAGAAGCTTAAATGATAATAAAATAGCTTAAACTTAGATTTAGAACTTAGACTTAGGAAACTTAAGATTAGAAATATTTTATCCTAAGTTTTCCTAAGTTAAGAAACTTTAAAGTTCTAAATCCTAAGTTAGAAGTTCTAGAAAGGCTAGAAACAGATTAGTCCCATAAGTTAGTAGACACTTATGGAAGACCCTCCTTGCCATAAAAGGAGAGGTATTTGCATTGTAAACAACACTTTATGATTAAGGCAAAATTACTATTGTGATTATCTTGCATTTCATTGTATTCCCATTGGAAGGTGCATAGCTTGAGGGAAGGTGCTCGGGCCTCCTCTTGCCTCCTTTCATTGGCCTTTAATTGTGGCATGGTTTTATTTGTTATTTGCTTAGTTTAGCCGCAATTCTTATTATCTCCCTTTGGGTGTTAGTAGGATTTAGCAATCTTGCTAGTTTGGTTTGCCTTGGCAAGGATTTTTATTGTTTGTTATTATTAATTAGCTTTATTTTCGTTTCGGGCACTAGTTGGATAAGCCTTAGTGCTCTCATTCATATTGATTCTTCCCATATTTCCATTGAAGCTTGTTGTAGAAACTTAAAAAGTGGACGAATTTTTACATCCCTATACTACACCCATAAGTAGATCTAGCCACTGCACACACTAGAAATACATCCAACATTGGCGTCGTTGCTGCTTTTTAAGTATTTTTCACCTAGCTTCTTCTCCTTTTTGTTTTCTTGCTTCCATGTTGTTTGTTTGCTTGTTTACATGTCTCTATCTACCTACAAACAACACGCGTCGTCTCTCCAGGTCCTACATAAGCTGCGGAGCAACTTTTCAAGCCGGGGGAAGCAACAAAAGAACCAACTTGGGCATTTTCTTCAAAATGTGACCCAAGTGACCTTTTTCAAAACCAAACAGGTATATCAGAATTTGTCAGCCTTCTGCAGCCCTAACAGACCCTGATCTTTCATTTTATCACCTCCACGAATTCTGACCATGGTCAGATTATGAAAAAACAACCTGATTTACTGTGAAAATCCCTTATTTCTCACCCAAATCTTTGTCCTAGAATTCGTCGGTTTCACTGAGGCTATATCTCATCAAGATCAGTCCTCCAACAGTCCCGCGAATTCTATCTCAGAGATTTTGCCCGTTTCCAGTCAGAAAATCACATTTTTCCCCATATTCCATATCTGCTAGTCAAACCTCTCTATTAGAATTCGCCATCAAGCCTCAGAATTTGTTCTCAAAGCATACGATTTCCCTGTCCTACCCGCGAATTCTGAAACTACAATTTTTTTTTAGGAAACCTAAAAATCACGATTCTGACATTCAGAACTTCCTGTCAGAATTCGCAAGTACTACAGTACGATTTACCTGTCTTTCCACAATTTCTCAGCCTGTCCGCGAATTCTATCACGACCCGAAAGACCAATTTTTTTGGTCCTACATTATCAATACTGAAAGGCAAACGACTAGAACGAAGAATTTCATGTATCGATGCACCAAAGTACGATGGTGAATCTGACCTAGTCCGATTTCTCCAAGACTTTGATAATGCATGCCGTTTTATGGAGATACCTCTGAAACTGAAAAGCTTCGCCTATTTTCCATGGTACTCTATGGCAACACCAAGGAGTGGTACTTGAATCTCGAAGCTCCTGATCTTGCTTCTTGGACCACCCTCAAGGACGCTCTCATCAAGCGTTTCAAACCATCCAAACTGACCAGAGCCCGTTCATTCAAATTACTCATATCAAGATGCGTCGCGAAGAGTCTATCCGAAGCTACATTGAGCGTTTTAAACGTCTCAAAGTAGAATGTGTTGATGAAAATATCACTAAACGAATGGCCATAAAACTATTCTTAGTTGGATTGCCTAAAAACATCCGCCGTGAACTCAAAATAGTTGAACTTTATGATCAACTTAAAGATGTGATGATCGATGCTATCCATGAAGAAGACAAAGGTTCCGACGATGACTTTGACCATCATGAAAAGAAATCTAAGAATCCGGACCGTCCTAATCACCCGAAGTCTGATAATATTGCTCAGTATTCTGAACTTTTACATCAAATGGAAACCTGGCAAAAAGCTCAACAATCTCATATGGATAAACTCACTGCCGATTTCCAAACCGCCATGAAACAGATTGCTGAAAAATCCTTGCCAACAAGGAAAAATGTCTGGTGTCCAATCTGCTCACAACATCACACTGCTAATGAAAGTCCTCAACTGCGAAATCATTTTCCAGCAGCCACCAGACCACCATCTATGGAGCATACTGCCCTTATCCGCCACAACAACCTGTGCCACGACCAAGGGTTTACCAACCACGACCACGACCACCTGCACCAAATCAATACTCATCCCCACGTCAACAGTTTGTTGTTAACCAACCTGCCCCACAAAACGCTGTCCATTATCTTGATCCGAATACCATCGATCTGGCCACCTACTATGTGGAAGACAATACTCAACCGTAGTACTCTACTGAAACGGTTGTTTATTATACCTATGATTCTAATGCTCAACCAGTGGATCCCAATACCCAAGCTTACAATCCAAACCAAGTTGTCTTTGTCGCACATCAACTACCTGCAATACGAGGATGTTTTATATGTGCAGATAAACATCCTAGTATTCGCTACCCAAATAAACCTCATTTTTCTCCAGCTTGTGAAAACTGTGGTATTGAACATCACGTGAAGGACTGACTGCTCATCCCGATCTAAGCCAGCCACTCCTGTCTGCTCATTGCAAGTAGAAACCTTACCCATTGACACATATCCCGCTTGGGTCTTGACTCGGGCACAAACCCAACGCCAAGCCCCTACACTTGCACCCAGCAAAACTCAACCGCAAACTGTTCCTCCAAGTGAAGATTCAACCCCGATAGTTTACCCTCACCCATCTGAAGAAATTTGGCTGCATCATCAGTATCGTCAGCAAATTCGCAATGCCGACCAACAATCTTCCTCTTCTCATAAAGTTCCTCACAAGCCCTTTGAAAGCAAAACCCTTGAAGGTACTGAAGTTTGGGGAGATTTACTCCAAGCCAATGTCACTCTTCCTTTCCATGTACTTTGGAAGTATGCTGACTAGTAGAAACAACAGATCCAATCCAATAACACCACCACTACTGACGAGTTGCCTGAAAATCCCTTATATCTAACAAATCCACTCAGCAAACGAGGCAACATCAAAATCCCAGCTACCCATCATCAATCCTGTGAAGTTCTAGCAGTACTCGATGGAGGCTCCGGGGTTAATATCATTTTCACATCCCTCATGATGGAATGGAATCTGAGAGACAAGCCAGCCAAACCCACTTGTCAGCTTCGGATGGCTGATCAAAGTGTGGTCCGACCTACCAGTTTCCTTCCGCACGTGCTGATTAAACTAGGAGGTCTCAAGTTTTTTGTCGATCTCGTAGTACTTGATATTCCCAATATTTCTTATGAATTACTACTTGGTCGTCCGTGGCTCACCAATGCACGAGTCGTTCATGACTGGAGCAAAGGCCTAGTCACTTTTGGAAATCGTGACAACACCATTGACTAAACGGGTAAACTCAAACCTGCACGCATCCATGATGAAGGGTCCTTAACCACCAACTCAGTATTTGAGCCATACCAGTCCAGCCACAAAAAAGGTCATTATGTTAAATCTACTGATATCATAAACTGGAGTCACAGTGAATACATCAGGATAATTGTACCTCTCCACTCCCGATCGATCACGACCAATTACCTGATCTGGATACACCTGTCACCAGTATCAATTTTATTGATATTCTTCCACACAATGATGAGTTGCTAAATGTTGCATGGCTACCTACTAATGAATCAGATGACTTATTCATCGATGACGAGAATGTCTTAGGAATTCAAAATTGCCCAGAAGAGGTGGACATTTCTGATATTCAGATCCTCAATTATATGGAGGCACTCCCACTTAGGACCTATCCGCAACATGCTTCCAAGGTGGAACTAGTTGCCAAGGTTGCAATTGAAAAGCCTGAGACAAAATTCTACCGTCCCAAATGCCCACACTACCCATGGGATCTCCGTGAGGAGGAGACTATCTTTCAAATTGATGACGAGATCCTCCATGACATACCAACCGTCCCTCATCCACACACCTCTCCACCACCGAAACCTCAACCACATGGTCATACTATGAAAGATAAAATGAACAAACCACATCAAATTCAACCGCCGGGTGACCTCACCATTGTTAGGGAAGTTCCTGAGATTGCCTCTAGTCCTACACCGGCTCTCGAACATTCCCAAGCCCCATCCCGACAAGAGAAAGACAAGGCCCCCCTCGAATCTCCATCCCATGATGTTCCTGCATACTTCAAGGACTATACGATCGAGGATGTCACGATCCAATTACCCCAAGCTCAACGTGAGCCAACTGGTAACTCACCCTAAGAAGGCCCTGCACAAATCATAGCCCTTTCTCTAAGTGAGCCAAATAAAATCAACGAATATCTTGTCCACGTCGGAGCTCATCTCAATCGCGAACAACATAGACGGCTTGAAAAGCTCCTGCGAAAATATCGGCATGTCTTTGCCTGGATCTATAAAGACATGAAAGGCGTCTCACCCCAAGTAGTTGTGCATCGTATCCCGCTTAAACCGGGTGCGAGGCCCACTGCTAGTCGTCCATACAGATGTAATCCCATCTATAAGGTCAAGATCAAAGGAGAATTACAACGCCTCTTAGATGCGGGATTTATCTATGAAATTGAGTATACTGAGTGGGTCTCCCCAATTGTCATTGTTCCCAATAAAAATGGAGAACTCCGAATCTGTGTCGATTTTAAGAAACTTAACGCCATCACTGAACGTGATCATTTTCCATTACCTTTTGGAGAATCCATCTTAGAAAATCTAGCAGGAGATGAGGCTTACTCCTTCTTAGATGGCTTTAGCGGATACAACATGATCCAAATCGCTGAAGAAGATCAACATTTAAAAAGGACTACCCAATCCGTTTTCTTAGTCAACAATTGATACTTGCTGAAGTCAATTATACCACTACCGAACGTGAAGCCTTGGCAATGGTATATGTGGTTCAGAAGTTTTGCCATTATCTTCTAGGAAGAGTCTTTGCGTTCTTCACTGATCATCAAGCACTGTTGTATCTCATTAACAAGACCTTCACCACAGGCCGTATTACTAGATGGATTCTATTACTGCGAGAATTTGAGTTTAGGATCGTGGTTCGTAAGGGAGTTCAGCATTTTCTAGCAGACCATCTATCTCGAATCCCTAACCTTCCTACCCCTGATCAAGGCGTCAACGATAATTTACCAGATGCAATCCTTTTCCAAGTTGACTCTACACCTGTATGGGCTAAGGAAATCACAGAATATTTAACTTCAGACAGATGGATCCTTCTTTTTCTAAACTTGAACAACGTGCGTTGGTCCTCAAAACTCAACCTTATATGTTAATTGCAGGAAACTCTACAAGCAGGTGTTATATGGAATTATCCGATGATGTCTTACTGAAGGTGAAACACCCTCTGTAATTTCCCTCACTCATGAAGGTATTGGTGCAGGCCATCTCTCTTCTGAAACAACTGCTAAGAAAATCCTCTTGGCTGGTTTTTGGTGGCCAACACTCTTCAAGGATACGCACAATTACACTAAGGCTTGTGATGTCTGCCAACGCACAAAACACTTTCAAAAAATAGACTACATGCCTTTACACCCCTTAACCATTGCTCAAGCTTTCCAGAAATGGGGAATTGATTATGTCGGACCTATTAGTCCTGCTGCTCGACACACACAATCTCGTTGCATCATAGTAGCTATGGACTATTGCACCAAATGGGCTGAAGCAAGAACTGTTCGCAATGCTGACGCTCGTTCTACCGCCAAATTTCTCTATGAATAGGTTATAGTTCGTTTCAGATGTCCTCTAGAGCTTATCAGTGATAGGGGTACACGTTTCCTTAACTCTGTCATAGCAGATCTTCTTTCCAAATCTTTTGTGGTACATCGCAAAAGTTCCCCATACTATCCACGCCGCAATGGTCAAGCAGAATCCACCAATATAATCCTATGTGGAATTCTCACCAAAACCGTCGAATCCAGCCAATCTGATTGGGAACTCAAACTCCATGCTGCTCTCTGGGCTTATCGCACCACCCCGAAGCGAGCTACAGGCTTAACCCCTTTCCAGCTCACATATGGCCAAGAAGTCGTTATGCCTGTGGAATTCCATATCCCCTCCCTTCGAGTAGCCTATAACCTTGAGCTCGATACTCACCAGAATCTAGCAAACAGGTTATTCCATCTGGAGCAACTCTGTGAAACACGACGGATCAGCATCCATGCTCAACAAGTCCACAAACAACGACAAAAAATATGGCATGATCAATCAGTGAAACTTAGAGACTTCTAGGTTGGAGATAAGGTCCTGCTATACCAGGCCAAAGCCTTCAAAGACAAACTGAAATTTTCTGACCAAGGACCTTACGTCATTAAAGAAATCTTTGCCTTTGGATATGTACAACTCCAAACCCTTCAAGGCGATATCCTCGACATTGTGGTCAATGGCAGCTGACTGAGAAAGTACAATGAACCCTGTTTTTATCGTGATATGTATTAGTTGTTTCCTACTATTTTTCTTTATTTTTTATTGTCTGCCTGCCATTTCGACAATATTTTTTGCTGTGCTTTCTTGTTCAAACCATCAAGATACTATCAGATCTGGTATATCAACAGTCTTCTCTGAGAAAACCACAAAAGTCATTAGTTTCAGAAGAAATTTTTTTCACAACATCTTAGATAAAATTTGCATGACCTCTTTTCTATAGAGCACGATTCATTTTTGGCCTCCGCGAATTCTGTCTCAGATAAATTTTTTTTAAAAAAAATAGAAAAATGTAGTTTATTCATCAGATATCCAACGACGAGATCGCCATCCATCTCGTCACGGATCCCCACCTATGGGCCGGCTCAGAAATCCTCGTCACCATGGTCGAAGTGCATACTGCCAAGATGGATTGCATACCACTGAGCGACCTCTTTTCTTTGAACCTCACCACAGATGATCCCACTCAAAATTACAAGTGGGCTGAGAAGGTAACAGAGAAGCTGTGCGGAGCTCTCAAAGCCAGAAAACCAACTACCAAATGTGGGTATCTCCTCCACATGTTGGTCACCAAACAGTTGGGGTCTCGGACAGCGGCGGCCATCAAGGAGCTGGATGATCTCTATGCAATCACAAAAAAGCGAGCCACCCCCCAACTGACAACAGAACCGGTCTCACCAGCCCCACCTACTAAGAAGCAGAAAGGAAAGGCGATCAGCATAGAAGCCGATATCCCTCATGACATTCTCTCCAGTGACATCGGGGTGGAATATGCTGAATCTGGAGGGAGCTTTAAACCATCTCAGGTCCCAAAGGAGGTCCTAGAGCAGCAGGTGACCTTACTTCACCAGGCCCAGCAACGCAGACAAGCAGTAGCAGTAGCAGCAGGCAGCTCCGGGATGGCAGACACTTCACGCCCATAGAACCAAGCAAGGAGTTGCGCGTCTCTCAGGAGTTTGCAAAGAAATAACCAACAACAAGAGAGCGAGGTGACTACATACTGCTAGATTTGGACCACTGTCAAACACATAAGGCAACAGTCAAACTCTTGGATCCACAACCTCTCTGGCATCATCAGCTCTTCCTGCAAAGTAAGACCTCAATGACACGATATATCAAAGCTCCCTCCTACATGCGCACAAATCCTTATTACTATCCAGTAGCAAGGCGAGAACCGTTTCTTGTCACCAAGGTGAAGAACAAAATCTTTTGGCCTAAGCTCACAGGCGTAGATACTAGCAACTTAGCCGAAGACATGGTCACCAACTGCCGAGTACTCTACCAGAAGCACCATGGCAATCCTGATCGTGACGTCAAATATTTTGCGGATAATTGCGGCCTGGTGGCATTTCTGGCAGAACACAGAGGTTTTTGGGATCGAGGGTTACCCCCAATCACCCTTGATATCAATAAACCCTTGCGAACGCAAGACAACCATATCAATATAGCAAGGCTCTATTATCGCGCTGCACTCACTTCCGCCCTGCACGTTGATATGGTGGAGCTATGGAAAACTCATAACTTTCTACAGGGTATGCTCCATTATTACAAACCCATGCCCTTCTTGAACAAATTACGGTGGCAAATGATGGAGGGCATCGGCATGACCATCTACCACTCCCGACAGCAACAGTCTCGCCTCCAAGAAGCACAAAAGATCCAGGACGAAAAGGCATCGATTGGTGTGAGACCACCAATCCAATAAGGAGGGGGGTAATGTTAGCAACTGTGCTAACACGGAGAAAATAAAGAAAGAAATAAAACTCCGTGACATGTGTTTTGTAAGTCCACGTATGAGTATCTGTCAATAGACTTCAACCATGGCATGTGTTTTGTAAGTCCATGAGTAGAAGCTTAGATAATAATAAAATAGCTTAAACTTAGATTTAGAACTTAGACTTAGGAAACTTAAGATTAAAAATATTTTATCTTAAGTTTTCCTAAGTTAAGAAACTTTGAAGTTCTAAATCCTAAGTTAGAAGTTCTAGAAAGGCTAGAACAGATTAGTCCCATAAGTTAGTAGACACTTATGGAAGACCCTCCTTGCCATAAAAGGAGAGGTATTTGCATTGTAAACAACACTTTGTGATTAAGGCAAAATTACTATTGTGATTATCTTGCATTTCATTGTGTTCCCATTGGAAGGTGCATAGCTTGAGGGAAGGTGCTTGGGCCTCCTCTTGCCTCCTTTCATTAGCATTTAATTGTGGCATGGTTTTATTTGTTATTTGCTTAGTTTAGCCGCAATTCTTATTATCTCCCTTTGGGTGTTATGTAGGATTTAGCAATCTTGCTAGTTGGGTTTGCTTAGCAAGGATTTTTATTGTTGTTGTTATTACTTAGCTTTATTTCCGTTTCGGGCATTCCTGTTGATTCTTCCCATATTTCCGTTGAAGCTTGTTGTAGAAACTTAAAAAGTGGACGAATCTCTACATCCCTATACTACACCCATAAGTAGATCTAGCCACCGCACACACTAGAAATACATCCAACACTTCAGAATTCTTGTCTGCAGCTTTTGATTCATTTATAGACATATCAACTTCCGCATTGCAGACATCGAAGAATTCTTCTTCGTCATCTGATAAATCATTATTCTCATAGCATTCGAAATAATTAGGTTCGATGTCTGATGCATTAGAGAAAATATTAAGGGCATAAAAAGAATCTTCAAAAGTAAAACTGGTGTCGGACATAGGAGTTTCGCCTTCATATCGGTCACGACTCCAGGTAATAATCTGTTATGCTGGCTTTCCACGGTTATTAGTCTCGCCAGTTCGGAATTTTAGTTCTCTGGACTTCCAATATACACTTGCATTAGACTAATAAATCCAAGGTCGTCCAATTAAAACGGAGTAAGAAGACAAACCAAGTGGTTTGATAACAATAAAGTTCATCGTAAAAGGCTTGGCTTGAATATATACAGTCATGTCCTTTAGTTTGCCAACAGGTTTTCTTTGTGTTGAATCAGTCAACTTGATATTTCATTGAGTTGGTTGAATGTCGGTCAAACCAAGGCATGAGCAGTGTCTTCAGTTATAATATTCACACTCAAACTAGAGTCAATCGGCACATTTTCAATTAAGCATCTAGCAGCAGTAACATCGATTTTTGGTGAGCCAAGGTCTCCCAGATCAATAGATAAGACACCAACATCTGGTAGAGAAATTCGTTTCTTCTTCTTAGGGACAGAGAGACCTTTTAACTATTTTTGGTAATAAGTGTTGTCTCCCAGCAATTGTTCGAAAGTTATATTGGGGCAAAGAGAACCTATATCAATTGCAATGTCATAGTCTTTCGTCTTCGCTTTCGAAATAGGCTTGTCAATCGTGGTGTCCGAATGTTTGGTCTTCGTGATTTCAACATCCCCTTCCCCTTTTGTGAACATGGCTTTGTCACCATCATGTGCAACATGTAGTCCTTCCTATAGTCCTCAGCCATTAGAACTCCTTAATAATCTTCAATGGGGAGGCTAACCCAAGATAGCTTAAGATTGTACTAGGTTAGCATAATCATAACAATCTCTCCCTCCTTAACGCCATGCCTAATGCAAGACAATAGTATTCAAACAAAGGATTGCGTATTCTCTCCTCTCTTTTGATAGGATTGAAAGAACAAACTTTTAAGATTCAACATTCCTAATGTGTTTGCTAAGTTAGATTAACCCCTCGACTTTCCTACTCTTTGCACCTAACTAACCAGCTATCTAACCATATGCAAGAATAAAGCAAAATCAATTAACTAGCAAGCATGAGATAATGGAAAAACATAACAATGATATATATATATATATATATATATATATATATATATATATATATATATAGTGAGGTGAAAGGATGTACGGGTCCTCAAATGGGCATAATCTCCTTCTTCTATAGGAACATGAAAAGTGAGTACAAGAGGTGCCTTTTTATTCTTGGAAAAGGCCCTGTCCCTTCTCTTTGATTGGTTACTTCATAATGGCAAGGATTCTAATCCAAGCCCTACTAGAAATCTAATGGTTCTAGTGTAGTGAAACTCAAGTCCGTAAACCAAAAAGGCTGCAATAAAAGGCTGGAAAGAAGTAACATTTCAAAGAGGTTATCATACCGCTACTTCGCGTAGCACCCCAATTTGTGCTTGACCTGATTTAAAGTGGAAAACCACAGCTGCTTAGAAAACCATTAACTTTTTGATTGGCATGATTCCATATCTTGCCTCCCCTAAAGCATTAGAGGTCAATTTTTCTATGGTGATTACACTAAAGTTTGAAAGTCACACGTCCCTTACCTGCCCTCAAGCTTTTCAAACAAGAACTTTGCAAGTCATCAACAATATTGCTCCCTGGGGATAGGTACACCACAATTGAGGGTAAAAGAGAAAGGGATGACTACAAAGTTCCATACACATCCAAATATGGACCACACACCTATAGCCACTTACCATACATTCTTGTACATGGCTCCCTTTTGCTCCTAATTCTCAGCGTGTAGAGCAATGTTTGAGGAATCTCCTTGAACTTTTCCTTCAATATATTCCCTACATCTTCTAAGGTACGTGGGTTTTTGAAAAATGTTGCCTTCTAAAATCCTACAAGTATTAAAAGTTGTCATTAATTAGTAGCTACACTCTTTTTGGAAACATATGTTCTTACTATTCTAAATTGTGCATATCCTAATAAAAAATATCACAAAATTTTCAAAAATTGTCGATATCCAACTATTTTATTGCAACAACTTGGCTATCCCAACAATAATTTTTATGGTGAAGCTTGTTATAAATCTATAAATTAGCCATGCATTGATTTACATGTAACTTTTAACAAGAATTGTGAGAAAAGTCCAACAACCAAATATAACTTCACAATTTTGAGATCTAATCTAATTTTTTACATTATTATGACAATCTATTTGAATCCAGAGGTTTAAAATCTCACATATATTTTACTAGTCATAAAATCACTTTTTTGTTTTTTAGAAAGCAAATGGTGTGGCCTCCCAAGAGCTGAATCTCTATGCCTATTTTTTTAAAAAAAATTGACATGCACCTTCGGCTGAAAGGTGCATGTTAACAAGACAAAAGAAGGTTAAAAAACAGTTAAAAATCATTTTCATGTTAGGGAAGATCCGTTTCCTTGGCCACCATTGGCAGGGCCTTAAAAGTTAATGCCATGGCTGTCATTAGAAGGCCCTTCCCCAATAGAAAGGGGACCTCTAGTAGTGGATCCCCCCGGCCCAAATAAAATTTCCTAGAGAACAAAAAAGAGTGACAAATTATTTTTTGTTAGAAAATTTTGGCGATTTTATTTCTTGGACTTTGCCGGTTTCCAGGAACGCTGTTAGTAGTAGTAGGGTAGGGTTAGAAAAGCAGCGGCACATCAACACCCGCCCGCCTCCTTCGGATCTGCTTCGCCTTTGCCTACCCATTCTCGGATCTTCACCATTGCTACCAAAGTAAAGCTTGATCACATTCAAATTTCGTTTTTGCTTTGGTTGAATCAATTCTCACCGTTTCATGTTATTTCTGTAATGTATATATTGTTGAAATGGTTGTTTGTGTGGTTTGAGTGGCAGAAGGGGGGAAAGTTGGAGTTGATTTCGTACATGTTATGTTGCTTTTGGGTTGATCTTATATCTAGCGAATTGTTGTTTCTGATTGGCAACAGGAGGGATAATGATGGAGCCTTCTCCAACAAATTTGGCCATAAACCCGTGCAAACTGGAAGATGGGCATTCTAAGATAGAGTCCCATGATGATGGTGATGATACCACCAATGCAAATCAAACCCCTACCCAGCAGCCTCCTCAACCTTTGGAGTCATTGCTGGGCGCAGCCATACCCCCTTTTCTATCCAAAACATATGATATGGTTGAGGATCCGCTTACTGACCCCATAGTTTCATGGAGCAGCAGTAACAATAGCTTCATTGTCTGGAATCCTCCTGAGTTTTCTAAGTCCTTGCTGCCCAAGTTTTTCAAGCATAACAACTTCTCAAGCTTTGTGCGGCAGCTCAACACTTATGTGAGTTTAGGGTTTACAATTTTGCTTCAGTTGGTTGGATTCTGGGATTAAATTGTGCTTCAGTTTGTTGGTTCCTTAGATCAGGTTGTGCTACAGTTGTTGGGTCTTTAGAACAGATTGTGATTCATTCACTTTAGTAACTTCGCTTCGGTCACTTGGCTCCTTAGATCAAAATTTTGCTACAATTTGCTGGGTTCTCAGATTAAATTCTGCTGCTGAGAATTCTGCTCTAATGTCATGACATATTGTGGGGATTTAAGCAGGGTTTCAGGAAGGTGGATCCAGATAGATGGGAGTTTGCTGCAGAAGGGTTTCTTCGTGGGCAGAAGCATTTGCTGAGAACACTTCATCGGCGCAAGCCTGTAGCACAAAGCCAGGCGCAACAGCAGCCAGCGCCGAGCTCATCCCAGGGCATCTGTGTGGAGGTGGGCAAATTTGGTGGGCTAGAAGGAGAGATACAGCAGTTGAAGAGAGACAAAAATGTGTTAATGCAGGAGCTGGTTAGAATGCGACAGCAGCAGCAAATGACCGAACAAAATATGAAAGCAATTGGCCAGCGGTTGCTTGTGACAGAACAAAGACAACAACAAATTATGTCCTTTTTGGCAAAAGCTATGCAGAGCCCATCCTTTTTTGCACACCTTGTTAAACAAAATGACACCAACAAGCGCCTCGAAGGAGCGAGGAAGAAAAAACGGAGATTGCCCAAGGAAGATTTTGAAGCTGAGAAAGGAGCTTCAGCTTTGTCATCTTCGGAAGGTCAAATTGTCAAGTACCAGGGCATCGATCCAGCGCAATCCATGCTCATTGAAATCTTGAGCGGTTTGAAGCCACAACCCATTGATGCGCCTTCTGCCTCTCTGGAAGAATTTCTGCAAAAGTTGGGACAGCAGGAGCATGGAGAACCAGGAGATGAGAATAGCACATCTGGTTCTGAAGCAAATCTTATCAGTAATGAAAGTGCAGTATCTTCAGGGGTGGTGGGGGATGTGCAGATTCCTATCAAAAGTGACGATTCCATTCTTTCTAGCTTGACAATTGGCGATAGCGAATTAGGAATTCCAGCTTTGCAAACTATCTCTAACCCCTTAGACCCAAATCTCGAGGAGATTGACCCCATGCCCTTGGAACTGGGGGTAACTATTGGCGCACAACCTGAGTTTCAACAGCAGATAAGCGGAAATCTGGATGGCTTTTTAGATGAGAGCAATATGAACGATTTCTCCTGGGAGCAATTTCTTGATGGCATCTTAGACTCGGGGAAACTTGAAGTAGATTCTGAGGATGCAAAATCTTCTGATAGTGGCATTGCCATGCAGGAGGAACCAGTGGGCTTGTCTGGAGTCGCCCCTAGTAAATTTTGGAATCACAACTCTAGCATTGATCAGCTTGCTGAACAGATAGAGCTACTAGGACCTACATCTACAAATAGCTGATCAACGATACCTTAGTTGACCATGAACCTTCAAACAATAGGCTTGAATGTTAGCTGTTTGAACGTTTGAACGGTGAATAGAAGGAAAGGTGTCTTATTTTTAAAGGATGAACATGATTCTATCCTGCGAGGAGTACTTTTTGTCCTTGAGGACGTTCCATCACAATGAGTTCTGATCTTCCCATATTCTGCAGATGAAGCATTTTGTTTGGGCTTGCTTGAATGAATTTCTTTGCCTGCTAGCTTATATATCTTTTCATTCTAATGTTTGACAAGTGGCTGCATTCTGGCTTTATTAGTGCAGTTCTTTAGGATGGCGAGAAAACATTTTGGACCTACATGTGCTGTTCATGTCACATTCTTAAACGCTGCTTCAAAATCAGGTTAGTCCCAAATTTTTTCATTGTTGTTGCAAGCCCTTTATTTGTTTGGGCATTTATATGAGGGAACACACCTGCACATAGGTGACATCTTGTCGTCAGTTTATTTTTGCTGTTTTGCCAAGGTACACCACACAGGGAGGCCAGCTACTGACTAGAAACTCGAAGCATTTACATGTACAAGGGCCAAGGCCAATAGACTACTTATTCACTATCAAGATTTGGAGCATAAGCGCTCCAGATGTCCCTTCGTTCCACCTCCAGCATCCATTTAGTAGTGACACCCTTATCCAACTTGGCTACGGTTGTGGACTAGTAATTAGTTAGTGACAACCCCGTAGACATTATATAGCGGATCATTTCATCTCTTTGAGGCAATTCCATTTCAGTATAGGGAAATATGTCTTACACATTAACTTCAGCAGGAATATGTGAAGTACTTGAAATATCATAAATAATCGACTGATACCATTCCATGGAGGATATCTGGACATGATATATCAATCTTCCTAGGTATAAGCATGTACTTGCTAAAGTGTGATCAACTTGTCATAGCTGGAGAACACGCAAACAATGCAATCTTCCCTAAAGCCTTATTGTTTACAAGCCTGGATTTTATGCCACTTATTAAGTAGGTAGCTAAGTAGGTGTTGAAGGCAGGAGAAAAATTGTCAGCTTCCATTCAATGTTTGTTACTGGGTGAGGCTAAGTGAATGTTCAGCATGCAGAAAGTTATCCAGATTATCAATTGCACGAGTTCTATATGCAGATTTGCTAACCCAATCGCTGCTTATTGAGGACAATCCCTTTTAGATATCTGGTTCCCAAATGTCATTTGTAATTTATAGGATTGTGGTGTTAGTCATTGTATTACCCATCTCCCATCTGTATCTCTATTTACCATCACCATTGATGTCAAAGTTTTATCATGATCTAGTGTCTTGATTTCATAAAATCTTGAAATTCTGTTTCCTCTAAAGAGTAGCAACTTTATTTTGATTTTTTGATTCGGATAGTCTTGACTTGAATTTTTTAATTGTGGTCTTGATGTTGGTATATCATGTTCTTGTTGTGAATGTTTAAAAATTATAGCAATAGTGCCAATGAACATGGATTAGGTTTTGAAGTAAGGGATGGTTATTGCATGCAAATGCAACTCTTTTAGGGTAGGTCATTAATGATTCAAAAGAGAACCTTTGGCATTTACAATTGTGTAAAGCCCTAGCCCATATCAACCTTTTATCTCCATATTTGAAACCTCCAAGTTGCCACTCATGGTCAAGGTGACAAGCCCAAGAAGTGAGATGTCGGCAATGGTCTTCAAGAGGATAGGTTGATGCAAATTGACGAAGCAACACTTAGAGGATACATGACAATACTACAATTACTTCCATAGTTGTAGTGAATCACAAAAAAGAAATTTAGTTCATTTTTTTACTTCTTTATTTTTGCTGTTTTTGTACAAAAGAAATCGAAGTTATGCAGCTATTCATGTCACTCCAAAGAAAGCATTTGCTATGATTCAGTAGGTTTGATGTGGTTCAATACGGTTTGCTCTCGTTCAATAGAGTCTGGTACGGTTTATTAGGATTTGATATGGTTTAGTAAAGTTCGTCGTGGTTCACTCAGGTTCAGTAAGTATGGTTCGGTACGCATTAGGTTTTGATGTCAGTTGGGTCATAACTTTTGCATGTAGATTTATGCAAGTTGATGGTGGGTGGGTCAAGTTTACTGCATATGTAGTTCATTTTATATGAACGAGATCTGACCTAACTGCCCAGAACTGGAACTAAGAGTACTAGAAACCCATTTTTGCTCTTCCTACTGATACTCATATTGCATGTATTTCAATTTTTTTTTTGGCAAATCATCAATCTCTTGAACCCCCAGCAAATTGCGATTCTAGATTCACCCACGCATGCATGCTTGCTTCTAAATCAAAAGTAAGCTTATCTATTGTTCCAACAGATTATGCCCAGTCACAATTCTAGATTCATCCGTGAATGTATGTTTGCTTCTAAATCGAAAGTAAGGATTATGCCACCACTTTGCTTCATAATAGGGGGTGATTAGGTTACTCCATCAACTTATGCCTTAATTTATAGATATGTTATCTGGAGGAAGGTGAGTTAACTCTAGAATAGTTAGTTAATTTTTATGAACATTGCTCGACTAGTTTTTCAAACGGTTGAATATTATTGATGATATTTAGGACAAAATTTGAATGAATGATATGTGCTTTGTTCAATTGGATAATATTTATTGCTTTGAGCTCCTCGATCAAGAAAAGTAGTTATATTTAGAGTTCCTTACAATCATTTATTGTGTATGTAGAAGCTGCAATTTGTTGTCTTCCTAAAAGACGGATTTTTTAAGGACATGATATTATTGTTCCAACATGATATGCAATGATTCGTTTAGTTACATGTATGAAGCTCACCCCCCCCCACCCATTCACTACTTTCACTTTGGGTTGCTATCATTTGTCTCGTCGTAATGTAGTCTAACAGAGAAACTATCATCATCACAAAATTGTGGAGCATCGTTTTCAATGAAGAGAAAAAACCATATGAAACCAAAAAATTTGTTGCATTGATTTGAGTTAGTAGATTACAATTAACATGATTACTTAGCATAAATGATGCCCAATTGATACAAGCAATCAAAAGACGTAGTCAATGGAGGAGATATGGGATGATTTAGTTGCCTTGAATATTTCGGAAATAGTTTTCATTGGAACATTCTACTGATTTACAAGCTTTACTCGAGCAACTTGAGCAAAATGGAGTTGAAGTTAATGATGTGAAAAATATTATGATCATATCTCTTAGTGCTTTAGCAGTGTTATCGCAACAATGAATGTGCGATCCATTTCAAACATATCTATACAAAAGGAACTATCAAAAGCAAAATTTTATTAGAGAAAAACTAATGTTTAATAAAAAGAAAAAAATAAGTGTACTTTTTTTTGGAAATTTTAACCATGCAACTAATGAATGTCTGAAGAATGTCTAGTGTGGAAGCCTCCACAACATGAACAATCAACAATACTCAAGTAGCTGGAGATGAAAAGTGTAGTTGCAAAAGGAGAATCTTGAAGAATGATTATAGGGAACTCTTCAGAGTGTCATAGAGAAGGATACAACATTCAATTTGGAAGTATATTTGGCATAATAATTAAGTCAATGCATATCATAATAAAAATTCATAGATACAAAAGAGGTGGATAACATGGTGACCAAGAAAAAGAGAAATGTCACAAAAACTCTTTTTTTTTATAATTTATAAATTTTTTTGTTTAAAAAATGCCAAAATCTAAAATACTTCATAAAAATGTATTGTAATATTAAAAAAATATCCTATTTTGTTAGAAATTGTAATCATCCTAAAAAAATTAACTAATAGATTATTATTAAGAATTTCAAATTAGCATATATTTGAAATAAATCAGTTTAAAAAAAATCATTAGTCACACAAATAAAAGTTTTATGTTTACTTATTTGAACTATTATTTTGAAACAAATATTATAAGATTTTCTAACTTTGTAAATAAAATTGCTTGTATTAAAAATAAATATTCTTAAAATTTTAGCATAAATTTAAATCAGTTTTTTTTAATAATTTCTATAACTGATAAATTACAAGGAATCTAACTAAACATTGAAACATAATAAAACAAATCACGATTGCAAAATAAATTGCCTAAAAATAACCAAGAATATATGAATTGTGAGAAAATATAAACTTTTTTGAAAAGAGATAATTGTTAGTATTGTATCCAAAAAATCTATTTTGTTTACGTATTTCAAAAAATTAAAAATGCTTAAATCTATGACAATCCTCACTTTTTTGAGTATGAATTTAACAATTTTATATATTCATAAAATTGAAAATGCCATATAATCTTAACATTATTATTCATAAAAGAATAACATTGCAAGGGACTACTTAAAAGATTTTTTTTTGTTAAGAATAATTTTAAAAAATTTAATATAATCTTAAAAATTTCAAGACACAATTTTAAGAAATATAAATATAATGTTTATAATAGTAAAATAAAATAAAATACAATACTCCCAAAAATGTCAATATCATTAATGTCTTTTTGTTTTTTTGGAGGAGTCTCAATAGAAATAGTGGCAACCTCCTCCACTACCTCCTCAACAGTTAAAATATTGTAATCTTGGACTAAGACATCAACAATTTCTCTCTGTCACCAACTTTCCCAATAGCGGGAGGTTGTGGTTCCTTCGATAGGGGAATGACAAAGTCTTCGTCATCTATACACTTACTTTCCTCTGCCAACTCATCCGACAAAACTGACAAAGATTTTATTTGCATTTTTACAAATTCTATGAAACTCGAATCTAAATCTACAACATGTTTTCCTTTCTTAACAGCACATGCGCTAGTAGTACTGCTATTAGTAAATAAATCTAACACCCAATTCGTTGGGTGTGAAAAAATTTCAATTGAATGATTGATTAATTGTTGTGGCTTTTGATAGGGACAAGCCATAGAGCTCGTCATAGGATTTTTGAGCTTCTTTGTAATTGTTGGATATTGGGAACAAGTTGTCAAAATATGTCAGCCCAGTGGTGTTGTAGTGTAACATCGAGTGCTCGTCATTTAATGAATAATAACCGATGGTATGTATTCTATTTTTGCAAAGCTGTGCACCACTCGAGTTTCTAACATTGGGCTTGTACCTATAGAAGGACAACAAATATCATTTTAGAAAACAAGTAACAAACATTATGATAATACAAACACAAAACTGATGCTAATCATAGAATACCTCAAAATCAAAATGTAAAATAAATTATTGAAATTAAAAACTTACCACACAACATTATCTATTCCAGCATTGCAAAAAGTCAAAAGAGCTTTCTAAACCGAAGCAAATTGCCAACTTGAATAGAAAACAACCACCCTCCAAATAGGAAAGGTTGTAACCTTGAAAAAACTTTGAATGACATCGTGGATTTCAACGAAGAATGATCATTTAACGATTCCTTCATTTGAAATCCATAGGAAATACATGCAATACACAGTGTAGAGGGCCTTTTCTTCAAGAATTTGGCAATTTCTCTACAATCACATTCATCTATCATGTAAAAACATGACAGATCATCGACACTTTTAGGGAGGTAGGTCTCTATTTGATCCTCCTCCACAACAGTCTCACCCTATACCAATCCCTCTCTGTCTTTCTTCACTATCTTAGTCTTAAGAAGATCTCTTTTACATTGCTCTGGAAGGACTTTATTCTTCTTATCTTCAGCGGTTTGAAATAAGAAAGAGCTTAGCATGAGAAAAATAAACTAGAAAACTCAATTAAGTGAAAACAACTATGAAATTCTAATCGTAGACATGAGTAAAGTGAATACCATAAAATATGTTTTTTATTTTTTTAAAAAGAAGGCTCGCATGCTAGCCATTTTAAATAGCTTGTAGCACCTAAAAATTATTTGCAATCACAATTCTTTTTAATGGTCTAAGACACTTCGAACGGGGAAATGTCCGAAGTTATCTCCACATTTTAGCGGTCCTTTCAAAGTTCTTAACAAGATTGGTAGGGCTGCTTATAGACTAGAACTCCCTGTTGGAACTAAGGTTCATCCTGTATACCATGTTAGTCGTTTAAAGGAATGACTTGGTGGGAAAGATGACCTGATTCCTATAGATAATCTAGTTGTATTGGAAGATTTGACTGCTTTTGTACCCCCTTATGAACCGGAAAGGATCATGGATACTCGACGACATCAGCTGAGAAATCGTTTGTTTTTTGAACATCTTATTCGTTGGAAAGGTATGTCAAATGATGAGAACACCTGGGAGAAGGAGGATGATTTAAGACTTCGATTCCCTAGTTTCTTTCCATAGAAGGAAAATTTTTTTTTTTTTTGGGGGGGGGGGGGGGGGGGGGGGGATCTATGTCTATATAGTGGTGGGGATTCTCTCTTTCCATTCACTCAGTCTACCCGGGAGTTGGTGGATAGAGAGCACGTGCATTAGCCAGGATGTATCTCCAGGCCAGGCGTCGATGATCCTAGGGAGTTGTAACACTCTCATTTTCTGTATAGATAGATTTTATAGGTCCATCATAAGATAAGAGAGAAGAAAAAAACTCCCTTTTGCTAGTCATGTGTGAACTAGATTCTGAATCAATCCACCAAGGATCTTCTTCTTTGAAGCTTGTTGAAGAAAATATGGACATCATGAGCTATCCATCCTTTCTTGCATTTGACTCCTTCTTGACTCCTCGGCCATGAGTGTGCCTTGAAGTTTCTCAAGTATGGGTAGCTTACCCATAATTGCATATCCCTCAATCAAATTTTCAAATTCAAAGCTTAGTCCATTCAAGATAAGTTGAACAAGCTCTTCATCCTTGACAGGATCACCTATGATGGCTAGTTCCTTGTTAAATTTTTTCACTCTTAAGACAAAAGTATGTGCACTCTTTCCTTTATATTGATAGCTTCTATAGATTTGATTCTTCAAAGCTAACATCCTTGTTTGGTTCTTGGATTCATAGACCTTTTGCAAAGTCTCCCAAGCATCTTGATCCGAAGTGCAATCTCCTACCTCTCTTAAGAGTTCATTAACAACATTCATTTTTATACGATGTAGTGCAATATTGCACCTCTTGTTGTATTTGGCTTTCTCTCGAAGGTGACCTTGCCATTTAGAATATCCATTAGATCTTGCATGATCATGATGGATTCCATTCTAACTTTTCATATGGAATAGTTAGTTTTGTTAAGCCTTTCATTAGTGTCCAAAAGTAATGCATTTAGAGATGCCATTTCTTCTCCTAATCAAGGACTTCACCAATCTCCAATGGAATTGACTCACTTTGAGTTCTAGAATCAATGCTAGATGCTAAGAACTCAACAAATTATCAACATAGAGAGCAATTGCACCAATATGAGAGGAAAATCATTGAAATTGCTTGATTTATTTTGGTGAGAGATCGTCACCTATATATACATGATCCGTCACGAGTTTGAGCAGGTATGAGCAGCCCTAACCCTATCCCTAATGCTAATTTAGGTGGGTCTTGCATCCCTACCAAGTTAGGGTTGGAATCATAGAGATCCCTCAACAATGTAAAAGCTACCAAAAATAGCTCCTATTTTTTTCTCTCTTGTTTCTAAGCATGATTTAGATTCATTCCAAAGGTTCTATCACTTAGGTAAACTTGATAACATCCTTATGAATGGAATCCTATGCTATTTGGCAAGTGTGACATGCCACATCATGACCATTTGGCTATATACAAGTCATATGACCAAAATTAGTCAAGCTAGAATTGTGAATTTTTAACATATGTCTTTGATTACTTGATGGTTGAGGAATTCGGATAGCTCACATTTTGATTAAAAATTAAGTTTGAAGAATATTCTTAAAATCTAGTATTTTCCAAGTGGAGAAGATTTTAGAATGATTCTTATATATTTTTCGAGTTGTGTATTAGACATAAATTCTAGTATCCTATAAGAATTAAGTATAGTATGGGATTCTAGAAAATTATGATTGATGAATCATAAGAATCTATCTATTTGTGATTGACGAATCATAAATGGATACTTGATCAGAGGATAATTAGGAAATGTATTGATTCTTAAGAATGTTGAGTAGTTGCCAGTCTACTAAATGAGTTGAGATTCATATCAGCATTTTGGAAAGTGTGAATCATTCACAAAATTTTGCTCTAAATCCTATAGTAATTAAAATAATGGAAGGATCTAGATCATTTTAAAGACTTCTCCCATGTCAATAATCTTAACTTTCAATCTCAGTCTACAACTTGGATGCGCTTGCAATATTGGAGGAGTTGGTAGCATTCCCCTTTGCTTAGGATCCTCCAAAAGGATAAACATAGAAGGTGTTTTGTACATTCCTACTATAACAAAGAATTTGTTAAGTGTTGGCCAAATGCTAGACAATGGTTTCAATATTGATTTTGCTTCAAATGAATGTTTCATCAAGAAGAAGGGTAAGATAGTGGCTAAAGGCACTAGACTTGGCAAACTTTACAAGTTGAATGCATTTGTAGATGCAAATATTGTCATGTTGGCCGAGAAGAGCAAGATGTCTACTTTCACTTTATGGCACAAAAGACTTGGGCATATCAACTCGGGTTCCATGGAGGCTATGATCAAGGGGGAGTATGCTTTAGGGTCTATTGAGAAGGAAGACAAGGTTTTTGAAGCATGTGCTTTATCCAAGCCACATAAGAAGGTGTTCCCTAACTCCATCACAAACTCATTCCATCCTCTTGAACTCATACACTCAGATGTGCACATTGCAAGCACCAAATCTAATGGAAGTTCATCCATGTTTGTAACTTTCATTGATGACTACTCAAGATATTGTTGGGTGTTCTTACTTTCCTTCAAGTCTCCAGTACTTGATACTTTTGTAAACTTCAAATTGTCTGTGGAAAAGCATCCTAATCATAGCATCAAGATCTTTAGAAGTGACAATGGTGGAGAATTCATCTCCAATGAGTTTAAGGCCTTTTGTGAGGGGGAAGGGATCAAGAAAGAAACTTCTTGCCCCTACACCCCTCAACAAAATGGGGTTGCTGAAAGAAGGAATAGGACATTATGTGGGCTTTAAGAATGGATGCTTGCCTGCCCAAATCTTTTTGGGGTGAATCTCTTGTATGTGCAAACTACTTGATGAATAGGGTGCCTTGCAAACCAATTGAAGGCAAAACTCCTTATGAGATGTTGTGTGGAAGGAAACCCAATCTTAATCATTTGAAAGTTTTTGAGTGTATATGTTATGTGCATGTGCCATAGGAAACAAGAACGAAGGAGGATCCATCTTCCACAAGAGGGATCATGCTTGGATATGCAAATTCAAGCAAAGGTTACAAAGTCTTTCTCCCGTCCTTGAACAAATTTTTTTGTTTCAAGGGATGTTAATTTTGATGACATATATGCATATGCTTGAAGAAGGCTCAAGTACTCCAACAATCAAGAAGAAGAAGAAAAAAGTGGAGCCATCAAGGCTCACATATCAAGGAAAAGGGTAGAAAACTGAGGGTATTTCATCCACTTCTTATGCTTTATCTAATTTTGAAGAACTATATGATGTTGAAGAAGCATTGAACTCCAAAAAATGGTATAAAGCTATGTTGGATGAATATGATGCCTTGATTGAGAATGAAATTTGGTTGCTTGTTGATAGACCTCAAAGGAATGTAATAGGATGCAAAAGGGTCTTCAAGCTTAAGTTGAATTCAAATGGGAGTGTTAACAAACATAAAGCAAGATTAGTTGCAAAAGGTTATGCTCAAGAGAAAGGGATAGACTATGTGGTCACGATAGGGCTAATCATTGCACTTGCATCACATTTTGAATGGATCCTATGTCAAATGGATGTCTCTAATGCCTTCCATTCGAGTACCCGACCATGATTGTTTGCTCTGATTTATCATCGAGCTTGTTTCTTTTTTCTTTTGGAATGTGCTTGTATGCTGCACATCCAAACACACGTACGTATGATAGATCAGGCTTTCTACATGTCCACATTTCATATGGTGTCTTGTTTTCCAACGTTGTCGTTGTTGTTGTTGATTTGTTCTACAGGTGTACTGCTGGAGCTATTGCCTCAGCCCAGAATTGACTTGGCAGTCGAGCTTGTGCCATCATGCATCTGGCTCCTTCGACTAGCATCCTGTTTCTTCTTTCCGTGATACCATTATATTCTGGTGTGTACAGAGGAGTGAACTGATGCTCTATCTCCTGTTCTTGGCAGAATTTTAAAAATTTTGTGCTCTTGTACTCACCTCCATTGTCAGATCTGATGATCTAAATCTTCTTTGAGGTGTGTCTCTCTACAAATGCCACAAACTTCTTGAAGGAGTCAAACACTTCGGATTTTTTCTTTAGGTAGTAGATCATAGTCATCCGGCTGTAATTATCTATGAACGTCAGGAAATACCTCGATCTTGAGAGCGAATCAATTTTTATCGGTCCATAGACATCTGAGTGGATGACCTCAAGAACTTCTTTGGCTCTTCTTTCCTCATGTGTGAATGGATGCGGACCTTTTCTCAGTGAAGACACGTACAGTGCTCCTGGCAGCTCCATTTGACAGTGTTCGCAGTTGTAGAGTCCCGATGCCTCTGACATCATGTCTACTCCCATCACTTAGAATCACTGCTCTATTATTTTTGAGTTCTCTGAAATCGATCAAGATTTTCTTGTTGCAGGTGATGTGTGACGTTGCTCCTGAATCAATGACTACATCGTAGTCTTGTTTAGTGTAGTTTGTTGAAGCTTCATCAAGTATTGTGAAGGTTTCATCACCTCTATCTACATCTTTGGATGACTCTGCAACATTTGCTTTCTCAGCTTTGTTCTTTCTTTTTGGGTTGACTCTGCAATCGTATGTAGAGTGCCCCTTCTTCTTGCAGTGCATGCAAGTTATTACTGGATTGAACTTTCTATTATATTCTTTTTCTGCTCTACTCATGCACTCTTCTCTAGTTCGCTTTTGATCCAAAAAATAGTTTATATCTCCACTATGTGGAGTTTACAAGATAGCTAAAACATAGAATTACAAGAGTAGTTAACGCTAATCAACTAGTTAGTTACTCTCTATTATTGCTAACTATTTCAACTGAGCATGAAGTTCAAAGCTCCACGCCCGTTGAGCTGCCAATTGGCAACGCGAAAGATTTTCTTTTGTTTTCTTTTTGTTTCATGTCATGTCATGTCTTTTGGTCCTGGAGGCATGTTTGACTTTCGTGAATCATTCGACCTTCGAGTTTCGCTTCGCTTCGTGTCTTAGGGTTTTCGAGGTACGTTGACTTTCATAATTGTTCGCCATTCAACTTTCGCTTCGTGTCACGGCAAAGTTGCAAGAGTTCACAATTTCTGACAGTAGCATATTTAGATTGACAAATAAAGCTAAAATCACATCCTCTAATAACCTCAATTCCAAGAATGAAGCTTAATAGGCCAAGATCTACCATCTTAAACTCCTTTGCCAAAGCAATTTTTACATCTCTAATTCCATCTAGATCATTACCACTCAAGATAATGTCATCTACATACAAAACAAGAATAATGATCATGCCATCAGGAAATCTTATGTACAATGATGGATCATAGGCACTCATTACAAAATTGATGGAAATGAGAAAAGAGTTTAGCCTAGAGGCCAACACTAAGCAAATTCTTTGTTAACTTAGGAACATAAAGAACATTCTCAAGATTCATCCTTTTGGATGATCCAACATACAATGGCGTGGTTCCTATTCCACTTATCTTACATTCTTGACTACTTGCAGTATAGATTGATCTATGTAAATCATTGTAAGAAAGTAAAGTGGAGAAAATGTCCTTTTGATATGTCATGTGGGAACTAGCCCACTATCAATCCACCAAGAATCATTGGTGTTGCTCTTGGATGATGGTGGTTTGTTGGATACCATCAAGGATGACTCTTCTTCATCCTCCTCCTCCTGATGTGCAATGTTGTTTTATTTGCTCTCTTGTGCCTTCTTCTTCTTGAGACATTTTGATGCAAAATATCCTTTCTTTCCACAGAAAAAACATTTGTACTTGGACTTGTCTTTGATCTTGCCCTTTGAGCTTGAAGCCTCATCCTCCTCCTTGGTCTCCTTGAAGTGCTTCTTTTTGCCATTGGTCGTCTTCTTGCCTTTGAATGAGAAATTAGCTTTCTCATCACCATCCTGTAGAGAAATAACATTCTTGCATTGGTATGCATCATCCTACACTTTGCAGTGTTTCACTCAAATTTGATTTCTAATCCAACAAATGGACTTGTAATCACAGTTCTATCACTCCCTCACAAAGCTGGAATGAAGATAAGATGAAATGAAAACTACTCTCAAGCAAATCTTGCCAATCTTGGTTATTTTTGGACAATAGAATGACTCTATCTCTCTCTATCACTTTTATGTACTTTCAAGAACTGTTTTCCACTTTAAGAAGGTCTGAAATCAGCCTAGATTAATCAGTTCACATGAAACAAATCCAAAACTAATTAATGGCAAATGATCTTGGTAGCTTATCCTAGGATTTGCACCAGAAATTACATCAAACTGACTCCAGATGAAATTACAGTGATCCAATGAATATAGGGGTTTAAATGCTGGTTCAGAGTTGCCCACACGTGTGAACAATATGGATTGTGATCCACAAGAAGTTTGGGATCAAATCCCCTCACCAATTCGGATACTAGCTCGCCCTTCCAATGCTAGCTTTTTGCACCAAAAACCTGCTAAAACTAGATTAGTCTTAAACATTGATCAATAGCCTTGTACTTGGCTCTAATACCATGTTGAAAATATAGTACTAAGGACCATAAATGGATCTTTGAATGATCCACAAGGTTGATTGTGTGCTTGTTGAACATTCTATCAGATACTAGTCAACAGACAACAAGATGTAGTTTAGCAGCTTGATAGAAAACAAGTAGAGACAATCAAAGCATTGATCATAAACTAAAATCCGAGTTCCCACGTATGAAAATCAGGTTGTAGTATGGCCTGTAGACAGAGTTTAATGAGTGCCAAGGCTAAGTTTCATTGGAATCAATAACTATCATCATATAATAAGAGAAAATCCGAGTTTCCTCTTGAGGCTCCATAAAGTTTCTCTCTCCTCATTATGGAGAATGGAAATACATACTAAAAGACACTTCCTTTGAAAATTTAGGTGAAAATCTAGCATGTATTAAGGAAGTAGACTCAACTTTCTTGCCCTAATGTGAAAACCCTAGCCTAGATCTAAGAGTCATGCTTGGTAGGTGCATGCTAGGTACAAATCTCATCATAAATCAAGGTCTAGATCCTACAAAGTAGGAATCACTACCAAATGGACACAACCACTCCTCTTGACTTGTGGTAACCTACATTAGGTGTGGATTGACAAGTGGCACTTTGGCCATTCAAGTGAATAACAAAAAATATTGACAAAATATACAATATTCTACATGGCTAGATTTAATGTAGGCAATTTTTAACACCATCGTCCGATCAAAAACTGAGGAGTCATAGACGTCCATGTTCTAATCAGAGTGAGTAAACGAGCGTGATCAAACAGAAGCGAAGTGCATTCAAATCACAATAAGCATTCATCTACGTTATACACAGATAGAAAAGCATATTGCTGTTATATTATACTGAAGCACAACAATAAGTTACAACCAGAATGGTGACATAACTTGGAGGCCCCAAATCATTCGTCTCATGGACGGAGCATCACATAAAGTGTGCTATGATGATGTCTTAATACACCGCCTCCCTATGTCTAATTACAATGAATGTTTGTCATCTAACTATGTAAGTCTTTGTGCTTTGGAAGTATTTGACTTATGATGACAATTGTACATCAAATACATGGTCAAGTGACTCGGGATCGCTGACGTGGATGAAAGCGTCACATTTTTTCTCACTTCACATTTTTCGAGAAGTGGTTGGAGACATTTCTCGTTGAAATAGATGACCTTCACATTTTTTTTCTCTCTCGTCGCATTGGTCCCTGAAGGTGTTTGGGAACAGTTTATTTGTTGAAGTGACTATTTTGTCACACTTTTGCAAAACATTCGAAAAAGATGAAATAGTCGACAAAATGTTTACTTCTTTCAAATAGTTGAAAAGAGGTTGCTATTGAAAAATAGTGACTTTCTTGAAGTTTTCAAAGAAGTCAGAGACTTTGGAGACTTTGGTGTCGAGTGACTTGATTGTTGAAGAAGTCAAGGGTGATCAGGCCTTCGTTGTTCTTCATGATGCATTGACATTTGAATGTAGAATTAGACGAGAATAGATGCCCTTTGATGTCGATTAGCCAGAAAGTGGATGAAGTTGACTTGCAAATAGTTCGGCTGATTCAATTTGATACCAAACATTGTTCTACACAGAGAATGAGAACAATTTTGCAAAATAGCAAAATAGGAAACTTTATGATTCTTGCAGGTATCAGATGAGCAGACATAGAACCCAAAAGAGGTTGCATCTAATCCTGGATCATTGATCAATAAACATGTAGGAAGAATCTTGAAAATAAAAATTGTATTCACCAAGGAGACAACTGTGGACTTAATTTCCAACAGGATCTTCAGTATTCAAACTTCTAGATATCAAAATCAAAACAATTTGCAGATCCCTCAAAAGTTTGTTGTAAGAAGCGAGTCCAGGTTGTAACGATTATTCCAAATATGGACAAACTCTTGCTCTAACAATTGAGAAAGAAGACTGGCCAAAAGATGGATGTTCAATATTTTTCTTCAGGATGACTGATGAATAATCTACAAGTACATTATTCAAATGTTATTGCAAGCAGATCCACAAGAATGTAAAATTATGGCCATTAGAAACCCAACATAGTGAAGTGCCAACCATGAGAGTTTCTGGTGCCTTAGTTTCGAATGGTTATTGCACTCCACTTTTAGTAAGTAATAAACACATTGTACAGATATATGATGTGAACTTATGTGATAGATCCTCATTTGTTGTTCTCATTATAACGACTGCAAGATTATTCAGCACATTTAGTCTGGGAGTCCAATTTCTGTGCATGTCTACTCTAACAAAACAAAAATCCGAAAACCTGTGGGCTTACTTGAAGCAAAATGAAAATCTGAAAACCTGTGGGCGCACTTAAAGCAAAATGAAATTGCCTTATTAAATCCCTCGTCGACACCGAGGAGGCCTTCATGGCCTACACATAAATCTCTCAAAGTCTGATCAACTAACAAAATTAAAATCTGAAAATATGACTGAGGGTGCACTTGAAGCAAAATGAAAATCTGAGCCTGTGGGAGCACTTGAAGCAAACTGAAACTGTCCAACTACTAGTTTATGTCCAGACTTTACATTAGGGGAAACCTCAACTCAAAAAGGGCCCTATAAGAAACTCGAACTTAGTGAGAGAATGACTAGAGAGAGAAAGTAAAAACGACAAGATTTGTTGCCGTTTTTCTAGTTTCTGGTGCTACCGTCGTCTAACTGGTGTGGTTAACTCATTACAACTCAAACGAAATAAACATGCCGCCTAAGCACACACTCGACTAAGGACACGTCGCCTAAGCACACCAAAAAGTTCCTATTCACGCTCTCAAAAAGATATCAGTAGCGGGAGGAGAAAGCAAGGATAATTTTTGGTGTTCCCTCCAAAAAAAATTGTAGAAATATTGATTTGTGGACAGTTGGATCAATTTATCCCAAAGATCCAAGTATAGGATGTTTTTTAGACTTTCAAACTGCTGGTCAGTTATTGAATTTTGTGTGTAATGGACATAGTGAATTGTTGGGATACTGTCAAAAGTTGAGCCAATACGGGATGTATGAAGCAATGAAGCGAACACAAGTATTGGAGTATTTGTTGAATCAAACAAACAATGAGAAGGCAATACTTCAAGAAAATTTGCAGAAACAAATATACGAGAATACGACATTGAGCTCCAATATATCAGAATTGGAAACTATTGTTACTGATCTTCAAATATCCAATCAAGTTATGTTGAGACGTTGAGAATTTTAAAAGAGAAATCTTGAGTGCTATTGCTGAAGGCAAAGTTCTCAGGAGAAAATTAAATATAAGAAAACGCAAACGACTTCCAAAAAAAGACATAGATGATTTGTCTTCAAGAAGTGGAAACAAGAAGAAAAGGATTCAAGCATTCAAGTAAGTATTAAATAGAAGAGCAAATGACACGTCTGCTAAGTTTTTATGTGCTGTTTTTCTAATGCTTGCTAATTTAATTATTTATTATGTCTTGCAGATCATCTTTGGTGGCGAGAGAGCATTATAAAGATTCTACGAGTATTGGAAAATCTTTGGGTTTCATATTGTCATCAAAAACTACAAAAGTAATGTTAAAGAATTCTCGTTATGACAGCATTAAGAATGATATTGCTGCAGTGATTATACTGAGCATTCAACATGTCTTGGATGCAAGAGTTATCCAGGGAGCATGTGATGATTCAGGAATTAGTCGTAAAGCACGTACTATATTATTTAAAATTATACAGGAAGCCTTTGCACATGTGAAGATTCGAAAGCTACCTCTTCCTCGTCCATTTAGAGTAAAAAAAAGCAAGATATTGTCTTAATGAGAGTATGAGTATGCTTATAGGTGAACCATTTCATATCAAGAAATTGTATATATGTGAGAGTGGAACATTGGAACTCAAATGTATGTATAATGTTTCGCATGGGGCAAATACTAAACACCCTTGTTTGTATTGTATGAAGAATTGTAAAGACTTGAATTTGACAAGATCACGAGTTGGTCCAACAAGAGATTGAGAGGATCCGAACTTTAGACATGTGTTGGCAATTCCATTGATCAATGTTCATATATGCACATTGCATGCTGAGGTACGAATTATTGAAAAATTGATTTACAATCATATTTTGTATGTCTGGAATACCAAACCTAAATCGGCCTCTAAAATTGGAATTGAGAGATTAGAGCAAGTACTTTCAAAAGCAGGTTTGCACAAGGGGAATGTAAAAATAGAAAAAAAGTGAAAAACTATCGGGTAAATCAGGGAACATTCCAAACAAGCCATCCGTTGGAGGTGCAAAAGCTGGAAGGTTTTTATCCAATCACACTGGAAAGTCTTCTACTGTGACATACAATGTTTGGAAAGACGTTGTTGTAGCATCAAAAGATTTTGAAGAGAGAGGCAACGCAAGATTAAAAAAAGCTGCAGTATGGCAAAATCTCGACAATTTGATTGGCATGTTGCGAAAAGAAAAGTTATCTGAAATTGACATTGAAAATTTACAAAAATATTGTGAGATATTTGTCAAATCGGTAGCAGAATGTTGGGGAGAGGATCATGTTACACACTATATGGTAATTCACTATTTGTTTTTGTGCAAAAATTGTTCTGCAACATCATATATTTGATTTCTGATATATGTATTTTAATGGTTGCAGCATATTCTATTACATCACACCACATTTTTTGCGAAAGAATATGGAAGTATGAGCATATGGATCGCATTGGCAAGCAAGAGGAGCTTTTCATCGAGCAACCAACCATGGAGGATATAATTCAAAGCGATGCTACTTATATCAATTGTTTCAATGGTTCTACAGAAGAGCACAGTTTAGATATCAAATCAAATATTCAACAAATCTCATTTCATTCAAAAAGGCATTTCAACATCTGAGGAGAAATAGTTCAACTTCATCATCGTAATAGAAAAACAATTAAAATATCACATATCCTCATCGGTATCAAAGGTCAGCTGAGTAGTATGGTCATGAAGAAATTGTCTCCTCTCATATGGATCCAGATGCTCAATTGATCTTCTTTTGCTCAATTCTATGTAACTTGTGTACATTGCTAAAGCCGGTGATCTTTTGGGTACATTGATCTTTTGTGCATTGATCTACTCGCGTGTTTGCGATATCGAAAAAAATGGCAAGGACTAAACAGACCGCGTGTCCAAAGTCTATTGTCCCGTCTGTTGGTCAACCCACATCATCCTTGCATCCTACAGCTACTCGACCTCGTTCTAGGGGGACTGGCAAAAAACCCCGCCCATGGCTTAGAGATATCAGGAGGTTACAGAAGTCCACCAACCTTCTGATACCGAAAGCTCACTTCAACCGAATAGTCAGGGATGTGACAAGATTTTTGTCCGTGGATGTCAGATGGTGCGCGATTGCAATTGAAGCATTGCATACAGCCTATGAAGATTATCAGATTAGGTTTTTTGAAGATACTGTGCTTGCTGCTATACACGCAAAGCGGGTGACTATCATGCCCAAGGATATGGAGCTTGTGTTTAGGCTGAGGAATTAGTACGAGTCGGTATTCAAGGCACTTCCACCTCCCCGACCAGCTCCCAGGGTTAGACCCCCTTATCAGAGGAAAAGAAAGCAGTCAAGGCCAGTGAGGTCAGGAACCAGGGCCAAAAAAAGCCAAATCAAGCCAATCGAAGACCAGCCAATTCATGATCAAGTTGGGCCATCTAGGGTGGAAGCTGAAGAATCCCCCTCTCATCCACCTCCGTCTAAAAGAAGATTAGTACTATCATATGAGACCGAGCAGATGATAGGCCAAACCCAATTGATTCTTGATACACTAAAAGTTCAAGAGGGTCTTCCTGTCACTCCTGGTCTAAATTTTTTACTAGATTACTCTTTTGATAGTGACCAATCTCTGGATGTGCCTAGACGCGCCACAGAGGATCTTGATAGATATATCACAAAATCAATTGCTCTCTTTTCCGAAAGCCCATCTCAATCAATAGGAACTGAAAAAACAAAGTGTTTCTGAATACAAAGCCTTGCTAGCTTATGGCCCCTCGCCTGACGAACATGTTCGCGAACTCGAACATCTGAAGACACGAAACACGAAGAGTTTTGCGAACACGAAAGTCAACGAAGATGAAGACCAACGGTTCGCGAACACGAACGATCCATGAACGAGATTCCCTTGCGGTCCTATACGAGAGAAAGGTGGATGAGGTACACAAAACCAACGGTGGAAACGAAACTCGTTCTGTCCTCACGCTCCAAGGAGTACCACTAGAGATCACGCAAGAACCAGAAGTACAAAGATCTGACCTGATGGCATGACGTCAGCAGATACTCCCTAGGTCGTGGCTAAACTGGCACTCTTGTAATTCTCTGGTTAGTTGTAGATGGTTAATCACTCTAATCTTAGATTTGCATAGAGAGACTGTACTTACTGAATAATACTTGACATATCTCAATAGGATACACGGTGTGTAACCATGTAAGAAGAACAAGAAGTAGTCTGATGCAAGTAAGCAATCAAGACGAACACAGATAGAATCTCCACTGCGTGCGAGAAGATAATTCTGTCTAGGATCAGAAGATCCAATTGTCCGCTAGTGAAACGAGACTACTACTCGTGAGAGAGCCATGCTTCTCTCATGCCAACGCACTGCATGGATTCGCATGCAGTGCCCTGAAGAAATTAGAGAAAATCAATATAGATTATTTTTTTTGGTTGTGTCTGATCTTGGATGTCAAATGCTTATGCTGTTTATTTTTATATGTCTGAGTTTTCTTGTTCCCTTTGAATTCCACACCTTGGTTGAGATGAAGTCGAATGCTATATTGATTTTATGAATGTAGATCAGTAGTATTGACTTCTCTCTGGAGGATTGTAGGAGTGTTTCAGCTGGCAGTGCCGGCGAATGCATTTGAACTCCATCCGAATCTCGAAAGAGAGTCGCGAATGTTTCGTGAATTTTTCTTCTCATGATTCTCATCAGTCGTATCGGAGCACCGCTCGACTCACAACAGTGGTATTAGAGCCACCCTAACATATTCTGACATAGCCGAGAAACTAGCAGATCCAGAAGGCCAAGCATTCAAACAATCAACCAAACGACAAGAAAAACAGACTTCAGATGGCTTCAATCAACAGCATGCAGAACAAGATCTACTCTTCAGGATCTAACTTTCTAGCCTGGAAAGTTAAGACATCTTTGATACTCAAGGGTGAAGGAATCTTCCCCTGGGTGGATGGCACAGAAGAAATGCCTATGACAACAAGCAAGGAGCTACGCGAATGGAGGGAGAAAAACGACAAGGCAGTAGCCTTGCTATCATCTTCCATCGAAGATAGCCTTACACTTGACATGGCTACACTCTCCAAAGCTAAGGAGATGTGGGATACACTGCTCACAAGATTTCAGATGAAAACAAGAAGTCAGATTATGATGCTGGAAGATCAGCTGACGAATCTGTAGTGGGATGGAAAAGACCTCACCTCTTTCGTGAAAAAGATGAAGGATATGTTTCTATCACTACACAACTCAGGAGCAGAGAATATAGTATCAGCTGAGAAGCAGCTCACGTATCTATTGAGAGCCTTACCCAGATATTTCTAGATGACACGAACCCTGCTCGCGAAAGATCCTACCATGAATCTCGAAAAGACGATTGTCAAGATTCAAGAGGAAGTCGAGGCCAGGGAGCATCTTGATCACAAAGATGGTTTTGACCAGGCACTCAGAGGGGACCAACAAAAGCAACCGGAAGACCAAAGAGAGGTCGAAACAACAAGATGCCGACAAGAAGACCTGCACGAGATGCAGAAGAGACACACATACAGTAGATACCTGCTGGCTCAATCCCAAGATTGAGTGTATCCATTGCCATAAGAAGGGTCATGCAGCCATGGATTGTCGCCAGAACCCAAGAAACAGATCAGCACAAAATAGACAAGAGAACGATAATAAATCTGAACCTATATATCTGAAGGTACGTCTGCTTGCGGATCAAGTGCATCAGACTCATGATGACTCGCCAGACACTCTGTGGCACAGAAGACTCTCTCACATGAACTCAATGACACTCTATCAAGCAAGTCATCATAGAGCAATAATAGGGGTCAGCATCTCGAATACAACCAATTCGGCCACCTGTGATGCATGTTTGAAAGACAAGATGTCACGCACACCATTCGTCAAAGACTCCTACAAAACAACAAAGATTCTGGAGCTGGTGCACTCTGACATTTGCGGTCCATTCAACATGATCTTAGTAGGAGGTTCAAAATATTATATAACCTTCATTGATGATTATAGCAAGTTTTCCAGAGTGTATTTTATTCAGAATAAATCTGAAGCACTCGATAAATTCACAGAATATGTGAATTGGACTGAGAGATGCACAGACAGCAAGGTGAAGCAAATCAGAACAGATTGAGGTGGCGAATATATCTCAAATCGTTTCATTGACTTCTGCAATGATTGTGGCATCATTCAAGAACTGCAGCCTACACACCGCAGCACAATGGTGCTGCTGAACAAAAGAACAGGACCCTAATGGAAGCAGCCAGATGCATGATGGTCTATTTGAAAGCTCCAAGGGCACTGTGGGCTAAAGTAGTAGCTACAGCCGCAGACATCCAGAACAGGACAGGTAAATTTGGTGTTCCTCACATGATACCACATGAGCTATGGTGGGGTAGAAAGTCCAACCTGTTTCACATCAGAATATTTGGCTGTGCAGCATGTGCACATATTCTTGATAAGCTTCGCAAGAAACTTGATGAGAAAGCCGAGCAAGGATTTCTGGTAGGTTATGACAATAATTCGTCATACTACAAAATCTACATGCCAGACACGAACACTGTGAAAATAGTGAGGGATGTCAAATTCGACGAGGAAAGGACAATGGCCAACGAAGACCTTGTTAGCTATGAAGTTCTGGAAAGACATTACTATGATCTACCGCCAACGTCAGAGGGAGCAGAGGACGAACACAAAAACGAAGATTTTTGAGTCATCTCCCATTCGAGCGACGAATTAGATGAAAAAAGATTCGAGAGGCAGCCTGACGCCGCAGTTCCTGTAAACCAAGTTGGTTCCAGACCGAGCAGAGCAGACAAGGGAAAAGACATAGCTGTTCCAAGAGGATCTTCCAGAAGGTCGACAAGACCACAAAGAGCTCCAACAAGATTTGTGCCAGGTAGCTCAGTTTTCACATCAGAAGAATTCTGCGGGTTTAGTAGCGAACCACAGACATTTGAGGAGGCGATTGAAGGTCCAAAAAAGGACAAATGGATCCAAGCCATGAACGAAGAGATGGAGTCCATGAGGAAGAACCAGGTACGGACGTTGGAGCCATTACATCATAAGCACAAGACTGTCACATGTAAATGGGTTTTCAAACTCAAATATGGACCAGACAGGAGTGTGACAGAATACAAGGCAAGACTGGTAGCGAAGGGTTTCTTTCAGAGATACGGTATTGACTATTCTGAAACCTTCTCTCTTGTCATCAAACATTCGTCCCTACGTTTGTTGTTCACATATGCAGCAGCTTATGACCTCAGGATCCACATTGTGGACGAGAAGACAGCCTTCTTGCATGGAAAATTAGACGAAGAGGTCTACATGGATCAACCCCTAGGATTTGTCTCGAATTCACTTCCTGACTATGTATGCAGAATGCATAGAAGCATCTACGGTCTGAAGCAATCAGCTCGACAATGGTACAAGAAGAAGGATCAGGCCCTAAAATCATTGGGATTCAAGCCTCTGTTGGCTGACTCCAATGTGTATGTCAGAGTTACAGATGGGCAGATTATCATAGTGGTTGTATATGTGGACGACACTCTGATACTTTGCAGGAGTGAGCATCTAATTGCTGAAGTAAAGACAGACATCTTGAAGCATTTTGAGAGAGTGGATCTGGGAGAAGCCAGGTGTTACCTAGGCTTACAAATTGAAAGGGACTATGAGGGAGACAAGTTATACCTTCACCAGTCCAGATACACCCAGAAGATCCTAGAGGACTTTGGGATGTTGAATTGCAAAGGAGCGAACACTCCAATGCTCGCATGAATGGTGCCAACAAATGATGACTGTCCAAAGACTGAGGAAGAAAGAGAACAGATGCAGCTCACTCCCTACAGAAGGCTGATAGGTTCAATGATGTACCTTGCAGACAACACACGTCTTGATATTGCTTATGCAATATTCAGGATGAGCCAATTCTGCACGAATCCAGGCTCGACACATTGAAAGATTGCAAAACAAATTTTGCAATATCTTCAATTAACAAGGGATTATGGCTTGTGTTATTGTCACGGTGCAGGTCTTAAGATATTTTCCTACAGCAACGCTAGCTGGGCATCTCTCAGGGATGACTTTAAAAGCATCTCAAGAGGATGCACCATCGCATCAGGAGGAGCAGTTCTCTGGGTCAGCAAGAAGCAGACCATTGTAGCCCAGTCGTCCTGTGAAGCAGAGTATGTAGCAGTAGCAAAGATGGCCAACGAAATAATTTGGCTAAGGTAGTTCCTGGACGAATTGGGCGAAACAAGGAACGAGCCACTGGTCTTGTAGATGAACAACACCTCTGCAATACACCTCACGAAGGATCCCGTGTTCCATTCTAGGATGAAGTACATTGCGATCAAGTATCACTTGATCAGGGATCTGATTGAGAAGAAGATGATGTAGACCACCTTCATCAGAATGAAAGATATGGTTGTTGACATCTTCACAAAGGCTCTGGACAAAGGACTCTTTGAGAAGCAAAGGAGCAGTCTCAAGATCATAAAGCTACCATGCTTTGAGAGGGAGCTGAAGAAACAAAGTGTTTCTGAATACAAAGCCTTGCTAGGTTACGGCCCCTCGCCTGACGAACATGTTTGCGAACTCAAACATCTGAAGACACGAAACACGAAGAGTTTCACGAACACGAAAGTCAGCGAAGATGAAGACCAACGGTTCGCGAACACGAACGATCCACGAACGAGATTCCCTTGCAATCCTATACGAGAGAAAGGCGGACGAGGTAAACGAAACCAACGGTGGAAACGAAACCCGTTCTGTCCTCACGCTCCAAGGAGTACCACCAGAGATCACGCAAGTACCAGAAGTACAGAGATCTGACCTGATGGCATGGACGTCAGCAGATACTCCCTAGGTCGTGGCTAAACTGCCACTCTTGTAATTCTCTGGTTAGTTGTAGATGGTTAATCACTCTAATCTTAGATTTGCATAGAGAGACTATACTTATTGAATAATACTTGACATATATCAATAGGATACACGGTGTGTAACCATGTAAGAAGAACAAGAAGTAGTCTAATGCAAGTAAGCAATCAAGACGAACACAGACAGAAGGTCCACCTGCGTGCGAGAAGATAATTTTGTCTAGGATCAGAAGATCCAATTGTCCGCTAGTGAAGCGAGACTACTACTCGTGAGAGAGACGTACTTCTCTCACGCCAACGCACTGTATGGATTCGTATGTAGTGCCCTGAAGAAATTAGAGAAAATCAATATAGATAATTTTTTTTGGTTGTGTCTGATCTTGGATGTCGAATGCTTATGCTGTTTATTTTAATATGTCTGAGTTTTCTTGTTCCCTTTGAATTCCACACCTTGGTTGAAATGAAGTCGAATGCTACATTAATTTTATGAATGTAGATCAGTAGTACCTGACTACCCTCTGGAGGATTGTAGGAGTGTTTCAGCTGGCAGTGCCCACGAACACATTTGAATTCCATCCGAATCACGAAAGAGAGTTGCGAATGTTTCGCGAATGTTTCTTCTCACGATTCTCATCAGTCGTATCGGAGCACCGCTCGACGCACAACAGGAATTGTATAGCTGTTCAATATTTAGTCGATCCCATGCTGAAATTTTTTGATTCTGAGTGATATATAATTTTTGACGAGTACATAGCTAAAAAAAATAGATAAATTAGGTGGTCACTTTGTATTCAATATATATTCGGCCTCATATATGAATTGTTTTAATCCTGTTATCTGCAAGGAATTATTGAATAAGTCTTCGGAACTCACAGACTCAATTATTGGGTTCAATTGTACAAAAGTGACAGTGTTCCAGGTGTTTTTGTGCTTACTCATTTTTTTTGTCAGCTGCTTAAGGATGAGCAATCGGCTGCATCATGTTTACGACATATGCCAAGTGACTCCGAAATTTTTGTTGTACCATACTGTCAAAAGCATGTATTGTTTAATCAGAGTTGTATGTATTGTTGTATGATATGCTTTATTTGTATTTTTTTCTTTTACATATCATTGACTATATGGTTGATTGCAGTCATCACTGGTCTGTACATATTATATCACTAAGAGTGGATGAAGCCGGTTTGTGCAATCCAAAGGTGCTGAGAATGAATTCTTTGAGATCAACACACCTCAATGTCGACATTGAGATGTACAAAAGCATGATCATTTATTTTCCAACGAAGGCCCTGTGTGTAGCAAGGCACATAGAGATAATAGATACACAAGTAACCAATTTTTCAATTAGTCTTTTCGTGATGCAAATTGCCATATAAAAAAAATGTGAAACTAACATTCTATATTTTGATTCTCAGTCCTCTCAGCAAGTTGACTCATTCAGTTGTGGCTGGTATGCCATTAAAAATGTAAAATGCTTTATGGAATGGTTCATCAGCCAAGGTGAAAATGTCGATATACGTCAGGTAATTTGGGTTTGGATGTACACTGATTTTATTTATATGATTTTTTATTTTTGTGTATTCGTCTAACTTGTCTATTGTTGATGATTTGCAGTTCACCTGTCCGAAATTCACACAAAATGACATATTTGAATTTCGACAAGAGATGATTAAGATTTTTCTCTGTAATGCAACATCGGTGACAACAGATCAAGAAGCTGGGGAGCTTATACTTGAAAGAGCTCATGGAAAAGAAATTTATATAGAAAAATAGATAAATGGTCTTATTGAAAGGCCAATACAAAAATATGTACTTCAAAAATTTACATTCAATGTGTACAAATGATGACCCTTTCGAGTCTTTTGATATTCGATTGTTGCTATTTCCATCATTTGATATTCTATTGTTGCTATTTCAATCATTCATTTCACTTTTCTTGAACCTGCACATGAAAACAATGGAATTACATTTATCAATAAACAATGTGGGTTAATATAAAAGGAGCCAAAAGTTAGCAATCTAAAATTTTACAAGTAAAGTTAAGCTCACCAATATTGTAGATTTATTGATTCATCAAAGCTTTAATTTGTTTTGACAATTTCTATGCTTGACAATAAATCTTTGCATGGGATATGATCTTCTTGCCTTGCTCTAATCTGCATTAACATTGCAAATGATCTATCAATAAATCATTGTTAATAAATAGCAGTATAACAATTATATAAAAGACTATTTAAATACAAAAACATACCATTCTTCCATTTACTCGAAAACCATAGCTTTGAGGTATGTCAAATTGGAGCATTGTAAGTTCCGATCGTATATATTTTCCTCTCCACTTCAATTGTCGCAATAACAACCTCATTTTGCTTCACCTCTATTTGCATTTGCTCTTGATGGTTCACTGTAAAGTCTTGATCTAATGCTTTCCATTCATTATTATCTCTAATCCATCTTTTATAATAAAACATAAAAAAAGCCTTTTTTTTTCTATATGATATCAAAATATCATGGATGATTTGTTAGCTCTACATTGAATGCTGCCATCAGTTTTCACATCCCAATGATCATCAAGGAGTTTTGATATCATTTCATCAGTTAAATCCTTAACAATGAGCATTATAGCTGTTTTACAAACATTACATTTAGTAAAAAAATCTACAAAAATTGCAAATGGTAAATACCAATATAGTCTATTGGTTTTTGAACCTGTGCTACATTTCATGCAGTTTTGAATGTCCATAAAAAACTTCGATCTAAAACTTTCTGCTATGGTAGAATCGGGGGGAACCCATTCCTCACTTAAAAAATGTGGTAGAGGTAGAGTTTCTAGTTTGTCATTCAAACCATTTTTGCATGGTATGTAAAGAGAATCGTAAAAAAAATGCCAGAATCCTATAAAAACAAAGCATATAAGCTCCAGTGGCCACTACAGTAAAAAATCAATATGTTTTTTAGACTGCAAGTAAAATCACATATGAATATGAAAAAATCAACTTATAGCCTTGGATTGAGGTTGAGAACCGGAGCGTCATTTGGAGGGGGGTATAATCCGAGTATAAATTCATGCTACAGAACCTAACATTTGGTAAGGGCTTTTAGCAAGTGAGGGCACCATGACAGATGAGAATGTAGACCTTATTTAGGAGTATGGATTTTTTCATAGGTAGATGAGTAAGAGAATGTTAAGATAGACATTGTAACAAGACTTTAGTTAGTTGATAAGTGGAATGCTAAAAACTTAAGACATTGTGCAACAAGACTGTTTTTGAGCGGCTTTTATATCAGTCATATTTTTAGAGTGTTTATTCATTTGAGTTGTTTAGTTGTGAAGTGGGATTTTTTTGCACAATTGAAATATCATAGGCGTTGAAGAGTGTGAGATTTTTATGAGTAATTGATAAGTGGAGGAATGCTCAACTTTTGTGCACTTACACTTTTTTTACGTGGAAGCCACGTGTCTTTTGATAAATAATGTGAGGGAATTTTAACATAGTATGTAACAAAAATTTTCGAAATGATTTTTTATTAATTTTATAAAAAAAGTATATATTGAGAACTTAATATAGGAACCGGCGGTTCTCAATAGAGTAATAACCGACAGATTGAGAACCGCCAAGATTCATCTTATAAGATATTATTGAGAACCGCCAAATATAAATATTTTAAATGTCATCCAATACCATGAAGCGGCGGGTATCATGAATATGTGAGAACCACCCAACACTCGTCCAGACCCATGTTATCCTCGTCTACAAAATTTGTATAAATCTTTTATACCTCAAGGTTGTATAAAAATTGTAGGAGATGCTTTCACAATGGAAAGGTTGAAAGTGGACATTCTCCTCATCTACAAAATATGTAGCAAATTTCCATCACATGAAATCACTTTTTAGATTTTTACAAAGGAAATGGTGATGCCTCACAGAACGTAATCTGTGGGGCAAATTTTTTTTTTAACAAAATTTTTTTACACGCACCTTCCGGACACCTGAAGGTGCACGTATAAAAATCTACTTTTTTTTACATGCACCTTCCGCCCGGAAGGTGCGTGTAAAAAAAAAATTATGTCAAAGAAAAAGGGAAAAAAAATTTAAAAACAAAATTCACGGGTGGGAAGGGCCGGCTCCTCGGCCCTTCCGCCCGCGGAAGATCGTGCCCCTGAAGGGCCTCAGAGCTGGACCTCCCTAAAAGGTGACTCATATCTAGTGCAGCCGCGAATCAAATGAGGGAAAACGACAATGCATGCGAAGAGTTTCACAAAAAAGATATTGGGTCACTGATTCGTCGCCTGAGAGATTCGAACTCTCGCGGGGAAACCCCATGTACTTAGCAGGCACACGCCTTAACCACTCGGCCAAAGCGACCTTGATGTTAGACGAGTGGCCATTGTAGTATATCATATATTTTCAACGTCTAAGGAGACACCTCTATGTCCCTGTAGTTTGCAACACCCACTATTATTGGCGCTGGCATAGATATTATATACTTGACTTTCAACAGATAGCCTGCAATATTCTTTGGATCATGCTAATTGCGGCATGCGAAGGAAGTTTAACACAAACGTGTATTATTGAGAAATGCCTGAATTCTGGGTCACAGTCACGATGATAATAAAACCCAACCAAGGTCTGCAATCGTAGAAGAAAAAACCCAACAATGTCTATAGTCACTGCCACATTCTCAGCTCTGCTGCTTCAATCTCACATCAAATTTAGCATGACATTGCCCCTCTATTAGACTCAAATCACATGCAAGGTTTAAGATGTCCAAGCAGGAAAGACAAATAGAGCTCAAGGTCAGAACTTTACAGCTTTGCTGCTTTAATATATTCAATCAAGGAACCGGTAAAATCAGGTTGTTTTGTAATTTAGACTCTGCCCTTGATTAGCATCCGAAGTATGAAGTTGACATCAAGAATCAGCTCACATAAATGAGTTCAATTCTTGAAGAGTAATCTGAGCAAATTCCATCATCTGTTTCAGCTCAGGTATTTAAAACAAATACAATTGCCAATAGAGTACAGGGGATCGCAAAAATAATCTTAGGACATGTCAAGCTTTTAGAAGTAAACCTTGACGACATGTTTGGCCTCCTATGGATATTGGAGAAGTGCCTATTATCTTATTGTGTTACAATGGTGCTTTGAGAAAATGAAGTCTTGTCATGAGGATGGAAGCATCATCATTTTCCCCTTTGTTGGCCTTGCCTTGCAAAGCCAATGCTTTGTGTTATTTTTATGGTCAATGGTGGAGAGACAGGTTTGATCTACTTGCACTTGCGGTCGCTCTTTCTGTTCTTTGAGAAGTGTAGCAGATTGCTTCTAGGAAGCCCTTTCTGACTGGGAAGCCTATTTGGTTGGTAATTTGTTTTTGCTTTGAGGTTTGATTTTGATGTATTATGGAATGAGCCGGGCAGAGGCCATTCTGCCGGTAAGGATTTCCAGAAATTTTTAGGATTGGCCCCGAGGGGCCAAGCCTAAAAAAATTCTGGAAATCCTTACCGGGCAGAATGGCCTCTGTCCGGCCCCTTCCATTGCGTAATGAATTTTTGGACCCTTTTTAAACCAATCCTTAGCTGCCACGTGGCAGGTGCAAGCAAAATCAGCACTAAAACAATTTGAAACCAATCCAATGCCGCCACGTGGCAGATGGCAGGCATAATCTGCACTAATTTTTTTTTTTAAAAGAAACAGGTGACTTTCAAACACCACCATCAAAGGGTCGTTTGAAATGTTAGGGCCACCTTGTTAGGGTGACATGTGATTTGAAAATTATGTATCATGTTTACATAAAGGTTTGTTAGATTTCTTATGCTCAGCCTTAAACAAATCATTCAAGTAATGAGCATCCTAAAAACCGAAGGCCAACTACATGTTTCAGACCTTCACATTTTTTCCCTTTGAGATTTTTTGTGCCCTAAACGTTTTTTAAGGCACCTTCGCCTTTTCGCACCTTCGCAAAAAATGCGACACAGTGGCCAGAATGCCTCGGAATCCATTTCAGGCCCACCTTCGCCTCTTTCTCCTAATTCCCTGTTGACTACAGTCTAAGGGCACCTTCGGGTTTTTCTACATTGGCAGACCGACGTCGCCAACTTATCATCAACCCTAAAAATAGCTGGACAAACAAAATATCCTAAAGGCAGTTACCAATTTTGTACATATACAAAACTGGAGTAAATGGCATTTAAGGCTTATAAAATATTTGTCTCTCGACACTTGTAATTATATATACTAGCTGAATCAAGCTATGTAAGTGTTCTTTTTCAATCAGAGTTATCTGTAGCTAGCGTTATCGCGCTCAGCAAGCTGAAGTTATTACTTCAAGCCATTGTACTCACTGTTGATATTAATCAGAGTGCAATTTTTGTCTCACTACTGTATTGTTCATTTGCGCAATTTGTATGAATCATTCTTCTTGAATATTTATGCTGCTAACTGTTGCGTTTTCGTTCCTACATGCCTACGCTCAAAGCTTCGAGCTTCCGCTGCCGGTCATCCCCACGTTTTACGACATGGTATTAGAACAGGCATTTTAGTAATCTACATTTCTACTGTGGATTATCAGCCTTGTTTCTATCAAGACTTCTTTCTAGCAAATGTGTAGCCAACAGTATTCCGACAATCGTTGTTTCTACCAATGATCTCGTTCAACCAGAATGGATCCATCATCTAGTTCATCTCTTATTGACAAACTCGATGGAGATATCTACCATCTCTAGAAATTCAAGATGAAGGTTATACTTCTAGCCAAAGAACCGTGGAACATCGTTGATGGGACAGAGCTCAAACCAGAAGGTGATACATCCATCATCACCAAGTGGAGACTGAGAGATGGCAAAGCATTTGCCATGATCACCCTCAACATCAAGGATACTCAGATTAGTCACATATGTGCTGCTCAGACTGCTAAGGATGCATGGAACATCCTAGAAACTCTTTACGACATCAAAGAAATTACTTCCAAGCTTCATCTGAGGAAGAAATTCTTTACCCTTAGAATGTCTGATGCAGATAGTGTTTCGAGTCATCTCAACACCTTCAAAAATCTTATGGAGCAAATGACTGCAATTGGCTCAGTCATAGAAGATTCTGATGCACTCATGACTCTATTATGACTCTATTATCAAGTCTACCTGAAGCCTACAAAAATTGGGTAATGGCAATTTCTACCCAGGAGCACCTCACTCTATTAAGAGTAATATCACTACTTCTACAAGAGGAGATCAGAAGATCAGCATCCTCCTCAGGCTCAGAATCGGATCCTCAAGTTCTATATTCAAAAGATCAGAAGTTTAGATCCAAGAGATCTACAAAGTCAAGCTATACTGACAAGAAGAGCAACATGCAGTTTGGACCAAATTCTGGTTCAGGATCGAATTCAAGCTCTTCATCATTCCAACCAGTGCAGAAACTTTTCTATAGATACTGTAAGAGGACTGGCCACGAAATCAAGGACTACCGAATTTTGAAATACAACAACAAAAAGAAGAAACAGTTCCAACAACAAGCACATAGTGCTACAACCAGTCACTCAGATCAACAACAACAAGAAGATGAAACAGCTTCCATGACCAAAGTTGGAGAACAACAAGATATCGATTCCTAGTATCTAGATTCTGGAGCAACTCAACACACGACTGGTTCAAAGACAATAAGTCATTTACTCACTCTCGAGTTGTGCAACTTGGAGACAACTCATCACATTCAATCGAAGGTGAAGGAACAGTTAGAGTTGAATTCAAAAGATGTGAGGCCAACGTTCTCCACGTTCCAAATCTGACCAAGAATCTGCTCTCAGTTAGTAGAATCACCGATTCAGGTCGAAGGGTCGAATTCCATACAGAAGGCTGCACAATTAGTGACAAATCCCAGAAGATTTTAGCCTATGGAAGAAGAAGCAACTATCTTTACAAACTCAGCCATTGCTACTCTTCTAACAGTCAAGCTCTTCACACAACCACTTCTAAATCAGCTGATATGTTGTGGCATTTCAGACTTTGCCATCTTAACTTCAACAATATTCAGCAAATGTCAGTTCAGATTCTAGTACAAGATCTTCCTTCTGTCAACAAGCCAACTTCTCCATGCAAAAGTTGTATTATCAGCAAGCATGCTAGAAGTCCCTTCATTTCAGACTTAGTTCATACATCCAAGGGCTTGCTTGACCTTGTACATAGCGACATTTGTGGCTTGATGAAGACTGCTTCCACAACGGGAGCTCTCTATTTTCTAACCTTCATCGACAGCTTCTCTCGGAGGACTACTACCTACTTTATGAAGAAGAAATCTGAAGCATTTAAGTTCTTCAAGCAGTTCAAGGCATCTGCAGGAAATTAGACCCAAAGGAAGATTAAAGCTCTACGCACAGATGGAGGGGGAGAATATATCTCCACAAAATTCAAGGAGTTCTGCAAGACCAACATGATACATCAACAATATACAACCAGCTACTCACCTCAGTCCAATGGTGTAGCTGAACGTAAGAATCGGAGACTCATCGAAAGTGCCAAGAGCATGCTGGCCCATGCCTCTCTTCCAAAAAAATTTTGGGCAGAAGCTACTACTACAGTTGTCTGTTTGCAGAATTGATCCATCACCAAAGCCCTGAATGGCAAGACACCTTATGATGTGTGGACAGGATCGAAACCACCACCCAAAAATATTCGAGTGTTTGGTTGCATCGCTTTCGCTCAGATCCCTGAAGATCTAAGAAGAAAACTGGACGATAAGAGCAGGAAAATGATTTTCATCGGCTATTCCCCAGATCATAAGACATACAAGCTCTACAATTTGAATACCGAGAAGACATTCACCAGTAGAGATGTCATTTTTGTGGAAGACTAGTTCATCGACCACAAAGGGAAAGCTGTTGATAAATCCGACCCAAGGATCGAGCAACCAGACAATTCCGATCCAAGGATTCAACTGCAGAATATCGACACTGACTGAGACAATGAGTTAGAACCTTAACGAGTCAACCCACATCAGAGGACCAAAGTTCAACCCAGAAGGTCGAATAGGTCCAGACAGCCTCCATCCAGATTTATGGATGATCCGACCTGCTACTTTGTGCAGGAACCAAACACCATTTCTGAGGCAATGTCTACTCCTGATGTTGACTAGTGGAAGGCAGCGATGGACACTGAATTCGATTCTCTGATGGAGAATCAAACATGGACAGTCACTGAGCTGCCAAAAGACCGAAACCCAATTCCATGCAAATGGATATTCAAGGCGAAGTATGATGCTGAAGGAAGGCTAAATCGATAAAAGCCAGACTAGTCGCCAAAGGCTTTTCCCAGTTTCCAAATCTGGATTATCCAGAAACCTTCATTCCAGTTGTCAAAACATGCTTCGATCCGCCTACTCCTCTCCTTGAATCCAGGCTTAACTCATTGAAAAGCACTAACAAAGGTCATAAAGTACATCCAAGCAATGAAAACTCTCAGCATCTGCTACGGAGGTAGCCACACTGCCAACATCCTTAAAGCCTACACAGATGCGGATTGGGCAGGAGATGTCGACACCAGAAAACCAACTTCTAGATTTGTATTTTTATACAACCAAGGCCCAATCTCATGGAACAGGTGAAAGCAGACCTCAGTTGCATTATCATCAACGGAATCCGAATACATAGCTGCCACAAATGCAACCAAAGAGGTGATCTGGCTAAGGCAACTGCTTGCAGACATCAACCTTGCACAGATACTTCTTACAACGATCTATTGTGACAATCAAAGCATAATAGCATTATCTCTCAGTCCGAGATTTCACTCTCGAAGCAAACATATCGAAATCAGGTATCATTACCTTAGAGAGAAAGTGCATAGCAAGGAAGTAGCAATGGTTTTCTATAGAACATACTACATGGCAACATATTACTTCACAAAGGCTCTATCAAAGGAGCAACATATCAGATTTAACGATATGTTAAATTTGAAGATCAAGGTTTTTCAAGATCCACATTAAGGGGGAGCATTAGATTTCTTATGCTCAGTCTTAAACAAATCGTTCAAATAATGAGCATCTTGAAAACAAAGGCCGACTACATGTTTCGGACCTTCACATTTTTCTCCTTTGAGATTTTTTGTGTCTTAAACGTTTTTTAAGACACCTTCATCTTTTTCGTCTTTTTTGCACCTTCGCAAAAAATGCGACACAGTGGCCGGAATGCCTTGGAATCCATTTCAGGCCCACCTTCACCTTTTTCCCTGCCTTCAGTCTAAGGGCACCCTTGGGTTTTTCTACATTGGCAGATTGACGTCGTCAACTTATCATCAATCCTAAAAACAGCTGGACAAACAAAATATCCTAAAGGCGGTTACAAACTTTGTACATATACAAAACTGGAGTAAATGGCATTTAAGGCTTATAAGATATTTGTCTCTCGACACTTGTAAATATATATACTAGCTGAATCAAGCTATGTAAGTGTTCTTTTTCAATCGGAGTTATATGTAGCCAACGTTATCATGCTCAGCAAGCTTAAGTTCTTACTCCAAGCCATTGTACTCATTGTTGATATTAATCAAAGTGCAATTTTTGCCTCACTACTGTATTCTTCATTTGCGCAATTTGTATGAATCATTCTTCTTGAATATTTCTGCTGCTAACTGTTGCATTTCCGTTCCGACATGCCTACACTCAAAGCTTTGAGCTTCTGCTGCCGGTCATCCCCACGTTTTACGACAAGGCTGTGAGTGAAAACTTTGGTACTAAGATGTACATTATGGACTTTTATGATTTACGATCAACAAAAACTTCAAGGGGATTCTTTTACATTAAATTGGATTAAAAATATTGAGAGAAAGCTTTACTAAGGCAATTGACATATCAAATTTTATAGGTGAAGCGACCTATATTATAACCTTATTCGGGTGATGTAACTTTGCAAAAGTGTTCCAAGGGAAAAGAGCCGATCATATTGGATCCCCCATATGGAGGCTCTCCAAAAGGAAAAGCTCCCACCACCTTTGCACAGCTGGGTCTAAAGCCATCTAAGAGCGTCAAGAAACTTGATAGGGTTTTGAAAAGGATGGGAATTAACAATAAGCCAATGTCTCCAAAACACAATCCCCTTTTATAAGGCTAAAACCGTTGAGTGGAAGGCCAAGAGTGATAAACGAGAGATCAAGACCGAGTTTATGACCACCCAGAAAATGCACGAAAAAAATCCAAAAGGACACCATAGAAGAACCTAGGCCTACGCATGACGTGCCACAATACTTCAAGGATTATGAGATGGATGAAGTGGTAGTGGTCATGTCCAGAGCCAAGAGAGAGCCAATAGAAGACACCTCCCAAGGGGCCAACGTTTACGAAGGTCCAACCCGCACGAAAGAGATAGATCTAGTGGAGAAGGGAGAAGAAACTCACATGGTATCTGTTGGAGAAGATGTAGAAGGAGAGGAACTTGAGGATCTTAAGGCCCTTCTTTGCAAATTGTCTTGCTTGGAATTACGTTGAGTTGAAGGGCATATTGCCAAATGTAGTGGTTTACACCATTCCGCTGGTTGATAGAGCAAAACTCGCCGTTAGTAGGCCTTATCGGTCTAATCCGCACTACCCAGCTAATTCAAGAAGAATTAAAAAAGCTTTTCAAGGGGAAGGACCGTACAAGGTAGTAGAATTCTGGCCTAATGGCACAGTCATTCTTGTAGACCTGCAAGGCAAATTGTTCGACACGCTCGTTAACAGCAGCAGTTTGCGTCACTACTACCCAGCCGATGTGTAGCTCAGGGATGTTCCTGAAGCGCCATTCTCATCATTCTCATCTGCTCATGATGAGCATCCACACCCCGTTAGGCAATCTAGGTAGGTGTAGTGAGTTAATCTTCGTCTAGTTCATCTTAGATAGCTGTCAATTAGGATGGACAATAGCGCAGGATAGCTAGTCGTTAATAGTAGTTTAGATCCATGTATAAATTCTTGACTTGCCCTACTTTTTTCTTTGTTTTTTGTTGTAAAAATATCTCAAAAATGTCTTGAACGGCTTGAAAAGAGCAATATTGCTATTTTTAGCAGCCCTTGCACCTACCATTATTTTCCTCTATTGCAAATATGCACATGGTCAAATTTATTCAGAAAAGTTCTAGCCTAGCTGCAAGTTATGTTCGATTTTTGAATAAGTGCCATTTTTAGTAAACAACGTGAGTTTCTAATTAGACAATCTCTCAAATCTGGTAGGCAATCGGGAAACGGACTGTGCATAGCAAACATTGATGATTTGGCATTGATAGGACCAACTTCTAAAAATAACAGAAGGCGCGAGTAAAAGAGACCCCTATATAAAGACGCAAGTAATCTGAAATTCTTATTTTTAAAACATTATTCTTAGTCTGACTTCCATATTAAACAAGTACTCAGAGATAAACCTATTTCCAATAGTTAATCTATGTTTTGGAGTACGACTCAAGTTTGAAAAAAGTACACTAAGCAATAAATTTCTCAACTAGGTTACACTCAACACAAGTTAGTAACATCACCTTCATGTAAAACACTCACATGAATCACTGAGTGAAATATTCCATAACTTAGGAGATTAAAGTTAAAGAAAAGAAATAATAATTACAGTATGAAATTATCCACAAACTCTAATAGACAATTTATAAAAAACTTCCAAGTACAACTATCATCAGAATCCAATTCTAAGATATGATAATTCATTCTACTAGATTATCTAGGAGAATCATTAAAATATAGAATGATTAAAACTCAACTCTGAGTATCCCAGATACTCTTTTGAGTTAAATGCTCCTGTTTCTAGCACCAAATACAAGAAAATAACATTCATTCATCTTAATAGACTTGTCTGTGTCCTATACCCCACATTTGATCAAACGGTTTTATTTTTCCCATATCGTGACTAGGTACTAAAACACACCATTGACCATCAGATCTTTACAGTCCTAGAATTCCCTTTCCAAATTTATTGATGTCCCATAGCATCAGCTTTTCCTTCCAAAAAATCCTTAACTGCCTTATATGATATTCTAGAGATCCACTGATCTTCTAGCTATCCTATAATCACTATAGGATATTATCTCTTGTTCCCAAATACTAGAGAATCCATTTATTTGAATGGTTGTTAGCCTATTAGATGGATACCACAAATCCACACCTGATTATGTTATTAACATGGTTCAATACTACATTTTGATCCTTACAGGTTAATGATAAGCTTCAAATCCCCCTGGATCCAAGAGCATCAACTCAAGGGACAAGCTTCTATCAACTAACAGATCCAGTGTAATCCATATATCAGATTCTACTTCTAACATCACAATTGACACATGAAGAAATTCTCTGCTAGCGTATGCATGTAATAGATGTGCATTATCCTTATTTCCACTAAGCTCAATATAAGTGGAATACAATGAATAATGGGAGCTCCTTAAAGGAACATTCTCATCAGTAAAGCCTAAAATGTTCAAAACATAAGATCTTTTGATAAAAATGATCTTATTTGTCTTAACAAATTTATGTCCTCCTTGGTAAAATGATAAAGCTTTAACTGCCATTATAAGACTCTCTCCGACTGGGCTTAGCTTGGAATGAGCAGTACAGATTTCATTCTTCAGGAAATGCCTAAGATAGTGGCCCGGTCCACTGTTCCTCTGGAACAAGGATGCGTGTTGTCTAAAACCACCTCGTCTCACAACAAAATCATCTATTATGAGAGCATCCTGCAATAGGAAATATGTTAGCAAAAACACATTCAGTGATTAAAAACATTCTAATGCAAGGAAGTTTAAACACTTACACATTCTTCATCATCATCAACAATCAGATCAGGATGATCAATATAATGACCACGTACTGAAGTGGAATCATCAGTGAAATGCATTAATGATGGACGAGGGAAGCCCATCTGGGATTGAAATGCCGTAAATTCTTCATCGGATGGTCTGCCTCGCCCATCCTCAGCTATATTTGATAAAGTCTTAGTCAGACATTCTTCACCGATCATAAGTCCCTCCTCATCATCAAAATCAATACTAGCAACAAGGTCATCTGTTTCAAAATCTACAAAGTCGAAGAATTCGAAAATTGTGCCAGATAATAGACATAGAACTTCGTCTTGCCAATAGATAAAAAATTTACATAAATCAGCAGTAGTAGAATATACATCGTCATTAATATAATATACAGACAAATTGAAAAGACATTTCAACTTCTCTATAGGGTTGGATTCATCATCAGATGTATTTTGGCCAATAAAAGAATCCCGGAAAATATCAGTATTTACGTCAATAAAGTCACTTTCCTTATCAGGAGTGTCGATAAGAAAGTGACTGATATCTTTAATAGCTGACTGAACAGAGGATGATGCAAAAGGAGGGTCAGCAACAGAAACTTCCTCATCATTTGGGATCTGAACTAGTAGGAACAGTATGAAACCATTCTGATATTCAACCAATTGACATTTCTTGTTGCAATACAGACACATTGGACTGCTTTTGAAAAGATCAAACAATTTGGTGAACATTCTATCCAGTCTGTGTCTGAAAGTTGGGAAGAAATGAACAAGATCGGTATAATGCATGTACTGGAGTGGACCTATGGAGAAAACAGGCTTACTAAGTGTATCTCTGAATCTAACATAATGTTCATAAAATATGTCAGAATTTGGTTGTGCAGTCCTGAAAACATGTAGATATGGCCTGAATAGGCTGTGGAACTAGTCTAGGTTTTCAGTAATTCCAAATTCACTAAGAAATGAACTCAAGCCTGAATCTCGTGAGGATCCTGAGGAAGAGGCCATGGCAGTAACGTGAATATCGCACTTGTGTGCGAGGGAGAACTGAAACAAAACTAACGATCAAGATGGCACACAAGAGGAATATGTACGGCATACAAGTGGGTATCGTTGCAAGCAAACGGACAACAATGCGTGCGCACAAGAGCGATATGCCGCGAATTTTGAGAATGAAAAAGGTAAAAAATTAATCAGTTTTCATGCCATGTATACTGAATTTTCGCACGTGTGGTCAACGGACAAAGGACACATGTCTACTTTCAATTGGACTACAGGCACTAGCACGTGTGAGGTGACACCTGGACACGTGTCACGTGTTCATTCATTTGCTCGACAACACATGTCACTCTCACATTTGCTCGTACAAATCCCACACGTGTAATGTGACAGGGTGACACATGTCGCTCTCGCATTTGTCTGTACAACTTCCACATGTGTGACAACGTTCTTTTGCACGTGCGAACCACGATATAAAATTACAAACTTCGATGAATTTTTTTTCACTTTCTTTTCGCTCCGCATATCGCACTTGTGCGCATCCTTCACAATTGATATTCCTCCTACCGCCTTCCATGCGCACATGTTCGATACATCTGCCTACGTGTCTCCCCGTATCGCACTTATGCGACTTTCTTCAAAAGTAATCGCTATTCGGCTCGCACAGGTCCGATATACTGTACATTTTGTCCGTACATATCGGTCCTCTGCGAGGTCTTTATCATCCCTCCCTGCTCATCCTAACCGTCATGCACAAGTCCGCTATCCCATAGTACACATCCATGGATAGGAGAAAGTAGACAAGGAGGGACTTCTTCTCTCCTGGCTCATCCTCAGCCCCTGCGGTTGCCATTACACCACCCGCTAGACCTAGAACGCGCAACCGCAGCAGGTGGCTCTCTGAGATACGCAAGTATTAGAGATCAATAGCTCTGTTGATCCCAAGAGCTCCATTCTATTGTGTTTTCCGAAACATAACAAGAAATGATCTCGGACAACTAGTTAGATTCACAACCAGTGCTCTTTAGTGCCTTCAGGAGGCTGCTGAAGACTACATTAGCCTTTTTTTTTAGGATTCTTTTTTGCTTGCAATCCATTCCAAGAGAGTCACCATAATGCCCAAGGATTTTTAGCTCCTGATGAGAATGAGGGATAGGTATTGTAGGTTACATGTATCTCAGCCTGCTACTCCTAAACCAACTCCTCTAGATAGGACTGATCTTCCTACGAAGCATCCTAGCCCCAAAGAGAGCTCCGAAGAAAGTAAGGAGGATAGACACCACATATTCTGTGAAGCCTAACCCAGAATCCATGTAGATAGCGTTGTTGTTGATAATGTTATAAATATAGCTACATCTGTTTTGGATACCCCTTTAATTCCTGTAGATACTACACATCCACCTCCTCCTCCTCCTCCAAATTTTTATACATATATAGATTTGGATGATTATCTTAAATTTGAGAAAGACATATCCGATGCTATAGATACAATTGGTACTCCTTTTTGTTTTAGACTAGATGAACTTGATTTTAGTATTAATTTTAGAGTTCTAGATTGCTTGGATCTCAAAGACAGACGAGCTTTGATCAGTGATCCTATGATAGAGTCCGGGCTTACACTCTTGCAATATGACTTTGCAAGATATTCATCCAATGAGTTGCTGGTGCTGAGTAACTTTCTGCTTCAGGCCTTCAAGGAGAATAATGACACATTGTCACAATGTCTGACAAGTGGATTCACACCAGCAACAAAGTAACTGCTCATCCCTTATCATACGAAGTAAGATATATTAAATGCTTCTTGCTGTTTTATGCATTACCATTGGCATTGTCAATGGAAATAGTTCTCAGAATTGCAGCTAAAGAAATTTCAATCTTATTTTGTAGTGACCACTGGAGTTTAAACTTGATCTCTATTAAGAGATCTATATATAATATTATTAAAGGTTTTTGTGTCAAGATGAATTCGACGAGAAATATGCATAAGGATATAGATATATACCTTCCATATCTAAGTAAATATATTCCTACAGATGTTTCCCATTTCGTGGACTGGCAGATCGTCAGTTTGGAGGTAAACTCTGTCTTTCTTAATAGCGAAATCAGTATTCTAATGTAATTGTTTCATTCTGATTCATTTTGTTTCATAATTGATTTCTTGTGTGCTGAATTATTTTGTAGTCATCCCAGCAAAATGATTCATTCAGCTGTGGGTGGTACACATTATACAATGCAAAGTTATTTTTTGAGTGGTTCAACCTTCAGCAAGATGTTGATATTTCTAAGGTAATAAATTCTGTTTATTCTTATTTTAGAATCATGATTAGTTTTCTATTTTGTTGATGTTTTTGGCCATTACTAATACATGAATGTTCTATTTTGCAGTTTACACTTCTTGAGTACACATCAAGCCAGGTGTACAGATTTAGACAAGAAATTATCCCGAGTATACTGGCTAGGGCAAGGCTTCAGCCTCCCATTATTGATGATGGTGCAAAGGATGATGTAGTTATACTAAATTAAGATCAGAACAAATATAGATAGCATACATGTATAGAATTCATAGAAAAATATACATTGATATATCAAATGCTACTCCAGTTTATGAATTTGGGAGCACAAAATACATGTACTGATGCCCAACTTGGGCTTTCATTTATTGAATGAAAGAGTGTATACACATATTTTTACTAAAGTTTATTTGAAACTATTGTTCTCCCACAATGGTGATTGTTGTAGGTATATCTTTGCAGCACGTTATCAGCTCCTGTCTTTTTCGCATCTGTGACATGGAAACTATTAGTGAATGTGCAATTGTAAATGATGACAATTTCTATTATTTTGTTCTATTTTGAAATGGCAATAAACATAAAGTACTTACGAGTCTTCCGCTGATGATAAATCTAAAACATGTTGGTAGATTGGTTTGTAATAGCATGAGCTCTGTTCTGATACAATCAAGCTTCCAATGCTCTTCCACCTCAACCATAGTCAAATATTTCTCATTGTAGATAATGCTTATCTCCATTCGGTTTGTGTGACCATTGAGTCAAAGTCTTGATCAAGTGGTAGCCATGTACCTTCAATTTTCTTGTATCTCTGGTAGCTAAATGTGAGACTGAGCATTTGCTTTTCGATATGATAACGAAAGATCATTGAGGACTTTTTAATCCTGCATTCTATGTCATTATTTGTTTTACTATCCCAGCCTTGATCCATGAGATCTGAAAAAGTCTCATATGATAAATCCTTGCAAACAAATAAAGTTGGTGTCCTACAAACACTAGCACTCAAGAAAAAATCAACAAATACATGTAATGAGATAAATCACTTAGGTGAACAATTTTCGAGCCTGTGCTTATCTTCATAGCATTTCTAATATCAATGAGTAGCTTGCATCTCAAGGATTCAGAAACAATGCTGTTAGGAGTAGGCCACTCATCACTTTGAAAACTAGGCAATGGATTTGCCTCGAGCTTGTCAAAACTTCCATCTGTTTGTGGCGTATATAAAGATTCATAAAAATAGATACCACAATCTGCAAGTTCCTTTGGACTTCTTCCTCTATATTGCAGCTTTCCAACATCAGAGTGAATCACGTCTAATATTCTTGCAAGTGATTGTGCGGGCTCCCATTCACTTATGCATGATGGATATAAATCTGAAAGAAAAAAACAATGATGAAGTATTTAAATCATAATCTGAAAAACATCAATAAAGAAAATCACCTACGATTGCTGTAGAGTGCATATGTTTTGTTTTTATTTACAATTACATTTTTTATGATCATGAGGATTGATATCATGTACTTTGATTTCTGAATGCATATATACATGTTGTACTAAGACTTTTGATATAGATTGACCTCCCGGGGTAGTCTTAAACTCCAAAATTTTTGCTTTCCAATAAGATTTGTAAGTCATTTTTGCTCTTTTCTTTTGTTGAAAATTGTCCTTTGATGATGGATGCAGCAATACCCATGAGTTCTTCGTATATTTTGTTGGCTTCCAGTTATCAGCTTCATCTTTCTCATTGTAAAGAATCACAAACTCGATTGTAGATCTGGGTCTCCTTGCCATTGCTATTTTCAAAGCCTGGACGCCAAAAATCTCTCTGATATGATACTTAATTTCAATTTTTTGTATCACATTTAATCTAATGTGAATGCCAACATAGTCACAATTACTGCGTATACCATATTTTATATAACTGTACATACTATATTTCTATAATTGTAACTAGTATAGTTAGAAAATTTCATTATACTAACCCGCATAGTCAAGTAAATTTAGCTTAAGGTATTGACATCGGGCAGATTAGCATGTGTCGGACAGGAAGAAGAAACCAATGGGATACGTCCATGCTACCCGGACACAAATTTCAAAGTTTTCTATATTGCATTTTTATTTTTTAGTTAATTTGAACTACGTTACATAGATTTCAAATCTGTGCATTTTGATTGGGCCTGGTGACGGTCGAAACTAAAGAAAAAAAATAAAAGTATCTTTACAAAGGGTCTTTTTGATATTGAGAACTCCTCTAATGCAAGCAAAGGCCTGTTGGAAGATCAAAGATCAGAAGGCCTTAGCATGTATCACACTCAATCTGGCCGACTCCCAAATATCTCACATTACCACATGCAAAACCTCTAAGGAAGCACTGGACTTGTTATCAAGTCTCTATTAGACTCATGATGTAATCACGAGATTACATCTTAGAAGGAAGTTCTTTACTCTTAGCATGTCTAATTCTACTGCCATCACTTCTCACATCAACAGCTTCAAGTCCCTGTTAGATCAATTATCAGCTGTATTCAAGATGATGATGTCGTCATGACCTTGCTTTCTTCTTTTCCAAAGTCCTATGAGCACTTTGTGCTGATGATCTCCACACAACCAGATTTCACCCTTCAAAAGGTGATTGGTCATCTTCTTCAAGAAGAAATGTGGAGACAAACAAGCAGCCTATCCATCAAAGACAAATTAATGACTCTATACACCAAGAAGAAAGATCATTCTAAGGGCAAGAATCAGGTGCAACAGCAATAGCAGAAGCCTCACACTCAAGGTGAGCAAAGTGGATCGCGCAAGAAGCTTTTATGTAGATATTGTAAAAGAGCTAATCACGACATCAAGGAGTGTCACATCAGGATCTACAACGAGGCAAAGAGTAAGCACTCTTGATGTAGACTTGGATTCATAAAGCTTCTTCAAAGCTTCCCAAGCCTCCAAAGATGATGTGTACTTACCAACTTCCTTGAGAAGCTCATTGGTAACATTCATCTTTATCATGTGTAGAGCCCTTTTGGCCCTCTTATCATACCTCATTTGATCTTGTTGAGTTGCTGGTCTCTCCTCCATACCTACAACAATCTCCATCAACTCATTCATCTCCAATAAGGACTCCATCCTCACCTTTCAAGTAGAATAGTTGATTGAGGTAAGCTTGTCATTGCCTTCCAACATGAATCCACCACTTGTAGTCATGTTACAATGACTTGATCTTCTTCTTTCAACCTGTTCCAATGCAGAAAGCACTATCTTGAATGCCAACAAATAAACTCAAGAAGATATCACAAAGATATGGAACCTCTCAAATCTCTTCTAGCACTTCTAACTAGGAAATCAACACATAGAAAAGTGAAATCTTGATTAACCTATGATCTATTCTCAATCTAATGATTCTCTTCCTAAGATTGAAACACACTTAAATGAAATTCAGTAACCTCACGAACTAGAGATCCAATCAAAATTAGAGTTTTGACAAAATCACGAAAAAATAAATATCTCAAATTCTACATGCAATTTCTAAAAACTTGATATATCTTCTTGTTACCTCCAATGAGACCTTCCAAATGCACCAAAAATCATCTAATTTTAGTAAACCAAGTGTGAAATTAGAATTGATCAAGTATATAAACCTATATTAAGTTTTGACCTACAAAAGATCAATTCTTCATATGCAAAAATGTTGATTTTTTGATTAGAAATCAATCTAGCATGCTCTAGCATTGGTAACTCCTCCAAATCTTTGATAAATGTGGTTGATCTTTTCATAACCTGAAACACAATAGCTCTGATACCATGTGAAGGATTTCAGATCATTCAAGATCCAATCCATGTCCCTGATCTTTAGTTACAAAAAGGAGCAAACCAACAATCCTGCAAATGTAGAAAAATCAGCATCTACATACAAAATGAGATGCAAACTCTGAGAGATACTGATCAAACATGAACCAAAATATAAAATATGGTTGCTGTCTTTAAAATTATAGTACCCTACTGTATTTCACATGTGTGGAACCAAAAATAACAATAAATGATCATTCTACACATATAATTGCAAGATAACATCATGAGAGTGCACCAATGAGTAGTAGAACCCAAAGAAAACCATGTACAATGATGAAATGAGAGAGAGAAGAGAGAAGATATGTCTCTCCACGAGTTACACCCTTTTATAACAGGTTCAAACCCTATTTGGCCACTTGGCTTTTTCTCCAAAATGTAAACCCTACTATTTTTGGGTCTAGATTCAATGTATCCAAAGTTCAAATTTGAATCTCTCTCAAACTTGACTACCAACTTTCCCACACTTTCAAAAAGTGTATTGAATGTATTTTGAACTAATCCAAAAGTTTTCTCTAAGTCTAAAATGAGTTTTGGCCTCAATTGACAACTTACCAAAATATGACTAAACTTGTTGAAATTTCTCACTGGATTCTCAGGCGCTGGGTTGCTGGACCACCTTAACGGGCCTCCAACAACAACTTCACGAGCTTCTCAAAGAACGAGGACTGAACAATCTCGCGACCAACTGGTGGCACATGGGAAACGCTGTAGGCCTTGATTGATCAAGTCACGCAGTCGAAAAAAGAGAGAGAAAGAGAGAAAGTTGAGAGCCAGCAATTGAAAGACCAGCTCCACAAGGCAGAACAGAAGCAACTCAATAGCATAATTAGCTCGTGTCCAAGATCCAGGCCAAGCTTGTTATAGAGAAAGCAACCTGGCAGGCCTACCAGTCCGACCCCCAGCACCTAGTGCTGAAATCAAGGGAGCTGGAGCTGGAGCGAGAGTCTCTCAAGGCCCACGAGAGATCTCTCAAGGATTATATCTATACCTTGGAGTGCAATATCGCCAAGGAGAAGACAGCAGCACAAAGAGGCCAATAAAATTTTGCAGCTCAACAGGCAGCACTAGAGCTCAAAGTCCAGCAAGCGGAACAACAATTGCAGGCAATTCCGGCTACACTTGATCAAATGGTCAACATCGCAGAGCTCATGAGGCCACACTCGTGACCAAGGACATCAGGTTGGCAACCCTACATGCCACACTCCAAGAGGACGAGTAGGAACTCAAAGACACCGACAATGAGTTGAGAGTCCTCAAAAAGCAATTCATTGCCATGCTAGAGTTCTCTAGTGCTCTAGATGACAATCTTCCTTATACTCTTCAATATCTTATTAGATTAGCTTTTTTATTATTTTTCTTTGCCTTTCCCGGCTCCCCCCCCTCATTAATTCAAAACTTATTCGCATTTATCAGCTTGCATCAAAGGCCAATAAAGATATATTTGTTTTTTTTGTCCTTACTAGCTTTGTCCAAGTTAAGGACTTTGGCTATTTTTGTGATGTTTTCAGGAGTCCTCCATTCCGTTTTGTTGTAGGACTTTGTGCCATCATTAATTTTCCTCAGGATCGGCGCTTCCAATTGGAGCTAGATCACATGCATAAACCCCTTCTCTTCGTTCCAACCCCTGTTCATCCCTTCATCTTCACAACAAATGCAGGTACAGTACACATCGGAGTACAGGCCAATAGGATCATCAGAGAAGCCGTCAGATGCCTTGGAAGAGCATATCAAACATTGCCACACCATCGTTGCTGCCCTTCTAGAAGCCCTCCGCCTTGCCTATAATCAACTTTGCACCCTCTACTACGACTGCCACCAATACCATCCAGGCTAATCTTCCATCCACCTGCACAGTTCCTCCTTGCATTGACGACACTCGCTCTAACCCTGAAGCCGTGCATCAGTCTATATCTGATTCAGAGCAGCCGACCCTCTTCATCAAGAAATATCCAGATGTTACGACAAGAGGCTGCTACAGATTGCCAAGAAAGCTAAATGAGTTCCTGAAGAAAGGAGCTAGTGTCCTAGCCCTTCTGCATCCTCAACCACAATGGCGGAAGGCAGTACTCATGCGAAGCCCTGAGCTAATAAAAGAATATCTCCAAGCTTTGGTGACACTAAGGGTGGATCATGCATATCATCTGATGCCCAGGAGAAGAGCATGGACAACACTGAAGACTCTCAACGTCAGGGCCTACAACTGGCCAATAATAAAATCTGAACAAAATTGGAAAACAACGATCGATTTCACCAGGGCCCTCAACCGGTTCATGACCGACACGACTATTTCTCTAGATCCAATCGTTCTGGAATTCCAATGTGGAGACGCTTTTGACTGCCGCAAAGGTAGATACCAGTGTTGGGCGGTTCTCACACATTTATGATACCCGCCGGTTTAGGGTATTGCCTTTTTTTTTTTAACCAAGAATTGTCTGTTCAAGGTATTGGATTACATTTAAAATATTTACACTTGGCAGTTCTCAATAATATCTTATAAGATGAATGGTTCTCAATCTGTCGGTTATTACTCTATTAAGAATCGTCGGTTCCTATATCAAGTTCTCAATATATGTGTAGTCCACCAATTTGCGCTTGCGGTGTACACACCACTGGCCAGTGTGTGAACGACATCTGTCTCGCCACGTCAAGATGTTTCAACACATGTTGTGCGACACGTGTCGAATTTTTTTTCAGCCATATTGACATGTGTCCGACAGAGCGTCTGGCCCCTGGCCCGCGTCTGCCCATGCATTGTCACATTGCAACACGTGTCAATGCATGGGCCATACCCTCTCTCTCTCTCTCCCTCCCGCTCTCTCTCTCTCTCCCATACTGACACGTGTCCGACAGAGAGTATGACACGTGTCAGACAGAGGGTATGGCTAGATGTTAGCCATACCCTCTCTCTCTCTCTCTCTCTCTCTCTCTCTCTCTCTCTCTCTCTCTCTCTCTCGCTCAACCCCTCGCTCTCTCCCTCCGCTCTCTCTCTCTCTCTCTCTCTCTCTCTTGCTCAAACCCTCGCTCTCTCCCTGCTCGCTCTCTCCCCCTCTCTCCCTCGGCTCTCTCTCTCCCGCTCTCTCTGCGCCTCTGCTCGCTCGCTCGCTCCTCCCCTTCGCTCTCTCCCTGCTCGCTCTTGCTCTCCTCCGTCCTCCCTCGCTCTCTCCTATCGCTCCTCCCCTCGCTCTCCTCCGTCCCCTACTCCCTGCTCGCTCCTGCCCTGCTCTCTCTGTCCCTCGTCTCTCTCTCTCTCTCTCTCTCTCTCTCTCTCTCTCTCTCTCTCTCTCTCTCTCTCTCCTGGCCTACATGTCTTTTTTTGGTTTTTATTTTTTCAATTAACCGAAAAATTCTATAATTTTGCATGAATTTTCCTTGCAAAATTAGCTTCCCAACGATATACTCTATGCTTCGATTCAACATGTTTGTGCGCACGTATGAATTTTTGATACATTTTAAGCCTATATGTGATGGAGGGGTGGAAGCTTACTTTTTAAACGAGGGCAACCCGCCATCACGAAGGTGAAGGTGATGGGCCATGGCGGCACACATGGAGGAATCGACGTTTTGTTGGAAATTGCGATGCAGTCGGTGCGTGATGATTCTTGGGAGGACCATACAATGAATGCGAGGAAGAGAGATCAACGGCGTGAATGAGTTTCTCCCAGCTCCATGAAACGTTTCAATGGCTTTGTAACATGCAAGAAACAGTACTAAACCTACCTAGTACCCACTGTAGCAATAAACCCACGTCTCTGATTTTGAAAAAGAATTTGACAATATTTCCGTGTGACCTGATGGTTTTATCCCTGATATGATAATGATGCTGAGACGGGAAGGCGGGCTCTACTTCCGCGTCCTACAGATTGTGCATTAACAGTTACAAACAAGATCGGGAAAGAAAGTACCGGATTAAATTCTGAAGTGTGCATGCAACGATTCTTGTTACGTTCCCGGTAATGTTATTGATGAAGTACAGAACTTTTTATGAAGATCAAGCTTCATTGAAATCGCTCTCTGTAGGTGTGGATGTATTATCTGCCAGGAATCAAATGCCGTTGAAGTGGTGTCGTCAAAGTATTATTGAAGAAACGCCAAACTTGAATGTGAAGATGTAATATAATTAAACAGGCAGAAATGACCGTCATAGTGCATGCGGTCAAACATTATTCAAGAAATGGAAAACTTGAAACAACGTTCAGAGACAGATAAATTGCTATTAAGAAACAGATACAAACAAGCTTGCAGCGGAGACATATTGGGACTTATTTCTTACATGATGCGCAAAGTTTACTATGAATAAATCAGGCAACGCAATGGTAAGGACTTACCTGAAAATCGATAACATTAGCTCACCGACCTGTGGCCATGAGAGGCTCAAATGTTATAGGGGGAAACATGCAGCTTCGGAACTTGCCAGAAGATTTGCTCTTCAACGTGCACAAATTAGAGCCAGATCTTCGAGGCCTGGTACTTCTGAAGCACATCAATCGCTGGTCGATCGAGCCTGCAAAAGCATAGATACTTTGTTCGTTCTTGCCAAGCATAGTCAACAGACACGTGGATATAATTCTCATTTGGTTGCAATATCCAAGGATGATGGATTACCGAGAGCTGATAAAGACATTGATCAAGCCACGATCTGTTTGTTGCAAAGGAATTTCAAGAAATGGGATCAGGAACCCTCATCAATGTGCAGTTACGGCAGCGACTATGATCCATCCAAGAGTCCTGGATTCTGTACAGAAGCTACAAGCAAAACAAAGTCCCAGCTTCTCTTTGAAAGCTTGCTCAAGACAAACGTAGAAGTAGACATTGAAAACAGATTTCAATCGGCTGTCACTGATCCATATCAAAGTTGTCCTTTGATGACATTGTTTTCTTTAACTCGTAGTGATTCAAGCTACCAAAAGAATCTGTCATTTTGCCCTCCTGCTGTTCTACTTGAAGACAGACCTACTCTTCATGACATAAGTAACCTGAATGGTTCAGATCGACAGAATCCATGCGCAGAAATGAAATTACAGAATCTTAGGAGCAGGAACGTTTCTCTGGAGAAGAGAACTGAATCAGCCAGGAGGAAAAAGAAAGAGCGTAACACGACAAGTATGTCTGCCTGCATACCTCCCGACATTGCTGGAGTGGTAGCAGAGAGCACAGCGATCGTGAAGATCACCCGTTGTCCGTACAATGAATTTCGAGAGTCGATGACACAAATGATAGAGCTGATTAACCATTCGGACCTACTAGACTTGGAGGAATTGCTGTATTGCTATTTTGCTTTGAATTCACCAGAACATTACGAAGTCATCGTAGAAGCCTTCAAAGCAGCATGGCATGAGTTCATTTAGTATAGGACATCAATGCACATACTTACAATCCTAGCTGAAGGTTTGAATCTCTTAATGTTGTGCAAAGAGCTTTAGGATCTACATACCTTTCACTTTCTCGTCTTTTGTGTGGGGTCTCGGATGTTTTCTTGTCTCTTGTGTGAGAACTCGACATATGGTGTCTTCTATCTCGATTAAATTGAAATATTTTCTGATGGATCTGAGCGATCTGAGCTCAGATTTTCGGAACCAAAGCAGATATTGACAGCTTGAGCATTTCAGTGACTCTACAGAGCTTGTTAATGGCGTTTTTGTCAGTCCTGGAATCATGTAGTGCTGGCTTTTGAAAGATTTGGCATCCGATTAAACTTTCATGTTCTCACAACTTTCAAATTAGCCCTGTATCTAAATGACAGAAGCAAAATGGATATGGCCTAGAAATTTGCCACAAAAATTGTGTGATTCTGTACACACATTATTATGTTTTCGCTTGCTGAAGGACAAAATGAAAATGCATGAAAAGTTCATCTCATGGCTGTTGTAGTATCGACGAGGAGGCAACTCCGGCCATTGTAAATCAGAGTGGTTTCATCTTTTGTGAAATTGCTTTCAATCCTGTGCTCCCTGGGTTAACAAATCTAGTGGTCAATAGGTTAAAGAAGGGCTTCTCCCTTTCACGTTTGGCTAGACTTGCAATATCCTCCAAGTACTACCATGATCTTAAGTCTAAAATGATTCTATCTTCTAGATTGAATGTCTCAATATGGTATGCTCTAGAATTTGGAAAACTCTTTGGCCACCAGAATGAACTAGCAACGCAATCCTAGCCTTGAATTGAGGTTAATAATTGACCTATTAATATATGTGATCATCTTCAATATGTCCTAAATTTTCGAGGTGAGTTGACAATGTATGCAAAATTGATTGCAATGAGACAGTAAGAGAAGTAACACAAAGAATAATAATTTCTGATGTGAAAGCTTTGTAGCTTACATTGAGATTTTCACTCTGTAGATCTCAATGTTTTTGGAAATGGTAGATGTGTTATATGTTTTGATAAAGCTTGAAGACTGTTTGTTGCCTAATTTGAGGACAATACAAACCCAGCCAAAGTACAAACAATGTTTTGCAAACAAAACACTAGAAATTTTCACACAATAGGCAATTTGCTAGGCATTTTTTGTCATTTTCATTGTATTTATTCTCATTTCTGTCTACTCATTTATACATGAATTTGTATCCTTTGTGCATTTTATAATTTAAAACATAGGCTCAAACATATATCCATTTCAAATCGATGAACTAATGTCAATTGGATGCAGAACAATCTCTTCCAAGTTTTAGTACTTGTTATAGTCAGAGTTGTTAGTATGGTTTTGTTGGCATTTTGCCATGAAGAGGTGGCAATTTTCCTCTTCAAATTTTTCAAGGAGGAGATTATGCCTGTCTCCTTGCAATTTTGAAATATGCACTTTGAACTTTGAAATTTGCATAGGAAAAGACCATTCGCATCCAATAGAAATTATTGGAAAGTTCAGCAGAAGCCGGTTCAAACGACTTACACATGAAAGCATTTGTGGTTGTTTCAAAGGTTTCAGTGGGCGAGCCCGGGTATACAATACGTGATGTTGAGACTATTGTCTTGATTCGTGCCATTTTAATGCCTAAAGATGTCCTTGTTGATAAGTTGAAATTCATGACTAGGGGGCCTAACGGAGAAGAACGCCATGTCGTTCTTTCATGTGCGGATATTGTTCGCTTCACTGAGACACCACACATTTACAACTCATAAGGTGCCTTGCAAATTTATGAAGGTAACCTTATTGAAGGCATGATTGCCCCTTCTAATGTCCAAGCCATGTTAAAGGAAACAGAGGAAGAACAAGGAATCTTGGGAGTGGCGGCGGACATATCCACTGTCGTGGCTGCTGAAGATACCACTAAGCCGCAACTCGCAATTTCTTATACTCTAGCTCGTGCTGCAAAATAGGTGCGTAGAAAGAAAACAGCCAAACGTGCAAGTGAGGATCTTGTTGAGGATGACATTACAGTTGGAAGAAGGATAACTAAGCACGTTGGAACCCCGAGCAAACGACCAATGCAACCAAGGCTTGATATATCTGACATGCGAATATCAAATTATGAGGACCTTGTATACAAATGTCAATCTTGATGCATACTCAGCAGATGATGTCGGCTATGTCTGGGGAAGACACATGTATAGGGTGGATTTGAGGAATATACGTAGAGCCTCTCTTTTCACCAACCAACAAGCCTTGGACTACTCATTTGCTAAGCAATTGTATAAAGTAGTATGCTTTGCACAAACACTATTATCAGAGAATTGTATGGCTGTCTTCGACATCTAAATTTATTCTACATTCTCTTCATACCAGGCTATCAGTGTTAGAGAATTGCATGGCTATCTTAGATGCCTAATCATTTTCGCAATCTCTATTCATGGCAGTCTACAAGTCCTACTCTGATAATATGATTCAACATAAAGAACAACTCATAAAATCCATTCTCTAAGTAATCCATGATCTTGCTTTCAAGAATTCTTTGTTTATTCAGTTGACATCAATCCAAATGTCAACCGAAGTGGTATCAGAGCTGATAAATTAACAATCCATCATCCGATCCCACAAAGTGATATCAGAGCGCAGGTTTATTGGATTACTAGAGTCTAGGAATTATAATAGAACTTAATACGTGTTTCTTGTTCTATAGAGCTAATTCATTTAGTTAGTGTTTTATCTCTGCTACTTGATTACAATGGAAGGTTCAACCTCAAAGATCCGCCTCATCAACAAATTCAACGGAGACGACTTCCACATGTGGAAGTTCAAAATGAGGATGATCTTGATCGAAAAAGAGTTATGGGGATACGTCAACGGTTCTGTAGCCAGACTTGTAGAACCTGAACAGCTTCCAGCATGGGAAGCAAAGGATGGCAAGGCTCTTGCCATTGTATCCCTGAACCTGAAAGACACTCAAATCACTCATGTATCCAACTGCACCACCTCCAAAGAAGCGTGGGATACACTTACAAGCATCTACGAGACTCAGATGTTTCTCACCTCTTCTTGAGGAAGAAGGCACTGACACTCAGAATGAGTGAAGGCACCTCAACAAGCGACCATCTGAATGAGTGAGTTCAAAATAGTTGCTCAACCAACTAGCTGCGATAGGTTCGCCTATCTCAGAAGAAGACTCTACCATGTCTCTTCTTGCCAGTCTTCCATCCTCCTATGACAATTTAGTGTTGCTTCTTAGCAATACTCTTGCGCTGTCTCTCTAGAAATTGACAGCAAGTCTGTTGCAAGAAGAAGTTAGGAGGAAAAGCTTGTCTACAACAACGAGTACCAAATCCATGGCACTCTACTCAAACAAGCAGAAGTCCAAGAAGAAGAAAAGATTCAAGGATAAGAAGACAAAGGCAAAATAGCTAGCAGCATCGCAACCACAATAGCAGCAGAATAGTCAATCATTGTCCAATACCAAGCTATTTTGTAGATACTATAAAAGAACCAACCATGACATCAAAGACTGTCATATCCTCAAGCATAATGAAGCAAGGAAGAAGATGCAGCAGCAACAAGAAGGCAACTCTAACACAATCAAAGGTTCCCAACATGATGATAAAGCGTTGATGGTACAAGATCAACCCAGTAGAGATGCCCATCAATGGTACAATTCAGGTGCTTCTCAGCACATGACGCCATGCAAAGACCACTTCACTACACTCACAGCTACAGAATCAAAGTATATCTTCTTTGGTGATTCCAGTTAACATCAAGTCAAAGGCCAAGGCTCTATTCGACTACAATTCTCTGATGGCATCACTAGGCAGCTTAATGGTGTACTTTATGTACCTAGATTAACTAAGAACTATTGTCTATTAGCAAGATCACAGATCAGGGCTATAGAGCCATGTTCACTGCCAGCCGATGCACTATTTTAGATGAGAATTCAAATGAGATCTTCTCTGCTACCAGAGAAGAAAATTTGTATATACTGAGTCACGATTTTTCATTTTTTGCTAGTTGTCCAAATACTAATTTATGGCATCAAAGATTAGGTCATCTAAACATGCGTTCAATCTTGTATATGCATTCTAACAAAATGGCCAAGGACATGAATATAAACGTTGTTATTATAGCTAATCAGTTTGTTTGTGAAAGTTGCTTACTAGGGAAACAACCTAGAGCTAGATTTTCAAGAGGACAAGCCAAAAGGGCGAAGTCCATTTTGTCACTGATACATAGTGACTTATGTGGTCTTATGAGAGTACCCTCATTGGGTCAAGCTCTGTATTTTATTACATTCATTGATGACTACTCCCGATTTACTAGAGTCATGTTCATAAAGAACAAGTCAGAAGCATTTAATTGCTTCAAAGATATCAAGCAATATGTTGAGAATCAAAATGGTCAGAGAGTCAAGGCCCTACGGTCTGATTCAGGGGGAGAGTACTTATCAAATGAAATGAAGGACTACTTATCTTCATGTGGTGTGCACCATTAGTTTACTATGAGCTATACTCCACAACAGAACAAAGTAGTTGAACGCCAAGAATCACACACTATTGAAAGCTGCATGATCCATGATAGTCAACGTGCATTTGTCTCAAACCTTTTGGGCAGAAGCGATCTCTACGGCTTGCTATCTGTAGAATTATTCTAGCACTAAAGCAGTTGATTCTAAGACACCGTTTGAAGCCTACTACGGCCACAAACCAACGATGAAACACCTATGTGTTTTTGGAGGTCTTTGTTATGCACAAGTGCCATTTGATCTGAGGAAGAAACTGGATCCAGTAAGCTGCAAAAACATCTTCATCGGCTATTTAACATTACACAAAGCATATCATGTATATGATGTTGATACAGGTCAGTCGTGATGTTGTCCTCTTGAAGACAAGTACCACGATTTCAAGCATCAAGAGCATGCCATAGCAGCTCCATCCTCCATCGATAGGCAACGACCTATGACTGTTCAAATAATGGAGTTCATCCCAACGGCTCCACTTACCGTTGATGGGCCTAGACCCACGATTGTTCAACCACAAGATGCTACGTTCCCGGTCATTCACCAAGGAGAATTGTCTGCTCAAGCACCTATAGTTAGAAGGTCTACAAGACAACGATAGCAGTCTGATCGTTTCATCTCTCAGACTTTCATTAGTCATGACGAACCTGCCACCATAGCAGAAGCTCTGTCAATGCCCAATGCAGGTCCAATGGTAAAGCATCAGTCTATTCGTATCTTATTGGCTATAGTTGCTGCGGAAGATCTGGACATTCACCACATGGACATCCAGACGACATTCCTACATGGACATATACAAGAAAATGTGTTCATCTATCAACCAAAAGGTTAGCATCTAGTATGTAAATTGCATAAGGCATTATATGGTTTGAAGCAAGCTCCGAGGGCCTGGTACGATAGAATAAATTGTTTCTTGCTGCAACACGACTTTACCTCCTGCTCCGTAGATTCTAATGTATATCTCAAGCGTAAAGGGCCAAGATTTGTATAATAGCACTATACGCTGATGATTCTCTAAAATTCAAATCAATTGCTACAAGAAACTAAATCCTTACTCTCATCAGAGTTTGAGATGACTGATTTAGGCCCAGTCCATTACCTTCTCAGTATGGAGATCAGCAGAGATCGTGCGAGCAGAAGGATCATTATAAGCCAAAAATCTTACCTAACCAATGTACTTTGCAGATACGGCATGGAGGATTGCAAACCCATAGATTCTCCTATGGATTCAGGATGCAAGCTATCCAAAGACATGTGCCCCAGAACAAAGGTAGATCAGCAAGAAATGTACAAGTTCTCCTACATGACCTGATCTTGCATATGCTATAAGCACATTGTCGCAATTCATGTCCAATCTAGGCCTACAACACTGGAAAGCCCTGCTAAGAGTTCTGAAGTACAATCAAACCTCAAAGCACTATGCCTTGAGTTAAACGGCAACACAGAAGCTGCACTCACATTGACTACCTATTTAAATTCCGATTGGACAGGAGACGTGGATACCATAAAATCCACATAAGATTATATGTGTTTCCTTGCAGGAGGACCCATCTCATGGAATAGCAGAAAGCAAAAATGCATTTCGTTTTCCTCCACAGAATCTATATGTGTTGCAGCTACATCAGTAGTGAAGGAAATCATTTGGCTGAGGAGGCTGCTATAGGATCTACAATTCCCACAGATTGGTCCAACAATACTCCAGTACGACAATCAGAGCTGCATAGCTCTATATCTGAACCCACGTACTCATTCTAGAACTAAACACATAGAAGTTCAGTTCCATTTTCTTAGAGAGAAAGTTCAGAACCTAGATGTTGTACTAAGTTACTGTCATACAGACAATATGTTGGCTTATATTTTGACAAAGCCATTGTCTAGAGATAAACATTGTCAAATTCATAGCAGTTAGCTTAAGGCGGAGCATTGGAATTTAATCTAACTCCTACTCATCCCGACAACCATTCTTCCTTCTTTGATTTTTACTCTCTCAAATGCAACCTGCAGAAAATGAACCGTGTTCTAACAGTCTGCATATTTGACCTAATTGTAGCCATAGTCTGCATTTTTACTCGGGTTTTTCCACAGACAAAAAATATGACACTCGAACTATCGCTTATTTTTGACCTTAAATTGCAACTAAGTGTTTAGCGACACTTATCTAAGTTGTTTTTGGGCCATTTTAGGCACTTCTAGAAAAGCGACACTTTTTGCGAAAAAGGCGACACTGCGTATTTACATGCAGTTTTTGACAAGCGACAATTAGGGAAAAATGCGACACTTTATTTTTACATGCAGTTTCTGACAAGCGAAAAAGACAAAAAATGCAACACTGCATTTTTTCTCACAGTTTCTGACAGGTGACAATAAAAGGCGACACTACAGTTTTACATGGGATACTACACAAGCGACACTGTAGATTTACACAGGTGACACTCTATAGAAATACCCAGTATTCCATGTACAGACTATCTACATCTTCACGCTCCAAGAACAACTGTCCAATTAGGCAGCTAATCAGCTGTTAAGTAATCTTGTGAATGTAAAGTTAGAATAATGCAAGATCTTCCAGCTACTATAAATGTAAATGAGCGATTGAAGACAAGTGAGCGAATAATCAGATCTAATAGATTAAGTCATTTGTAAGTGTCATCATAAGTTATCTATTAGAGATCAAATGACCAAAACGGGTCTTACAATAGCTAACTCCTTGGAGTTAGTGATCATAGAGAGAAAAAGGGATATTTAGAACATTAGCTATCAGAATCTCGTGCTTATAAGCACAATTGTATTGTGATCTGATCGTTGTGTTTACAACTTATTATTATACAGATCCGCTATTTCTCTATGTTCCTTTTGCATTCTTGTTGAATGATAACTCTCACTCCTTTTGCACAAACACTATTATCAGAAAATTGTATGGTTGTCTCCGATGTCTAAATTGATTCTACATTCTCTTCATACCAGGTTATCAGTGTTAGAGGATTGCATGGTTGTCTCAGACGCCTAATCTTTTTTGCAATCTTTCTTCACAACAGTCTACGAGTCCTATGCTAATAATCTGATTCAACATAAAGAACAACTCATAAAATCCATTCTCTAAGTAATCCACAATCCTGCTTTCAAAAATTCTTTGTTTCTTTAGTTGACATCAATCCAAACATCAACCGAAGTGATATCAAAGCTGATAAATTAACATTCCATCCGATCCCACAGGTGGGAGCAGCTAACATCGTGAAGGAAATGTCCTCCTTGCACGTTGTCAAATTTTTTATTTCTTTTGATGTTGATTTGCCACTGAATACGGTGTATGATAAAGATACAATAAAATGGTTATCCACAACCATTAATAAAAATTTGGCTTTGATTGGATCAGAGCGGCAACAAGTAGTACAAGAAGTATTTCATCTAAACTTCAAACTGAAATACCGCCTGTTTTGAGACAATGTGTTGAAAAAATTAAAAAAAAACCATATGCAAAGCATTTGACAGGTCGCACCGCCGGCACTTGATGGCGGTTTTTTTGTAAAGTGAAGACCTCACAGGGAAATGAAGTGATTTGTTACGGAGTCGATGAGTCCAATTTTATGGCAGTTCCTGCATCTGCTTGGGATAGTCCAACCTTGTATATATTCGACAATATCGATTCCTTGAGCTCCAGCTACATCACATCAATGGTGCGCCACTGTTTAAAGACCCTAATGGACAAACATAAAGTGTGTGTCATTGTATTTCTTTTTGGAGCAAAATATCAAAGAGGGGGTAAAAGGGAGCATAAAATCAATGCACGACATCAGGTTCTGTATTTGAAGGTTATTATGAATTGGTTGCCCCTTTAAAATAAGGTGGAATTCATGTGCAATATTTACAGCCTGTTCTTTTTGTTCTGTACAATGAAGATACACCAAGTGATGTGTTCCCTTGTGTGCACAACAAATCGAAAATCTTGACCCTTTGCTTTGGTGATGCAGGAAAACAGACGAAACACTTTGTTACATGCTCACCCACACAAAAAAAACACAGCAAAGCATTGGGAAGGCATCAACAAAATTGTTGATTTTTTTCTGCCCCTGACTGGTCGGTCTGCTTGTTTTGGCTATCGTATTATGTCACACCATTGTTGAATGTCAGTGGCCATAAACTTATAACGATCGACAGTGCCACAATGTCGAATCGTCTAAATCCTACCTTGATGTTGTAGAGTCTTTAAAGTCAAGTTCTGAAGGATAAGCATCACAGGGAAGTGTTGATCCATAGTTCTTAGAATCAAAGGAAGATTCAAAATTTGATCATACATAGCGAACTTTGTAATGATAGTTATATTTCTTAAGTAATTAATTTGTAATGAGGGTTATGCCAAAACCAAAAAGGCAAACTTTTTATTGTCACCTCAAGCGGTAGGGGTTGTTATCGTCATTTTTCGAATACATAGACTTGTATACCTCAGGCGATAGAGGTTGTTATCGCCCTTTTTTTACATTGGAATACAATGTATGAGTATTTTTTGGATTAAAGTATTTTTTACAGCCCTATTTTGTATTGAAATACAAAATTTGAATAACAAATGAAATTTGTTTATTTGTGTATGATGAATGTTGTGTGAATTTAAAATTATTGTATTTAGCTTTGTCATGTATCTTTTGATTGATTACAGTCCATAAGAAAACAAATTTCATCACAATCCAAATTTCTTAAGTCCATTTGGAAAAATGGATTTAGGAACGTCAAAAATTTGAGAAATTTTTTTTTGGAGGCTCCACCCGCCGTGGCGGGTGGAGCCTCCAAAAAGATATATTTTTGGTAATATATCTTTTGTAAAACAAGTATCAGACATTGTCAAAAAGTCAACATCTTGAAATTCTTTTGTCCATTTTTAAAAAATGGATTTTGAGAAAGTCCAAAATTAATTGAGACAGTGTTTTGGAATTCTTTTACCACTTAGTGGTCAGAACTTTTGTTGGTTAGAGCTCCACTCGGTGGTCAAACTTGTGTTGGCGGTCAGAGCTTGAAGTATTACACTTAATATGTTGATAAAATAAGCTTTCATACCAATTGTTGGAAGGTTCTTGAGAATCACTCAAGTCTATGGTGGATCATAAATAACTTGTATTGTGAAACTATAGGTTTTGATCAGGTGTGGAAGAACAATTATTGAGAAGAAATTGTTGGTGGAAGTAGTAAGAAATGAATGCATTTGATAAAAGCTACATTGTTCAATTCCATGTATGCATTTATTATCAAACTCAATCTTTAGATTGACATGTGAATATATGTGCTAGTGATGACTACAAAAGTTAGGATTCAAAACAAGAAGATGTGTCGATGTGTTGGAAACTAAAAAAGCAATATGTGGCATGCAAAAACAATTGAAATGCATCTAACACACTTTAATTTTTAGGAAATATGGTAGACAATAAAGATTCCATGCTACTAGTGATTTTGTTAATGTGCATATTGTGAAAAATGCAAAAATAAGCTTGGTAGAGGCCAAAAATCTTGTATATAGGAGAGACACACATGTGTGGAGCCTGTTCCCACATGTAAAAATACAAAAAAAGAACCTTTGCTCGATTCACTGTGCACAGGTGTGATTCAGATCTATCTACTGCCAGGTCGGCGAAGGATGATACCAAAAATAGAAAGGGTTTCAGAGGATCAGTTGTCATATTGCCATATTTTTGCCAAAAAAGTCACTTTTTTGCAAAATTACCAGTATTACTCTTGATCCTTCGCCAAAACCTTTGTCGAGTTTTCAGAACATTCTATTTATAGTAAAATACTATTTTGGAATTCGGCGAAGATTCTTCTTGATCAGATCATAGAAAATCTTGAATTCTACCCTCGCCAACCATCAAAAACTATATTTTCTTGTGTCATAAACCTTCGCCCATTTTTCCATAATTGTATCTATGTTAGATCTTTCACCTGAGAGGTTGGCGAAGGTTATTTCCCAAGAAATCATCAAAAAAAAATGTTCAGAGAGTTTTTTGCCCAAAATAGCACTACTGAACTTTCGCCGAGCTAATCTTCGCCTAGTAAACCTTCGCCAGACCTATTTTAAGTTTTTGATTTTTCAGATCAAGTCTCTATCAAAATTTGGATCAAATCTGATATATTTTGAATTGAATTCTGAGAGATTTATCATTTTTGAAAAACATCAATTGATCGAATCTCGAAAACTTTTTCATGATATAGAATTAGATTCTTGAAAAATGGAATAGATCTAGTAGATTTGATCTGAAATAGTTGTGATTAAAAAATCTAGATCCAATCTCATTGTCTGCTTAATCTAAATTTGTAAAGATGGCTGCCCTTGGAGCTGCTCCACAAGAAGTCAATCCAATTATTGTTAGAAGAGCACCCCATTTGGATCTACCCAAATATAATGGATTAACAGATCCAGTTAGATTTCTTCATATCTATGCTGAATCCTGTGAAGTCTATGGTGAGATTTATCCTTAAGATAAACTTAAGCTGTTTCCTATGGCCTTAACAGGCGCAACACAAGATTGGTACTATAACCAAGACGAAACTGAGCGTACAAAATGGGAGGTTGTTAAGAGAGCCCTTATCACACGGTTCAAATCGCGAAAGTTTATGGAAGACCCTTTCCTACTTCTAAGTAAAATTAAAATGGGAAAGTGGGAAATGGTTTGAGATTACATTGAATGGGTGAAACGTCTTAGATCTGAATGCGAACCTGAGCTGATTAACGAAAATGCCATGATTATGTGGTTTTTGTCAAGTCTACCTAAACGGATCGGACGTGAGTTAAAACGCCATAATGAGTATGCACTCTTGCAAAATGCTATGGACGATGCAATTCGGGAGGAGGATGAAGATTCAGATGAGGAGCCAAATATCAGTATGTTGCCTTATACAGCAGGGCAGACTACTACGACATCCACCACTATTGCATCAACGAATGCCAATGCTACTGCAGAAATGATGCTCAATGAGTTCGAGAAACTTGAGAAGAACTAGCAGAAACAGATGGAAAAGTTGCAGTTGCAATTTGATGAGAAGATCAAAGCATTGGAAAATTTTCACGGGGAAGCAAACAAGGAACCTAAAAGCTTGCAAAGACTTTTCCTACCAGAAAAAATGTCTGGTGTTCTATTTGTACAGGAAATCACACAGTGAACGAGTGTCCTCAATTGAAAAAACGAATGGAACTCAATGTTTGCCATCTGTGTAATTCACCTGATCATGAGACTGCTTTTTGCAACTTCAACCCTCGGATAATTCAACGGTATGCCCAGATGGGATATCGAAAACCACAGTATGGAGGTAATCCAGCAGTAAGACCATGACAATCTGCTCTTGGATACCCAAAATGTTTAGCTTTACCTGCCCCACCAAAGCACTCCACTCCTACCAATTTGATGGAACCAGAACCTTACGAAGTGTTGAGCAATGGAACTATGGTAATGATCAGGAAGGCGGATCTTTAGAACAATATGTCATTTATGCTGCCGCTCAACAACAAGTTTCTAGAAATTGGACCAGAGCACCACTTGGATGCTTTACATGTGGAGAAAATCATAGAGTTACAGAATGTCCAAATAAAGAGAAATTTGTACCATTATGTCGTGACTGTGGTTATGGGCATTGCTATAAAGACTGTCCAGCAAGACCGAAGCCACCACCAGCTACCTATAAATTTGATAACAATCAAGCAAAGACCAGTAGCTCAGAATAAACCAAGTGCACCGTTGATGGTGGTCACCAGAGCACAGAAGCAAAAAGAACTAGTAGTGGATCCAGTACCTGCTGATTCTATACCATTGAACGATACATCAACAACATCGAAAGTCTATCCAAATCTTAATGCAGAAAAATGAAGATATCAGAATATGAGGTAGTGGATTAAACATCTGCAAGAAGAAGACTAAATCAACAGCTGAAGTTCGGTCTTCACTAGCTAGGAAGATAGTGATTAACCATGTGAGCCTACATGGTGTATCCCAAAGAAGGAATGACCATGTAGGAGCTAGTAACATTTCCTTGAATAGTTGTAATAAATGTAGACCCCCCTTAAAAATAGTAAGAGTGAGCCACCTTTTCTAGTGGAAGGGCAACTTCCACATGTAATTTCTAATCTAGTGGAATTGCCACATGGGCTTCACATGGGCAGCCTTCTTCCTTATTTAAGGGCCCCCCTCTCTTGTGAGGGAGCTTTTGATTGTATTTTCAAGTTCTCTTGAGTTAATAAAGAGGATCCTCCACGAGTTCTTGAAGATCACTAAGCTCCTTGTTCATGGCAATGATCTTGAGTGATATTTCTATGAGCATGCTTGATTCCTTGCTTGTGAATTAACTAGATTCTTGTTTCTTGTTCTTGCTTAATTGTGGATTAGCTTCAATTCTTGCTTGTGGAACCTTGTAGAAATCAGCATTCAAGTAAACTACAGAGGCTAGAAATGTGGTGTAAATCTTGCATAGTCTTGACATTCTAGTTCTTGATGTTCTTGGATAATTTAGGCATAAAGTAATGTGTGTTTCTTGATTCCTAGATTGTTAAATGCTGTTAGGAATCTTATTTCTTGTTTCTTGAATCTAGTCTTGGTTTCAGTAGCTAGTCTAGTTCTTGATTGTTCTTTGATTCAGTAGTTAGTAGTAGGATTGCTCTCTGTGCTGAATGCTGATATGCTTGAGCTGTAGATGGTTGCATGGCTAGTGTATGCATGTAGCTGAGTATCAGATTTGAGTTACCCACTGACAGACTGGAAAATATGTACTGCATCCTTGAATATTGCTTCTGCTCTGTAAACGTTCTAATAAGAAGAATAATCACAAAGAACCATAACGACAGAGGTAATCCAAGAGAGATAAGCAACAAAAAAAAAAAAAACGTGTTCATAGATTCAGTGAATATGTGAACAGATTTGAAGAATCTAACAAAGTACTCCATGTTGGAGCCGCTTGGGAAAGTGAAAAAAAGAATATCACTCTGCCGATACAACATAGACAATTTCCTAAAGAAGCAACCGAGATAGATGACGATCCAGGAGTGAACCTGATCTCTAAAAAGCTATGTGCAAAATGGGGCCTTTCAAAGATCAAACCTGCTACTTTTTCTATTAAGCTAGCTGATCAAACGACAGTTCATCCACGAGGAATGGTGGAAGATATACCTGTTAGGATTGCAGGAGTACAGTTCGTCATTACTTTCGTAGTGATGGACTTACCAGAAGCGCCTAATGTTTATCGAGTTCTATTGGAACGTCCATGGTTACGAGTTGCGCAAGTAATTCATAACTGGGGGATCACTCCACTTGTTACTTGTTAAGTATCAAGATTGCTTTGCATGGACTTATCAAGATTTGAAGGGTATTCCGACATCAGTGATTGAACATACCATACCTTTAGTACCTAATGCAGTTCCAAAGGTTACAAAGTTCTATCGCTGTAATCCTAATGTAGTGGATCTGATAAAGAAAGAACTTCAGAGATTGCTTGATGCCAATTTTATTTATGAGATCGAGCATACTAAATGGATTTCACCTATTGTCATTGTTCCTAAGAAGAATGAGAAATTGAGGATCTGTGTGAACCTCAAAGCGTTGAACAAAGTCAAGCGGAAGGATCACTTTCCGTTATCTTTTACTGAAGCATTTTGGATTGCCTTGCTGGAGCGGAAGCTTATAGTTTTCTGGATAGATTTAGCGGTTACAACCAGGTTAAGATCTCACCTGCGATCGTCACAAAACCGCTTTTGAAAAATAATGGGGCACCTATGCTTACAAAGTAATGCCGTTTGGGCAGAAATTTCTTGAAATTTACTTGGACGACTTTAGAGTTCATAGTACAGATACAGACCACCTAGATCGATTGGAAAAAGTATTTGAAAGATGTCGCAAATATCAGATTTCTCTTAATTCAGAAAAATGTCAGATATGGGTTTCTAACGGAGTTGCATGTGATGTCAAGACATGGTATTGCCACAGATTATTCTAAGATCAAAGTTATTGTGGAATTGCCACCGCCAGCAACAATTCGTGGAGTTTACGTGTTTATGGGTCATGCAAACTACTATCGAATCTTTATCATCTTCGTTGCGGATTTAGCACGACCTATATGCAAACTGACTATTGTTCCTATTTCGACAGTAGAAGCGTTAGAAGCCTTTGAAAAATTAAAAAAAGCATTAACTTCAGCACCAATATTGCATTCTCTAGATTGGACGATAGAATTTCATGTTCATACGGATGTTTCAAAATACGCCATTGGATCAGTTTTGATGCAGCCATGTGACTATAAGAAGAATTATCCTATACGATTTGCAAGCAGACAACTTACAGATCCAGAAAAGAATTATTCAACAACAGAACATGAGGCATTGGCCATGATTTTTTCTGTTCGGAAATTTCGTCACTACCTCATGGAAAAGCACTTTGCATTTTATACGGATCATCAACCGTTACTTTACTTGGTAAACAAGACGTGCAATACTGAACGTATTGCAAGATGGTTATTGTTATTGACTGAATTTGACTTTCGAATTGTAGTTCGAGGAGAAACAACATTACCTAGCCGATCACGTTTCGCAAATTGAATCCGCACCAGTTAACACTGAAGTGGATGATGAACTGCCAAATGTTGCGTTATTCTATGTTGAAGCAGTACCTGAGTGGGCAACAGATATTGTTGAGTACCTGATGCTAGGACAACCAAATGACTACCTGACAAAAGTAAAGAAGAGACAATTGATTCATAAGGCTCAACCTTATCAATTAATTGCAGGACAATTGTATCGTCGTGGATCAAATAATATTTTACGAAGGTGTGTTTTACCACATGAAGTGCCAAATTTAATCATGTTTTCACATGATGGCATGAGTGGAGGACACTTCTCTACAGATATTACTATTCGCAAACTTTTACAATCAAGTTGTTGGTGGCCTACGCTTCACAAGGAAACAAAAAATTTTATTCAGACATGTGATGTTTGCCAGCGAGCACAACGGCCTACTTGACAGAACTATGAGCCCTTGCATCCGGTTTTATCGCAAGCACCGTTTGAAAAATGGGGATTGGATTATGTTGGACCTATTCACCCTGCCGCGCAAGGATCTCAGGCCTGATACATTATCGTAACAACTGATTACATGACCAAGTGGGTTGAAGCCAAAGCTGTCAAAGTTGCTGATGCAAAATTTACGGCCAAGTTTCTATATGAAAATATTATAATCAGATTTGGATGTCCGATCGAGATTGTCAGTGGCCGGGGTACACACTTTGTTAATCAAACAATAAAGTGTTTACTGGAAGATTTTTTTGTTATACACAGATTTAGTACTCCCTACTATCCCAGCGGGAATGGCCAAGCTGAATCTTCAAATAAGATTCTCTGCACCATTATGACAAAGACAGTTGAAGCGAGTCGGTCTAATTGGGAATATAAACTGTATGCAGCATTATGGGCATTCAGAATTGCTTACAAAAATAGTACAAATCAAACACCTTTTCAACTAGTTTATGGTCAAGATGTTGTCATGCCGATTGAATTTTTAATCCCATCTTTACGCATAGCGGCCACAGAACGATTAAATGATGATACGTCTTTACAACTCCGTCATGAAGCGTTGCACAAATTATGTGAAACTCGATTGATGGCAGTTCATGCCTTAGCAGTAGAGAAAGCCCACCGCAAGGCATGGCACGATCGCCAATTGCACAAAAAATATTTGAAAGCAGGAGATCTTGCATTAATGTACAGAACCAAGTTGATCAAGGGCAAGTTGAAGTTTACCGGGGAAGGCCTGTATAAAGTTAAGGAAATCTTGAACTATGGCGTAGTAATTCTTGAGAACTTGGATGGAAAACGATTTGATACTCCGGTGAATGACAGTCGCTTATGCAAGTTTTGGCAGCCAGTTCCGCCAGTTCAGCAAGTCTGATCTCAATAATTTTTTTATTTTATTTGTTTTTCAATTTTTTGTTTTTCAGTACTTAATTTGCTGAATTTTTTTTGGAAAAAGATAGTTTAAAAAAAAATTATTAAATTGAGAAAAGACTAATGAGCAAAACTTAGAACGTCATCAGCATAGGAAAAGAAAGCATGGTAATTTTTTGATGGAAAAAGACTTAGAAAATCATTGTTTTGGTCAGATTTAGCCTATTCAGTACCAGAAACCTTTGCTGAACTCTCAGACTGTGCATCCACTCTAGATTTATCTAATTTGAGGTGGGCAAAGGTTCTTGTCCAGAAAAACCCCAGTTTTTGAGTCCGGCAAAGGATCAGTGTATGTCATTTTGGGAACCTTCGCCGAGCATCTTAACCTCATTATTAACTTTTGCCGACCTGTTAGATGATCTTAAAATATCAAAATTAGGTTGTCCATAGGTTCAGGTCTTGGAAAAATACATTTATGATAGTACCTGGGCGAAGGACCCTCCTGGGCGAAGGTTCATCCTTCGCCAGACCTGAAAAACGTTCGTCTGATAGGTTCAGATCCCCAGAAACCTTCGTCGAGATTTTTATATCCTATTATCATAACCCGTACATGCCTGCAAATTTTTGTTCAGAACTGATCAGCCAAACTAGTATTTAGTGTAATGGACCCATCAAATTCACCTATAAGTTGACTGAATTTGGTTCATGCCTCACTTGTGCTAGCAAAGCTCTTGCAAATTTTTACCGCAATCAAAGCCTTCCAAAATTCCTGCACTACTTTCTGAGACACTTTTACGCGTTTTATATTTCCTTTCTGATCATCATGTCTTATACCGATACTTTCTAGTCTCCGCGCTATACTATCCATCGTGATGTCCCATCTGCAACGGACATCATGATCCTTCTTAGCACAAACGTGGTCACTCCGTGGATGACCCTTGCGGAGCCTCTGCTCACTACAATGTGTATTCATGAGAGAGCCTTTTTTGGTCGCATCAATATGGAATTTATCACTCTTGCCTTCAGTACATGGAAGGAAAAGAAATCTAAATTTTATATCACTTTCCAGGGAGCCACACACAAGGTGCGCATCACTGAGGCCACCCTTGTAGCTATAGGTATAGCATTCGGCACGCAGGCCTCACCCAATCACAAGCACGCCAAACAGTTCATCAAGCCATATATTGACCTCACCAACAATCTGCACTGGACCAATGATGGCTACCTTCTGAAAGCCATCATTGAGCCTTCAATCCACGCTGCTGCCCAGCTACTGAACAACTTCTTGATGGTTGGCAACCTCAAGAAAGACTGCATCACATCACAGATCCTCCATAGGATAGTGGAGTCCCACACCAAGTTGGCCAAAGCCCCTCTTGAACGATACACTTGGTTCAAGACTGTTTCTGGTGAGCTCAAACGAGCTATTAAGGCCAATACTAAGTAGCAGTTCGTTGTTGGCTCTTTATTGTCCCTTTAGTCGCTTCTCTCTTAGAAAACAGAATCCATGGCTTCCACTTGGATTCTGTGCTTTCGGTCTACGAAGAAGCACCGGAAGAGTCATCTCACCAGGCCTCGAGTTCTCATAGTCGTCGTTGTCCACGCAGCGAGATTGTTACTCCTGACTCGCCTTTCGCGTCATGACGTCGCACTAGGCATACCTCGTCAGCTGCGCTTCCACCCCCTGCTGCTGTTCGCACTGAACTTCCCATTCCCCCAGCCTCTGATGCTTCCCTCGCCTCTGCTTCCATTCAAGGACAATCTATGACCATTGGGCCTACCATTCCCATCACAGCTGCCCAAGCCGCCTCACCCCCACACACCAAAGCCACCTCACCATACACACAGTTATTTATGAATATGTTCGATGATTCCGACCCCCTTGGGGCCACTGAAATTTTTGAAATGCCCCAGAGCCCTGCGCCCTTTGAACTCCAATCCCCTGGAAGAGGATTCGATATCCATGAGTTTACTGTTGGAGTTGAAGATGTCTACCAGCCACCTCAAACGGAAGATAGCCCAGCCACACTTCGAGTCAACAAGGCTGTGAAATTATCAAAATAGTTCGATGCCACAGTGCCTGAGGGATTTGAAGAAGAAGAAATTTTTGAAGAAGAAGAAGTATTGGCACCTATTCCACACCAACCAAGGACAGTACCATCAGGTCCTACTGTTGCTGCCGCCTCCACGACCGTCGATTCTGGTGATGCTCTAGGTTTGGTTTCAAGCCTTGCGCAAGTGATCCAGTCTATGTTGGATAAGAAGAAAAAAATGGAGTAGAGAATCTCCGAGATGGAGTCCGAAAACACTTTGATCAGCCAAAAACTTGTCCAGCTGGATCGAGAGTTAAAGATTGTGGGGTTGCCCTCCAATTTTGATGGTTAAGGGACCAACTCGAGTTGCTCCTCATGTTCATTTCCTCATTTCAATAAAGCAGATTGGTTCTCTTCAGAAATGGATTGATGAATGTCCTTGCTCTTCTTCTTTCCTTCTCCATCTCTCATGCTTTCTTTGGATTTTGCTAATTATTGGATCTGAATGTTATTGGGATTGAGTGTTATTATACTTTTTATGAGAGAGAAAGAGTAAGCTATCTTTGTTGTGGATCATAGTGTTAATGGATCTTAGTGCTAATGAGTAGGGTTAATGGATGTAGAGTTAGATTTAGATCTTCCATTCATGCTGAAATCTGAACTAAACTATCGCTCTCATGGGAACGAACCTACGCGTGACAACTAACTCTGTCTCTATGATGCTAGAGTGATTAGATCTTGGATTCAGGTTAGGCAAGGAAAGAAACCCACTACAAATTTTCTATTTGTTGAGTAAACACATGATATAATTATAATCATATGGTGTACGTAGTATCTATCTATTGGGATTCTCTACTTATACGACCAACGTAATGCTCCACAAAAAATGAATGCTTACAAAGTCCAAATTTCCAATCAAAGCAACATGGAGGACGTGTAAGAAACAAGCTCACTACTTTGCCATAACCTACAAATGTATTTGAGCTTTTACAAAGCAATGTTGAAGTCTTGATTATATACACTTAGTCATATAACTCCACCACACACACATGCTTGCACGCATAAACATGCACACACTAAAGTACACACATCGTAGTAAAAAAGTGATGCAATACTTCACATGCTAGATAAGCACATACTTTTTAGAACTAGTGCATGATTAAGTAGCAGCTTGCAATTGGTTGTCAAACTATATGCTTTCATTTAGCATGATTTGTAGTAAATTCTAGGGTAAAGTCAAAGCACCTTTGGTGGTACACAATGTCTCATATAGCTTATTCTTTATGGTCATAAATGCATTGAATTACTTTCATCTCTATCATTTTGGTTCATGTGCAAGGTCAACTGATAATGTAAGTGGCTGAAAATATTTACATTTAGTATCAAAATAAAATGCCAGACTGATGAACAAAATAGATGGAAGAGCCCTACCAACCAAACTTGTAAAATGTTATTTGTAAGAATTATATCTTTTTGATATAAATTTATGCTCTACATTTTCTTTTTTGTAACCATATTGAAATGGTTGAAACCTTTTCAGATATTCATTTAGATATCAACAAAATGGTGTGGAATACCAAAAAACTTGATATTATTGTAAATGACATTTAAATGCATGGTTTTAGTGAATCTATGAAAAAAACAATACCCTCACGCAAAAGTTGGGCTGGGTAAGGGTGGGTGCTAGATCCGCAAAGGGTCATCCCTGAGTCCTTGTGAAATATAAATAACTTAGAGCCTCATGCTCCAATCTTGACAAGGCCTAACAAGTGCAGGTACAGTGTACATATCTTGTGTGATAAAAACTAGTGCTATTAAATATTGATGATTTTTTTTTGTAAACATTTAGATTCACTTATTGTGAAAAAAACAAAAATTGAAATGAGACATTGGCATTACTTTAGATTATTTTGTTACTAAATATTGCAAACATAGGCTTTTGAGCTCCGACAATACATGAGATACAAAAATTGTGTTGAAATCATGTTACCAGGCCATAGTCCAAATCATCTATGTCAATTTCTTTAGAATATAAAATATCATAGAAATCAACATTTCCACAAACAATCAACTTATCAATCTATTCCATCTTATATAAAATTTGGGATTTTTTAAACTAAAACTATCACTTTACTATTCCAAAAATAGTGCAATATCATGAATAGAAGAAAAACAAAAAAATTTCTCCTACCACTAATGAACTTGTAGAAAACGAACTTTGAAAATGAATCTATTTGTAGCCATGAATAATGTGGTTGACTTTTTATATTATTACAAGTCACCATTAACTCACTAAGTAGCATATTCTAAGTATAACTAGTCAATACATTCATATATTGTAGGTTATATTAGTGGCCTATAAAATGATTAATGAATTCAGATTGTATGAATTTCTAAAGAGTACACAAAATTGCCAAGCATTCTTATTTGATAGCTCAAAAATGCTAAATGAAAGTATATTGAAGTTTAGATATTCTACATTTTATAGTGAGGTGTGAGCAGAATTTGAGAGAGAGAGAGAGAGAGAGAGAGAGAGAGAGAGAGAGAGAGAGAGAGAGAGAGAGAGAGAGAGAGAGAGAGAGAGAGAGAGAGAGAGAGAGAGAGAGAGATATGACTACCACAATCCTTTGTCGAAAGATTTCTTCATCCTTTTGCAACTAACTACTAGTATTGGGATACTTCCCAATAAGCCATAAAACACCACAAATGATAGAAGATATGATATTTTTTTAAAAAAACTTGAATCTTTCAATCTCGTTTAAAAAACTTCTTCACAAATCAACTTTAAATAGCATGACAAATTACCTGAGCTCTATTACATATCCATGTTGAGATTAGGTTAGGTTGCCCTTTTGTAAGCTTTCCACACTAATTTAGAGTGTCCACAATGAACACGAAATTACTTTTCTTGAAACTTTTTTTTAAAACTAAGTTTTTATGAACCTCTTTGCAACATGTTTCAATAATTTTCATTAAAAAGCAAAGGTTTTTTAACCTCCACAAGTCTAAAATTGTCGTAAACTACAAGAAATCAAACTCATAAGTTTGCCACTATTAATTGGATATAAAACCCATCCAATCGCTACCATTGGGATCAATTTTGCACTTCCCACTAAAACTTGCAAAATACCAGAAATCAATAACTTTTGCCTACTACTTCACCACCATTTGCTTTCATCTCCTATGAGAGATTGCCTCACCTCAAATACGAAACTCGTGACAACTCAATTGGATAAGCAAGCTCACAAGATCATTGAGTCTTTGATACCATGTATAGAAAGCATGCATACATACACTATTGAAAGTGAAGAGGAGCACACACCTTAGCCACCAAAAGTAGCAACACTTGGAGAGAAAAAAATTTAGTAACACTATTATGGATCTAGAAAGAGAAAATAGTACATCATTACCTAAAACATTGATAGGCTTACAATGGTCCTATTCACACTAATGCCACTTAACTTAGCTCAATGTACATAAGTAAAAATGAAAAATATAGGCAATAATAAACTATGCATATTGATTATTGTACTTCTAGCATAGGGCCCACTAGCCACTCACTTACTTATGGGTCCCAACTCCCAACTCCCAAGGGGTGATCTTGGTCAATGTTTGTACTTGTGTTATATTCAAACCTCTTCTATTATGTGTAACCTTGTGAAGGAATGATGTAAACTTGGATTGGTGGTGTGGGACCTTGACTATTTTGATTCTCACATATCCCCTCCATTTTACTTCCTTCAAGCCTCATGGATGTAATCACAGCTGTCTTTAGTGTACCTATAGTTTTTTCTTGACTTTTTCCTTTTCTTTTCAACAAATGCCAAAGGGAATGAATCACTATTTTTGTCAAGGCTTGGTGTCACCTCACATATATTACAACTCATAATGTTCTATTCATATTTTTCACACTCATGAGGTGATAATAAGGTGATGGGCCATGGCCCATTGCTCAACAGCAGATTGAGAAATTTGTTGTCTTCCCTTCCTTGTTTGCTTTATGTCAACCTTGGTGAACAGTGAATTCTTGCCTTGTGATGAGATTCTTTTAATTTTCCTGCACTTGACATGGAATTTCCACCAATCTCCATGTTTCTGCTCAGCTTTATTGCAGCTATTTCACATCAGAGTTCCAGAGTACTCCCTGCTACCATGTTGCGGTAATCATGTGAGTAAGGCTCTAACAAGGGGGGGTTGGGCCTTCCTTGTGTTTTCTGGGCTGCTGATTGGCTGATCCCAAAGAACCCACTTCCTTGTTGCACTCTCAGCTGTAGGTGGGACCTGGGTTGGCTATCATATGCTACTCATTCTCTGTGCCAGTAGCTGTGCTGCTGCTGCTGCTATGAATCATCACGTTTTCTTGTGTTTTAGCAGCTGGGTTTTCTTCCTCACACATCAAAACACTGAGTTTTCTTGTGCTTGGGCTTGTTTTCCTTTGTGTAAAATCCCCGGAGCAAATGTTTGTCCTTAACAGCCTTCACGCCCTACCAGCTGCTTAGTCTGAAGAATGTTTTTCTTTGGTAAGCTTGTCTTCATGTGAGACTCCAACCCACTTCTATTTCTTTGCAAGCTTCATTCCTCTCAGCTAGGGCTCGCATTCGGCCTTTTGCCTCCCTGCTCTACCTAGATGAATCCATAGTGGTTCCATTTCCATTATTGAGCCGCTGTGTGTTGAATCCTCTTACTGTTTCACAAAAGTCAGGTGGAACCTCTGACTAAAGGTGGCCGTCTTCCTTCCTTTTCTCTTGTGGCAGAGGCATCATCAATCAATCCTTCTACCTACCTGGGCAGAAATTGTTGGGTCAGTGGTAGAGTTGCCTGCAGCTTGATCTTTCCTGTGACTTCACCTCAGGTTGAGTTCTGAGACTTGGTTTGGATCAATAAAAGAGCACTACGATCTGTATGTATAGTGGTAATCGATTCACAATGCAGCGTTATTGCTCAGCGGCTTAACAGATCCTGGTAACGAGAAAGATGTCCTCTACCTCTTTTCCTGATGAGGCCCTTGAGTATGTCTTAAAGTTTATCACCTCACACAAGGATCGGAATGCTGTTTCGCTGGTTTGCAAGGCATGGTACAGAGCTGAAGGATGGAACAGGCAATCTATTTTTATTGGCAACTGCTATGCAGTTTCTCCAGAAATGCTCATCAACCGTTTCCCAAGGATAAAAGCAGTGACACTGAAAGGAAGACCTCGTTTTGCAGATTTTAATCTCTTCCCACAGGATTGGGGAGCTTACTTGCATCCTTGGATGGTTGCCATGGCTGCAAGCTATCCATGGCTGGAAGAGCTCCGCCTCAAGCGCATGACAGTGTCGGATCACTGCCTCACCACGCTGGCTAACGCCTTTCCAAATTTTCGAGTGCTTGTGTTGACAAGTTGTGATGGGTTTAGTACTGATGGGCTTGCTGCCATTACAACCCAGTGCAGGTTTGATCCAAATTCCTTCTTTTGACATCCATTTCCGTTCTGTTTCATATTCATTCTGAACTTTTGGGCAATGAAAGTGTTTGACATTTGAGTGAGTAACTCTTCCCGTAGACTCTGGGAAATGTTAAAAGATAGGTTATTTCTTCTGAGAAATGGACAGGGACGAGAAGCACGATTCCTGTTGAAGCTTGATGACTGAAGATGATGTTCTGTGTGTTCTGTTAGAAGCTTCTTAAATCTTGAATGACATCTACTGTAGAAGTAGAACGTTGCATTAAGTTCCTGTCAATGAATGTCATATAGTCTTGCTCCTATTTATGTGAAAAAGAGGTGCTTCCCTGAGCATGCAAATCAAAATTGCTGGGTACCATGAAGTAGCATTTGACCTCAGTGTCATGCAGAATCTGCTGATATTCCTAAGTTTCTTCGTGTTTAGAACACATGTCAAATAATGGCATCACATAAGAACATGGTATAAGGTAGGTGCACAAGAGTTTCTCCTAGTTGTGTGGGATACGTATTCTCCCATAAGCTAGCTGGACAACCTTGTGTACATATTGTAGAAGGTGTAATTTTTTGCACATTGGTTAATGGCTTGAGAGCTTGAGATATTTTGAGATTTGGGGCGTGCAGGGCACTTACCGGTGCATGTCCCATCTTGCAATGCATGCCAGGAGCTCTAAAATCCGCCTGGCTTGCAGCTTCAAGAGGAGGAACATTTATCTCTATCAAGACTGTTGGAAGCATAAAGGAGCTGGGACTTGGCCTATATATATACATGTATCTCATCACTGATATTATAGTACTCAAACATTGAAACATTTGACGTACGTTTGAAACATCTAAAACGTTGTTGAATGTTGTAAAGTGTTTTTTTAGGATTTTGATCAATTAAGGGCTGGGAGGTTTCATGTATTATAAAATGAACCATCGTCCTTAAAAAGATTCATTGTCTTTTGTGCGAAACTCTTTCAGCCATATGTTTAGGGCCAATAAATCATGAACAATATGACGTGGAGGTGAAAAGTGATCAGGCTGCAATGTTTCATCTTGGTTTGGGTCTGATTGGGCCCTAATAGTCACATGGGAGTCCATTGGCCCCTTCTAGGGCCTCAAGGCTCCAAGAAAATTAATACCATGCTAAGTAGTAAGAACACATCTTGGATAATGGCATCACATAGAATCAATATGCTGATCAGATAGCAATTTTAAACTAAGAACATTCAATGAGCAAGAAACTGGTGCACATCTCCTCCAAAGATACTGGTAGACATTAGTATCATAGATTGTTAAATGACTTGTAGGGATCCTATTTAGACTACTCTGTAGGCCCTTAGGAGAACCTTCAGGAAACTACCAAGTTAGGGCTATGATTAGAATTTAGGCCTAAGTTCCCCCAACCTGATCCAAAGTGCTAGAACCATCTAGATGTACCCAGGGCCCCTATATCAAGTAGTTAATCGGACCATGATACTATCTTACATGTCATAACACTTGAGAATTCATGGTGCTTTTATTCTTGCAATGAAGATTTTACTCTCAGCTACCTGGGATTTGTGCTTCAGGCTCAACTATCAGACACTGGCTCTTTTTATGCTGAGTCAGGTTTTTGTAAGTAAAGTTTTTCCAAGTAACTTGCAATTTTTTTTATAACTTGCAAAAACTCACAAACTTTGTGACTCACTCATAAAACTCTTAAAAACGTTATTACTAAAATGTTAAGGCCTGGCCCTATATCAAGAAAAGCTTGCAATCCTTTTTACTTGTTTTTCCATCTTTCTGCATGTCGATCCATGATTGGTGAGATGCAAGCCATTCAAGAAGTTATTCAATGATATTCATCTGCCCTTTTTATTGAAACTGGAACTAGAAGCAGATACAATCTCTTATACCAAAATGTGGTTTTGTTAGAAATAGAAATTTTGTCACGCTTTCCCAGTAGATAAGGACTCTCACAGAGAAAAGACATTGAATAGAAGTTGAAATGCAATTCCACCCTGTATAAAGGCCAGTCCTTTAAATTATATATGCTAATGCTTGTTGCTAACTTGACGCTTAATTTATGATTGCAGGCATTTGACAGTGCTTGATCTTCAAGAGAGTGAGATCGAGAACCGAGGAGGTCACTGGCTAAGCTGTTTTCCTGAAACGTGTACCTCACTTATTTGCCTCAATTTCGCATGTCTCAATAGTGTGGTGGATTTTGATGCACTCGAGAAATTAGTAGCACGATGTACCGCTCTTCAAAGCTTGAGGATGAACAAGGAAGTATCTCTAGAGCAGCTGCAGCGTCTCTTAGTCAGAGCTCCCCAGCTGACTGATCTTGGAACTGGCTCATATTCTCAACAATTGAAATGGGCACAATATTATCAACTTCAAACAGCACTTATGAACTGCAAGAATCTCAGAAGCTTGTCTGGTTTTTGGGATGTGGCTCCAGTTTTTATCCCCTCCCTTTACCCAATTGGTGGTAGTCTGACATCCCTTAACTTGAGCTATGCAACTATTCGTGGAAACTTACTCATGAAACTTGTCAGTCACTGCCCCAACCTACAGCGCCTTTGGGTGGGCTCTCTCTCTCTCTCAAAACATCCTCGACTTGCAATTCTGATTCGAAAAAGATCTGAATTTCTGTTTTGCCCTAAAACCACTTTACCAATCATCAAACATTTTGGCCACCACTTCAAATCAGTTTGAACTGGATGAACCGGGCCGATTTTCATCTACCGTGGTTGTCACTGAATCTGATTTTGATTCCAAGAAGCAAATGTAGTTTTATTTATGATCATTACATTGAGAAAAGGATGGTAGCACTTTTTATGTGGCTTTTCACTTCCTTTCCAAGCTTTCATCATGATTGAATCTGCCGTGCGCCTAAGTAGTAAGTACAAACCATAAAACACAAAGAAATTTTATTCTGTGAAAAAGCAAATGCAATTTTTACAGATAAGTTTTGTAGTTGTCATCTGTGTTTATTCTCAGTGCTAATGACATGAGTAGGGATGTAGTAGCACGCATCCATGCTATGCGAATTAAGTGGATGGCTTCTGACTTTTTACATGTACTCCAGAAAAGTGACACATTTTACATCCCTGCATGATGCTTTTCTTCATATAACAAGCTAAGCATCCATTCACATGAGGTATACTTTGTTTGAACTTTTGTCAAAGGAGCTATTACGTTTCTGGTTAACAGTTTCTGCAAAATGGTGCAATGATGCACTAAAAACGTTAGTGGCAGATTGCACCCCAATGAATGTTCAGAGCACAGTCACAAGTTGATTTGAACTGATTTAAAGTTGTTTGGCAGTTCGAATCATCCTTCTGCAAAATGTTAAAAAAAATGAAATCTCTACATGAAATCTGCCATTTGGAAAAGAAAAGTCTAGATACAAAAAATTCAGCTTGTTTTACAAAGTAGACTCAAACTATTTCAGAAGGCTTTGAACCATGATTCGTTGTGACTATGCTTCAGGGCTAGGTATGATCATGGCCAAGTCCACCTTGCTACTTCGTGGCTTGGTTGGTTTGATTTGCCTGGTCAATTCTTGGATTGTTCTTAGAGATATAGTATGTAATAAATGTTGCCAGACAGGCTGACTTGTAAAACTATACTACTAAAGTCTTCACATATAGGGCAGTTCATGTTGTAGTAAGGGATTCCGAATTCCAATCTGCAAACTTAGGGTGAAGAAATCATAGAAGCTGCTTCCTGACTTTACTGTTCTGTTCAGTTTTCTAATGCTTTGAGAACTTTTATCAAACATTGACATGAGGTGCTAAATTTATTTGACAGGTGCAAGATTATGTGGAAGACAAAGGGTTGCAAGCAGTTGGCTTGCACTGCAAAGAGTTACAAGAGTTGCGTGTTTTCCCTGTTGATCCATTAGGTCATGGAAATGTGACAGAGGTGGGCCTCATGGCAATTTCTGAAGGCTGTCCAAATTTGTCTTCAGTTCTTTATTTCTGCAGGCAGTGCACAAATGCTGCCATTATAACAGTCGCAAAAAATTGCCCTAAACTGACAAGATTTCGCCTTTGTATTATAATACCGCAAAGTCCAGATCATGAAACTGGTGAACCCATGGATGCAGCATTTGGTGCTATTGTGAAGCACTGCAAAGACCTTCGAAGGTTGGCACTTTCTGGGTTACTTACTGACAAAGCTTTTGAATACATTGGTTTATATGGCAAGCATTTGCAAACTTTATCTGTGGCATTTGCTGGAGACAGTAATTTAGCTATGCAGTATGTTCTCAATGGCTGCCCAAATCTAAGAAAACTTGAGATCAGGGATAGTCCTTTTGGAGATGCTGCTCTTGTTTCCGGTCTGCACCGCTACGAGTCAATGCGTTTTCTTTGGATGTCGGCCTGTAACATCAGTTTGATTGGTTGTGGATGGCTTGCAAATCAGCTACCAAGGCTCAATGTTGAGGTAATCAAGGAAAATGAGAATTCAAGGGACTTCACTGTCGAGAAGCTATATGCATATCGTTCTGTGGCTGGGCCACGCAGTGATGCCCCGCATTGTGTTATAACACTTTAAGTAAAATCCATTCCCCACCTACTGAGTGGCTGCTATACAAAATTGCTGCAAGCAAGAGTATACTCAGGTTTGAAGTGGGTGGAATCTGCTCTCAATTGAACATTTTGCCTGTTTGATCAAAAGAATTGTCATAGTCAATTTCTATCATAGACAATTAGCATGTTGATTTGGAGATAAAACAGCAATAAAGATTCCTTTAATACAGTTATTTTGTATCTCAATTCCTCATGGAAAAGAAAATACTTTTCCAGAATTGGTTATATGGGAAGACCAAACTATGAATTACAGCATATGTTGTTTCGATCAAATGTACTTGAGGTGCAGGCTACATAAGTCCTAATGCTGATAGGTCAGAATAGAATCAGCAGGAGGTCCAAGCCAAGTACATATGTTGAGTCATTCTGATAATATATGAGCCAATGATAAGGAGAATTCTTTTTCAATAAGCATTAATACGAGGACGTCTTTGATCCTTCTTGAGAGCAATACATCATCCATTTATTGAACAATGAGTATTCCAGTAAGCATTATGCTTTAAACTTCTTCAAGATAGTCTCCACTCATGTGTAATCTCGAGTGCATCTGTGTGGGGAAGATTTGAATCTTCATATATTCGTAGTTCTAAAAAGGGCCGACCATTTAGACAAAATTCATGCGCCAAGGCAAATCTAGTATTCTTAGTTGGTTGTTTAGTTAACTTGCATTCCAAATGTTACTTACCTTGATTGAACCAAACTTTTGGTGCATAGGCTACCTACTTGCAGGAGGAGGTAAAAGATGCTAACAAGGTTTGGCTCTGTGTGAGTCTCACTCCCTGTGATTTGACACAACTAGTTAGACAACCAACATGTCATGAAGGAGATAGCCAATGACCATGCTAGACTCATGTAGGCAAGTTACTCAATACTTCCCATCAATGTACTTGTGTAGGATTAGTATGAAATTGAATTAAACTGTTGACTGCAATGACTATGTTTGGATGAGTCCCCACCATAGGATACATCAAACACTCCATAGCTTGCCTAAAATATGTCTTCAATAGACTCATGTTTTTGCTGATTCATCTGTACATGAGTCCTTGCTTATTTGCTATTACTGTCCAGGGGTGTTGATATAGGCTTACTATTGCAAACCAAATTCTCTAAGGATGCTGCTTATGTATTTTCTTTGAGCTAATCTACTCATACTACTCCCAATTCCAATTTTTATGCCCAAACAGTAGAGGACTTTATTCAATCTTTCAATTAAAACCATCTGTTATTCTCCCTCTGTTTGATGCAGTAGGTTTTCACCACTGCAAGCCACTACTAGATCATCCACACAGAGGGATATAATGATGATGTGAATATTCATTTGCTTATGCACACACTCTTGTTTGACAAACTTCTTTGGAAACTATCACTCAAGAAAAAATTATGAATCTTTAAGCAACATGCCCTAGATGCTTGTGTAAGTCCATAGAGAGCCTTGTGAAATTTATGGACTGTCATGTACTTCAGTGCTTATAAACGCATTAGAATATCCAATGTAAGCTTTGTAGGCCTAAAAGGAGCTATTAGCCTTAAGAACAAGCTGGTTCTCTCTTTAGGCCTTCCAAAGTAATTAATAAGGATAATAGGCCAATAAGGGCCCATGTAGTTTAAATAATACTTAACAAGGGCTAACTATCCCTCAACATAGTTATGTTTTAAAACCCAGTTAGCAAGTTATGCTTGGGTACTGATAAGACATAAGCAATGCTAGTTGGCTAAGATTTTTTGTTTATTGAATTTTTTATAATTTTTTTACCTTAGATCCTTTGACGTTTTGAGTTGTTCATATATTGTTTATAAGGTTTACCTTATACATCAATGGCTTCTCTATATAAATTTGTGAAATTGGATATATTCTAATTTCACAAATAGATATATATATATATATATATATATATATATATATATATATATATATAGTTAGGGGACTTGCCTACAAGTAGGCACAAGAGACATCACTTTTGGAATCTTTTGGCTCATTTACAATTGAGAGAACTAGGAGCTCCATCTCCTCTTCCTCCTTTGTGAATGTGAGCCTTGGGATCTTGATCTGGCTAGGTCTCATGTGTCCCATCACATGAATCCATGTACTCCTCACTCTCCATTATGGAATCCATCTCCTTTTGTGCTTCACTTTGATATGAGCTTTGTGGTAGCTTGTGGTTATTCTTCATCTTTGGTTCTCTTCAACATAGGTGTGGTGGTTGCCTCCTTGTTCTAGCTTGCTTGGCTTGGATTATAGCACATGACATTTGTGGTGTCAGAGCTTAAGATCCAATAATCATTTGATTCAACATGAATGTCATTTAATTTGAAGAGTTTATTGCTTTTGTAGTTTTCTTTTTGCTAATTTCTAATTTTTGAATTTTTAGGTTTGTTCAGACTCATTTTAGCATATAGCTTTGTTTTTTTATTTCTAATTTAATTCCATAGACTTTTAAAGCTTTGTTTTAGCTTTCATTTGCACCAATTTGCAAGCAATTTGGGTAAGAAATACAAAAGTTATTGCAATTTTTCCAAAAGCTGTCAAAATAGGTGACTACAAATTAGTTTTCATTTTGTTTGAGAGCATTGTCTTAGCTTTAATTTGATCCATATGGCAGGTCATTTGGATTAGTATTCAAAAAGTTATGACAAATCTTGATTTCTAGCTTTAGTTTTACTAGTTTTCTTTCTTCAGAATTTTCAGACCTGTTCTGTTGTAAATTTGACCGATCAAGTAACCTTCAATTATTGATCTGATTCTATAGTCTGATAGATCTTGTTTTTAGATTTTCAGATCTACTGAGTTTTTGTGATTTGGATCAATATTAAGAGAGTTATGATCAAATTAGTGAAGTTGGGCCAAATTTGCTAGAATTCTGAAAATCTTCCTTTGTATTCTTGGTGAGAGAGAAGCTCTTCAAAATTTCAATTTTGAAGTTTCTTTTTGCTGAAAATCTTCTCCAATTTTTTCATTTTGAAAGGCCCGTAAGTCATTTTACATCATTTTTCAAAAATAAAAAATAAAATTATGATTTTTTTTTTTTGCAATATCGCTTTTGAGCACAGATGGACTATTTAAATCCTATTTGTGCTTGAAATCGATATCCCGAAAAAAAAAAAAATTATCCTCCAATATCAATTTCGAGCACATTTGCTTATGTGCGCTTATTCTAATAGTCTATTTGCGCTTGAATTCAATATCAAGTGTACGGACCTCATAGATTCTCCATATCCACTTCATGTTTCTATTTGACCTTGGATTTTGATACTATAAAAAGCAAAAGTGCTCAGTTTCATGTTATCTACATGTTTTTGCCATTTTTAATTTCACTCATCGTAGAACTCTGAGTTTTAAGTGGGTGGAGAAAAGAGCATTTATGTTGCTTATCAAAGTCCAGTGCTCACAAACTTCAGCTTGGTATACCATGACCTACAAGTCCTTCAATTCTCGAGATGGATGTGGATTCCGATTTTGAGTACATAGATGACAGTAACTCCGAATAGAGGATCGATCTAGCTATGATTTTAAAGATCAATAATATGAGCACAGCGATGGCTAATCCAATCAGTGTGAACATGTGTCATATGGAGACTATCTGGAACATAATAAAAAAACATTTTGATGATTATGATGATCAACAAGTTTACCAGATCAGTCAACATAATCCAAGTGGTGGTGCTTATAGCAGTGACAGTGACATTGAGGAGTTAAATTCACGTCAATCAAAATGTCATCATTACCAATATCCTGGACAAACAATCAAAGGTCCATTATATCAAAGTTTCCAGTTTTGCGGTTCAACATATTGGAGACATCAATATTTTTTACCATGATTATGTAATCTATGAAAGATTTTTTGTAGAGACTTTGAGTCGGAAAGAGATACCATCACTCTTTGCAAGCATCTCATTCACTCGATTTTCCTGGAAATGAATGTCCATTCAGAATATCCATTATTATTCCAAAGATGATCAACCAAAACATATTAGTCCCTAGATTGAGAATTAATCATGACAATAATTTTCATGTGGGATCTTGATAACTCAAATGCAAGATTTATAGTTATCATCAAGGCACTTGGATTGAACAACAAAGTGACCATCCAACAACATGACAAAATCTTTAGGTCAGCACAGCCAGATGCAATGCCAAAATATGATACTAAAGGAATTGGATAGATCATTCAGTTTGTCATGATGCCAAAGAAACAGCCAAAAGAGGATATTGCGATTTGGTTGTCAAAAAGCAATATGGTGTTTCATCCATCTCTTCCTCAGCCATCTTTTCTCATTCATGAGAACAAGGATTACAGTCCGAAGCTAACAAAATGAATTCAATTCGACAGTTTTGGATCTAAATGAGGCAACAAATTTTTTGGAAAACACATCCTCAATCATGACTATTTAACCAAGGCAATCAAGCTGATCAGGCAAGCGTCTACATTTTTTAGGACAAAAATGTTTAAGTAGGGGGAGTGTCATGTACTTCTAGTACATCAGTGTTTATAAACACATTAGAATATCCAATGTAAGCTTTGTAGGTCCAAAAGGAGCTATTAGCCTTAAGAACAAGGTGGTTCCCTCTTTAGGCCCTCCAAAGTAATTAATAAGGATAATAGGCCAATTAAGGGCCCAATGTAGTCTAAATAACACTTAACAAGGGCTAACTATCCCTCAAGATAGCTATGTTTAGTTAAGTTAGGAGACTTGTCTATAAGTAGGCAAGAGACATCACTTTTGGAATCTTTTGGCTCATTTGCAATTGAGAGAACTAGGAGCTCCATCTCCTCTTTCTCCTTTGTGAATGTGACCCTTGGGATTTTGATCTTGCTAGATCTCATATGCCCCATCACATTAATCCATGTACTCCTCACTCTCCATTATGGAATCCATCTCCTTTTGAGCTTCACTTTGATATGAGCTTTGTGGTAGCTTGTGGTTATTCTTCATCTGTCATTTTGCAAATACGTGGCTTTAGGTCCTGTACAAGATGGCAATGGACTTGGTATTGACTATGCAAGTCAAAAGTATGAAGGGAGGGTTTCTATCAGATAGTCACCCAGGCTTACTAATGAATACTAGATCGTCAAGTACTGGTAAGACAAAGGGAAGGCATAGGAAAGTTGGAGACGAGGATATTGTCTCCCTCATGGTCCTACTACAAGTTTCTGGCCAATCTAGGTGTTGAGAATATACGTGAGATTGAAACATTATTGAAAACAAATTCAACTTGTCTACATTTCAAGACAATTACTATCAGAACACCGACAATAGAGTTGGCAGTTTCAAAGCAATCCAAGCTGTGTGGATTAAGAAAGTGATAGCAAAAAGAGAAAGTCCATATTATATCGAGGCAAAGTTGGGCAAAGCAGTGTCAGAGAAAGAACAAGCTACTAGTCAAAAAACTAAACTTTAATAGAGGTTAATCCTTATGGAAGATGAAGAGAGAATAAAGGGGGTGTTGGTTGTCAATGTAGTCGATCAATTCAGCTTAAAAATTCTACCCACAAAGTGTCAAGGCTTTTTTGCATTTACGTGACTATTATAGAACTTTTGATAATATCAATGTTAAGTAGCTATACATCGAGACTTTACAATACATTTTTGGTTATGTTGATGATTTCTTTGAGCATACTATTTTTGAATGAACTTATTTCCTGCATAGAATGGTACAAACTCTTCCATGTGTTTTCTGAGTTCAAAATTTATGATATTACATCTCATATTTGTTCGCATACCAAAAGTTTGAAGAACTTTTTTTCAAACTTACATTGGGCATGTTGTTTCTATGGATTGTAGGATTATAAACAATAGAGCCCTACAAAATGATCTTGACAAAGGTCTGAATCATATTGTCATCCGACTATCTAATATCAATAAGGTTGCCTCTAAACTGTATTACAGTTGGTCTAAATTAGCAACATTGCTACCTACCTACCAAACTATTGATAGTGAGATATTAATTAAACATGCTCAATTAGGTATAATTTGTTATCAAATACTTTTAAAAATACCAAATGGCTAGATGGTCATTGTTTGTCTTACTATGCCATTGGGAACTGGTTGTAAGCAAACAACACAAATTCTTGCCTACAATTTACAGGTCCTTTTTTGCTTGCTGGTCATCGAACTAACTCTCATTACCTTTATTGTGGTTTTATGATTGAAATAGAGGCATAACCTTTTGCTTCTATCCATTTATTTGTTGGCTATTTCTTTGATTCTTTTGAGAGATTATTTGTAGTGTGCTAGATCCCTGCTATGGGTGCCCATTTATAAGCTATTTTCGACTCACTTTTGCCTTGTTTCTTGCTTGAGCTAGTCACAATTTTGATAGGAGAATGTGCACCCTACTATTGCTCATTAGGAGCTCATTATACCTGACTTTACTGGCACCATTTTTTCAAACTTTTTTTTATTGATCTAACTATCTTATTGACATGCAAGTCAACTCTATCTTTGCTACTTCAGAAGGTATGATTCTTGCTAAAACAAAAGTGGTTTCTAGAATGCTATCACATACGTCATTCATTATGAATGCCTTTACCAATGCCTCTTCATGAATCTTGATGGTGTTACATACATTTTTTTTAAATTCAACATGCAATTCCTTATATGCAACATAACCTTCAAAGATTGTTCTTAGGATTGATAAATCCAAGTACATGAATTGAACAAAATTTGAAATCAGGATTTCTTGATTTTTGCTTTAAAAGTGTGTCTTGTTTAGTGAGGTTCTCAATTTGCATTTTGAGCTAGTCATTGAGAGGCTTTGTTACGTCCATGTCCAATACAAAGGATTCAGAATAATCCTTTTGGTAATTTAGTGTTCGAGTTTGTTAGTTACGTCTTGTTATTCTAAACTAGGCCAGAAATGTAATTAATGACCTTTTGAGGACCACGTCGCACATTTAGTGACATATGGAGCTATTGCATGGTTTAGGATGATTATTGGCATGATGCAGAGTATCAATAGTAATGACTTACATTTATAATAATGCAGTATGCTTGCATGGGAACATGCATATGCACTACAAGGTCTATGTATGCTTGTGAAACTCGCCCTACTACCATTTTCTATTGTGTGATCTCTCTCTCTCTCTCTCTCTCTCTCTCTCTCTCTCTCTCTCTCTCTCTCTCTCTCTCTCTCTCTCTCTCTCTCTCTCTCTCTCTCTCTCTCTCTCTCTCTCTCTCTCTCTCTCTCTACATTTGCATCCCATCATGTGGCTTGGGGGTGAGGCTATTGGAAATTGATTGGTAGATTCTACGGGTTTGAGTGGTTTGGTTCCACAATTATTTCTTTGTGTGTACCTTGTAAGCATGATCTCGAGGTGCTTTTCCTTACAATGGTATCAGAGTAAGGTTTACGAAGATCAAAGTTTTTGGAGTAGGTGAGCTTTTCATTGATTCTTTTGTAAAGAGCAATCATTTTTCTCTTCTTGGTAGTGAAGAATCGGCCAAGTCGGTGTTTTCTCAAGTCTTCTTGCTAAGATCCATTAGTATATGTGTTCTCCATAGCTATATTTATTGTGATCGGATCTCTGCGGTATCTATGCAGTCCATTTTTATGTGCTTTCCTAAAGGTGTTATTTCCTAGCCTATCCTAAACCCAAGATCCAAGCAATCTAGCATCAAGGAGATCAAGTTAGTTGTCACGCATAGGTTCGTTCCCATGAGAGTGATAACATATCTCAGAATTCAGCATGTATGGAAGATTCACATCTAACTTTAACATCCATTAACCCTAAGCATTAACACTACATCTGTTAACACTAATATCCACAATGATAATAGCTTAATCTTTCTCTCTCTCCCTTTCTCTCTCATAAAAAAGCATAAAAAATGGCAATCCCAAAAACATTTAGATCCAACAATTAGCAAATACAACAAAAGCATGAGAGATGGAGAAAAAGAGATAGAGAGCAAGAACATTCACAAGTCCATTCCATAAGAGAACCAATCTGCTTGTATTGAAATGAAGATCTGAACATGAGAAGCAGCTCAGGTTTGCCCCTATTTATAATGGAGAGGAGGGCCCTGGCCTCAAAATCCTATTGGCCCATTTCTACCTCCCTAACTATTCATATTTAAAAAGAGTGAGAACCCATTCAATAATTGGAGGGAACCAATTTGAATTTGAATTTGAACCAATTTTGGTGGGAGTCCCAACTTTAGCCACTAACTTGACATCAAGGCCCTGCGACATTAAAAGTTCTGCAAAAAGGCCTAAAGTCCTTTTATTCACTTTCTAATCATCAAATAACTATGTAATCATTGGGTTGAACTTACACACTAGAGATGCCAAATCCCTCTCACTTATTAACTAGAGTTGTTGCCTCGATATTTGCAAACCCTCCAACAATATCCCCCACCAAAACTGGTGGTGTCCCACGACACCTTGCGAGATTGATTTATTGTGGACTTTTATTAGCATCCCGTCATATTTTTATTAAATGATGTTGCAGCACCTTCTTCATGAAGTCGAGTCGGGCAGTGTTGAAATCCAAATTGTGTGGTAAAAAATACCTATGTGCTTCGAAGATCCACTCTGATATTGTCCAAGTTGTGAATCGAGATTCCCAGGCCCCGTCCCATCATTGTAACACGAAAGTACAATCTTGCTAATGGCAGCTGATCTTGGACACTGTTTGACGCATTGGTTGATTTGGATCGAATGCCAACGTGGAAAGGCAATCATCTCATCGAGTAGCAACAGATGCCAACATAGTCAAGTCTTTTGTAAACAACGTCAATTGTCTAACTGTCAGATTGGGAGAGTGCATGTACTCTCACTAGTATGCTTAAAGCGCTCTGTGAAAATCCACTGAAATTTTCCAATTGTAAGGTTGGTGGATTACTGGCCAATTCAGTGTATGGATCATGATTTTATCCATGGCCACTCCCAGATCTTTCCACTTATTCCGTCACAACATTGGTACGTACTATAGATCTATGCGCAATTGGCGAGGGCTAGCCACATAACTCCTAATTGATTTTGGAGTTTTCTCAAATTCTGTTATTCTCCATGCCATGTGCTCTCCCAATGCAGGTAGCTTATCCAACTCTTTTCTGGCCTCTATTTTGGAGGTCTTAAACTTGATAGCCCAACCACCATGCGAGGACTCATTCTAGGACTCATGTGGGTGTTGCGTTAGAAAACTCTGGATCTGGTCCTCGATGCTGATTGGTGGTCCTCGACCTGATTGCATTGCCTGTGGAACTGGTTATACTTCTTCCACAACTGGCGCTCCACCCTGACCTATACCTGAATCCATAGCGGCATCCAATCATGCCTGATCTTGTCGTTGAGGTGAGAATTGTGGCATCAGTGGAACAATTATTTGAGGGTTGGATCCAAAACTTGAAAGGCAGCTTTTTCATAATCTTTGATAGTCTCTTTGGCCTTTGCCAACTCAGTCGAGGCCATGCCTTTGAACTTATCAAAGCGAACCTGAAAGCCTCGCAGGACCTCTCGATATGTTTCAACCTTTTTTAACAAATAACTGATTTCTATCAGAGTTACTAGATGATTAGGAATTTGAGTCTAGAGATATACATCACGCTCAAGGGTGGTCGCATCCAATTCACCTTGGAGACATGTGCGATTTTGCTTTGCCATCTACAGTTGACCTTGTATCAACAACGCTTGTTGTTTCGCATCCTGCACGACTTTGTCCACTTGGTCTTGTGTGGTTGTTAGGGCATTCTGAAGTGTACTCACATAATCTTCTAGGCGATCAGTTGCTTGCTGTGCTTTTTTCATCTCAGCTTCAAATTTTGCTTGATGCTTTTTGGCGATCTTCAATTTTTAGTCCAGCTGGATGAGTTTCTGGCTGATAAGGGTATTTTCAGAACCCATATCTGAAATGCGCTGCTCCATTTTTTTTTTCTTATCAAGCATAGACTGGATCACTTGTGCAAGATTTGAGACTAAACCGAGAGCATCACCAGAATCTAATGTCGTGGAGGTGGTAGCAGCAGGAGGAACTGATGGTATTGTTCCTATTTGGCATGGAGCTGGTGCCAATAATTCTTCTTCTTCAAAAGTGTCTTCTCCCTCGTAGCCATCAGGTACCGTGGCGTTGAACTACTTTGGTGATTTGACCGCATGCCCAATCCGAAATGTGTCTGGTGCTTGATTTTCTATGGTATCTTGATGTTCCATTTGAAAAGTATCATAAAAATTATTTTCAGAATCATAAACTTATTCGAATCCTCTTCTGAGGGGTTGGAGGTCAAAGGGCCCTAGACTTTGGGGTATGGCAAAAACTTCTGAGGCCCCAAGGAGGTCGAAATCATCGAACATGTCCATAAAATGTTGCATACCTGGTGAAAATGCTCTGGTTCGTGGGAATGAGACGGCCTAGGAAGCTGTGATTGGAATTGTAGCCAAAATAGTCACAGACTGGCTCTGAGAGGAAGCAGAGGCAAGGGAAGCATCAGTGGTTTGGGGGATGGGTAGTTCAGTGCGAATAGCAGTGGGGGGTGGAAGCGCAGCAGCTAAAGATGATTGTCTAGTCCTTTGACGTGACATGGGAGGCGAGTCAGGAATAACGATTTTGCTGCATACACAACGACGACTATGTGATGATAAGGCTTGGTGAGATGACTCTACCGGTGCTTCTTCATAAATAGACATCACGGTATCAACATCAAACCCACGAATCCTGTCTTCCAGGCAAGAGACGGATAATAGTGAGAGAAGAGGGCCATCCGCAAACTGTCGCTTGGTATTACCCTTGATTGCTCTCTTCAACTCACCAAAAACTGTCTTATACCAATTGTAAGGTTCCAGCGGGCCATATCCTAATTTGTAGTTGGAATCTACAATACGGTGCAGGATCTGTGAAGAAATGTGTTCCATCCTGAGGTTGCCAACCATCAGGAAGTCGTTCAGAAGTTGCGTTGAGACGTGGATGATGGATTCTAGGATCTACCCATCATGAGCTTAAAAAAATTCAACGGTTGTATCTATGAACAACTTGATCACGTTCTTTGTGTGCTTGTGGTTTGGAGATGGCTCAGTGCCGGATGTGATATTTATGGCTGCAAGGGCGGGGGGGGGGTGGCGTCAGTAACATGAACCTTGTGTGTGGCAGTTTGGAAAGTGATGTAGAACTTAGATTTGGCCTCGGTCGAAGTGCTAAAGGCCATAGTGATGAATTGCATATCTATTTTTTCAGAAAAGACCTGCTCATAGATTCTCATTGCCTTGAGCAAGGGTCATCCACTGAGCGACCATGCTTGCACTAGGGAGCATCATGATGTCCATTGCAGTTGGAACATCACGATGGATGGAGTAATTGGGGAGATTGAGAGGTATCAGTAGAAGACATGATGATTGAAAGTAGGCGCGAGTGTATATCAGAAGGCTGGAAAAAAATTGGTAGAAAATTTTGGCCGCAAAATTTTTTTGCAAGAGCTCCGCTAGCACAAGTGTCAAATGAATCGAATTTAGTCTTCTTATAGGTGAATTTGGAGGGTCCAGTGATCAATTCTGGACAAAAATTTGCAGGCTTGCTCAGTACTGTGAAGATAGCTTCCAAATTCTCAACGAAAGTTTAGAACCAAAATAGCAGTCTGGCAAACGTTCTGAAGATCTGGCGAAGGTTTAACATTCACCTAAAGCCATCATTTGCCTAGGTTCTATAGTAAATGCAAATCAGGATCTGAACCTATGACCAACCTAAATTTGACATTTTAAATTCATCTGGCATGTCGACGAAAGTTCATAAGTACTGGAAGATGCTCGACGAACGTTCCCAAAATGGCATGATATTGAACATTCGTTTGAGGTAAAAATAGGTAGTAACTAGTGGAAAGAACATTCGCCCAACTCGGTATAGGTATATTTGAGGTGGATCTTGCGTCTGAAAACTCGGCAAACAATTCTAGAATAGCTTGTGCACAAAATTACCCAAATAAAGATTTGATTCCTGATTTGATGACACAACTTTTGCTCATCAGTCTTTCCATACATTTTCTCTTTTTCAAAAGAAAACATTAATCAAGTAGTGAAAACAAGAAATTGAAAAACAATCAAAATAAACTGGATCATGCTAACTGAACTGGCGGAACGGGGTGCCAAAACTTGCGTAATCGACTACCAATCACTGGAGTATCAAAAAGTTTTCCATCCAAATGTTCCAAAACAATTGTTCCATAGTTCAGTATTTCTTTGACCTTATACGGTCCTTCACTGGTAAACTTCAATTTTCCTTTGATCAGCTTGATTTTATACATCAGTGTTAGATCTCCTTCTTTTAGATCCTTTTTGTGTAATCGGTGATCGTGCCATGTCTTACGGCGGGCTTTCTCTGTTGCTAACACATGAACTGCCATCAATCTGGTTTCACATAATTTGTGCAAAGCTTCATGACACAATTTTAAGGATTTGTCATCATCTAATCGCTCTGTTCATGCTATGCGTAGAGATGGAACTAAAAATTCAATCGACATGACAACATCTTGACCATAAGCCAGTTGAAAATGTGTTTGATTCATGTTCTCAGTCAAAATGACTCGCTTCAACCATTTTTGTTATATAGTGTGAGAATCTTATTGGAAGATTCAGCTTGGCCATTACCCATGGGATATACGAAGTACTAAACCGATGATAACGAAAAAGTCTTCCAATAAACACTTTATCGTTTGATTAACAAAGTGTGTACCACAATCACTGATGATCTCAGGAGGACATCCGAATCTAATAATGATGTGTTCATAGAGGAACTTAGCCATAGATTTTGCATCGCCAACTTTAACAGCTTTGGCTTCAATCCACTTGATCATATAATCGGTTGGTACGATGATATATCACGCTTGAGATCCTCTTGTCGCATTATGAATAGGACCAACATAATCTAGGCCCCATTTCTCGAATGGTGCTTACGATAAAACCGGATGTAATGGTTCATAATTATGTCACATAGGACGTCGTGCCCATTGGCAAACATCACATGACTGAATATAATTTTCGGTGTCTTTATGAAGTGTAGGCCATCAACACCCTGATTGCAAAAGCTTACGAACAATGATATCTACAGAAAAATGTCCTCTGCCCATTCCATCATGTAAAAACATGATTAATTTAGGTACTTCATGCGGTAAAACACATCTTCGAAGAATATCATCCATTCGGCGACGATACAATTGTCCCACAATCAATTGACAAGGTTGAGCCTTATGAATCAAGTGTCTCTTTGTACTTTTGTCAAGGAGTAATTAGGTTGACCTAGCATCAGATACTCAACATAAAATAACGTAGCATCTGGTAGTTCATCATCCACGTCAGTATTGACTAGTGTGGATTCAATTCTTGAAGGCGGCTAGATAATGATGTTTACCCTTGCGAACCACAACTCAAAAATCAAATTCGATCAATAAAAGTAACCATCTTGCAATATGCCCTGTATTACGCGTCTTGTTTACCAAATAAAGTAACGGTTGGTGATCCGTGTAAAATGCAAAGTGCGTTTCCATAAGATAATGTCAAAATTTCCTTACGAAAAAAATCATGGCCAACGCTTCATAATTCGTTGTTGAATAATTTTTTTTCTGAATTTGTAAGCTATCTGCTTGCAAATCGTATGGGATAGTCTTTCTTGTATTCACGAGGCTATGTCAAAACTGATCCAATAGCATATTTCGAGTCATCAGTGTGAACATGAAATTCAATTGTATCAGTGTCGAAGCTAATGCTTTTTTCAAATTTTCAAAGGCTTCTAACGCCTCAACTGTCCAAATAAAAACAATGGTCAGTTTGTATATAGGTCTCGCAAGATCAGCAAAGAATATAATGAATATTCAATAATAGTTTGCATGACTCATAAAAACTCAAACTCCACAAATTGTTCTCGACGGTGATACTTTCACAATGACTTTGATTTTGAAATAATTTGTAGCAATGCCATGTCTTGATATCACATGCCCGAGAACAACTCCATGAGAAACCCATATTTGACACTTTTCTAGATTTAAGAAGATTTGGTACTTACGACAGTGCTCAAATACTTTTTCCAAACGATCCAGGTGGTCTGTATCTGCACTATGGACTCCGAGATCATCCAAGTAAATTTCAAGGGTTTTCTTGTAAATAGTCTTTGAAGGCGAACTGCATCACTCTTTGGAATGAACTAGGTGTATTACAAAGTCCAAACGACATTACTTTATAAGCATAAGTGCCCCATTCTACTGCAAAAGTTATTTTGTGAATGATCTACAGGTGCAATCTTGACCTGGTTGTATCCACTAAATCCATCCAAAAAACTATAAGCTTCCGCTCTTGCAAGGCGGTCTAAAATGCTTTCAGTAAAAGGTAACAGAAAGTGATCCTTTCGTGTCACTTTGTTCAAAGCTTTGAGATTCACACAAATTCTCAATTTTCCACTCTTCTTAGGAACAATGACAATTGGTGAAACTCATTCAGTGTGCTTGATTGATCTCATAAACAAAATCGGCTTCAAGCAATATTTGTAACTCTTTCTTTATCAAATTCGTAACATTAGGATTACAACGATAGAATTTTGTGACCTTTGGAACTGCATCAAGCATTAAGGGTATGGTATGCTCAATAACTGATGTCGGAATCCCTTTGAGATCTTAGTAAGTCCAAGCAAAGTAATCTTAATACTTAATGAGCAATTTTCGTAGCGCTTGAAACTGTTCAAGAGTAAGTTGTGCCCCAACTTGTACAATCCTTTTTTGTTCTCCTAGTTCAGCAAGATTCATAGGTTGCATCCTAGCTGGACCATCGTAAACATCTTTCAATTCTGACACTTGTTCTTCAGGTACACGATGTGCTTTTGGTAACATAATAACCACATCGTCCAAAGTATAGGGTTTGAAATGCTCTGGCATATTATGTTGTACTTCATCTGATTTCTCTTTTTCAGAAGGATTAGCTTGGGATCTTTGTTTAGCTTTCTTGGCAGGAATCGATTGTGGAGACGATGACTTTCGAGAAGATGGATTCTTCTTCGAAAGTGATCACTTCCTGGACGGTGATGTCTTGCGAGAACTTTGACTTGAAGAATCATCCTTAACTTTCCCTTTGCTTTTATCCAATAAAGGTGGCACATTCTTAGAATCAACCTTTTGAGGTGGATTTTTCCATTTTAGGATCGTATTATGATGCTGGTTAGCTTGTTTCTTCATCATTGGTCCTATAATCTTGTCTTCCTTCAATATAACTACTTTTGACGATTTTATTGTTGGTTCATCGAGAATATCACGTACTCTAAATCTGGTAGGATCCATGTGATTTAAAATATGCTCATCGGTAAGTTCTGCATTGTCATCATAAGTCAAGGCATGACTCACATAAATGAGTCATCTTCAATCGGATCTAGTATGGGTTCCGTTGATATCTAAACTACATCCAACACTTTCAATGGAAAAGTGATCGGTGTATCCAAAGTTCGATCCAATAATGAAATCTCGTTCAGTTCAGACTGATTATCTTGTTGACACATATAGCCTGTTGTACAATCAATTGTTGCAAGAGCTTGATTCCAGTTGACAATATCGGTTTGAAAGTCATAATGAACTCCCAAATTTTTTAGTGGTCACAGGTATGATCCGTTGTTGATGAATCATCATCTCCTTTTTGGACTATTGGTTTGATAGTCCAAGTGATTGGATCAACTTTGACTGCACATTCACAATTTTCAAAAGTGATTTTTCCGGTACCTCATTTATGAATTACTTGCACAACTCGTATCCATGGACGTCCTAATTGTTAAAATTGGAAAACAAATCATGTTGATTTCTTGGCTTGCTACAAATGCTGTACCATGCAAGTATGTAGCTCATAAATGCAAAATGCCAAGTTTGGCCTACATAGAACTCGAGCTACATGGTTATGTAATGTTTAGATTGAAAAATACAACTTGCATATAGTTTGTAGACATAGAATTGGCAAATTCATGCTTGTAGAAACTCGTGGCAATTCACATGCATTAATTGTAAGTGATCCATAGTGTCATGCAAGGCATGCACAAAGTGTAATGGATACATGCATGATGATTTGTACTTTGTTAGTTAGAACTAGTACACATGTAAAAAGTTGGTACCTCGAGCTACCTCAAACTCCATAAATATGTGTAGCTCTCCTCACAATCAATGATGAAGAACCAAAGTTTTGTAGCTACCTCATGCCATTTTGGATCTAAACTATTTTGCTTGTTATCTCTCTAGTTTTCTCTCTCTAACTCGTGTTGAAGCTAATGCTAATACACTGAATTCTTGTACTTTTGTTCATTCTTTGATTCATTGCATGCTAGATTGTGATTAAGCCATTTCTTATGAGCTAGATCTTGCTAAACAACCTAGAATCAAGTTACTGTGCTAATCACAAAGCTTAATCAAGATCAATCATACTTGTGGACATTCCCCACACGTGTGAATTCTGGAAATTGTTGTCATGGTATCAGAGCCAAATTAAGCTTTGCATGCTAACATCTCTGATTGTACAAGAAACTGAGAGCTAAATCAAGAAACTGATGTTCTTGCTTGTTTGCAAAGCCCTCCTATTTTCCTTGTGTGTGATTCTTGTGAATGTTGATTGCATGTTTTGTTTTTGTTAATCAAGCTATCACAATCATGAATGATCATTAGCACTTGCATTCATCTATTAGTTTCAAAACTAATCCATAAAATCCACACTCAAGAAAAATAGGTGTTAGAAATACATTTTGGAGTGATTATTAAAATCCATTAGGTAGGCTTTCTTTCATTGTGCACCTCCCTTGAGAAGATCAATCTCTTGAGGAGAAGATCTAGAGCCAAGGATGCCTAGATAAGCCAAAGAAACTGTTATATACCTATGCAACTAATAGTACTTTAGACCCCTATTGGTCCATTTGGTGTTGGGAGCTAAATGGCAAGTTACCCTTGGATAAGGATTACCCTTAGGATTAAGAGTATGTGCCTTTGGATAAGGATAGGCAAGTGACTATACCTTGGTCGGAGGTATGGAGTCACGTGACCCTTGGATAAGGGTTACCCTTAGGATTAAGGGTAGGTGTCTTGGATTAAGGTACTAGTGTCCTTGGTTAAGGACAGGTAAGTGTCTATGCCTTGGATGGAGGTATGGAACCTAGAGAGGTAAAGTCATTGGATGACTATTTTTCTAAACCTTGGGCCTCAACCTTGAACCATATCACTTTAATGGTCTAGGACCAAAGTATACATGCAAAACTTGGGCATTGGGACCTAGTAGGAGGGCGCACTTCTAATGGGTCCAATGAGTTCCCAACTCCCACAAGAAAGGCATTCAAAGAGTCATAGGTTGTGGAAGGAGTCTCTTGACTTTCCATAAGTCTATGAAGGTTCTTAGAGGTTCTTTAACTCCCCTAGGCTTCTCTCTCACTCTTTGGATGGGCATGGAACTCCATAGTGCACTGGAGGGGTCCATGGGCCACTATATGAGGGTAGTAGGGCACCCATGGGATGGTTAGAGGAAGTCTTGCTCTACATACAGAAATTTTTTTTTGCAAAAAGATTGATTCTAGCTATGTGTTTTGATCAAAACTAGTGTTTTTTTTTTTCGCATAAATGAAGTGTTTGAAATTCTGATTTTCATTTTCAAGTTCTGTTTTTCAAACTTGTAAATTTGAAAATCAGATCCGAAAAGTAAAGTTTTCATCCAAACTTCATTAATTACACCTTTCTATCTTCTAGTTTCATAAAAATGGCAATGTAGGAAGGGAATAGTAGTGTAACTTTGTGCATAAAACAAATTTTGAAGTTCTGTTTTTTGTCATTTTGAAGTTCTGATTTTCAGATCTGTAAATCTGAAAATTAAAGTTTTCATAGAGCTTCATTAGTTTTCCATTTCTAGACACTAGTTTCATGGATTTGGAGATCTAGAATAGTGAGAAATGTGAAAATTTTGGTTGCTTTTGAAATGACAAATGGAAATGGAAATGGAAATGGAAACTTTATGTAAAGGTTAGCTTGGATTAGTTAATTGAAGTTTACATAAAGATTTGGTTTTCATTTTTGTTTTCGATTAAGGCAAATGTAGCTTGTTGTTGTTTTTCTCTTAAGCTTGGATTGAGCTTGCAAATAATAGGCTTGGATTCAACTTACAAACAATAAGATTGAATGAGTAAAAGTAAATGCTTTTTATTTGCATTGGATGTAAGAATTGAAGCAATTCTATCATTCTAATTTGAGCACTTGTTGTTGTATTTGCATAATAGGAAAACACACAAGCAACAACAATGAATCAAACCAATGAAAACCCAACATTTGATCTATCAAACTCATCCAATGTGGCACAAGCTCTTGAACTTTTATACCAACAAATTCAAGCCACTAATAAGCAGCTTCTTGAAACTAATCAAAGAGACCAAGACTTAGAGTCTAGGTTAGCCAATTAGAAGAACCATGCAGTTTCACCTCCCGTAAAAGTGTTTAAGGGGGAGAAAAAAGGTAGGAACTTACAAGTGGTGATAAATAAGATGCCAATGCAGCACCACTTGGGTATCTGTGCAATGTCTATCTTTAATAATTCCTTCAAATGATCTGTTTCCCACTCGCTATTGGTGTTGGTTACCTAGTTCACAAATGCAATCTATAAGACCTTGTAATCTAGGTGGGTTGCTTTGGAAGGTGTAGTCAAATTCTTGAAAGGATATAATCCACTTCATCAGTCGCTCAGGTGGTTCCAACTTGTTCATCATTAAGGTCAATGTCGTGCTCTTGGTAAAGAAGGTTACCTTTCGATGCAGTAGATAATGTCAATTGATCAGTTGGGATAAGAAACTGCTGGACATGAGGGCCACAAAAGTAATAATAGGCCACTCCTTGTCGCACCACCTGACAGAAATCTCCTAGTAGGGGTAGATCACCACATGTCGTACTAGTCATGAGGAGTCTATTGAGGTAAAAGCTTTATCAATCAGTTGTAATTTATGGTGCGGGTGGTCATCAATACCCATTGTTGATTTATCTTGATGTATAATGCGGCCTTTACTCCGAATCCCTCATTATCCACTTCTGTTGCTAAATCTCCTGTCGAAGGCCACATATCGTAGTATCGAGTCCTATGATTGTAACATAGAGACCAGTACTGCGAAGTATGGAGCAATATCGGCATGGTCAGCGCTCCTCTATCATGCCGCAGTTTGTTTCATAGTATGGTGTTCTCGGTGTTGGGGATGTTCTAGTGAATGTCAGTGCCAGAGATGCTTACTTGACCAGGTTCTACAAACTCTAGGAGGTTTGGGTTTTCTCCTTGTCTACTCATCATATATGTCATAAATAACATGTACACATGGACCTCCTATCTCCACATCTGATGATACCTTTCAATTCAAAAGTTGATCGACCTGCATAATCATCCCTGCAAGAGATGATAGGCTTATGCAAAGTTCTCTTGTCATTGATAGTCTTCTCAAGACAACTAATAATAGTATCTATTGTTATTTTGAAGTGTCTGAGAGCATCCTTTTTGAGCTGAATATGACCCAACTAAGGTGATTTCCTTCTTTGACTTCCATTCCACTCTCATGTGATTGGTATCCTAGAATATTATGTGTACATAGTATTGGTCCATCCCAACCCCCCTGTGCTCCTCAGTCCACTTTTCCTTAGCCTGGTCTCTAGACCATCCACCCCTCTATGTAGGATTCTACAGAAGAGCCTTCGGCCCTACCTTGATTCCTTGCTTCACTATGTCATGATTATTTTTGTGCAATGTGAGGGTGCCAGTTATACGCACTGCCTTGTTTGCTAGGCGGTAGTATTTTTTCAGCCATTAGGCCTAGATAATTCGCTAGACAGTTCCAATGGCGGAGGTGACTAGATTGACTCTTAACCAAAGTGGTGTGTTTCAACCACAGATGCTGTACAACCCGCTCTTCTATTTCAAAGAGGTCGGGTTATGAAAATTGATATGAACAAGAAACAGATTAAGAAACCGAAAGTAAAAACCATATCACCTAATCATACTACAATGTTTATATTGATTGAGGCACACACACATGATGCTAGAAAATTATCTCAAAAGACGTACACAAGACCATTGTATTCCAGTAGAAAAGGTCGAATCAGAATCGAACTTGAAACCTACAGAATTGAACTCGAAACCACTTGTGAGAAGATCTGACAGACAACAAAAACCACCAGAAAGGTATGGTCAGGATGTTTTTAATACAGCCATCAAATTTTTTGGTCTCTCAGAAGAACCTCAAACATTCGAAAAAATTGTTGATGGACCAGATAAAGATCGCTGTATTCAAGCAATGGAGGACAAAATGTCATCCATGTATAAGAACAATGTATGAGCCAAGAATATCCAGAATATAGATGTCACATGATAAAAGTATTTATGGTCTAAATCAAGCAGCCAAACAATGGTATAGAAAGAAGCACGAAGCACTACGTTCCTTAGGCTTCAAACCTCTATTTGTTGAGTCAAATGTCTATATCAAGCATGTCCAAAATAAAATAATCATTCTAGTTGTTTATGTTGATGACACACTTATTTTCTCAAGAAGAGATAAGTTAATTTCAGATGTCAAAAATGACATTTTTGAAATATTTGAGATTGCTGACCTAGGAGAAGCTAAAATCTATCTAGGCTTGCAGATTCAAAGAGACTTTGAAGGTGGTAAGTTGTATCTTCACCAACAAAAGTACACTCAAAAGATCATTGAAAACTTCAACATGCTCGAATGCAAAGGTGTGCATACTCCCATGATATCTGGAACAATACTGAGCAAGGTAGATTGTCCGCAGACTCTCGAGGAAGAGGAACAAATGGCCAAACATCCTATCATAGGCTGATTGGATCATTGTTATATCTAGCAGACAATACTAGACCTCATATAGCGTTTGTAGTATACAGGCTGAGCCAATATCATCAGAGCCCAAGATCAGTGCATTGGAAGTTGGCAAAAAAAGTACTACAATATCTCCAGGAAACGAAAGACTATGGACTGTGTTATTCGAAGGAAGCTGGATTTCACATCGAATCTTATAGTGGCACAAGATGGGCATCCATGAAGGATAATAGCAAAAGTATTTCAGGAGGTTGTACTCTAGTATCTGGCACTGCCATACTCTGGATAAGCAAGAAGCCAACAACAATAGCTCAATCTTCCTATGAAGCGAAATATGTAGCAGCAGCCAAGATGACAAACGAGCTGATCTGGATCAAACAAATGTTGTAAGGATTTGATGAATCTATTTCTGAATCTTATGTCTTGTTAATGGATAACACTTCAGCAATCTATTGTTAGGGCCTATTTTGACGGGGGGTTGGTCCAGCCAAAATGTCCTAAAAGGGTCAAGGGGCCCCACCTCTATTGGCGGTTCAGCCCTACGTGAGCAATAGAGGATTTGCCACTTCCAACCATGATGGCCTTCTTTATTGCCCCGTGCTCCCCCACCGATGAGGGTTTTCCAGGCTCTCAAAGATACAGTTGCAAGGAGGGGATGCTGTAAATTTTGGTGCAATGATTCACTGGCTAGCTTTCTAGGGTTACGGTTCCGTAAAACTTCTGATCACTAATTCACATTAGGATCTTGCTAATATCTCTTTCCCCATTGAATTCGGCTTACAATTAGTAAAAATCTTACATGGGCTTGAAATCGGTTTATTGCCTATGATGTGCTCATGAGGTGCAAGTTATACACACCACTTTGTTTGATAAGCGGTGGTATTTTCGTCGACTATCGGGTCTATGTATTTTGCTAGACAGTACTAATGGCGGGTGTGACTAGTGTGACGCTTAACCAAGCGGTGTATTTCAACCACGGATGGTGGACAGCCCGCTCTGGTGTTTCACAGAGGTCAGGTTTAGTTGATATGTTTCATAATTGACAAAACCCGAAAAAATGTTTCACAACTTGACAATTATGTATAGTCATTTTACTAACTGAAAAATATGCCAGACGACTTAGTAAAACATCAAATTGTGAAAAAATCCTTTTCTTACTCTTCCCTAACACATGTACTCCAATGTCACGTTAACAATACATGGCCCAAATTTTTTCCAGTTTCATACATTGAAAAAAACAACAAATAGGTAAATCACTCGTATATACCCACAGCCTAGCTATATTCTCAACCCAATTCTCGTACTCGTGATAGTGCCGAATGCTTCAGTATGATATCAAAACTAATTATTCGGTTAAGGGAATGCGAATGTTCGATTCAATCACCCTAGGAACGATGGACTCAAACATAATACACACCCAACAATGATGGTTTTATCGTTTTAAAAAAGTACGACCAATTTTTAAAACTCAAAATCAACGAAAATACTTCAAAAACCCTTCTTCAAACCAAAACTGTTTATACTCTATTCCAATTGAAAGAAGACAACGTACGGAAAAATGGCATCATGAAGATAAACTGATTGTGAAAAGTGTGAGTTTTACCTCAATGTGCCATTAGGTAGCCATTGCGTGGAAACTCTAGTTATGAACCTTGTAGCAAAAATCAAAGCCAGGCATGTTGATGCAATTTTCTCCACTTTACGCTTGTCGATCGAATCCGATCGAATTGGTGTAAATAGAGAAAATGAAGAGAATTAAAGTTTCTAGAATATGAACGCTGAGATTGAAATGTTAACGGTTCAGTTGCGAGAAAATGGAACCAAAAGTCTGTAAAAAAAAAAAAACTGGCCAGAAAGATACAATGGCTAAAAAAATCAGCAACCCATCACTCACACCAAGCCCTCAAGCAATCCATCCCACTCATTCAAGATATAAGCCTACTAGTATGACAATGGACTACAAGCAACCAACCAACCCTCACCATGAAATCACTCTCAACAATTAGCCACAAAATGGAATTAACTTTAAAGCACACTCAAACAAACAAGCAACTCCCAAAAGTGCCAACTCCTAAAAATACTAACATACAAAAGTACTAACATTTGAAATACAAGGAGTTGGCTCCTTCTTATAGGAAAATCCAATGCATCCCCTTCACAATGCCATCTTGCCATTCTTCATGCCCTTCAAGCCCTCTTTGCCATTTGTCCCCAACCCATTTGATAGTACACCTAGTAGGCTAGTGGCCTCCACAAGAGAGTGGGGGAGTGGTGCATTCAAGGCTCTCTTTCAAAACTAGCCAAGATGCCATTTTTGTCAAAGGTTAGGAAGGCATTCAAGTTTTTCCTTTTGTACACCCTAGAAGCCCAAAATGTCAATGGCTAGTGGGTGTAACTCCCAATTTTTTATAGCCTCCAAGGTGTTTTTGCATTTATTATCCAAATTTTGGGTGAGGACCTTTTACAACGCCTATTTTTAGTAGGCGGCCTTCGTTTTTCTTTGGGTACCTGTGTTTTCGGCCCTTCTTCGATTTTTCAAGGATCGTGCGCCTACTGCTCATTTGTTTGGGTTTTTGGTCTGTTGGGTAACTACTTGGCCCGCATATTTCGTTAATTGCCCATAAATTTTCCAAACTTTGCTGTTAGGGCTTTTGTGACTCCTTGACACAAAATCCATATTTCTCGGTCCCGTTTTTACCTTAAATTTTTCTTTTTCGGTTTTTTCTTCTGTGGTTGACTTTTTCGGCATTCATGACTAGGGCTCCCACGACAACACGGTTTCCCTAAAAAATACACTGAGTGATCATATATTAGTAAAAATGGACTCAGTACATGGTGAGATTTTAGCACGGTCATACCGGCTACTTTTTACAAATAGCCATTTTTTTGAAAAGCCGTAAAATATTTACCGGCCATTTCTAAGGCCGCAAAATTTGCTCTAGCCTCATTTAGGACGGGCTGGGACCCAATTCTAGGTGTATCGACACTTTTGGCTCGGTCTTACAAAACTTGACTAGAAAATATTTTTGACAATTTTTTGAAAAGTCAATTTCTTACTTTTAAACTGTGTCTAGCCACTTTAGGGGTGAGCTGGGACCCAAACATAAGGCAAATTTGTGCCGATTTTTCTCTAATAACTGGGTCCTACATGCCAGTTTTTTCAATTATTGCGAACTTAAACTTCAATATTAGTCCGATATTCCGTGCGAAAATATCCGCTAACATCTATCTTACGAAAGATCCTGTATTTCATTAAAAAAACGAAGCATATTGCTATCAAGTATCATGTGATTCGGGAGTTAGTCGAGAAGAAGATACTGAAGACAGTCTTCATACCCACAGAGGAAATGACAGCTGATATCTTTACAAAGCCACTCAACAAAGCTTTGTTTGAGAAGCAGCAAAGAAGATTGGGGTTAATCCAACTACCCACTTTGAGAGAGAGCTGTAGAACACCTGATCAGAAAGATCTTGATTCTACTAACAAAATGCGCAGTTTCCTTGACAAAGGATGAGAAAAATGAACGTGAACTTGAAACATTTTTATTCGTGAGCAACCTCGAAGGATTCACAAAATTTATCTTGCAGTCAACTCGAAGGATTCGAAAAGATTTGCGAAACAGTTTCTTGTAGAAGCTCGTGGTTTTTCTTGTTGAAGCTCGAAAGATTCACGAACAAAATCTTGTCGCAAAATATTATGTTTCTTATTCAAATCTCAGATGTCGCGAAATTGTCACGAATAATTCACGAAATCTTCTGATTCTTCTTCAAGCTCAAGAATTTTCATCTGTTGCAAACAATTCGCGAAACACGAAAATGTTGTGAAGAGACAAGTGTTGCGAATAATTCGCAAAAGACGAAGCTGTGACGAAGAGATAGACTGTCGCGAATAATTCGCAAACAAAAATTATTCGACCTTGGAAACATAACGTTTATTTGAATATCAACCGTCGTAAACGATTAGATCTATAGTTAAAGAAATAAAAGGCCAAAAGACCTGTAAATAAAAGGCCAAAAGACCTGTCCTGTAACAATATAAATACATGTCCACTACTCGTTGTAACACAGAAACAGAAGAAACTCTCAGAAGAAGAAACTCTCAAACACTCAAACTGAATAGATTCTTAGACTCATCCAATCAGAGACACAACAACGAGATAAGACAACAAGAGATGTATACTGATTCAGATTTAGAATTATATATTCGTTTTTGATCAATAGTTTCTATTTGTCTAAAGTTGTCTTAAGTTGTCTCTTAATTCTGCATATTATTTTCGCACAGATATTCAATCAGAGCAAATATTGTTCTATTAGTACAATACATTGTCCATGAACCCACAGAGAAAGAGTTAAGAATGATCACTCCTAACCCATAACAAAAACAACTAACAGACTTGCAGAGACTCAAAATTCAAAGGAAGAGGCAACATTCTACTAAAGGATGACAATCTTAGAATCACAGGAATTCAACACCACAGCTATATCACCAGAAAATCAGCAAAACAAAGGCAGATTATCCACTCTCTGAACACACTCAACATTGTGAAGATCACACCAAGAATCTGCAGCATCCAGGGAGCTTGAATCCATTACACACAACCAAGCCTGAATCTCATATCAGAATTCTTTTTTTTTTTAAGCTCTCTTCAGCAAAATGTTTATCCAATCTTATAGGCCTGGAGCCCACCCATTTCCTTCATTTTGCCATTCTGTTTTCCTTCTTTCTTTTCTCAGCCCTTTAGCAGTCTTGTCCAAGGTATTGAATGATATTTCAGTATGAGGAGCCTATGTAGAATAGCCCCTCATGCCTATTAGTTTCCTTGATATGGGGTCTCTTAATGCTTGAACTCCCAAATCCACAAGTAAGGCCTTCTCTTGCATTAAAAGTGATTTGGCCTTTTTGCCCATGTGGCAAAAAGAAGAACCCTCATGCTTAATTGTATATGGGATTTTGGGATCTTTGCATATCAAATCCCCCAATCATAAATGCTCCTCTTCTTCCTTTTGTATTAATTACTTGGTTCCTTTTGCACAAGAGTTAGCCTCTTAAATGGTGCTAGTTGTTTCCCAACCTTTTCTTCCTCTTGATTGTTGCTCAAGTTATGGGGTTAGACCCCCTTTGGCAATAATTGTTGATTTGGCCTTTTTCCCCATGTGGCTATTAGAATGCCTCATGGCTATTTTCCTTAGCCCTTAGCCACTTGATCATGTGGTCTAAGCCATCTTTCCCTTTTCTTGATATTGGCCCTTGTTTGTTGTCACCTTTTGTGGACCCTTTTTGGTTGCTTTTGGATTTTTTGTCTCGCCATTCCGCAATTATGGTGACTGAGCCCTCTCTTCCTACTGAGCAGCAACCTGAAACACAATACTTCGGTTTTATATTAGTAAAAAGACACAGTACATTTGAAAATTTGCACGACGTCGTCGACTATTACAATTCGCATAAGCGGCCAATTCTAAGGCCGTATCAAAAGGAAGGATATCTTGATTGCAAAAGGTAAAAGGCAAGGGAAATTGTTCAAACTAGATGCTTGTGTTATTGCTAACCAAGTTGGATGTGTTTCAAGAGAGCAAATATATATTCAAGAGGTTTGGCATAAAAGGATGGGACACCTCAACTTCAAGTCATTGGAGGTAATGGCTAGGAAGCAAGTTGTGATTGGTTTTCCAAGTTCCTTAAGTGGCATCAATCATGTTTTTGAGTCTTGTGCTTTGTCAAAGTCACATAGACTACCTTATACTAGATCTACATCTAGATCTACAAAGCCTTTTCACATTGTACATTCGGATGTTCATGAAATTATTACAATTAGCAATAATGGAGCTAAGATGTCTGTAGCTTTCATTGATGATTTTCATAGATTTTGTTGGATCTATCTACAAAAGAACAAGGATGAAGTGTATGATGTCTTTGTTAAGTTAAAGAATGCAAGGGAGAATCAATTTTCCAAAAAGATCAAGTGCTCAAGAAGTGGCAATGGTGGAGGAGTACATATCTACCAAGTTTAAGGCTTTTTGTGATGAGCATGGGATCAAGAGGGAGTATACAACACCAAGGACCCTACAATAAAATGGAGTGGCCGAGAGGAAGAATAGGACTTCATGTGAAAGTGCCAAAGCCATGAGGTTAAGTGCTAACCTTGATAAGCCATTTTGGGATCAAGCTTTGTTGTGTGCTAATTTCTTGTGCAATAGGTGGCCGAGTGCTACTTTGGATGGAAAGACACCTTTTGAGATGCTATTTAAGAGGAGGTTGATTGTCAACTTTCTTAAAAAATTTGGATGCACATACTATGTCGACATAACTCTTGATGATAGGACCAAGGGTATCCATCTTCAAGGAAAGGTATATTTTTTGGAAATAGTGAGGTGAGTAAAGCCTACAAGGTTTACATTCCTACTACTAACGGAGTGATGGTTGGTAGAGATGTCATTTGTGATGAGGAGAACATTTCAAAAGTATCTTCAACTGTTATTGATGGTGATGTGGATGGATCTAACATTCTTGATGTTGATGTAAAGGATCCTACTTTAGATGGTGATGATGATGGACTTTCATCAAGTCAAAAGCCAAGGAGAACATCAAGGGAAATACAAATGCCTTCAAGGCTCACATATGATGAGAAAGGTAAGCAAGTTGTTGGAGGTATACACTTTGATTTCCTAACATCTTTTGATGAACCTACTTGTGTAGATGAAGCAAGAAAGAAAGAGGAGTGGATCCAAGCAATGGATCTTGAGTATCAAGCTCTTATGAACAATGGAACATGGAGATTGGTGGAGTTACCTAAGGACAAGAAAGCGAAAATATTGAAAGCGAAACAAGGAAAAAATTGAATGTGATGAACATTGCTATTGAAAGCTGGTTGTATTATGTACTAATGTAAGCGATTCGTCAACGGTGCCAAATGTTTGCTACCTTTCCTCTCTCGGTTAATCAATTTTCTACCAATGCTGAATGCTCCGCTCAATCACAAACACCTGCTTAGAACTTGAACTTACCAATCAAGCAACCTATCACTTCTACTCAAACAACCGAAAGCCTTTGCTATTCTTAACAGACCATGATTCATCAACATTTCCACAGAAAGTGGAACATGGCAAGCATAATTCAACAAACTTATTCTAAACATTCAACATCATAACTTCGGCCTGTCATCATGAGCAAATCAGATAAGATCTACTTACTTATCATGCATCTTACAAATTCTCCATTCACAAACAACATATTTATAATCTCACACTTATGCAGCAGATAAACTCTTACTCTCACTTACAATTCATCTCAATTAACAACAGAATATCATAAACACTTAATACACAACTATATGCAACAGATAGTACACAGAATTGATAAGAAGTATTCCAGGGATTCTCAATCCAATGACAATAGCTTCTTTACAAACTCTATGCATCAAATGCGCATTCACTCTACAACTCCACTTCGTCAACTCCTCTATCATCAACTCACTCTCATCAACTCACGAACTCCTCCCTCAAACCTTCGTGTTTTTTCTCTCTTTTCTATCTTCTCTCTCTTTTACCCGCCATTCAGTAGGCTTGGTTCTCGCTTCTTCAACTAAATATCGTTTCTTAGCTCTCCACTCTCATGTCACATCCAATTAACTCTCAAATAACTAACTAGTTTGTCCTCAACTCATGGTCTTGCCATGGTTGGGTTTATAACTTACAAGTCTAGATCTCGAATCAGCCGGCACCAGAAATATTCCTTTGGCTGATTGTGATATTGGTAGGGAATCTACCAACAACAGTACATGTAGTTATGTGCTAATTTTTAGAGGGTACTAGTGCACAACAATTTGGTCCATATTACAAGACAATTGTCCTGACTCACTTTCGAGTACCATCAACATGGCACTCAACACTGTAGCATGTACCAAAAATTTAAAAACTGTCATTTATTAAATATAGTGTATCAAACAAAAAAGACCAAAAATATAATGGGCTTACCATTGTAACACATTATAGATCCTTTTCAAATAAAACTTAGTACAATTTTAGTTTGCCACACGTGGAAAATCTCCAGAAAAGATTTTGTAATTATTGCCACGTGTGGCAAATCACTTGTCATAGGAAAATGGTTAATAAATAACTTTGTGTGGTTGTACCACGTGTGACACTACCACATAAAACACTTTGGTGCTTATTTTTTAATTTAAAATTTTAAACAAAATTTGCCAAAAAAACCCCCTCTTGTCATGCATAGTCAACCCAAGTTTCACCGATGGGGTTGCCAAAAAGTTGTTGCTATGGATGTGCCACAGGTGGTACAATTATGTAAAAAAAAAGCTAAAATTTTGGCTGTTCTAAGTTTGCGTGGCAAAATGCCCATATATGTAGTTGTGCAACTTAGGCTAATTAGGCCCCTAACTCATATTAGAGGCACAAAGGATTAGTCTAAATTGAGAAAATCGTGCTAATTTAGAGCTATTTTACATTTGTCTAATTTTGAGTTGTATGTGTTTTGAGAGCTATGGCTTTTGCCAATGGATGGTTTATGTACAGAGGAAGGTCCTCGTCTTTGGGGGCCTTCCCTTGCCGTGAAAAACCAGCAAATTTTTTGATTTTTGTTTTTAAATAAACTTTTTTACTTTTAGAAAGTTTAAGATTATTACTTGCATGTTTCTAAATATAATAATTCCGTACACCTGTGACTTTCTAAAAATAGCAAGTTCTAAGTTTATGTGTCTATCCAATTTTCCAAAAATAGCAATAAATACATAATGCAATTTTTTAAAAATAGCAACTAAACCTTACAAGATTGTAAGGTGCTTCTCAAAATTTTAAAAAATAGCAAAGTTACCTTACAACTTATAAGGTATTTATTGCTCTTATAATTTTCAAATAGTAATTGCAAGTGCAATATTATGCCAATTAAGGCAACCTCCAAATACACTCTCAAAAAATCTGGAGGTTGTTACGTGTCTACATTCACAAGGCAGCTTGATCATTCTGAATATAGATTTTTGGCGAGCATGAAAAAGCGAGCAAGTATCCATTTGAGCGAGCATGGAAAAGTGAGCACTATGTAGGATAATCCAAGTGTGAGCGAGCCTTGATAAAAGTTTTTAAGTACATGTGACTCTCATGTGATGCAATATAGTACAATAATACCAGAATGGTAAAAACTAGAATTTACGTCAACCTGGACACACTCATAAAAGATGGTAGATACCTATCATACACAGTGGCTACCGAATTAATTTCCTGCGATACTATTGATGAATGCCAAGGCCACCATCCATAGCATTCAAGTAAGAAAATAAAACAAACATTTTTCTATCATTGTGCATATGTATCAATATACCAAAATAGTATCAGAATGGCTCAATTTGGTTTCTTTCCACACTGTTGCAGTACAATTCTGTGTGTAAGATTCAGATAGAAAAATCTAATAGTGGCTATAAAAGATGATAGATACCTTATAGTTGTTATAAAATCTTAAGTACCATATAAGATGATAGATACCTATCATACACAATGGCTATTGAATTCGTTTCCTGCCACACTATTGCAATACAATCCTATTTGTAGCATTCAGTTAAAAAATTAAAACAGACATTTTCTATCATTGTGATAAATAAAAAAATTAATGTGAACATGGACACATCCAAAAAAGATGATATATCCCTCATATAGAGAGACTCTCAAATTGGTTTTTGTCCACACTATTACAGTACAATCATATGTTTAAGATTTAGGTAAGAAAATATAACACACATTCCCTATTGATATGAATATGTACCAATATATTCAGATCCACATGCACAGTCTTTGGATAGTGAAATATCTTTTTTTGGAGAAAAATTGTTACATTGACAAATATCAATGAAATACAACTGCACCAATAAAGATAAATGTGAACCATAAAGGAAATTTGCATAGCAATCGTGCACGAGATAGCACCCTAAAGACCTCAATGTTTGACAACATGGGTTGGTGTATGTACATGCTATGGTTGTGATCTAATCCAAATACCCGCATGTAAACAAAATGCATATGTTTATAGGCCAAAAACCTTTTATCTCTTGTGGAACGAAACATAAAATCTGGACATGTGCTAGAGGGGTTTGTGCTAATTATGACTCTGTATGTATGTCCCTCAATCCTTGAGTGTGTTGTCTCTATCTCAAAAACTTCATGCTCTTTTGCCCTCACTACTTCTGTTGACACACTCTCGCTGTCATGTTGGCAGTTGCCTCTATTCTCTTTAAAGCCTCTCTTGATACATGTGACCTGTAGCACCCATTACGAGTGTCTTCCTGGTTATGAGGCAACGTTGTTCGAACCTCTATTTCAGTTTCCAAATAAAAACTTGCCAAATTGAGATTCTCAACCTCCTCATTTGTTAGGTGGGTGCCAATGGCTATGGGCCAAGTGCCTGGAGCCATTCTAGGTATTGTTTGAATGTTCCATAGGGATTCCATGTGTGTTGAACATTGTTGCTGCAAAAGTACATGAATTGTCCTTTCTTCCATGCGTTGTATTGTAGCATACCAAAGAAACAAGGAGCGAGTTTTCTCTTTTCTCCTCCAGCCATCTTTTGGTCACATCTCCCTTTTCCTTCTAGCCATCCCATACATCTAACTTTGCTTCTAGGTGGCAGTCTTCTAATGGCCCAAAGTGCATCATTCACGTTTCTCTCAACAACTCTTTTTCCATTTTGTGCTATTGTCTCCGCCTCATTTTGTTGTGCAGCACCGATAATTTATGGCTCTTCCTCAACAGTCACTCTGCTACGTCAACCATGAACACTCTACTTTCGAGTATGGGTGGTGTACTTAGGTCTATGGCTATCACACTCATTCACACCCTCCACATTTGTTGATCTTCTTTTTCTTCTGAAAGTTGTGCTATCACCATGCATTTGTGGCTTCTCTTCCATATTAGTCCCTGTCACAGCACGTTGCACCACACGATTAACAAACCTAGGCTGAGGTGTTGCATTCACTCTACAAAACACTCGATCAACAAGATCTTGCAAACTAGGTCCACGTCCTATGTGTCTTCCCTCGTTGAATGAAATTTGTTTGGTTGTTTGCAAAATGGCGTTTGCAAGATCTATCACAGTAGCATCATAGAGAGAAATCTGTTTTCTTTGTCCTTCTCCAGCCTAACCAGCTACCATGCACTGACTCTGTCAAATTTGTTTGTGGTGTTTGTGCTAGAGTCTCCACATTATCAACATTGACGATCTGCAACAATTAAAAAGTAAAAATTAGAATATAATCTATATACTTCATAAAAATTTAGATTGAAGTGATTTCCAGATTAAAGCCTTACAGGAGATATCAGATTTCCCCAGTGGGCTATTTTGAGATTCCACCAACTCATCCAAGAATCCATATATTGAAGGTCATTGTTTGTCACTTTTTTTGTGCTCCACCACGTACGGATCTGTCTATACATAGAAATTGCTATCTCTCTGCTTGTTGCCTTCCTCCAACTTTCACACAATTCAACATGACGTTTTTGGTGCTCTTTAGCGACATATCTATCTATGTGAATTTCAAGGCTTTGCTCCCAATGAAACAAACATGATCTCTCTCTACCATCCATAGTGTTACCTTGATTGTATACCTTTCTGATTGCACGCCAATTCGCTTGTGTCTCATCTACCATAAACCCATGAAAATTTGGTCGATTATGATTATTTTTCATCACCACTGCATTAAGCTTCTCCCAGAACAAGACTTGTGCACCCTCGTCTTCTTCTTTCATTTCACATGTTGCTAATGTGAGCAATTCTTGCAAGCTGTTCAAGAGAGAAGACAAGGTTAGTTGGCAACAATAAGATACAGGACAAAAAAAAAATATGATAGAATCTTGGCAATTTTATTTACTATCTTTTCTAGTTGTTTTCAATTGTTTTTCTTCTATTAGAAGTACAAGGATACTTTGTGTCGTTCTATGAGTCTTTTCTTGTCTTTTATATCAATATTCGAATACAACAAAGCCTTTTTTGTATTTTAAACCCAAATTTCCCTTTGAGTTATATTGGGTCCCTCTCCAACAAATATATTGTGATATGTTTACTATAATATCTTTTCATTTTAATCCATGCGTCATTATCTCCAATAGTTAATATTTTAAATTTTTAGTTATTTTAATTTTACAATAATCTGGCATACTCTCTTTCACACACATACACACACACACACACACACACACACACACACACACACACACACACACACACACACACACACACACACACACACACACACACACAATCGTTCGTTTTAATAAAGTGCTACAACAATTTATGCCCAAGGCCTTCTTACCTAGTCTTTTTTTTATTGCCTCTCTTTTTCTATTTTCTCTTTTACTTGTTTTGATTTTTTTCATTTTTATTTTGATTAATCTGTTTTATTCCTAGTTATATTTTTCTATCTCTTAATTTGTTTTATTCTTAGTTATATTTCTCTATCTATAAATTTGTTTTATTCTTAGTTATATTTTCCTATCTCTTTATTTGTTTTATTCTTAGTTATATTTTTTTCTTTTCGATAAGAAAGATCAAGCTTTTTTATTGATTGCTTTCGTTTTTTGCTTAGTTTGATTTTTTTCAAGTCTTTTTTTATTTTTAATAATTTTTTAAAAAAAATTTCATTTAATTTTCTCTCTCTCTCTCTCTCTCTCTCTCTCTCTCTCTCTCTCTCTCTCTCTCTCTCTCTCTCTCTCTCTCTCTCTCTCTCTCTCTCTCTCTCTCTCTCTCCCCTTCCTCACACCTCCCACCCTAGTCTGGCTCTATGCTCCCACAACCCAGGCCCCCACCCCTACCTCCCAATTCCCTTCCCCGGCGTCGGGGACTACTCGTCCCACGAGCGATCTCTGGTGCCAAGGAGCCAGTGCATCAGTCTCTGATCTTCGTGTAGAATCTACGAAGAATTTCTGAGCCTAGACACTAGAGGAGGCATTCATGACCATTCAATTTTGCGAAGTTTCATGATCTTGCTATCAACAACCACATGGCGGTGGTGGCCGGAGGAAGCTCGTAACTGGCGAGGAGGTCCCCCCGCCCCTAAAAAACACCCTAAAACCATGAGGGAGGGGAAGGGGGGTCTAGTGGTGGTGGCCGGAGGAAGCCCGTCGGCGAGGAGGGTCCCTGCCCTAAAAAACACCCTAAAACTGTGAGGGAGGGGGAGGGTGGTCTAGCGGTGGTGGCCGGGGGAAGTCCGTCGCCGGCGAGGAGGGTTCCGCACCCTAAAAAACACTCTAAAATCATGAGGGAGGGGGAGAGTGGTCTAGCAGTGGTGGCTGGGGGAAGCCCGTCGCCAGCGAGGAGGTCCCCCCGCCTAAGAAACAACCTAAAATCATGAGGGAGGGGGATGGGGTCAAGCGGTGGTGGCCGGGGGAAGCCCGTTGCCGGCGGGGAGGTCCCTGCGGCCATTTAACCCTAAACACAATGATGAGTGCGCGCAAGAGAGAGAGAGAGAGAGAGAGAGAGAGAGAGAGAGAGAGAGAGAGAGAGAGAGAGAGAGAGAGAGAGAGAGAGAGAGAGAGAGAGAGAGAGAGAGAGAGAGAGAGAGAGAGAGAGAGAGAGAGAGAGAGAGAGAGAGAGAGAGAGAGAGAGAGAGAGAGAGAGAGATCCATTTGCTATTGATCCAGGGCCGCGCTTGAGGATTGATCCAGAATCTACTGATCCATTTGCTCTTGCAGTAACCTATGTTTTTCCTGCTTTTGGTCACAATCACCACTGTCAAAGGAATCTATTGCGCCTTTTTTGAGACATTTATGCCATAGCTTATTTCATGCTTTCGTGACAGGCGGATGATGGATGTCATAGCATTTAACCCTAAATTGATTGATTTGCTTTGAAACCATTTGAAGCATTTGCTTTGAAACATTTTTATTTGAAGCATCATATACGGGTAACAAACAGATTGTCTGTAGCAAAACCAAGTGCACTATGCAAAGAAGCTATAGTGGTAATTCAAGTAATGTTTTCAATAATGGTAGTTCAAGTTCAATTTTCAATAATGTATTGCGTTGAATTTGGTTTGCAAAATCAAGTGCACTATGCAAATGCGCTTTTTTATGCAATTCAAGTAATGTTCTATGGATTTGCTATGAATAATTTCTCTTTTTTGTAATCTATGAATGTTGTTTGAGATAATTCTAAATTTTGTCATGAATGGTCCGCTTATAAATCACAATTATTCAGGTGAAGTTGTACTGCAAAAGCTTTTCTTTGACATGTTTTGTAATCTTTGTATTTGTATGATGTATATATATGGTTGAATATAGTTTGCAAGAAACAAGTGCACTATGCAAAGAGGCTATAGTGGTAATTCAAGTAATGTTTTCAATAATGGTAGTTCAAGTGCAATTTTCAATAATGTATTGCATTGAATTTGGTTTGCAAAATCAAGTGACTATGCAAACGTGCTTTTTTATGCAATTCAAATAATGTTCTTCTATGGATTTGTTATGAATAATTTCTCTTTTTTGTAATCCATGAATGTTGTTTGAGATAATTCTAAATTTGTCATGAATGGTCCACCTATAAATCACAATTAATTAGGTGAAGTTGTATTGCAAAAGCTTTACTTTGACAGATTTAGTAATCTTTGTATGTTGTCTGCATTATGCTCGCTTGATGCTCGCTATTTTATGCTCGCTTTCTTTGCACCCCCGATCATTCTCTAGCTTAAGACTTGATGTATTGAATGATCAATCAACGGCTATTCTTACCTTTCTTTGTCATATTTGGTGAATTATTTTCTATTTTGCCAAGTTTCTTAATTCCTTGCTTTCATCGCTAATTTGATGTATTTGAATAGATAAGATGTTTGGATGCAATGATTGGCACATGACAATTGAAAAAAACAACAATGTATTAAGTAGTTGTAGGGTACTATTTTGGATTAAGTTTGTTATTTTAAAGAATTGTTTGTTTTAGAAAACAAGAATGCTCAAGGAACTATAATGTTCACTTTAGAAATGTTTTTTTTTGACATATCTATTATATAACGACTATGTCATTAAGAATATAACTCTGTATTTATGTGAACATACACATGAAATGAATTTAAAAACAAATTAAATAAAAAACAAATAGTTTAATATATGGTAATAGTTTTGAAATGTGAATCTAATGTGAGATAAAAATATTTTAATTTAAATTTAGGTACTTTTCAAGAATGCAATGTTAGAGTCTTTGAGATGTTAGAATTTTCAATCTAGGCTTGTTGTAGCCTAAAAAAATGTAGTAGGTTTTGAGCTTTTGACTTTTTTAAAAAGCCTATTGATTGTGAGAACAACTTATAGGTTTTATGAGTGGGGGTGTGGGGAAACCCTACATCTTCTAGGCACTCTTTGTTTGGCCCCACTACAACAACAACCAAACGTTTTTGTAATTAAAATACTAATTCCTCATTAAAATAACCTTAGTGCCCTTTTGGGGAACAATTAAATAGATTCTTTCGGTATAGCATTTTGGTAGTTATTGTAACTTACACACACACACATACACACATAATTTATACTCTTATTTGCGCGAAACCATAAAAACCTCAAAGATTTGAGGACCACAAAAAACTTAAAAATTTTGTTGGCTCTTGATGGTGTCAACTGGGTGGGTAGGGCGCCTCTAAGGGCCAATGCAGGGGGTGGTTTGGCCCCAACCCATCAAATCATTACAACGTATTTAAAAATATCTAAAAACTTTCCCACGCAACATGTGGCAAAGTTCTATTTTCAATCCCATCAACTAAATATATACACAAATTGCGATGAGATTTTTCAAATTGTGTCCACATGCAGGCTTGCTTTTGAAAATTACAAGTATGCCCGTCCTAACTGCACTCCACCCACAAATTTGGGTGCATCTAACAATTTTGGCTGATCGATTTTCAATAGGTGGATAACACGTGGTGGATTTTTATCTAGGTGGGGGCAAACCTTAAGGGCAATGGCTCATCGAGACATTATCGTCCCTTCCAAATAGTCTTTATTGTGTTTTTTATGCAATTTTGTTTTACATTTCATGAAGAAAAAGGAGGTGCCTCACATAATAGAATTTCTACCACCCTTTATTTTTGCAAAATGTTTTACATGCACATTCGGGGATGCGAAAGGTGCATGTAAGAAAAAAAATTATAGCAAAAACAAGAAGAAGAAAAAAGTTAGAAAACTTTTCATGCCGCAGAAGTTCACCTCCTCTGCCGTTATCGTGGGAAGGGCCTTTTGCCTCGAGCTACCGCCCTCGGCTAAAGGCCCTTCCCTGGCGGAACGGCCTCAGAGGGTGACCTTCCTCTCATAATGCCAAGTGCTTTAATTTTCTTTGTATCATGAAGGCACCTCCTAAAGCACAATGCTCATGTAAATTTAGAACCAAAATTTTTTGAAAGCATTTTGTCATAATTCTCAAGTGGACAGGGTTAATGATAAAATGAGCATGTGGATAGCCAATGCGAAATGTGTATGTTGCTATTGGTGGCTATCCACATGCAATTTCCATAAAAACAAAAGAGAAAATTTTCATCTTTTTTTGTAAAAAACTGGAAGACGAAAAACACATTAGAAAAAAGAATGAAAAATAAAAGAAACTCAAAAAATGAAACTGGTAAAAAATGTTAATAGAAAGGTTGAACAAAAACAGTGAATAAAAAGCCAAAAGAAAATGCAAGACAGAAACCGCTCTCAGAAACCCAAAAAAATCTTGCTAGGCTTGTGCCTGAGCAGGCGAAAGGCCTTGAAGCCCCCCTCTCCTATTTTACAAAAACCGATTTTTACGGATGGATGGTTGAGAATAAAAATATTTTCGGCAAGCAAAGGAATGAGCCAAGATTAAGATTTGCAATGGTGTGTGTGTGTGTGTGTGTGTGTGTGGTTTGTTGGGTGATTGATGAGAGCAATTGAGAGAGCCCAGGCCCAAGGGGGGTAAGGTGTGTTGTTATGGTAGCAGAGACCGTATGGGGGCCCATTTAATCCTTTCTCTGGTGTGGTCTGGTATTTAAGAGGTGTGACGGCGCATTGCCCAGCTTTGGCCCCCTTCAGCCTTCAATGCTCGTTTGCTTTTGCATGCCATTCTCAAGACAAACCCATTTACTCACCCGTCTTTTCCTCTATTCACTCATCCTTGCTTACGATCCTGCTCTCGTCCTTCTGCCATAACGCTCGCGCGAGACACAGACAGGCGCTCCATCACCAATGGATCCTCGCCATCGCTTGGGATTAATAGCAGCGCCGGATGATCTATCTCCATAGCTATGCTGCTGCTGCTGTTTCTGAGCCGGATCCCAAGCGCTTTGGTTCATAGATTTGGGCTGAGCATTCTAGGAATTGTTGGGAATTGAAGGAATTTTGTGGAGATGGCGGAGGTGGAAGGAGGATCGGAGAGTCGGAAGACGGGAAAGGTGAAGTGGTTCAACAGCACCAAGGGGTTTGGCTTCATCACCCCCGACGATGGCAGCGAGGAGCTGTTCGTGCATCAGTCCAGCATCCATGCGGAGGGCTTTCGATCTCTGCGAGAAGGCGAGCCTGTGGAATTTGTGGTGGATTCCAGCGAAGAAGGCAGGCCGAGGGCCCACAACGTCACAGGGCCAGAAGGGTCTTATGTGCAAGGAGCGTCGAGAAGATCGGATGAGTATGGAGGTGGGGCCGGAGCCAGGGGAGGTGGCCGAGGTGGTGGCGGAGGCTATGGAGGATATAGCCGAGGTGGAGGTGGTTACGGAGGGGACAGCTATGGATATGGTCGAGGGGGCGGGGGAGGTGGAGGCAGAGGTAGAGGTGCCAGTGGCACTTATGGTGGAGGAGATGAGCAAACATGTTATAACTGTGGGGAGCCTGGGCATTTTGCCAGAGATTGCGGTGGCGGCTATGGCTATGATGGTGGCAGCAGCTATGGAAGAAGCGGAGGCAGGAGTGGAGGTGGTGGGGGTGGCAGAGGCGCTTGCTATACCTGTGGCCAGCCTGGTCATATAGCTCGTGATTGTCCATCCGCAAATTAGAAAACTAAAATATGTGAAGGCTTATCGCTGGTGTTCTGTAATTGGTTCAATTAGTTTAGAGGCTAAATTTAGTTCCGATCCAATTTTTGGTTTAGAATCACGAGTAAAAAAGTGCCCAGCCAGCTAATGGCAATTTTGAAGTGTTTGTTTCTTTGGAAACGTTTTACTGTACCTGTCTCTCTTCATATTTCGATGTGACGCTGATGGAGTGACAAATGATGCAAAATTGTATGCAACTTATGTTTCGTGTAATGGAAGATAATCTTAAAACAGTCGCGTGAGACCCAACTGCTTTTGCTGTGGTTGCTGCCTTCGATATTTTTGTTCATGCATGTTGTAGTTTTCAATATATTAGTTGTAGAATATGATTTCTACGCACACAGATGCTATCGATTCTTTTGCATGAATCTGTTGTATGTTCTTGACCATGATGATAGGTTGTCTGGAAAGCTAGGAATTGATACAAATGTTAATAGAAGCATTATTTGGTAAATTCTCGTCCCAAATGCTCAGCTTTTTTGAAATTAAGGCTGTAGTCTTCCAGATAAAAGCATGAAGTAAATCTATTTACTGGTCTTGAGTTTGAAAATTGCTTGTATAATCACTAAATCCGCCGAACACGCTGCCTTGAGGAGAGTTGATAAAGGTCCCTTGTTGAAAACCCATCCAGCTTACATAAGCTTTGATCTCCCTTTTGAAAACAAGACAGTTACTATGGTCAGATATTTGCAAAGTACAGATAAGGATATTGATAATGTAGAGAAGTTTCAGACAAGTGTCACCTGAAGTTTGTGGAAAGTGCATTGCTGTTTCTGGGTTGTTATACATCTAATTTAATCTCACGATCACCTAATGGGTGATTGCTCTGAAATTTTATTCATGATGGGTGATGCTGTATTTTAAGTCTTCTCTGTTGAGTAGAGAAGTTCTAGAGGTTGATTCTTTGGCTTTGATTCTCACACGTGTAATCCTGTTAATAAACCAAGATGGCTCATCTTATTGATAAGTTAAGACCACTAAATGATTGTAACATTTATTGGAACATTATGTTGTAGCATATGGACTATGTGTTCATGAGGTGGCTAGAGCCTGTAGCAAGATGAGCCGCCGGGCTGAGAATCTAGTTACAAGGCTGTGCACTGCTGAGAATCTAGTTACAAGGCTGTAGTGCACCGTTGGATGAACAAAACGAGCCGCCGGGCTGCGAATCTAGTTACAAGGCTGTAGTGCTCCGTTGGATGAACAAAACGTGAGGTAGCATTTGGAGATGGACGGTCCAGATGAAATCTGGTTGCAAGCTTGTACTATGGCTTGGAATCTGTCTATTCTTAACCATTCGGATGACGCCATGTCTGATAGCACTGCCCACAAATGCCACGACCTCTCTAGGGAAAACCCCTTTGTGAGAAGGAATCCCAAAGCTTGTCACAAGAATTCCTAGGAGCTTAAGGGGATATCACTGCCCACAAATGCCACCAACTCTCTAAACAGGAAAAAACCCTTTTGTGAGAAGGAATCCCAAAGCTTGTCACAAGAATTCCTAGGAGCTAAAGGGTGGGTTCCCCTGGAAGGGGATGAATGAAGTGCCTACATTCTAGAACTGCTGAAAGATGGAAACTCCCACCTTTTTGTAAGGAGCTTTTATTGAATATTAGAGAGCTAGGGTCCCTCCATGGACTTGGTGAGGTGAGGTGAGGGGCTATTCCTCATTTGTGATATGGAGGATGCACACAAGGTCACCCTCTTGGCGAATGGTGGTGTAGGATCAGAGGGTGGCATGTTTCTCTTGATTTTGATGATGTCATCTACATGGTTGGATGAGTGTGGGGGTCCCTGTATCTTTAGAGCACTCCACCACAGCCACATTTTTTTTTAAAAAATTTGGCTGCTTGGGCGCCACATGTCCGGGCAACCAGAATATATATCCCATAAGCGTTTTCATGACATTGTGTAGAGGGAATATATATGCAAACCCCTCTTTTCACCTGTGTGTGCCTGGGCATGGAGGTGCTCGGCGCCACCCTTGCAGCTGACCGGCGCCACATGGGCTGCCTTGCGCAGCTGCGGCTGCTCGCTGTCCAGCGCCAGTTTGAGTGCCCCTGACTGCCCGGCGCCACCTGGTTGGTCTGCCTGGCGCCAACTGCCTGGCACTGTGTCAGCTTGGTACTCGTGCCCGTGAAAACTCAATTTTTTGCTGGCCCCTACCTGTGCAATGTGGCACGATAGCACTGGGCTGGGGCCAAACCCAGGGCAGTGCCTTTAAGGCTCAACGGTGGGGGTCTCTGTTGCACCTACATGGTGAGCAATGCTTGTAAGCTAGTTTTGGATGAGTGTTGGAGCCCTTTCTTGCACCCTCATGCTGAGCTAGATTTGGATGAGTGTTGGATCCCTTTCTTGCACCCTCATGTTGAGCTAGATTTGAATGAGTGTTGATTTGGATGAGTGTTGGATCCCTTTCTTGCACCCTCATGTTGAGCTAGATTTGAATGTGTGTTGATTTGGATGAGTGTTGGATCCCTTTCTTGCACCCTCATGTTGCACAAGTGTAGTGTAGAATGAGCTATTTGTTGGCGATATTCTTCAATAGTGTAGTGTAGAATGAGCTATTTGTTGCCGATATTCTTCAATTGCCTTGTAAATTTCAGTTTTAACTTTTAACCATAGTTGCAGCGAATCCGGATTCGTTGGGTCTGCGATTCGCGGGTTGTGATTTTGCGAATCGCGATTCGCGACCCAGAATTGCAAAAAAAAAAAATTATTTTTTTTTTATTTTTTGGAAAAATAGCTTATTGCTGAAATTTTTTTTAGGGGATCAATGGTCAAACCAGTGTTTTGCCTCTCAGAAGTGCAATAGATGAGGCACAAACAGATCTTATTTTCAGTAGCTATCCGGTTGTCATTTGCTCTAGTTTTCAGTAAATGTTAATGCTACAGTTTGGACTATCAACTGTATGGATGATGATCACTTTTGCAATTGGTTCACTGGAGATGTGAGTGCAATGTTCATACAGTTGGGGGCATAAATATTGGGCCCTTCTCGGCGCGCATTTGGACCCCCCCCCATTTTTATCTATAAGGGGGGGGGGGGGGCGGTGGCATTTTTATCTACAATGTCTATATAGCAAAAGAAGCTCTAGGGGGTTCGGGGAACAGTAGCCTCCTCCAGGAAACGGGGGGTTCGGGGGGCGGTAGCCCCCCGAGAAACAGGGGGTCCGGGGGGCGGTAGCCTCCCAGTGGGGGCTTTGGGGGGCAACGCCCCCCAACAGCGGGGTCCCGGGGCTGCCGGTAGACCTCGGCCTCGACGGTAAGGCCTCTTCATGATTTGGCCTTCCAACTCCTCGAGTGAAAATACACTTTTTGGTGTTTCGCACCCGAAATAGTCGGCAAACTACACAATCATAATTCCCCTCGATCAGAGCTTTCATTTGATACCCATATAAAATTTCAAAAAAAAAAAAATTCGATTCTACACGATTCTGGGAAAGTCCCGCATCGTGATTTTGATCGCGACTCCGATTCGTGATTCGGGAATCGCGCTGCAACTATGCTTTTAACATCACCTTAATAAAAGAGAACTATGTTGCCTCCTATGCCAGCACCCTCTTACACAAGAATACGTGGGAATAAAAAATTTATGGAAATTTTTTTTTACATGGATTTTTTGGTTGCGGGGTTGCTGTAGGGTGTAAAAAAAAGGTGATGTAAAAGAATTTACCTTTTTTTACACGCACCTCTCTCCTCTTAGGTGAGAGAAAAAACTTAATACGACATAAAAAACATTGAAAAAAAAAGGTATAACAAAAATTACAGTAGGGAAGGATGTCTTTTGGGGTGAAACACCTCACCGACCGCCCCCAATTCACTTTAAAGGATAACCTACGAGTACTATAGTAGGAATCTGTCCACTTACACCCATTTCCATCTACCTTGTAAAACCAGCCCATAAATAGGACTCAATGCACATTGAGAGGAATAGAGCTTGTTAGCATAGCACATTTGTTGCCATTAAATGATGTTATAATTGGTCATTATTTTGAAGGTGGTGGCTTTCTTGGAAATTTAGAGCTTTTCTTATGCTTGCACTATGTCTTTTGATATGGTAGGAGATTGAAAAATTACAAGCGATTTGAAGGACATTACGCAGATTGAAAAAATAAATTGTGACATGAAAAAACAAGTGACTCAAAAGTCTCAAAATCACTAAAAAGTTTGATAAGTGATTTGAGAAATCTTTGCATTACAAGAAAAAACAAAAAGCATTTAAAGCTCTTGCCAGAAAACTATTAGAATCATTCAAACCCTTGGCAAATGCTTCTTGGTTTCCAAGAGGAGGCTCGAACAAATCCTTGGAAAATGAAATGATAAAAGTCAATTGCAATTCTATGCGAATTGTAAATATATTGTACATAGCTTTGACACAATTGCAACAAAGCTAGAAGTTTTGTTAACACCTTTGTGTGGGTAAAGCTCATTGGGGAAGACATCATATATATATATATATATATATATATATATATATATAGTAGCTATATCTTTGATGAAATTACAACAAAGCTAAAAATTAGTCAATGGCTTTGTGTAGGCAAAGCCATTGTAACAAAACCAGCGAGTTTTGCGATCATTAGTTCATGTAGCATAGGTAACTTACCAAGTGCCAAAAGTTAGCAATTTTGTCTTCCATGGTAAAGGCCATTGTAGCAAAGCCATACGTGGGGTATATTTACCCTCATTAGTTTGCATACATCTTTAGGTAACTTAACAAATGCCAAAAGTGGACAATGCCATTGTAGCAAAGCCATACATGGGTATATTTACCCTCATTAGCTTGGATACATCTTTAGGTAACTTAACAAATGCCAAAAGTGGACAATTTTGCCCTTCTTTAACTAGCACATTAGTTAATACCTCTTCGAGGTTATCCAACATTAACTAGTACATTAGTTAATACCTTTTTGAGGCTATCCAACACCTCTATTTTGAGGTTAAGAACTTTCAATGTGCCACCTATAGTTTTGCTTGTTACACAAGAGATGCAATGAAAGTGAGATTCTATAGAGGCTTTCAATCAAATCTTGTCTTCGCATGTAACAAAGTACACACATTTTGGAGACTAATAAATCAAAGCCTGAATTTACACGAATAAACAATAGAACGCTTTAGAGTAAAAATTTTGGTATGAACAATAGAACGCTTGAGAGTAAAAATTTTGGTATGAACTCAATAAAATTGTGGGGGGCAAGGGATTACAAAAAGGAAGTATGACGGAGCTAGTGAAGTAGTATATAGATTATATATGTCATGCAAGTTTGATTAACAGAAGATAAAAGCTTTAATGATAGACTCCAAAATGTTTCTTTTGGTTATATTAAAGATATACAGCTTGCTTGAAAGACTCTAAAATGTTTGGCTCGAGTATAGATATTTTGTAACCAACCCATTGATTCCTTGTGGAAACCAAGGAGGTAAGAAGCCAATAAGGAAATGAGGGAAGGAGCTAGCCAGCTCAAAGATTTGACTGATAGCCTCTCAAGTCTTTCTTAAAAATATATATATATATATATATATATATGTATATATATACATGTAAAGCCAATCAAAGAATGAATAAATGATCTGGACATAGATTATGTTGGAGGCATGTGTTTGAATGTTGTGAGAAAGTTAGCATCTTAGATTACATTCTTCAAATTGCAGAAGCACTCTAGATGAACATAACATTTATGTATATATATTTGTGTGTGTGTGTGTGTGTGTGTGTGTGTGTGTGTGTGTGTGTGTGTGTGTGTGTGTGTCAATATCACTTATATCAATCAAAGAACGAATAAATGATCCAGACATCGATTAAGTTGGAGGTGTGTTTGAATGTTGTGAGAAGGTTGTCATTTTGGATTACACTCTTTACATTGCAAAAGCACTCTAGATGAACACAACCTACAATAGTATTCACTTTAATTAATTGCTCTTAAAATTTATTTAAGGTAAACTTTGGTAGTCCATGATTGGGATATTCTTTTGTCACTACTTTTTGCCATTGCTTTAGAACCACGTATGGTTGGTATAGTTGTCAGAAATAAAGAGCTATCATGGTTCAGCTACATTAATAAGACCAATAACTTTTTGGAGACACTAAAGGTGGACCATATTCGAAGAGTTAAGATTGATCTCAAATTTCAGCTCATGAACCGTTGTCCTTGTTGTGGATTTCATACTACCATTCAAGGAGCTAAAAACACACATGTAGTCTCAGTGAGAGGAGTACATTCCTTTAATTGAGTTTGTTATGAAACTTTTATATATATATATATATATATATATATATATAGTCTCAGTGGGAGGAGTGTTGAATTTCACACGTGTGGACTGTCCACAACATGTACTTGTGATCTCCTAAGGTGTGTAGATGCACCAAGATCAAGACTAGATTGAGATTCAAGATCTATCTTTGATTCTATGGCAAAAACACACTACTACATGCATTCAATCACTTCCAACTCTCACTCACACGTGTGGGAAGTGTTCCAAAAGTATTCTAAGTAAAAACAAGCTGCTCTCCTCGGGTAGAGAGAGAAAAACCATCATGAGCTCTCGGGTAGAGAGAGAAAGCTAGAAATTCAATGACACTCAAAATCCACTCAATCTCAAAATCAATTAGATCCAAAAGGAGGAGTACAATGATACTAATAGATTCATGAGCTACCACTATGCTTAACTATGATTGGATCACACTTTGCCACCTCTTAATCCTATTGGACCATTGATCCATGCACCTCTAAATTCTATTGGACTATATTCAAGCACACCTCAATTTTCTATTGGACCTCACAAGGTTCCACCTCTAAATCCTATTGGACCTCTTAAGCTTCATCAAACAAAAGCATGACACTTGTCTACACTCTAATTGGCACAAGTTTGGCTCTATTTTGGCTCAATATTGGCATTACAAGTGGAAATGGATAGTTTGCCATCTATGCCAAATTTGACCCTATCAACATCCTACACCTAAATGCTTGACTATGAAATTCTATGAGACCCCTATATCAAACATTTTGATTTACTTTACAATTCTCCACACGTGGGAACATTCTCCACACATGTGAGATTCACTTACAAACTTCTATCATAAAAAATACCAAGCTAGATTTTTGCCAATTTCTCACAAGGAGTACATTCCTTTAATTGAGTTTGTTATGAAGCTTTTATATATATATATATATATATATATATATATATATATATATATATAAACTTCAAAGTTGGAGAGTTGTACATCCCTTAGATATAGCTTAGAAAATACGGAAAATGATATCTATGAATTTTGTAGTTGGACTTCTACAATGGCAAACTAATTCTATTTGGATTGTAATGGATACCTTAACCAACTTAACTATGTTCATACCAATAAAGTCAATCGCAAAGGCTTTAAGCTCAGCCCAGATCTTTGTGGAAAGATCATTTAGGCTTTATGGACTGCCAAGTGATATTGTAAGTGATAGAGATCCTAAGTTTACAGGTCACTTTTGGTCAGTTGTATTCCATAAGCTTGAGACGTCACTTACTTTTAGTTCTGCTAATCATCCCGAATCAGATGGAAAGACTGAAAGAACTAATCACACTATGTTGAGCTAATGCTAATCAATGAAAGACTACCATGGACAAGGAATATGACTCTCTCATACTACATAACACATGGAGCTGTCTAAGGATCAAAATATACCTCCATCCAAATGGATTTTCAGAATTAAGTATGATGCTAAGGAGAAGATCAATAGATTTAAAGCCCAAATTTTTACAAAGGGCTTCTCACATATTCTGAATCTTGACTATTTTGAAACCTTCAACCCAGTAGTTATGCATATTTCCATCCACTCCTACTTTCATTTGCAGCTACAACCCACCTTGAAGTCCATCAAATGGATGTTCGAACATCATTCCTAAATGGAACCATTTAAGAAGACATTTTTATGTCACAACTTGAAGGGTACAAAATAAAAAATCAGGACAAGCTTGTGTGCAAATTGCACAAGGCTCTCTATGGACTAAAACAATCTCCAAGAGTTTGGTTCCAGAAGATCAATTAGTCTTTCATTTGGAAAGATTTATTTTTACCACATATTTAAATGTCTACTTCAAACTTGATTTTACTTCTCTTATTATCATCACGAATGTATGTAGATGATATACTACTGTTCAGTAACAATCTGAAATATTTGAAGGAGGTTAAGAATATGCTATCACATGAATACAAGATGACAGATTTGGGTCTAACCCACTATTGTCTTAGAATTTAGATTCACGACGATCGACCCAACAAATTGATTTATACAACAAAGATATTTAAAGAATGTGTTGGATAAGTATGGCATGTCAGATTGTAAACCAAGCTATTAAAAGAGCAGTCACAAATTGAGGCAAAAAAAGAGGCTGTGAGGCAATATACTTTTCATTCCATTGTAGGCTAAACTCAAGCACGTGTGGGAAGATAAACTAATAGAAATACTTTTTGGAAGGATCAACTAATAAAAATGCTTCTTGGTATTATCAACGAGTGAGATCACAAAGAATCTAACCGAGATGGGGGAGCCAACCTAGAGCATGCATGATACACCAACTCGCTACATGTGCGAAGATTAACTAATAATACTATTTATTGGTAATTAATCAACTCGCGGGATCACCGTATGGATTTCAAAAAAACTTGAGAAGATAAAACTAAGCCCATCTTTTCATGGGGGAAGGACACCCTCCAAGGGCGTTTTATCGAGGAAGGGCGCCCGAACACCCTTCCCCTGGCAAAATGCCTGAAGAGGCGTCCTTTCTCAGCATGAAATCCATTTTTACATTTTTTTTTGCTAGAATTTTTTTTTACATGCACCTTCTGGGCGGAAGGTGCGTGTAAAAAAATGTAAGTTGTTTTACGTGCACCTTCCAGCAGCGTCCGTAAAATCATTTTTTGCTTTATCATGAAAAAGAAAGGAGGTGCATCACAAAATGTAATTTATGCGCCTCCCTAATTTTTTTTACATGCACCTTCCGGGATGCGGTAGGTGCATGTACAAAAACTTTACATGACCTTCCGCAAGTAATTTGCCTGTAAAAAAAGAATTACGACAAAAAAAAAATGTAAATTTTTTCTTTCATGTTGCGGAAGGTGACCTCCTCAGCCATTCCACCGTGGGAAGGGCCCTCCGCCGAGGGCAACCAAAAGTCCTTCCTCGACAGAACTAACTCGGAGGGTGACCTCACCCACCATGAAGATGCATGCAAAAGAAATTTGCATAAATTTTTTTACTTTAGTGAGGCCTACCATTTTCTTCATCAAAATGTCAAATAGATTTGAGTAGAGCAAAAATAAGAGTGAAAATATCAAAGGAAAAACTTAATGCTTCTCGCTGTGCCTGTGCTAAGTATGGGAGGAAACAGCAGCAAGAGGGCTATGGCGCTCACCAAGGCACAAGAGCTTGTTGCCCACAACCCTCTTGTGGTTTTCAGGTCTCTCCTACCCACTCACTCATATCAATTTCTTTCTCCATTCACTTCCTCTTATAAGGGGCTGTTAGGCTCTCTTCAAATATTTTGATGATGGTGCTTGCTGTGGCCAGCCAAACGCTGTAGCCTGCTTGTAATTCACGTATCAGCTGTTACCTCGACAACCGTATCTGTTAGATCTTATGGGGGTTTGCTTGAATGTAGGCCTCTTTCATCTCATTATGGGATATTGCAGTTTTGGAGTTCTGGAAGGGAAAATTTGTGCTGAATTCTGGAAGTTGAACAGTTAATTAAACACCTACTTATTTTAGTTTGCAGCTCTCAAATTACGATCTTTGTGCTTGAGGTTTAATCCTGGCTGCATCAAAGCTGGAGTTCATACAAGAGAAATTTGTTCTTTGGAGTTTGTGACTTGCTTGCCGTTTTGGTCAATGCGACTCACTGGACAGACTTGTTTATTTTCTGTGTGCAGCAAGACTTACTGTCCATATTGCACTAGAGTGAATAAGCTTTTTGCGAGTGTGGGTGCTCGTCCCAAGGTTATCGAGCTGGACATTGAAGGTACTATCTGTTTTCCTGGCAACTCCTGTCTGTAATTTCAAACCACCTAGCATAATTTCCTTTCAAAATGACAGTCAGGCCTCCTGATTCTGAGTGTTAAAAGGAAGAATTCTGAGGGACACTTCAAATGGCCTTTAATAACTGTTAACTTCAACATGTTTTATGTGCGAAAACTTTAAAGACAGCAGAATAATCAGCTTTGAAATAATGAAATACTTTTTTAACATTTAAGAGACGCATATAATTTTCGTGGTGGATGAAACTTTACAGAAGATAGATGGGTGGGTAGACAATTGGGTACTTAGCTACTTTTTTCCTCAATTTAGCGTACTTGCCAAGTGTTAGCCCTCACATAATAATTATTAAGCTTTAAAAATATATCAGAATGTTAAAGTTTTGGCTGTTAAAAGAGCAGGTAGTAGTTAGTAATCTGGAAACTTGTGGCCATAACAATTGAACTCGCCGCCAAGTTGTAGTTCTACCTTATCCTCGACTTTGTTAGATAGAATGGTAGAATTAGCCTCTCCAAGGATAAATAGGAAGGAATTATAAGGATCAGATGCAAGTGTATTGAGCTAAATTGAATATAGTTCACTTGTGTATTCTAGTATTATTCAAGAGATTTCCAGCTGTAACTTCCAAAGCCTAGAGAGGTGTTAGATCAAACAGTCGCATGTGCCAAGATTTAAACTTTTCATTTGAGTCCCGTGCAAAATGAAGGGCACCTTTTGAATGAAGTACTTATTAAAAAAGAAGACTTCTGAGTACATCCACCTCACAAGTTGAGACTCCAGTTGTTAGGCCCTAGTCGTGGGCTTGACGTACCCCTTCGGGCCAGTCACTAAATGGGTCAGGCCACAACCCACACCCCAATACTAGAGAGAAAGTTGCCAATCCCTTTCTATAGGTAAATCACTGTAGGAGTAGTCTAAATCCATCATTAATTCTCTCTTTGTTCTCACATGTGTGTAGCATTAGAGACAAGAAAAAGTGCTTTTTGGGCAATGTGGGTGCTGAAACAGCCCTAGAAATTCACTTTTTGGAAGGAGAAATCCTTTTCAAAACATTCTATAATTTTAGGAGCAGAACTGCAACATTAGGGCAACCTTAGAGAACCTGATGAAGATATGGCACAAGTGTACTTTCATGTCCTAAAGCCAGCAGTTCTAGAAATCTGAGTTTTTGAGGGAGAAATCGTTGTCTAATTGTTTTGATATTTTAAGAGTAGGTCGATAGCACTAGTGCGACCTCAAAGAAATAGATTCTACTTGATTTGGATGTGTGCTTGCCAAAATATCACGAAGAATGTGTTTTTTGCCCTAAAATTGAATAATGTGCCCTAGTGCCCTAGTGCTGTTTTTACCATTCATATAGCCTGCTGACCTGCAACAATGATAAAATCTGAGCTCATAGGCAGTCTGGCAAAAGAAGATTCACCAATGCAGATTTGACTTGAGGATGAGAGCATTCCCTTGACTCAAGAGCAGGAGTAGGAAGATATGTTAGGTAGTGAACATGAGATGGAAGTGCCATGACGATCACAATGTTTGATGACCGTTCAAGTGTGCAGACTTGACCCTCAGCCATCCCAAAGGTATTTATCTAAGGCAAGGTCAGGATATCAGTTTTTAACTATGAAATTGATAAGGATGCGAGGGAACTGGCAAGTTGAGAGGTAGCTGTGGTTCTGGACACCAGTTCGCATCCCATAACATCATCAATTCTCGTTGGTTAAGCAGCTAGAGCTATCTACCGTTCCTTTAGAGTATCAATATACTGTGGGAATGCCAGATGGCAAGGGTTTTAAGGTTTGGGACCAAAGATAGTGCAGTGGTTCCTTACTATCCAAACATATACTGAAGATCTTGATGCTCTTGCTTATAATGCCCAAACATTCAAACCATATTCCCTTAGCTAGACAAACAGCCAGATGCCCATGTGAAGTTTGCTCTACCATTGATAGACGTCTCTACCACCATGGTGCTCTCTCCTCACCAGACCAAACCAAAAAAAATGCAATCGCCATAAAAAAGTGCAAAAGAAAGAAAGAAAATACACCTAATACAAAGAGTTCAGGGCTACCTTTGACACTTAAGCATAGGGGTTGCTTTTGATCTAAGCATACAAGTTGCATTCGCAGGGCGAAGTAGTAGACCTCAACATTTGATCGATAGATTGAAGGATATCAATCGTGTCTAGTGTAGAGTCCTTTGAGATCTTTGCTCAAATGTCTAAAGTCCTAACTAAAGTCTAAGTCAGTCTATTATGTTGCGATTGTGAATTAGACACCACCAGTCCCAGACTTCTCTGAACCTGAACACTCATGCATGTTGAACCAGAATGTTCTCTCTTAACAACAGCTCACCAAAAATTCTCTGTTTAAAAATGGAAGAAATCTTCCACACTGCTGTGATACAATTATCACCACGGAGTTTTGACTGTTGAAAGCTGGATAATACATTCCTGCAACCTACAAATGGAAAGCCAAAAAAGGGACTAGGACATCCTTCTGGGAATTGATTACGTATGTAGTGATTTTGTAACATATATTCCTCAGTACCAAGGAGTTTACCTTAAAACTTAGTTTTTGTAGCTGAGGTTGCAAGGTTATCGAATTGTCTCCCTAGCATTTGTGGTGGTCGGAATTGAGCAATCTGGGCATTGATAAGCTAACGTTCTCTTCTTTGAAGGTGCAATCACATGATTATCAATCTTCTTTAAATAATCATTTCTGAGTTTGTGCATGACCAGTATGATAGACTAAATTTTTTGTGCAATAATAAAGTTTAGCTTTAGCTTTCTTACACTTACTTCCCTTTTGGGTGGGTTGTATTCAATCATGTGGTAAAAGCTCAATTCTACTGGCCTGAGTAGCCATAAAAATGTTGGTATCACAGTAATCTACAATTAGCTATGGGAATTTGTAATATTTGAAGTACGTTAAGAATGAAGTTAGCTGTATGTGGTGTGTGTATTGTCAAAATGTCTATACTCGAAAGTTTTTTGCAAACCCGGAAAATGGATAGTTTTAGTTTTTGCAACTTAGAACTATCTGTTTCAGGCTCGTTGCAGTTTTTGCAATGGTTATTTTGTCATCATAGCTGTTACTGCTCGTTTGGATTGTATAAAAGGGCAGATTTAAGAGATATGGTTTTAGTGGATGTAGGCTCTTACTAATGCCAAAGTATCCTTCAAAAAAATCATTCTGATCTTTGCTTCATAGTCAAAGGTTGGGTTTGGCTTTGATTATGATTAATAGATTGCAGAGATGTGAACCATAAATATTTAAGTTCCAGTGTCCAATCAAGGCTAATTGTGCCTAAGGAAGTCCTGACTCCTATGGGCTTCTCATCTATATCTTAACTTTGCTTAGGTTGGGTTAGCGTAAAACCTCATTATCTTGAACATTTAAAGCATGCTTACTAATCATATTCTACTAAATACTTAGTATGAATGATCAAGTAGAATCAGGCTAAAAGACAGTTGTAATTTGGAATTACATCTACTTGTGTTTATTTTAGAAGTTGTAATTACGAGTGAGTTTGTTTTGAGGAGAACTTTCTTGGCTTTGTGCTTGACTATACAACACCTTAAAGCTCAAAATGATTTTTGTTTCATTTCTTATGCATGTGCTATTCAGTAAAGAGTTTTGTAGCTAAGTCAGGTCTTGAAAATTGCAGGTGATGGGTCTGAGTTGCAAGCTGCTTTAGCAGAATGGACTGGGCAGCAAACTGTACCTAACGTTTTCATTGGTGGAAAGCATATTGGTGGCTGTGATGGTCTGTAGAAATCCTAAGAACTCATGTATTTCTCTTGTATGAGGAAGAATAGAGCTTGGATACTTTTAACTACAATCATGGGAAGTGGTAGAAGAAAGACACCCAAAGTTTTTCCCCCAAAACGAATCGCTGACCTTAATTTTGTTCACACTAAAAACCTTGTAATTCATTATTCACCATTTTCAAGTTTTGCTATTGAGCTATTTCATTTTTGCAGATACTGTTGCCACACACAACAAAGGGAAGCTGATACCATTGTTAAAGGATGCAGGTGCTCTTGCATGAAACATTGAAAAGTTGTGTGATTGGGAGGAAGACTTAGTGCAAGGTTGTGAAGGTCCGCTTTGCACCAAGTTTTGCCGAATTTTTGTTCGAGATGTGAGGTCACTTATATAATATATTGGTATTTTTTTAGTGTACCAAATGCTGAGCAAAATTTGGTCAAGCTTGATGTGTGCATGATTGTGAGTACAAGGATATACATTGACAATTGGGCTGAGTCTTGGTCAAGCTTGATGTGTGCATGATTGTGAGTAGAAGGATATACATTGACAAGTGGGCTCAGTCTTATGGAGGATAATTGATGTCTAGTATTTTTTTTATCTTTTGTGATAAAAACATTATTGTTCTAACACCACTTGTCAACTATTAAGATCTGAATGGTATTTACATGTGTTTCCCCCCCCAAAAAAAAAAAAAAAAATCAAGCTTGATGTATGCATGATTGCAAGTAGAAGCATGACTGATGATAAGTGGCCGAGTCTTATTCAGAATGTTAGATTCTGACGATCCAAAGAGTAGATTGGTAGATTTTATACTTTTTAAATCTTTTATGATTATTGTGATAATGTAGATGTGGTATTCAAAGTTTTTATGTACATACCAATATACGAGTATGTCTCTTGCTGCACACCATTAAGATCTTATGGCATTGACAATGTGTCGATGTGCCCCACACCGTCCTCCCACCCCCCCGAAAAGAGAAAATAGCCGACCACCAGCACCTCTTGGAAAGCTTAACAATCATCTTTGTAAAATTCGATATGTGAGCAAAAGTGCCGGTTTGTTGAGTTGCGTTTAGGAGTTGTGGTGGTGTAGGGTTCCACATGCGGGCCAACAGTGGGGCTCCAACTGAAGCAACTAGAATTCTTGGGTTGATATACTATTGGTCTTCATGTGACTTAACCCTAACAGTTTGAAAGGGCTATAACTTGAAAGAGTTAACTCTCTCTCTCTCTCTCTCTCTCTCTCTCTCTCTCTCTCTCTCTCTCTCTCTCTCTCTCTCTCTCTACGTATACATGCATATATATATATATATATATATATATATATATATATATAAGAACTAATACGGTTCTGTGAAAATACGTATTGAACGCATTTTTTTTAATTTTTCAGGCCCTAGACAAATTTTTTTGCAATTTTGAGCTATACAGGGGGTATATATATATATATATATATATATATATATAGAAGCGGATGGTGGGCGCGTCCACCCTGGGCGCAAATTACAGGCCCCTCCCCGCGCTTTCCCACATGCCCAAAATCAATTAAAAACTATTTTCCTGACCCTATCCCCCCCCCCCCCCCTCAGAATTAATTATCAGGGGGTGGATGACGGCTGCTTGCCCCTCCCAGATAAAAAAATTAAAAACAGTGCCAAAAAAATTTGCAAAAAACCTACTCATTGCCCATGCCTCCCATAACTGAGATGGAGTGCGAATGGGCTTGAAGAAGCAAACAATTCTAACAATTGACTATCCCTCGCTCTGTCGCTCTCTCTCTCTCTCTCTCTCTCTCTCTCTCTAGCAAGAAGAGCTTCCTTAGATTTATACTACCGCATAGTCTTGGCAAATATTTGCTTGTGTTCAGATCCATCTCCTAGTGAACGCCAGACATGAATGCTCACTACAATACGTCCCTTATAAATTGTGTATTACCTTATCACCAACCTTGTACTACAAAGTGGGGGCTACAACTCCGTCTTAAGTTTGGAATTCAAGCAATCTTTGGGAAAAGTCCCCCAGCAGCCCACTATCATCTTTGGAATGGAGATATCACATGGCTCCCAAGGATCCAATTCATCTTCTAATGCAACTGTAAGTGCCTTCGTGCCTTTTCAGCTTGTTTCCTCGTCAACTTTGCCGCTTTTAGGGTTTAGGGTTTCCTAGTACAAAGTTGCTTAAGCGATTTATCCGGTTGTTATTTTATCTATAACATGTATGCCACCAGTGTGTAAGTTCAACTACCGGTGGAAGTTCAACCAAACTAAATATCTAAAAATAATGATTGAGATTCAGCATACTCTAGAGTTTGTGAGAGTCAGTTTGAGCATGTTTTGCAAATAGAACACAGTTTGAAAGGCAGTTTTATCTATAGAAATGAACGTAAACTGTCATGCGAAAATTGCGAAGGTCTTCGCCAACGTTATTTTCTTAACATTTAAGGCATCTGACATTTTGCAAAAAAGCCGAAGTGAGAGAAAATCCCGAAAGACGAAAAAGCCGACACTGTGAGTCGTTTTCGAGTCGTTATGCAAACTGTGTAAAAACACGAAGAAATCTACAGGTCTGGATAAAAGTTGGATAAAGATTAAAATGTCGAATAGTCGATTAGTAGGAGAATAATCCAACAAGAAGCAGCAGCCGGACCAGCAAGCCCATGCAGCCAATGCAAAGCAGAAGAACCAAGATTCAGAAGATGATGAGTAGGAAGTCTTCATGGTGAGCCATCACCACGTTGAACAATCGGAGGAATGGTTTCTCGATTCTAGAGCAACGCAACACATGACAAAAGCCATCAAGAATGGTTCATCAATTATTCGATTATTCGGGTTTGATCTGATGGTCTGCAAGCGATGTGGGCACTGATCCACGCTCCCCTGGCCGCTAGACCCTTCCATACACAAAATGTTTCTTTCCTCTGGGCGCACGCGATTTGTCCGTCGCGACCCTCTCCATCTCTCTCCTCTGGTTTTCAGACTATGGTGAACAACCAGAAGAGCCTAGCTGTAAATCGAGCCTGCACAGGTTACAGCATCTGCTGAATGCTTGCATTGCTTCATAACCAGTGACCACACAACAGCAAGAGTGACTGCTTCATAACCACACAACACCAAACATGATTTAGACTCCACTATCCAGAGAGCTCAAAGAGCACCAAAACTTGAGAGAGAGAGAGAGAGAGAGAGAGAGAGAGAGAGAGAGAGAGAGAGAGAGCTGATTCTTTACTGAGTGGTTGTTGCCTGCACCAAATTCTAATTTGTAAAATGTTTAAGAGTCAAGACTGAGGAAAAGCTTAGAGACTGCAGGAATCTATATTTTATAGTGCATGAAAAAACTCTGATTCCAGAATTTAGAGAGTGTCATTTCAGCCTCCAAAGAAAGCAAGGTGTCTTATTTATTGATGCCCATTACTGAATCTTGAGTTCTAATGCACTGATAGGGAGACTGGAGGTCACTGGACTCTGGACTTTGGAGCACACAGTGCACACACAAGCTGTTGCCAACACAAGCCTTAGTACTAGTAACTAGTTAGTAGCAATTTGTAAAGTAATGGCTAGTCACTGACAAGTATTGGATGAACATGTTCACATATCATAGTGCTGGAAATTCAAACTTCAGTATCTAGAAGATTCAAGAAACATTCAAGAACTTAGAAATCTCAGAAATTTGAAACAAAGCTTCTGCGATTGAGAGACAATGAGAGAGCTTTCAGCACCGAATCAGCAGTGAGCATCCACGATTCCACACTGCAGTGACTGCATAGTGCATTTCCATAAGCAGTGCTCCACTGGTACTTACTACTACCGCAGCCAGATTTCGCAAGTTGATGGCATTTGTAACATGTAAATTGTAATAAGCTGTAAAATGAACGCTGATTCCTGAAAACCAAAACTTCTAGAATCTAGATTCAAGAATCTGAATATAGAAGATTCTAGAAACTCAGGAGTCAGAAGATTTGAGCTCTCTGAGTCTGAATCACGATGGAGAGAGAGGATTCAAGAAGAGCGTGCGTCGTGCAGCAGCGAGCAATGCATTCCTGATTCCTGAATCCTGAATCGCGATGGACAGGTCACAGGTAACGACTCACAGCCTTCGATCGAGAGAGATGAATCGCGATTCGCGATGGACAAACTGAGAGAGAGAGAGAGAGAGAGAGAGAGAGAGAGAGAGAGAGAGAGAGGAACATTCAACAGACTCGAGAGCGCGCGCGAACTTGGAGAGTACTCAGTAGACTGTAGAAATTTAGATAGTAGAGAAAATCCGTGCGGGGGGGGCCAAACAAGTGGCAGGGCACAGGGGGCGGGGCTGTTTAATGCCAACTTAATACATAGTAACATAATCATAAGGAATATTAATGATTCATAACTATGATTTTTCATGAGCCATGACTCATGACCCATGACCAGTGCTCGCCAATTCCAATGGCCATGGCCCATGACTTTGAGTTGGAATTTGAATTTTGGACTCGTGAGTTGCTCGTGAGTCGGAGACTGGAGTTGTGACCATGCTCATTCAGAGTCATTGCTTCAATGCTCGACAATGCTAAGTCCTAAGTCCTAAGACTCTTGAGTCCTAACTCCTGACTCCTAAGGTGGTCACTGGTAGACTAAAACTAAAAACCTATAAATCTTGAAATTGATAGGCTAAAAACCTTTTTTTTTTTTTAAATTTATAGCCAAAAACCTATGTTAAAAATATGAATAGGCTTTTTATCTATGAGTAATTAAACTTGTAGGTTTTGGAAACCTACCCAAAAAAAATTGTTAGGTGAATTTCGTTTTTTGTAGGCTTTTTAACATGGATTATAGGTTTTTGGCGAGCACTGGCACTAGCTAAGAGGCCAACTCCATTAATAAAAAAGCCAAACTTATAATGCAAAAGAAAGGAGGGTTTGAAATTGGGGAATTGGTTAATCAAAGAGCCCATATGCCAAAGGCAATAGGCATGTGAATTTGCAAGGTGAACCTATAATAGGCACATGGAAGGGAATATCAAATCACATTCAATGACAATGCAAAGCTATTAAAGGGTGAAGAAAGAAGCAAGATGGCAGTTTGGAAGGAGGAAGGTGGGCGTTGTCGCTTATTGGCATGGGGACAGCTTTGGCCCCGTGCCAGTCGTAAATCAACACGTGGACTCCGGGCAGGGGACAGAAATCCGTGCAACCCGGGACCCCAGTGCCGCCGCAAAATCCCTAGTGCCGGGCGAGCTCCCGAAAATCGGGCGTCGGAACCCACTGTCCAGGTGCCACCCTGTCATGCGAGCCGCGACGCTGGCGCCGGAGCCACTTGGCACCCACGCCGGGCGCCAGGATCCCCAGCGCTAGCGCCACCGAGAGCCCGGCGCCAGGGGGTCCCGACCGTTGGCGCCGGGTGGTCCTGGTGGCGCCGTGGCGCCGGAGGGGAGGGGAGTGCGGCGCGGGGGCGCACACACGCACACACATGAGAGACTTATGGCATTTTGAGTATATATGCACGGTGGACCAGTTTCGGAAAAATATTATGGGATAAACCCATCAATCACGTGGCAAGCAACCGTTTAATGTCACTCGGGCAGGTCGGGCAGGGCGGCGGGCAGCATCATGGGGGCACCTGGGGACACATGTCGCGTGGAGAAGTTGGTTGCGGCCAAACTGGCCGTGCCAGTAAGATACAAGGGAAGGTGGGCCTCACCCCATAAAAGACCCCATAAAAGAGGATGGACGCTCCTTCATGAAGAGAGATTATATTAGAGAGCTTGAGTTTTGGTTCTGTATGTTCTTGTGCTAAAACTTCTGTCACTACTACTTGTGTTCTTGATCCAACCATTTTTTATCTCTACTTTGTGATGTAGCTATGGTGAAAGTTTCATGTTAATGAACAGAATGCTATCTTATGCTGAATTGTTGGGATGCCTATTGTGTCTTTCCGCTCAAGAATGTGTTCTCAAGCAGCATTTTTACCATATGCTATGGGGATGATTTCTATGTTACCAAAACCACTTTGCTGAAGTTTTTCTAAATGGCTCCTCATCTGCTTGTTGTTTCTACTAAGAGGTATTCTGATGCAATTAACAATGATCTTTGATGGTCTCCAAACTTGTTAGGGAGATTTGCTTGTAAAGGAGGATGTGTTGTGTCAGTGATTAGCCAAAATCTAGTAAGAATGAGGGGCAGCTGTGTGTTTGTTGCAACCAGAGCTTCTTTTCTTGTAATACTTTCATTATTGTGGAGTCACACTTGATAGAGAACAATAGAAGATGTTCTGTTTATTAGTAAAGTCTGAGTTTTGGCTCAGTAGGGAACTCATTATTCAACTTCTTACTTGAAATATGTTTGGCCCTATCAGTCTATCAAATCATTTGCATTCCCTATTTCCACCCAGATTAGATGATTTGAACATATTTGGATTATTGAATGCTCTGTTAAAAACTCTTCTCAATAATTGTATAGGAGCTCTTTATGTATGTTTGAACTCATTAGGCCTTCCAACTGCCAGAACTTACAAGTTTTGAGCCTTGAAGTCCCATGGTGATATGCCTCACAACAACACAAAAAGGATCATAAATCTGCTTACACTTCTCCGCCCAACTGCCCTCTGATTTGCAGCCAGTCAGTCATGTCTAGACCCTGCTAGTAGTGCTCAAAAGAAGTATGAAAGGAGAATGAAAATGGACTGGCCTCACACTTGCTATCCATCAGATTTGATGCCCTACCTGATCCACCGTCGCACCTCTACAGGGTAGCGAGCTCCTGTAGCTCAGTTCTAGTCCGGCAGAGTGAAGCAAACATATTCAAATGATAACGTGTAGCAGGGAACTGAGCAACCATCAAGGATGAGGAGCGTATCTCCAGCGCGCTAGACTCACTTGAAGAAGACCTGCCAACAGATCTCTGGAATGTGAGCCAGATCGCAGACTAGTAGCACTAGCCTAGTAGCAATGATGCTACCAGGCACAATAGGCATCGCCTTCGACGATTGGAAGCGACCATGGGAGAAGGAAGACTTTCTCTCGGTATCTGAGCCCTCTCCCCCATGAGCGCGATCTGACAACCAGTAGTGAGGTATATTTCCCATCACCATGGATGTTGATATTGCTATTGCCAACCTTTTACTCATTGGATATAAGTTTTGAATGTGCATGTGACTAACACATATTAGGTTTACAATTTGAGCCTCGCTTAGTATGAATGTGTATAATGGTAGTCAAAGACCTAAACTGAATCTATAATCTGATCTTTCCAAGTTTTCAATGCTCATACGGAAACGTTTGATAGGAAAACTGATGAAATCTTTTCACAACGTAGTTGCTCAATGGAAGATTGATGTTCACTTTCTTGTTGGTTCTTCATATGATGTATGCTTTGACTTTGTTGAAATCCCAATCTCTTGGAATATAGAGGGAGGGCTAATGGAAGCCCGGTGAGGCGGAATATCCTCCCGGGTCTAGGAAATTGAACACGGTGTTTTTGTTTTGATGCCACACCTAAAGCACAATCCGTAGTGTGTCATTGGAATATACGGGCACTATAAGATTCACGGGCCCTTGGAACCTGGTTCCTCTCACTAGCACGAGCATAAGAAGAAGACGACTTAAGAAAAACCAACCAACTGGGGCGTTTTGGGTTGGACCAATCCTTGGTCGAAAATTGCCCGAACACGAGTACTTCTGAACAACGATGAGTAAAATCGGCAAAGATTGGTGGCGGCGAGTAATAGCGAATAATGTGCGAGTAATAAAAAACACCTTAATACAAAACATTGTTCGAGTTATTCAATATATTCAACTATATTTGACCACATATCTAAATGATGATGACTCTATGTTGAACAAAGGAAGCGAAATGAAAAAATATCTAATGAAGACTTATTTTTAAGGCCAACTAAAGGAAGGACTTAAAAGGAAGGACTAAATGAAGTGACACAACCTTGAAAATGGATACGCTCAAATAAAGAATATTTTTTTATCAAGTTAGATTATTTATGACTCTTCCTACAGTTGCGAATATCCATGAGTAACTACCTAGTTGGTTTAAAGTGACACGACAAACCTCATTATTTCAAGGATGTGTCTGTTTATGTAATTTCTCTATATATACTTTGTTTGTCATCTAATGTAAAGGATCAAGAGTTTCACATCTTTGACTTTAGTCTTTTGTTGAGAGTGTATGTAATCCTAAACTTGTCAATTTTATATCATGCACAATAGAGGACTAAAAGAATATGTATGCTTTGATTCTTGTGTAGTTCTTTCAGTCTTGTAAGAATCGAATGATAAAGAATCAAGCAATGCTCACTATTTGAAAACTAACTTATTCGAGTTATTGAAAGTAAACTCTCATTCAGTCAAATATTATTTTGCAGTTAAATACTTAGCTCTATATTGGGTGTGCTATGCACGATGTATGGGAAAGACACTTCACTACTCTTACTAAGGCCTTTTGTATTTTCTTGTTTTCTCTTGCATGTTCTTGCACTGGTTGCTTACAAACTTCCTCATTCTCTTTATACACACACACACACACACACACACACACACATAGTTTGAATTTTGTTTATATGAACTTATTTAATTCCTAAATTAAATTAAGAGATCATAAATTTATTTAGAGAGTATACAAACGTGTAGTTAAATAGTGAAAATGTATAGTAATAACGATTTGATGTAGAGTTCAAATATGTAGAAATGAATGGTCGAGATGGACTAGGCGTCACGAGATCTTCAATCTGGGTGTTACCTTGAATGCCAACAACATCTTGAGTGACTTAGTACTATAGCAAATGCGGAGAATGGATGACTTCATGGCTCAAGAAGGGAGTAAATTAGACGAAAAGAAATTTTTCCGTATGAAAATTCCAAATAATAAAGTTTGCTTATGATGATCAAATTGTGGGACATTACAGACAATCACAAACAAAGGCCCAATTACAATGAAGTGCGAATGCGAGAGAGAGAGAGATGAATGCAATTTGATTGGAAAGCCCGAAAAGCATTGTGCATCATCAATATGTCAATGCATGACAATTTAATACCACATTAGTGTCACATTGTCACTCATGTAAGCATGACCTATGCTTCAAGACATGTTTGAAGTGACTGCATGGATTAGACTGTTATTCTTGAAGCAAAAGTTTCACACAATGGAGACAAGTGATGGAATTGATGTCCAGATATCTGATGAGGACCAAAGAAATTCACAATCAACACTTTTGTCAATGGATGAGGTCATTGAAGATGTGGATATGATGACTTTTGAAGGCCTATTCACATTTAGTCATGAGACTAATGATACATGAATTGACACCATTTTGAGAAAGTGTCGAAAATATTTTTTTGGGAGTAATTATATAGGGGACGATCGAGCCAAAATATGTTGGATCAAACATTGGCAAAAAGGACACTCCCTTCAAGAGACATATGTTAAGGTGAAATTTCTCCAATGGGCAAGGCGTAGATCAACCAAAGAGGGAACAAAAAATTAATCTTGTAAAAGTTGGGCATGTGCTGAAAAACCCAGTGATGTTTTCTCATCTGTGATACTATCTATACATTACAAAAGCTCACAACTAGGGCACGAATCCTGATTCTTGAGTCCAATAACCCCAGCCAGTCTCGTCCTTCAGGGCCCAAGTTGACCGATGTGATTATTATTCAATTGCTATTGCCCTAAGTAGAATTTGATTATGGAGGTGTAGATGGCAGAAAGGTTTTTTGTTGTTGTTGTTGTAAAGTAGAGTAATTTTTGCCAAATTTGAATAGTAGTTCTATTGCTCTTGATAGATGTACAAGCTACTATAGGTATACATGTCTAGAAGCATTAAGCTTATAAAGCCCACAAATGGATTCATGATATCCATCTAAAATGACTCTATACTTGTGGTCCATACCCTTCATAAGGCATTTTACCTTGTTGAACTCCACCTTGAGTTACTAGTCTACAATCACACCTATTGAAACTAGACTCTTCTTTAGGCCTAGAACATAGACTACATCTCCCATTTGTTTCATTTTACTGCTAGGTAATTTGATTGGCACTATACCAATACCACAATGCTGTCGTAAAACCTTGGGATGAGCGGCAACGGAACCTTGAGGCTTATTAGAGCGTAGGCGTGTAGGAACGGAAACGCAATAGTTAGCAACATAAATATTCAAGTAGAAGAATTCATGCTGATTGCGCAAATGAACAACGTAGTAGTGAGACAAAAATTGCACTCTGATTAATATCAACAGTGAGTACAATGGCTTGAAGTAATAACTTCAGCAAGCTGAGCGTGATAACGCTGGCTACAGAAAACTCTGATTGAAAAAAAAATTCAATTAACACTTACATAGCTTGATTCAGCTAGTATATATATTTACAAGTGTTAAGAGAAAAACATTTTATGCTTTAACTGCCATTTACTCCAGTTTTGCATCTATACAAACTTGGTAACCGCCCTCAAGATATTTGTTTCTCCAGCTGTTTTAGGGTTGATGATAAGTTGGCGACGTCGGTCTGCCAATGCAGCAAAAACGCGAAAAACTCGAAAAACCCGAAGGTGCCCTTTAGACTGAAGGTATGCAAATCCTGAAGGTGCCCTTAGACTTAAGGTATGTAAATCACGAAGGCGCCTTTAGATTTAAGACAGTGAAGAAGACAAAAAAGGCGAAAAAGCCGAAAAGTGCCTTAGATTAAAGACAGCGAAGAAGGCGAAGGTGCCTCAGACTAAAGGCATTGAAATAACAGAAGGTGCCTTAGACTAAAGACATCGAAAAAGCCGAAGGTGCCTTAAAATAGTTTTTAAGACATTCTGGTCACTTTGTCGCATTTTTCGTGAAGAGGCAAAAAAGCCGAAAAGTGCCGTAGACTAAAGGCAGCGAAGAAAGCAAAGGTGCCTTAGACTAAAGGCAGTGAAAAAGCATAATGTGCCTTAGACTAAAGGCAGCAAAAATGCCGAAGGTGCCTTAAAATAGTTTCTAAGGCAGGCCACTTTGTCGCATTTTTTGCGAAGGTGTGAAAAAAAACGAAAAAGACGAAGGTGCCTTAAAAATGGTTTTTAAGGCATTCTAGCCACTTGGCCACTGTGTCACTTTTTTCTCGAAGGTGCGAAAAAGACGAAGGTGCCTAAAAAATGGTTAAGGCAAAAATCTCAAAAAAGAAAAAAATGTGAAGGTCTGAAATATGTAGTCGGCCTTCGGTTTTCAGGATGCTCATTACTTGAACGATTTCTTTAAGGCTGGCGTAAGAAATCTAACACTCCCCCTTAATGTGGATTCTGAAAAATGCTTTGTACTTCAGTTTTAACATCACAAAGACATCATACACTTCATCTTTGTTCTTTAGTAGATAGATCCAACAAAATCTACTAAAATCATCAATGAAAGTTACATACATCTTAGGTCCACTATTGCTAATTGTAGTAATTCCATGAATATTTGAATGTACAACTTGAAAAGGCTTTGTAGATCTAGTATAAGGTAGTCTATGTGACTTTGACAAATCACAAGACTCACAAACATGATTGATGCTAGTTAAGGATCTTGGAAGACCAATCACAACTTGCTTCTTAGCCATTACCTCCAATGACTTGAAGTTGAGGTACCCCATCCTTTTATGCCAACCTCTTGAAAAGGTATTTGCTCACTTGCCATACATCCAACTTGGTTAACAATAACACAAGCATCTAGTTTGAACAACTTCCCTTGTCTTTTACCTTTTGCAATCAATACATCCTTCCTTTTAATCATGCAAGCATCTCCATCAAACTCAACTTTGAAACCTTTACTTAGCAATTGACTCACACTAAATAAATTCTTGGTAATGGAGGGTATGAACAAAACATCCTTCAAATGAACATTCCTATTTGTATTGTGATAAATAGGATCCCTTTGATTGCACACTCACCATCATTGGCCATGTAGATCACCTTCTTGTCATCTCCATATGCCAACAAAGAAGTGAAGTACTCTTTGTGAAAAGTCATGTGTGAGCTTGCACCACTATCAATCCACCATCATTAGCAAGCATACATGAAGACATCACAAAAGCATCATCATTTGAATTTTGAACATCCAAACCATCTTCATCATGAGTAATATTACCTTGCTTGTCTCCTTGATCTCTCTTCTTCTTGTAGCACTCACTTGCAAAGTGTCCTTTGATGCCACAATAGAAGCACTTCAGATTTGGCCTATATTTCTTTTTTCCATTTGAAGAAGCCTCCCCTTGATCTTGCCCTTTAGACCACTTACTTTTGCTTTTGCCCTTGAATTTGCCCTTGATGAATAGATGTTGATGTAGATCCCCCTCTTGCTTGAAGCCTATATTCTTCATTGATCAAGATCTCTTGAAGATCCATCAAACTTGACAAAGTTCTTTGAATGGCAAGACTTTGTAAAATGCTAGCATGAGCATCCAACAAACCAATAACTTGAACAAACTCTCCTTCCTTAATGCTCTCATCAATGCAAACTAACTCATCATTCAAAGCCTTCACTCTCAAAACAAAAATATTTGGACTCTCTTCATTCTTTTGCAAACTTTGAAAGATTTGTCTTCTTAGAGTCAACACTCTAGATGTAGACTTGGATTCATAAAGCTTCCCAAGCCTCACTTGATGAAGTACACTTACCAACTTCTTTGAGAAGTTCATTGGTAACATTCATCTTTATCATGTGTAGAGCCCTTTTAGCTCTCTTGTCATACCTCAATTGTTCTTGTTGTGTTGATGGCCTCTCCTACAAACCTACAACAATATCCAAAACATCATTCATCTCAAGAAGTGAATCCATTCTCACTTTCCACAATGAATAGTTGCTTGAGGTAAGCCTATCATTGCCTTCCAACAGGTATCCACTTGATATATCCACTTGATGTAGCCACGTTGCAATGACCTGATCCTTCTCTTTCAACCTGTTCCAATGCACAAAGCACTCTTTTAAAATACAAAAAATGTTTCCAAAAATAAACCACAAAAATATGGAACCTCTCAATTCTCTTCTAGCACTTATATCTAGCAAATCAACACATAGAATGTAGAAATCTTGATTAGCATATGATCTATTCTCAATCTGATGACTCTTGTCACTTCCTATGATTGAAACACACTCTAATGAAGTTTAGTAACCTCACAAAATAGAGATCCAATAAAAAATAGGGTTTAGACAAAATCACAAAAAATTGATTATTTAAATTCTACATGCAATTGCTACAAACTTGATATAGAATCTTGTAGCCTCAAGTGAGACCTTCCTAATGCATCAGAAATCGGCTATTTCCCATAAGTATGGTGTGAAATCAGAATTCCTCAAGTTCATTGACCTAAATTGAGTTTTGATCTACAAAAGATCCAATCTACATATGCAAGAAATTCGATTTTTTAGTAGAAGTCAATCTAGCATGTTCTAGTATTAATATCTTCTCCAAATCCTTGATAGATGTAATTGATCCTTTCAAAACTTGCAACACAAGCTCTGATACCATGTGAAGAATTTCATATCACATAAGATTGAAATCCATAACCTGATCTTTGGTTAGAAATAGATCAACTCTATGAATGTTGAAAAATCAACATCTACTCTATGAAAGAGATGCAAAATCAATAAGAACCTGATCAAACATCAAACATATGATATGATAAAGTTTCTGTCCATACAAAAATAGTAAACTACTTTATTTAACACGTGTGGATATGAAAATAACATAAAATAAACATTCTACACACAAGATCACATGATATCACAAATATAGTGCACCAATGGATAGATGAATCCAAGAGAATTCATGTATAAGCATGAAGAGAGAGAGAGAGAGAGAGAGAGAGAGAGAGAGAGAGAGAGAGAGAGAGAGAGAAAAGAATGTATCTTTTCCCATGAGTGTACGTCCATGACTCATTTATGAGTTTGGTTTCCCTCCATAACAAAATCTCTAGCATTAATGTGGACTAGATTCAAATGTCTCCACATTCATATTGAATCTTCTAAAACTCGTATACTACACTTTCTCACACTTTTAAAAACTGTTTATTCAAATGCTATTCATATAAGTTTAAAAATTCAAACTCTAAGTCTAATATGAAAATTGGCCTCAATTGCCAAATATATAAATATGACCAAAATAGCAAAACTAGTTGAAATTCCTCACACATTGTTTTCAGCACTAGTGTGTTGCACATAATAAAGCAATTGTTGATTTGCACGTTTCAACTGTTGATTAGCAAACTGTAATTGCTGATTAAGACAAGATACACTATGCATTCCAATAATCACACTAATGTGGACTAGATTCAATGTCTCCAACTTCAAGTTTGAATCTACCAAACTCGACCTCCTACTATTTTCCTCACTTTCTGAAAGTGATAATTCAGATATATTTGAACTAAAATAACTTTGAATTGACAATCTCTAAGTCTAATATGAAAATTGGCCTCAATTGCCAAATAAACAAACATGAACAAATTTGATTAAACTAGTTGAAATCTCTCATAGTCACCACCAAATGGGATGACTTCTTACCCCCCATCTTTTTTTATCCTAACACAGCCCTGGCGTCTGAAAAAATTGAAGACCAACTCCCAGTGGCTCGAGTGTACTATAGAGCATCATTACTAGAAAATCTCTGGCCAAACAGATTCCAAGTGTGGCTCACAGGCATCCACAAGCCCTTCCTAACCTCCAAAGATGTGAAAAGCACAAAAAGACTGGAATTATGGAATACGTCACGGACTATCTCATCCACCTACAAAAAGACAAATAGGGGCTTTACTAAACACCATAGTGCCGAGGGACTGGCACTACTTCAAGTCGAAGGCCCTATTGTGGATATTTCTATGTAAATAGATAAATAGCCGGAAGTAGTAGAAATAAGTTGCGAGGGTCGTGGCTTCCTGCGTATATAAGCCCATAGCCCAATGTGCACTTGTAAATAATTCATTTTTTAATAAACTTGACTTTGTTCCATGTAATTAAAATAATATTAAAAGATCAAAGTTTAAGTTACCTTAAGTTCTCTAAGTTTTGTAATTAGTCAAAAGTCAAATGGTGGTAGGTGGGGTCTCCTTCTTTGTACACCATAGATTAGTTTGTGTTTCTTTTGAAGAGTTGGGATTTCAATCCTACCTTCTTGCAAGTAGCCAATAGAAAGCAAGGGGCAAGGGCCACCCCAAAAATAAAAAAAGCACCTGTTGTACACCATTTTACACGCTTATTGAGAGGAGAAAACTCTACCAATTTGGAGAGCCAAAGCATACTCATGTGCTAATCTCTCTTGCTATTGCTCTTGTTGTGTTTGCTTATTGCTTTTCATTTCCATTGTTCTTGTTTTAGTAGTTATGGCTATTCCTTTAGCATGCATATTGAGCACATGAGCTAACCTCCATCTCAAATCTCTTTCTCACACCTTTCACCTACTATCTTGATGAATGCTTGTGATTAGTGAAAGTAGAGTTAAAGTGGGGTAGTGTTAGTGTGGAGTGTAGAAACCATCTAAACTACCAACTAAACATAGTTAGGTTTCTATCCAAGTGTTCTAACCCTTTTGACAGGCAGAGGGCTGCTCACCATCGAATCTATACTCCCTACAATCCCAGAGAACTCAATTGGATAATGAATCATAATGATTTCAAGAATGACAACTGAATTTTCGAGAAATTTAGCAGAACTTTGGACATCTAGATTTAGTTCTAGATAGTGATCTGAAGTTTTTGGTTTTTGAAGATAGTTATTCTATCTTTGATTAACAATTGATAGTGGAATTCAGTTAGCATATTTTAGTTAAGAATCCAATATGGAGAATATTCTTAAAGTCCAATATTTTCCCCAAGTGAAAAAGATTTTAGAATGATTCTTATATATTTCCTGAGTTGTGTATCATACATTAACTCCAATATCCTTTAGGAATTAAGTATGTTTTGAGATTCCAAAGAATTATGATTGACAAAACATAAGAATTTAATTATTTGTGATTGATGGATCATAAATGGATACTTAATCTATGGGTAATCAGGAAATGTGTTGATTCTTAAGTATGTTGAGTAATTCCCAGTAAACAAATTGAGAGTATTTAGAGGCCACAGAGGCTATGGATAATGAATTCAGTTGGCATTACTACCTCGAGGTCATAGACTAGTTGAAACGAAGTGTGGTAGGTGGCAGCCTTACAGGTTGTCCAAAATGCCCATAAAGTCGCTTGAAGTTTGTGTTCCCAATCAAATCTACTGGCTTTCACAGTTTTTGTAATAATGTTGCACAAAATCTTATTGGAAGACTCAGCCTGATCATACAATGAGGATAATAAAGCATACTCTTACGATGAATCACAAGAAACTCAGCTAGGAGTACTCGTATTGTCTCATTCAAGAAGTGAGTACCGCGATCACTCACAAGCTCTAGAGGGCATTTGAAGTGCGTAATCATGTTCTCATAGAGAAATTTAGCTGTGTTGGCTGCATATTATGAGACATACATAATATGCAAGGACAAGATGGCTCATAATGCAATCGACTCCTCTCTTTACCATATACATGATCATTATCCAAAATGACACCCTTTCATATCCCGTTTGACCAAGACCATTTCTTACTCATGAAAAGGCCATTAGCTATGGCACACTCCTTGCATGCTAGAAATAGCTTTTGTTATTAAAATACTCTCCTTACCGTATATGACTCATGCAAACTCAAGTTTAGGAACTTTGCTTTCCTCCTCAAATATACATAGCATCGGGCCACCCTCCTCCTTTCTCATTTCTAGGTGTTTCGGAATTTGAGAAGTGGCTTGAAGTTGGGGAGCCTCCATTATCACTTGAAGACAAGCTTGCGTGCTTTGAGAGTCTCCCTTGACAAAGGAAATATTGTCTCTAAACTTCACTATCCTATGTTTCCCAGAGCTTGTGATACCTCTCTCCTAGTGTTCTTCTCTCTCTAGTTGCCCTTTCTACTTAATTTCTCTCTCTCTCTCTCTCTCTCTCTCTCTCTCTCTCTCTCTCTCTCTCTCTCTCTCTCTCAAATTTGTGTTTACAGTGAACCAAGAACTTAGAAAAAGACACGTACCTTTAGATACATTTCTCAATATGAGATCCACATTTGCAAAAAGAGCAAAGTCATCTATGAGAAATGAAACAAATGATAAAAGCATATAATTTTCAAGGTTTTATACTTTAAAATGCTCTCTTCTTGTAAGTGAGGTAGATTAATTTTTAAAATTTGTGTCCACAATGAACTAAGAGCTTAAGAAAAGATGTATATGTGTTTAGATGCACTCTGCATGAGAAATAGCTTAAACGACTTTGTTAAAGGTGAAATTGCATGGTAATTGCATTGCATATTCAATATTGGAGAAAAGTGAGTCTAGCTACAACTACTCTAAAAGATAGATAAAGTTCTATTGTTTTTTGGCCTTGTCTTGGTCAATATTGAAGTTTGGAACACAGTCAACAATAAATGATAAAAAAATGGAGGCGGTCTCAACTTTTGAGGATTGGATCCTTGGTGAAGTCTCAAGTTTTCAACATTTAGGTGATTGCTTGAAGCATTTGTTGCAAGGCGTTTAAAGATTTAAAATTCTTATTGGAGATTGTCTTCATTTTAGGGGTTACTTTTGCTTTGTATTCTTTGTTGTGTCGATATGCCATGCAAGAACAAAGGACGTTTCATATTCAAATTGGGCTTTTCAATATTCTTTTTCAAAAAAGCATGTTATTTTTTTGAGTTTATGTAAAAAATAAAAGTACGAAATTAGTGAGTATTGAATTATGATATTTGTGGTTACTCCTAAATATTTATGATGAAATTTGTTAATATAAATTTTGATATTGTGAGAATTTAATTGAAAAAATTGACCCGTTTTGTGAATGTAATCATGAAATTAAGAATTGTAAAATTTATCACTACTTTCATCAATTAGAACATAGTAGATTGTGATATTCATTTTTTGCAATTGTGAATGTGCATTATGAAATCGTAAATATTACAGCATGAAATTAACTACTACTTTAGTAAACATTAAGTTTGAAATTTTTATATTAAGCTATAAAACTAAAAATACTTCATAATAAAAAACTGATTGCAATATTGTGAATTTACTATTTTAAAAATTATGCATAATTTTGTGACGATTGATTTTTTTGAAATTGTGACATGAAAAGCACTCAAATATAAAAATAATAATAACTATTTGTAAAGCTTAAAAGGACTAAATCTATATATACTAAAAGAAAAGTGGTTTATGGGTAGCTCACGCTGCCCGTCACGCTCTCACGGGCAGCGTGAGCTGCCCGAAAACCCATGTTTTTAAGTAAAAAAGGCTGGGGAAGGGTGAAGGCCACGGGCAGGGGAGGGCACGGGCAGGGGCGGGGACGGGGGCGGGCAGGGGGATGGGCACGGGCCCGCCGCCCTCATATTTGAATTGCCCGTCGTTGGGCGGGCAGGCGTTACTAGTAATTTCCATAAAGCTTTTTGTGCGCATCTACTTGTATAAATTAACATAGTGGCTTTAATGTTGACTTTTGTATAAACTTCATTGACCAATGTGAACACATAGTATTGGCTTTAGCAAGGCAATGCCCAAAAAAATTTACATGTACTAGGTTATCATTCACGAGGAGGCCTAGCTGCGAGAGCAGCAAAACATGCTCAAGATGATAGCAAGCCGTCAGATGAAGGATACTTGACGAGGCAATTGCAAATGGATGGTTAAGATTAAACTTTTGTGTAAGACCCTTACCATGGCTTGCAATCGGGCTCCTCTTGACTAACCACAACATGCCATGTGCATGTTTTCCCGTCAAACTATTACGTCACCCTCACCCCTCGAGAAGGTGCCAAACGAGAGGCTCTTGCCTTTTTTTGGGGGCACTATTTGAAATAACGAGTTACGCGCCTTGGATAGGCCAAAGTCCCACAAAATTCGATGCACGCGATCCAACGGCTGCCATCCAGACATCTACGGTCAGAAGCGCACCGAAAATTGACGGTGGAGATAGGGTGGCAAACACTAGCGAGCTTTCTTAGCCGTCGATGGGTTCTGTCACCTCTCTCTTTTGGGTTTTTCTGCCATAGCCAGCCGATCAAGAGAAAAGAAAGAGAAAGAGAAGGATCGCCATAGCGATTGACAAAAAGCGAGATATACAGATCTGTGAGAGAGAGAGGGAGCAGATCTGAGAGGGAGGGAGCGCTTGTGCAAGGTTTTGTGGCCGGTATTAGAATAATATTACTATTCTTTGTTGAAGACATTCTGTGAAAGGAAGGCCTGCAAATCTTGTTTCCGCCTTTTCTTCTTCTTCAGTTTCTGGAGGCTGCTTTGCATCTTAAGAGCTAGGTATTTCTGTGAGACAAAGTTTCTGTGACATATCTTGGGACTTGTGCACACATTCATTCAGTGGACAATCAGGCAGGCAGGGTTGAACAGTTTCTTTCATTCTTGTGTTGCTGATCATACATACCGTAAAGGTTCGGGAACGCTCGAGGGGGCTTGGCTTGTTTGCTTGCTGGTGGAAGTAGACATTGTGTTGATCCAGGGAACTGTTCTTGTTTGGGTGATAGATTTTTCAATTTTTGAGAAACCCCTCTTCTTTCCTTGCTTGCCTTGCAAGGACTTGGATAATGACTAGTGCGCTTGACATGTCGCTTGATGATGTTATTAAGACCAACAAGCAGGCTACGGGCGGCCGCGGTGGAGGAAGGGGTGGCAGAAGAGGAGGTTTCCGCAGAGGCGGTGGTCGAGGAAGCTATGGTAGCTCAAGGTCTTTGGCCCCTGTTGGGAGAGGCCTAAAGCGCAGTGCGTTTACACAGGCCTCGCCATATACTATTGCCAAGGCAAGAATGCAGCATCCATCCTCCCATCCCTTAAAGCATGCATGATCCTGTTTTTTGGCATTACTACCAAGCAGTCAGTGCATATTAGCATCATCATCGTGACTTCCATAAGTATTTAGTAATGGTGGTGTAAGTTATATTATTTCTACAAAGGCAGATAACCCTGGGTCAAATGTTTCCTGCTTGCTCGAAAAATTCAAGCACCTCAATTTCATATGAAGAACTGCTCGCCTGCTCGCTCTTTTCTACTATGGGCTGGGTGGAGAGTAGTTGGTGGCGGTAGGAGTGTAGCTGCAGCAGCACCTCTTGAAGGGATTTCATCTACTACTTCCTTTGTTATTCTTGTGTATAACGGGTGCTGCTGCCACAGTTATGAGTTCTTTTAAGATGGTTAACTGATACATTATTGGATGAGTGTTACGTTCTCGGATGGAGATGATTCTCAATGTACACATATGCCGTTCCCGGCTTCTGGTTTTTCATTTTCTGAACATCACAGACATGCTTTCTCGATGCGGGTACACATTTTTGTACCTAAGAAATAGCGAAGCATATATCTGGCAATATCTTAGTATCTATAAATCCTATCGATGTTATACCACACTTGATGTTGTAGGCGTTTCTAGCTGATGCTGCTGACGGATTTTGCATCTTCTTAGAATTGGTGTGACTACTCTCATCTTATAAATGCTACTGCCTGGCAAAAAAGGTTCTTGATTTTTCGTGATGTTTTTCCCTTACCATTCGCTTTTCAGTTCTCAACATTACAAGCTTCAGTTGTAAATTATAACTACGTTGTACCTGTCACTAACAAATACGGTTTTACGGCAATGAGTGGGAATGATTAGTAAGCTGGGAGAGGGGTTCATTTGATTCTTCATATTGCCAACTCAGTGATGGTTTTGTCAGCAGTCATTGCGTCGGACAACGGATGCTGCTTGGCAGCATGATCTTTTTGAAGATAGTGTTGGTGCTGCTGCAGTCAGACCTGTGGGAATAGAAACAGGCACAAAACTCTATGTATCTAATCTAGACTTTGGGGTTTCAAATGATGACATCAAGGCAAGTACATTTTGTTTACATCTCTTTTGTCTCTAGAGTTGATGATTTTTTCACATCTACACTCATCTTTTTATTCACATAGAAGAATGGCCCTTTGCTGACCTCTTGAAAGGTTCTTCGACTGCTTTCAACTTGTTTGTATTGACAACATGTCAACTGATTGTTGTATATTGGTAATTGCATGTTTGTTTGGAACTTTTTGATTGTGCTTATTTGACAAGGTCTCGTTTAATCTTGACCCTTTAAAGTATCCTTGCAAAATCTTTTATTTTTATTTGTTTACAAGATTCATCTCAAATAAGATAAAAATGCTCTTTGGTGAAAAGTCATCCTTTGTACTACGTTGTCCTTAAGTTTGCCTTCAATCTCTTAAGGAATGATAGAATTTGAATATGTTAGTATTGGATTACAATATTTTGAAAGTTGCACGGATAATCTTTTGCATGTGATTTGCACCCGTTTTTGGATATTGATTATTCACGATTTGGTGATGAACTTGAGATTGCATGTCTTGTTTACCATGTTGGTTGTCAACATGCACATATTTGTCTACTATATGCATATTTGTCTCTATCTAATATATTTCCGTTTTAAGGTTGGGTGTTAGTTCTTTTTAGCATTTGGCTTCTTAGTTGACTTTTGAAACTTGTTTGCTCATAGACATTGGCATAGAATACATTCAGGAACATTTTGGATCTTGAACATATTTAGGATCATGTTTTGAATGCTTGAAATTAAAATAAACGACTTCTAATCTTCTTTTTTTTAAATTTTGAAGTACATACCACCATTGCATTGGGTGTTCTGAAATGTATTCAGGGAATTCTCATTAGGGCTTCTTGAAATGTGTCAAAACCCTGCTTATTGTTGATTTTTCTGCTTTTTTGGGTTAAAAAAAAAGATTTTTGGAATGCTCGTTCCGCTATAACCATTGTACGTACTTCACGTGAAAGCTTGCTTTGAAGTTTGGCTTGGGATTTGAGTTCCTTATGGGGCTTGTATGCACATAACAAATTATCATATCTGCAAAGGAATCGTCGAGATTAGGGTTAGGGTTTTCCTAAACTCAAAGGAAAAATTGAATTATTTTCCAACTTTTCATTGGAAGTTTTAGGTAAGTAAACTATAGTAAGAATAATAGTAAAATTGAAATCATGACAACTGCTTTTATTTTCATAAGAAAAGTTAGCTTATAGTAAGTACTAAGTACCATTTTTTTCTAGCTAATTATAGCTTGGTAAGCAAAAAAGCATATCAGGCCACAGGTCTTAAGATGTGAAAAGCTATGGCACATGAAGAAAATCCTATACAAAGAGAGTCCATTTCATCGTTCTCTACAGCTTGTAAAGGATTTCTAGTGACTTTCATACCAAGTTCAAAATTTACATCTTTTCAATGGTCAAGATGAGGACTAAAGAGCAAAAACAAGTGCTCACTTTGTTTTCAAGGTTTTACAGGTCCAAAGTTTCTCACTTTAATGCCTTCAGACCATAATTGCATAGGTCATACTGTCGTTCCGTAACAGGTTCCAGAATTTAGTGTTAGGGTTTCCTAAGACACACACACACACACACACACACACACACACACACACACACACACATAATCATAGATGCATTAAATGTTTTGGAACACGTTCCAGAACACATTCCGGGATTTTGTCCTGGAATGTGACCTTGGAAAGCAATTTTTTTTTTGCAATATGGTATTCAAAAGACTTACCTTGGGATGGGGGGTTTTGATAGTAATTTTTGTAAATTTTTAATTTATTGGAAGTGTTGATTCACTGAGTCTTGATGACGTGATTCATTGATTCACTGATTTAGGGTTTAGGGTCTGTGCTCATAACACTGTCATGACCGTGTTATGTGGAGGCCTTTTGGCATAATGTCAGAGCTATGGATATCTGGACCCGGAACGCCCTATTCCTTTCCATCCGAAAAGCTCACGTCATAAAACGCAGATGTAGTGGAACGTGTTGTTGCATTTGTGCTTCGAACTAGGACATTTGAGCCAATAAGTCTATTTTGGATTGTATTTGTTTTTTTTCATGGAGACAGTAATGTTTTGCCTTTGCATCCGAAATGCTCATGTAATAAAACGCAGATGTAGCGGAACGTGTTGTTGCATCTGTGCTTCAAACTAGGACATTTGAGCCAATAACTATATTTTGGATTGTATTTGTTTTTTTTCATGGCGACATTGTATCAATATACAGTATTATACACCATGGCTGCAATGGAAGATATTTCGCTGCAATTATATTTCATACAACAGAACATTGTCTATGACACAGTTTATTTATTTATTCATTTTTTCTTCTTATTTTCAAGAGTAGTAATGGTTGGAAATTTTTTGATAGTTTAGTTAGCTTAAAGTGGTAAAGATATGTATAAAGACATGAGGGTCCGGGCCGTTTTGCCCGCGTCCGTGTCCGGACCCGGACGCGGGGTCGGACGCGTCTATTTATTTTTTTTTTAAATCTTTTTTTTTGAAAAAAAAAAAACAGATGCATCCAGGGTCCCGACGCCCCCGGATGGATGCGTCTGGGGTACGGATGCAATTTTTTTTTTTAATTTAAAAAAAAAAAAAAAAAAAATCGGACGCGTCCGCGTCCGCCATCCGCTTCCTTAGGTATAAACCAAAGTCATATAATATGTTGTTTGAACTTGGGTTACATGGATACCATGACATGATGCAATTAGTGTAATTTGAGCAAACCCTGAACAAATGACTTTGCTACATCATCAATATTTGTGATAGGTGTTACAGAGTGAATGGCCAAGTAAGCTAAGCATCACTTTCTATGTGCAATAGTGAGGATTATTTTAATGTCTTGTTTTTGAGCCAACATGCGAACTACTGGTTACTTATTGATAACTCCGCCACTTAATGTACAATAGATTATGTCAATTGAAAGTCATGCCTTGCATCAATTTGAATTCATACTCCTTTGTATGGGAAAGACTCTTCTGGCACAAGGATTTCATCTGTTTTTTTGTCTGGCAGCATTGCAAGGCTCCAGATACTTGTTTGAAATTCATGGCCTTCATACATACATTGTATCCCAGCATGTCTCTGCAAGATCCCGTGAACTAAGTAGAATGGTATAATGATTCGTGTGTTTGATTTCAGGAGTTGTTTTCTGAAGTCGGGGAGGTGAAACGATGTGGTGTCAATTTTGACAGAAGTGGACGCTCAAAGGTGAGGAACATTGTCGTAAATCATAGGCCATGATGTTCCATTAACATGACCTGCTTTATATTATTGTCTAATAAAATTTTATTCATATATGATCAGGGAACTGCTGAAGTTGTATTTTCAAGGAGAGCAGATGCTCTTGCTGCAGTGAAGCGTTACAATAATGTGCAGCTTGATGGCAAGCCAATGAAGATTGAAATCATTGGCCTAAATTTGATGGCTGGTATATCAGCAGCTCGGGCTAGTAATGGTGTTACTGCTGGAAGAGGGCGAACTGTTGTGATGACGTAAGCCTCTTCTCAACTTCTTTTTGTGTAGCTTTTGTTTCCACTAATTGCATTTGTCACTAGTGAATAGTGTGGTTTTTTTCAAGTATCTTGTGAATTATGTGCTTGAGCTTTGGATATGGTGCTATTCCATCAAGTTACATCATGTCTTTGTTGTGTATATTTTATTAATGGTTGTCTAGGAAGGCAAGCTTTATCGAGATGCTGAGGATCTGTAGTCACGGAAATTATTTTTCTCTCGATGGTTCTTTTGACTCGTTCATGTATCCAGTCTTTTGTTCTTTTTGTTTTCTTCTTGGCAAGTATATTAAAGCCTGTTGCAAATATTTTCAAGCTTCGTGGCATTATTATGAACCATCTTGTCTTGTGAATGTGCTCCTTTGCATCTCTTCTACGTCACATGTTTCTTTTGGCCCTTTTCTTGTTTTGTGGCTGATTTACATTTGGAAAATCATAGGCTTCATAGTTGGTTGAAGGTTGTTATAAGTGAGTTGCTAGTGTCGTCCTCCAATCAGAAATTATGATGTGCTTTCATCTTCAATCTTTATATGAAAACTCCCCGAGTTGTGAAATGCTCTATTAATAAACAAGTGCTTCTCTACTGTCTGTGATTGTAGCCCTGGATTTACCCGTGCAGCAGCAGCAGCATCTCTAGTGAGACGGCAAGGGTCAAGGTAAGATGACCTCCAATATCAGATCATCTTTGCAAGTTTGCACTGAAACCTTTTAATATATAGGTATTTTGCAACTGTATATAAAAGTTACCCTGAATTTTGGTTTTTCAATGCATGAATCTGCTATGGTCACTGTTTATGCAGCACACGGCGTGGTCGGGGTGGCTTTGGTGCTAGACGTTTTGGCCGGGGACGTGGCAGGGGACGTGGACGGGGATTTTCAAATGTGCCAAAAACAGCCGAAGAGCTGGATGCAGAGTTGGAGACCTATCACGCCGATGCCATGCAGATATCATAGTTTTCTGCCGATCCATGTTAATGAACGTAGATTGTTTAAATTTGACTAAGTAGTTAAAACTTGATAGTCATTCGAAGCTCCAATTGCGGTGAAGAAAGATCATTGTACATTCTTGTTAATTTACTCTTGAGAAAATTTTGAGACATGAGTTTGTACCCTACTGTCCATACTGTTTTGTGCTTAAAATTTTGTGCAACCCACTGAGGACTGATGAAGCAGCCTGTGATTGGAACATACCATTTCATAATTATGTGCTGGTTAGTTTCAGTTAGGGAAGATTGGTCGAGACCTGGGCTCTTTAAATTTGTGTTTGTGGGGCCTGGTCATGTGTTATTATTGGTTTTTACCAGCAATCAATGCAGTTGGGGATTTTTTTGGAATAAATGTTCTCATTTTGTCAGTCACTTTTTTGGGTGAAGGAATAGCCTAAGATATTGTTAAGATCAACAGCACCGATATAATGACAAATTTTCTCAATAGTTTGAAATGTGTTGGTGAAGATGTACTTTTCTCTGGTTGAGATAAGGAACTCAACTCCAATCAATGCAATTAAGGTTAGGTGAAAGAACATGAATTTGGACAATATTTCATGGGGTTACCCTTTGCAAGAAGGTGCCATGACATATTTGCCATCATAGATGCGCACATTTTAAATTAAAGTGGTGGGGTTACGAATTTTAAGAAAAGTACCAAAATATCATTTAAGCAAAAAGGTAAAAAGGTATTTCACCCGTAAGTGAATTTTGTTTAGATTGGAAGCTATTAAATTCAAATGTCAAGGTACCGAGTTTTTTGAGAAAGTAGATAACTCTGTTCCTTTTATTGCTGAAAAGTGTTTGAAAACTTTCCTTTTGGCATCAAACATCACTTACACTATGTAAATATAAAGTGAGATACATACCAAAATTAGTCAAAGACTTACAACACAATACGAAAACTATAGGAACTAAACAAGGAACTGGGTAATGAGATTTGACCCCAGCCAAGGACTTTCAATTGAAGCAAGTTGTGAGGCCAAGAGGTTATCCACAGCAATCACCTAATTTGACAAAGAAGAAAGGGTGTGCACTGCATAGATGCGTACAAAACAGGACAGCTAAGTATGAAGAATCATAGCGGAGGCAAATTGCACTAGAAGCCAATTGTCATTCTTGGCAAAACAGTCATTGGTTTCTTTTGATCCCAAATTCAACTTGTAGATATTCCAAAGACACCTCTAGTGGAGCAGGCATGAATTATAAGATAATTTTGGGGATAAAGTTGAGAAGTTTTAAGTTCCATGGGAACTGCAGAACACTCTTTCTAAAATCAATCACCCGTGTTGTGCTTCTCCACCCATGTTTAATTCCCTCCCCATGTGTCTGTAGATACATGAGCTAAGAGGTTTCTTAAAATAAACAAAAAGGCTGCAGTATAAAACAGAAGTGTGTTGCTGATTCTTCAGCCTTTTTATAGCATGGAGATAACCTATTCTCTACAAAAAACATTAATCACGGAGCAGTCTTTTACTCAGCAGGGCTTTCTAAAATCCTTGAGTGCGCAAAAGTTTGAGCTCTTTAGCAATAAAATCCGAACTAATGTAGAGCTTGGGGTACATCATAACAAGATTCCAAAGGTTAGGAACTGTTTCTGTCAAAGGGTAGGCCACTTTGGGGTTGTACAAAAACCAAGCAGTTTAGAACACCAAACAAAGCCCAAAGAAGGGCCCACATTATTCAAGTTCCAATGTAGATAAGATGAAATTGAAATGGAGACAACAAAATCCTTGGGGATTAAATTGCCTTAGAATGCAAGCATACCATCGAAACACAACAAATCTAAGAGGAAGCCTCAACTTTAAGAATAAGAAAAACATAAGACATCACAAAATTAGCAATGAGCTAGATCCAAAAGGGAAAATTTCCAAAGGGTGAGAGAAAGTTGAACTTTAGGAGCTTTCTAGCATTAGAGATGTATTCTATTTTGTATCCCTAAACCTCTAGATTCTATACGGGTAGTACAAAGTTTCCAAGCAAGATTTTCTTTTAATTGCACAACAAAGACCTAAGAGAGGCCAAGGAAATCAGAAGAGGGTTTAGAACACATGTAAGTTAGAAGACATGGAAATTAGAAACTTGACGTGGACAAGGTAAGAGGAAAGAATGTGCAATGTCTAACTTAAAAAGTCCTTTTTGACTAATTTTTTTCTAAAGGAATCAAGATCTTTGTTTGGCTTTGCAATGAGGGAGACTTAACATATTTAATTTTAGTGCCATGAGACACTAAAATTAAGATGGTGTGAAACCTAAAGCAATGGCATGATGAACCAAACAATCTTTGGGACTTGAGCTATCGACTAGCAAAACATATCAGGTAACCTCTTTTGTGCTCACTTGGTTGAATTGGCTTGTTGGCAACGACATACTTATATGTGTGTATGCAAAATTCGATGCTTCAATTTGGCGATGTATGGGTGCAGTGCAATGGCGGCCTCTCATGTGACGGGCACTCATGCGATGGAGAGCGATGGAGAGAGGGAGGGAGTGGGGAGAGAGAGCGCATGAGGAAGGAGGAGGGCAAATGGAGGGCATGAGCATTGATGGAGGAAGGAGGCACAATGAGCAATTTCAATTTGAATTGAAAGCATGCACAGAGAGGAGGGCCCACGTTTTTGTCATGCCCAGCATGAGTTTTAATGCAAGACACACATCTACGTGCATTTTTGTTCAAACATTTTTTAGGGAGGGGCCGCATAGAGAGAGAGAGAGAGAGAGAGAGAGAGAGAGAGAGAGAGAGAGAGAGAGAGAGAGAGAGAGAGAGAAAAAAATGCGGTTTCCGATTAACCCAGAGCATTAAGGCCGCATAGGGAACATGAGGACCGAGAGAGAGAGAGAGAGAGAGAGAGAGAGAGAGAGAGAGAGAGAGAGAGAGAGAGAGAGCATGCGGTCAAAATGGGATCCTTTTCGGTGTGTGAGAGAGAGAGCATCCGAGTGAGTGAGAGAGTTCGTTTTCTTCGTTCATTCAGAGAGCATTTAGGCTGCATAGGGACCGTGAGAGAGAGAGAGAGAGAGAGAGAGAGAGAGAGAGAGAGAGAGAGAGAGAGAGAGAGAGAGAGAGAGAGAGAGAGACCATGCGGTCTGCGGTTAACACAGAAGAGCATCAAGGCCGCAAAGGGCACAGGGACCGTGAGAGAGAGAGAGAAACCTTTCGGTTTCTGGTTAACCCAAAGCATTAAGGCCGCATAGGGAACGTGAGAACCGTGAGTGAGAGAGAGAGAGAGACCATGCGGTCAAAATAGGATCCTTTTTGGTGTGAGAGAGAGAGCATCCTAGTGAGTGAGAGAGTTCGTTTCCTTCGTTCAGAGAGCATTTAAACCGCATAGGGACCGTCAGAGAGAGAGAGAGAGAGAGAGAGAGAGAGAGAGAGAGAGAGAGAGAGAGAGAGAGAGAGAGAGAGAGAGAGAGAGAGACCGTGCGGTTTGCGATTAACACAGAGCATCAAGGCTGTGCGCACAGGACACAGGGACCTTACGGTTCTGTTTCGGAACCGGTCATTGTAAGCGACCGCAACTAACGCACTTGCGGGACCTTACGGTCACTTTAGATCCATTGCCATTGCTACCTCATGACATTACAATTGCCAATAATCGAAGTTACAACACAAAAGAATGACAAAAAGCTTAAAAATAAGACAAAACGTGCAAAAACAACAAAGACTTCAGCCTAGTAAATTACTCAAGCAATAACAATGATTTGAAGACTAACTTGAGCAGATTGTTTCAATGATTTGATCATTGTTTTGTGGAGAAAACTATTAGCAATATTGTTGAGTCTAGGTAATCATGCAAGCTGACACTTATAAAACAACTTCTTTAAATAGTGTACACTAATCCAACTCCTAGATATAAGCAAATTATTTGAGACATTATTCATCAATGTTCTAGTTAGAAGCATGAAAATTAAGACTATAAACCATTTACACACACACACACACACACACAGAAAGAGACTCTTCTCCCCCGCGTTGAACGAGAGATATATCTCTCTCCCCCAAGCTATGCGCTAAAGAGATTTTGGAAATTTCCAAATCGACCAGCCTACCTTCTCACCCAGCATTACATAGGGAAAGGCCCGATGCCCTTGGGCCTTCCGTTTTGGTTGGGCCCTGCCCTCGAGCTCTCGCCCTCCCAACACAAAAGGCCCTCGGTCAGGGACTCTTTCCCCCCACCACAATCCTCAACTCAACCCAAATTTCACTAACTATTACACCAATAACAAGCCTTGACTATCTTAATAAAGTTTTACAATCATAGCGCTTGGAATTTAGGTCACCTTCTAGATTAAAAGGCTTCTTTTAGTTTAACATTCACCTTTGAATGATAACCTTCAAAGGCTACTTTTAGAAGGTTATCATTCAAAATCTAAAAGAGAGCGAAGAATTTACCATTTCTAACGACAATCTTACGTATTTAAAAAAAAAGCCCTTTAAAATTTTAGACCTCCGAGTAAGTTTCGCTTGTTAGAATTTACCTTTGAAGCTACTTTTTTAGTTTGCCTTTTAATTAACACGTTGCCAAAGAATCTGTGTTCCTTTGAAGGTCAAGTAGGCCTCTAGATGCAGTGTAGCTTGCAAATCCCAAGCCTCCAAGATCAGAAGAGAGAAGATCCTAACAAACTTGTGATGATGATTTATTAGTTTGTTATGCAGGTAGGTCTCAAGGACTCTATAGCCATGAGATTCAGGTATACATATATATGTACCCTATCTCATCATCCTCATCATGTGACTCAGCCACCAACAGCCCCAGGCCATGCCCCAGGGGCCTGGCCTATTTGGGACCAAAGAATTGTGATTGGCAGGCCAGGCCAGGCCCCAGGGGGCCCAGTCTATTTTGGACGTGTCCTAGGTCCTGTCTCTGAATATCCGTTGGTTCATGTAGGTGGTATGAGCTATTAACCGTTGGTCGGATCCTAAATGAGCCGACTCTCCTCTCGTCTATTCTTCCTCTGCTATCCATCCGTAACTATGGCGATGGCTATGTCTATTGTCGATTGAGGAGGCATGAGGCTGAATCTATGCTCTGACAAGGGGCCAATGAGCTTCAAGATTTGCAAAGAAAATAGATGAGCTTCAGAGCTTCAAGATTTGCAAAGAAAAAGAAATTCGTTAACGAGTTTCGGAGCTTCAAGATTTGCAGATCAAAAGAAATTTGTTTAACGAGCTTCAGAGCTTCAAGATTGGCAAGGGAAAAGAAAAGAAGTACGAGAAGATTTGCATCGGAAAAGAAACTTGTTTAACGAGCTTCATATTTTCGAACTCCTCGGAAAGATGGAAAAAATTTGGTGCTGAAGCGTCTGTAGTGGCTGTGATCGAAACCGGAAGGAAGGTGGTGAGGAAATGAGGGGAGCCTGCATGCAAACCTGCACAGCTTTGAGAAATCATTTTCCTTATTGTTTGTCATAAGTGTAGTTTCTTTATTCTGTCAAGAAAAGATAACTAAGCTCTAATCGGGGTGCTGTACCCAAGTTTATTTCGTTGGAAGCGTGAAAAGGTCTGACGAAATGGGGGATAATTCGGAGGTGAATCGAGTTGGCAGAGACGAGTCTGATGCCAGGTCTTCGTCACCTGAAGATAGCCTTATACAACATAATTTGGCGGTGTTCGAGGGAGCGTTTGCCAGGGAGCCTGCGAATCGTGGAGTTCTTGTGTTCAACTTGCCTGGAAGCAGAAGTGCTTTTATAGATGATTTGGGAGAGATTCTGGAAAAGAGATATAAGCTGAATATTCAATCGGTGGAGGATCCTGGGGCTCCTGAGCTTCCTCTTGCTGTCAGGGCTTTCAACCCTCAAATCGAACCCCGAGCATCACAGATACGAGACGTCTGGGCGCAGAACGAAACATTTCAGCACACTGAACTTATGTCTCAAGATGTTATGGCTGAAGTTATGCACATTCCTAGCGCATCGAGCTCGTCAGACTCTTCTGATATTTCAGAACGCTCTCAAGATGTTACGTCAGGAATGCATATGTCAGCCGTGGAAGAACACTCTCCCAACAGCTAGAGAACTTACTTGCCCTGACGATATCCTTGACATATGCTCACTCGTTTTGGTACTGTTGTAATCTTGGCTTGATAGTGCCTTTAACAACCTTTTCGTGTTCATGAATCCAAATTTTCTTAAACCACAACACACATAAGAAAGTAAGGTCAAGCGGAAGGAGTTAAACGCTTTGGATCAAATTTGTTTTTTTGACGGGGTGACTGAATCTCATATCTTTCCCCCATGTAAACCCATGGAGGCCGGAGTACGGTCACTGAAAACGTCGGCATGCTTGTTGCCTTTTTACCACTTTGACTGTCTCTACTGAGAATACAGGTTGCAAGTTTGTGTATGGAAGTAGTTAACATTGTCGAAAACATTAGATTCGTGTATCCATTAATGCATGCCAGCTCAAGCTGACTGTTAAGTTTTCTCTCGTTCTTGTGATTCTCGGTCGGCCAAGATCACCTCAAAACTTTTTGATTCACCACATCGTACCTATTTCATCTTACGCTTCCTAACGTCTATAGACACCAATAGGATTGTAAGTCTGTAAAATGTGTTGGCATGCCACCTCTTTTGAATCTGAAGTAAATTCTAATTCGCTCCTTCCCGCGAAGTCTTAACCTGACAGAGCTTGGAATTTTATGGCCCGATTGTGTGGCAGCACTATTGCATGTAACGTTATCTCTGGATTTTTGTTCTTGATGAAGGGAACCTTTGAACTTTGAAGTTTGCCATGTTATAGCCTTTCTGACATTGTAGACTTGCGATTAAGTGAAGTTTTTGTGTAAGTGTTTGCTACGTAGTATTCAATCTGTTGTACCGATGTTGATAAATTATCTCACTCTAATTTCGTATTATTTTGTTAGGTAATTTGGTTTTAAAAGCTTTGTACTTTTAAAACCTGTTATGCAAGATTGTCTTCACATATTGGATTTTTGTTTCTCACGTTATAAGACATGTTTAGTTATTTTGAGACTTGATTGAGTGATATTAGAGCATGAACTTCGTCCGTCAATTTAATGTATCTTAGTTTATCATGCTTTGTTAGAATTAAATTTCTTCTTATTTGTGAATCTTAGATTATGTTGCCTTGATAGTGTTCTTGATGCTATTATTCATTTATTGGATTCATTATAAGTTATAACCATAGTTGCTTTAGGCTATTCTTCTTTTCTGTAAGTCTCTTTGCCTACAGTTTTTTTATGGTCGTTTATCTTCTTTTTTTGATCTTTATTCTAAGACTTGTGCAATCTTTTGAGGGATTGACTTGATTGAGTGGTAAGAGAGTATGAGCGTTGTTAATGGACAATAGAATTTTTGATTTGTGAATCTTATTTCATGATATGTAACTTATTATTCATTCATTAGATGATTATAGGATTAAACAAAATCTTCTTCTTCTCTAAATTTGATCTTCATTTTTATACATTACAATTATTAACAACCTAAGTTAAACAAATAATAATATATTACACATTATCTATTGAAATAATAGTGTACCCGGGCTGCTCACATTGTTCGGGCCCGGGACCTTTTTTTTCTTTAAAATTTTCCTTAATGTTTTTTTTCGGACAGTGGTCGCGCTGCCCCACGAGCAACCCTCACCTTGCCCAGAGAAAAAAAAATCCCATTTTTCAAATTTTTAACCCTCCCCTTTGCCCACCCACCCAGAACCCTGCCCTGCCCGCCCAAAACGCCTGCCCGCCTGCAAACTTGTGGGCTCACATCGCTAGTTATAATATATAATAACATATTAAATATTAATATGATATACAAACTTATAATATTTAATAATATAATAACTAACTATTTTTTTCCGAAGGAACAACTAACTGAAATTTCAAATTTAAATTAACTAATAATTGTATTTTTGTGAATCCAATTATTGAAGCTACATGAAGAAAACACATTGTTGGAAATACATTACAATGCTATTATTTATCAATCAAATAGTACATTCCATATAAATTTTGAAAAATTATTCATCATTGTCTATGTCACCCACTAATGCCAAGTTTGCTTGTGCACTTTCGATTACTTTGGAAGGAATTTTCATAGTTTTTAACAAATTTGGATGTCGACGTGGCCTCCAACTCCATACTATCACTAAAATTGGCTCCCAACGTTGTGGATCATAAGAATTGCTTCTTCATTGCTTTGTCCAACAATCCTTGTACCTTTCTACAATAGAAATATTACCTCTAGCTATTGGAGCCCAATATTGGACTAATACTTTCATATAGTTTGGTGAATCTTTGTCTTGATCAACATCAGAAAGTGTATCACCTAACCAAATTGGATAGACGTTCTCATTCGGTCGCACTAGCACAAATTGGTCTTTTTGTACATCCATGTGAGGCTTGAAAGAAACTTTTGGCTTTCCTTTGGCTGGTCCGCAGCAAAAACTTCATGAGATTTAAAACAGAGTTTAGTTCTTAAAGGTATTGCCCAACTACTAACTTGAACTTCTAACATATTTGGGTAGAGAAAATGTTCCAATTTAAACAAGTTTGGCAATCTTCACATGAAGATTGGGATATGAGTGTCCAATATTGTCTTAAGTGCTGATCTAAGATATGACTTCTAGAAGAGAAACTTGCCAAATTGCTTCAAGAGGAATATGCGTGATTGGATGTAGCTTGAGATTAGCATAGGAGAAGCCAAATATATTTTTGGTTTCCAGAGAATGAATACCAGTTAACTCAGTTTTGAGTAGCTTACTTTTGGTTGGAAATTTTTGCTTGATAGAAATAGCTTATAGTTGATCAAACCATTCCAAACATGTTCCTTGTTATTGCATGCCATGTATCAGATAGAAAAATGTTTCAATAAATAAATTGCTTCTGTTTTCAAACAGCCAAATTATCCATAGACATGTGATAGTGGGATATTTTATCTGCCATTCAAGAAACATCCAAAACTGCAAGCAACCTTTGAATAAGGTTCTCTTTTAACAAAGATTCAAGACTGAAGAAAGACAAAATAAACTTGAAATACCTTTTGAAGTTCAAAGGCGACTCTTATGGATGACAAATCTTTCAATATTATCTCGCTTATGATATCTTTTCTCCTCAAAGAGAAGGAATTTCATGACTCCAGGAAATCTATCCACCATTGCAACTGATTTTCTTTCATGTGGAAATATGCACGGAGTTCCTTACTTCCAGATATCAAAATTTTGTTGATAGTTATCTAGACCCAAAAGGATAGGCATGAACTTCCATGTGAACAGAGAACTGTAGTTCCCAGACCGTTAAAATTCAGGTGCTTCGAATTGAATTTTTTTTTAATAATTTGATTGAGCTACTGCCAGACGTTTGAATAAAAGAGGGGGAAAACATCATGTTTTTGAAAAGAAAATCACTTGATAGAATCTCAATCCAAATCTTGAAATGATTTGGAATCTTTTAACAAACTTTCAGATCAGGATTCTTTTGACCTATGCAATTTGCAAATAACTTTGAATCTAATGAATGGTGATGAGTCTCATGAATTTGGGACTAGGAATCCTTGAATTCCAAGAAATTGACTCTTCTGACTCTAGAACAAATCATATTCTACTCATGTCTGAACCATACATGTAGGGTAATTGGGTTATTGGGTATCAACATTTTCAGCTTGTGATGTAGGTGATGATGAAGGAAAATTACTAACCTAGATACAGTGAGAATAAGGGAAACTGAAAATAGATTCATATTTCCTAAAACTCAGCACAATAAATTGTCAGAATTAAAAGGCCCATAAACCTTGAAAATTGAAAACTTCAAAGCTGAAGTCATGAAGGACCCTGAGGTTGACAGGCCGCTATAGAAATTTTGACTAGACAACATGCATGAACTTGTTTTTCCATAACCAAAGCTATCTAACACCAAGACTATCTAACAAATTATCCCACAGCACTAAAAATGAGAGAACTAGTAAGTCGTCAGTGGCCATGCATCATTCTAAAACCACTATTAAACCAAGCACTTCCAAATCAATGGATTATTGCACACTCTATCTTGTCCTAACTCAGTTGTTCTATAGCATCAACACCTTTTTTTCCCTTCTACTTCTCTGATGCAAGTCGTTTACTCTAGACTCGATGAACTCCATCGTTGTCTATGCTCGAAGAGGTCCATTGCTGCCCGTTCTTGAAGACTTGATTATTGTTGATGCCTAAAGAACTAAATCGTTGCTTTACCCATCCTCGAAAAAATCAGGAAGTTTGAGCATACTTTTGGCTGCCAATGCTTGAAGATATCAGCACTGCCACTCTTGAAACTTTACCGTGTTCCTTGCTGCCATGCTTGAAAGAATTAGTAATGCCACACTTGAAGCTCCTTCGTATTTCTCGTTGCCCATGAAGTAATCTATGTTTTAGACACTACGAGCAGCATGAGTACCCATGCTCTCTCTCTCTCTCTCTCTCTCTCTCTCTCTCTCTCTCTCTCTCTCTCACTTATGTGGCTGCCCTCCATATCACGAGGAAGTACACAAAAACGTCAAATCCACTTTGAAGTATACAAAGTGCTTTTCTTTCAAACTCTATCAGTGAGTTACTCGTAGAGGCAATCTTCAACAAGACTGAATAAGATCAGGATGTTGAAAGGTCCAACAAACTCAATCTGAATATCAATTATTCGACAAGACATAAGTTCCATCTTGTCAATGGTCAACTATCTCAGCACTCCCAAGTTTTGGAATAAAATTTCCCATACCGAGGGCCTCTATAAGCCTCAACTTATGCATTCTATTTTTTCCTTAACGTCATATAATGAATTTTAGTTCTGCTTCTTGCATGTGTTTCACTGTTTTCCTGATGCATTAGTCAGGTTACCACTGAGAGTGAGCTATGAGCATTAGCTTGTCTCGCAATCTTCCAGTCCAATGTCCTATCCATCTACATTTAAAAGTTAACTTCTCAACTGTTGAAGTCTTCATATATCTCCAATTAATTACACACTTTGAGAGCCCACACAGCTGCACCTGAGTGCTCAAGAATTGGAGCTATTTTGAAGGTGAGAAGATCATAGTCACAGTCGGAATCTTTCTCATTGTGTAGAGGAATCAAGAGGTACCAAAACTATTTCGATGTCAGTGGCGGAACCATCCTCCCAGAGATTAAGACTAGGAATCTCAAACAATCAAGATGTAAACTACATCGATTGGCTATCAAACATTTATGGAGAATGTCCTCAAGACCAAATTGCCAACTTACAACAAAGGACGAGAGAGAGTAGGAACTCTCCTATGAGGGAGAAGATGTCCAAGGTGGAAATAATTAAGGGTGGCTATCCTGAATGGATGAAAAATCTTTTAGAGATTAAAAAGAAGTCATAAATCTCAAGAGAATCTGTATCCACCATGTACGACATTCCCTACTTTCAAAATAAGAAGAATACCATGAAATTATCTTTAGCCCTAAGGGCTATACATAGATCCCACTTGCACGAATAAAAATGAAACTAATCGATTACAGTAAGTTGCACAGGCTTTCACCTGCACCTCTTACAAATTTGAGAAATTAAATCTTAGAACCTCAAAGAACAAATCAGAGTCCACTGGAGTCTAAAGCATAGTCTGTTACTGGGCATTTTGACTTTGACTTGAGAGAGTTGCTGATCACAAAGCCTACAGTTTCCGAGACAGTTTCAGTGGCTACAATCAGGTTATGTCGGTGTTTTGATAAAGTCACCAGCTGAGACATAGGGCAAAGATGGCAAGCTGTGACTACATATATTTTTGATTGCCAAACCGAAACACTATCTATCTAACAAACTCCTTAACTAGCACTAAACATGAGCCAAACTAATAAGTCATTGGCAGCTATACTAACAAAGAAATGTTCAAGCTGTAGTAGATTCACTATTGCGCACTCCATCTTGTGCTCTAGGTCCGTTGGTTTTTAGAATGGCCAACCCATGGTTCCAACCCAGGGTTTGAAGATGTATTGTTGGATATGGAGTTACCAATTAAATCTATGGCATGCGTCAATATTCGCATGTAATGTTTATAGCTTGACATATACGGGAGTGCCTTCAAGAAAGTTATTTATAAGGGTAGGTCTTAGTGCCATAGCTATTTGTGAGGGTAGGAGGTCTCTAGCGCCATATATCATTCTATCCAAAAGGTGAATGGTGTGCATATGCGGCATACACGCCATAGATGCAGTGGAACGCATCCTACTATATCTACGTTCTGGAATGCTTTTTTTTTTTAAAGCTATAAAAATTCGAAAAAACACATAAAAACAGATTAAAAGCACTCAAGATTATTCTATTTAAAACCTAGAAAATACGCAAGCACTAGAACTAATCAAAACCATAAAAAACAAAAAACGAGAATTAAAAAAATACAGATGGGTTCCAGGAATCCCTAATAAGAACACCCGGAACATGTTCCGGATTGCGTTCTAGAATGCATTATGCAAATATGATATGTGCTATTCATTCCAGGATGATACTCTATTCACAGAACCCACAGTTCTCAGAACCGTGGGTCCCAAGTACCGTACTGTGAACCGTACCACGGTTCATGTAATTAATTGATTAATTTTTTTAATGCTCTTTATCCCCTATAACCCCATTAATTAATTAATTAACTACTACGGTTCTTGGAACCAGACTTTGTCAACCTTACGGTTCCAAGAACCGTGGTGAACCGTCCACGGTTCACGGATTGACTCTATTGTACGCTTGAGCTAGTCATGGACGAGGGATGATGTTGGCGGTACGAGACACTATTAGCACCTAAGTTTTGGTCATAGCTTGAGGATGTGCTTCTCAATAATGTCTTGTGATCCATGGTTGGCTCGTAAGTCACCAATCCCTTCTCCAATTGTGTGCAGAACCTAACATGGAAATAGTCATCTTGGTAAATGTCATTTTTTAAAACTAGAAAAATCAACCAAACGTAAACATTGATCTAAAGAATGCAAAGCAGATTTTATACAAATTAAAATGCATTAGTCTAGGAAACATGGCCTGAACAATTTACTTTAGCACAAAAAAAACTACAAACACATCTCCTTATGTACTTGATCTTTGAACTTTCGAGAACAAGAGGGGGAGGATTGAACCATGGTACCACTAATTAGCTAGATGAATGCTACGCACATTTGCAGGTCAAGAAGAATACTGCAACTGTAAGACACACCTATGTTTTATTTCAAAGGATAAAGGGAACTGAACAAGCATTGAATATACTGAAGGATTATCTGAGGCAGAAAAATCCTAAATTTGTACACTTACAACAATCTAAAAGAAAGGTTTCACTTCAAGGCCATCTCAAAACTCACTACTTCCACATACTCAAATATTGGTCATTCAACTCTATCAAGTTAAACAACAGCTTTTTCAGGCCCATTTCTCAACAAAAGTTCTTCTGTTGTCTAATAAAAGAATATATTCTCAATGAAAGATTTGTGGAAAAGCATGTCATAACTAAACAAACAATGAAGAAACTATGCAGAATACTATACATGTAGATGACCCTTTGTTTGGTCATACAACAAACAATTTCCTTTGATTTTACCTTCTAGGTTCGTATACAAGCTGATTGCAGATAGTCGTAACACTAGTAAAGTCACAACCTTTGCAATGCAAGCTTACCAATTGGCAGCACCTTTCATCCATGTACACATCAGGAGTTACCATGCAGCTGCAGGCTGCCTTGACAGTCACATTATCTTTGAAAGATCCACGAGAGGAAAAATTATGATGGATGTAATTTGCTTGAGCATATAAACCGGTGAAATCAGTTCCAGAAACGAAACTTTTTACAAAATCAGGTTCAAATCTGGCATCATGCTCATTATTGCAAATGAGAAACAATTCTTAATTCATGACTGTGTTGGCAACTCATTGCGCATAAAAGCAAGACCTTGCCAACACAATTTCTTGCCTAATAACTCCAGCTGTTTCTTCTCCTGATGCCGTTTCAGTTTTTGCAATTTTTTAACTCCCAAAGGAGCAATCGAGGGCTTTTTTCTTTGTTCGGGGAGTAACCTTCCAGTATTGCTATCCTTTTCAAAGAGCTTGTCCGCATTTTGAAGTTGAACCTGGCCACAGCTTTTAGTTCCAATCATAACATCATTTTCATGAAGTATGCTACCTGGAGATTGAATTTGGCCAAGGGCATGATTTCCAGGAAAACTGGGAAGAAACATTCGATATTGCCAAAGCAATGGTGTAGCACTGCCGAAAGGTGACCCCAAGCTGGGTAAAGGGCTAATCTGAGGAACATTTATTGGCCTATTGTTATCAAAAGCAGCAATTGATGTGAAGCCACCGGAGGGCTCTCCTGATACATTAAAATGACGTGTGTCAGCCACACAGGATGCATATGTAGAAGCTCCTTGAGAAGTATCTCCCTGACAAGAGCTGGCTCCATAGGATAGAGAAAATTTAGGAACTTGATAGCTTTCTAATATGTTATTTACATTCCCTTCTCCAAGGACATTGCCAACACCTGTTTGGCAATAACATATCGTGACAGCCAAAAAAGAAGCACAGCCAAATGACAAATCATTTGTAAATAACTCAAGAAATTCAGTGCTCCATAAAGAGGTTAAAGTTAGCAACAAGTAGCATTATAAACAAAGAGAAGCCGTTGCAAAGTAAACCCTTAAATGTACCTATATGCAACTGTTTCTTCTTAGATACAGATTGTATGTGTTTATCATAGCTGTGCAGTTTTGAACTGCAATCTTTTGCCTCCTGTCCCTTTGATCCAGTAACGGGCATCAATACTTCCTTGGGTTTTTTGGAAACAGGCCTAATCTCAATAGAAGGCGTTGTGTCAGGAATTGCTTCAAGATCAATAATTTCAATAGGCTGAGGATGAAACGAGAACTGTGGGACGAAGTCTGCCTTAATAGGATGCCGTGCAATGTGGCTACTGTGATATTGTGCATTATTGAAAACATTATTCTGCTGATTTGTAGATACCCAGGATCCTGAAGAATAAAGCTTCTCATAACCACCCCCGTTATAGGGGACTGAACCAATATTCACATAATTATTGGCAACTTGAAGAGGTCCCCAGGCAAAAGGAGAAATTGACCAGTTTTGTAAGGTAGCGGATGGACATTCCACTTGAGCAACTGAGGCTTCGAAAGAGGGACAATTGCTATTTAGTTCTGCGGGCTTTGCTTTGCGTTTCCACCTACTAAGATTTCCAGTTTGAAGATATTCCATTACCTCTTTCTTCGAACGAAACCTCCGGCCATTACTTGGATCCACGTAGTACTGCAAAGTGTGCACAATATAGTTTATTTCATTCGAGAAAAACAAACCCTTCCTTACTACTTGAATTGGGAAAGACTAAAATAGTACAGCCGAGCACAGTAGAAGAACAGACCTACCTTATCCTTGGTTCCTGCAGTGTTCCCCAATTCTCGAATTCTGATCTCTGTGGTCCAGCCATCGGGAAGCCAATCTGGAGACTGGATGATCCTGGCAGGCCTTTGGTACGGACCTGGACCTCTTGTTGGAGCTACAACATCAGAAATAGCTCCAGATCCACAACCTTTTTCCCTTTCATACAATTCTATGCTTCTAATTTCAGTGTCACTCCCACCAATAATGTTATAATGTTTACGTTTCCCTACTGATTCTGTACTCTCTCCCCGTAATGAAATAAATGGCAACGACACTTCTTGTCTCTGATCTGGAGTGCGGAAAGATGACGGTTCGTCTTCCGGACTACTATCATCATCATCAATTTCAATTACTGTATGGACAGGACCTACGTCTTCTGCCTCTTTTGCAAAAGGGACATCACCTACGTCTTCTGCTTCTCGAGATGACAGTTTTCCAGTATGACTATGATGATGATTATTATTATTATATTCAATCATCCAGCCACTTTTCAGCACCTCGTTCATTAGGACCAGGTAACAATTAGAGTTCAAATCGGATGCCAGCTGAGCCTGCAACACTTCCATCTGTTTACCGGGCCAGTTTGTCCAATATTATCATCAACTGGCAATACCGTTCATTCTTCATACCTCACACATACGTCACCAACCCTATCAGCTTCATCAATTCTTACCCACCTGCTCAAACTATCGATCCTCCTCTACTAATCCTCAAACCAGCATTTTCTGAGGCTCAAATCTGGTGCTCAGGATCCAGATCCACGCAGTAATGACAAACAAAAAACAGCATAAACGTCAATTGATAAAACCAAGCAAGGAAATATCTGCAGCAAACAATCCCCGCCAATTCTTTATCAAATCGAGCTGGGAAAAAAACTGATACATCAGTGGCAGATCTGCGATGAGGCTGCATACACCAGTGTTTGCAATCAAAGAAAAGGAAAAGGAAATCGACGAAAACCGAAACGGCGATGGCGATGGCGATGGCGAAGCGAAGCTGCTGCAGCAGAAAAAGCGAAGCAGCAGGATCGTTAGAATAGCGTGCAAGCATGTGGGCAGCCAAAGGGAGGAAGGAGGGGGCTAAAGGCACGAGGCACCTTCATGTAACCCCACTCGGATTTCTGCCACGTGGCATAATGCCACTTGAATGCCTATCAACGGTTAAACGTGGCAGACTTTAAATGATGACGATCAGATCCGACGGTGCTAAGATCTTGGTCTTTCCGTGCCATTAGAATGCAAGGAATAGGGGCGCGCTTCTCCAAAATAATGATAATAAAAAATAAAGTTAAAAGTGTCAAATCACTCTTTCTTTTTGTGGGTGCTGGATAGGCCTCCTATACCTATTAAAAAAAAAAAAACATGCATTCACTTTCGCTCGGAGGAGCATATTCTGCACTGCACTACCACTCTCGGGACTTCCATTCAAAACGATGGAAGGGCAAGGAGAGATGGAAGACGTCGTGGAGCACCCACCTCATTGGAAACGATGGAAGGGCAAGGAGAGATGGGCTCCAAGCATATTCTGCACTGCACTACCACTCTCGAGACTTCCATTCAAAACGATGGAAGGGCAAGGAGAGATGGAAGAGGTCGTGGAGCACGCACCTCATTGGAAACGATGGAAGGGCAAGGAGAGATGGGAGAGGTCGTGGAGCACCCACCACCTGCCTTACATGGTGTGTGCACCATCAATGGCATGCCATTGATATGCTAAACATGTTGATCCATCTCACTTTTTATGGGTGTAGGGATATGGGTTCTATACCTATATCTCACAAAAACACACACAAACTCACTCTCTCTCTCTCTCTCTCTCTCTCTCTCTCTCTCTCTCTCTCTCTCTCACACACACACACACACACACACACACATTTTAAGTTAAGAATGTTAGAGGCATCAATTGCAATTGCTACCTAGAAACTTTTGAAGGATGGTTGCAAAAGAAAATATATGATTGGTTCCATCACAAAATATCCAAGGGTGTGGAGTTTAGAATCATAGTGTGCCATCAAGACATTGAGGATTAGTTCAAGGACATTGAATTCAACTTTTTCCAAACACCCAAAAGGGGCATCACCCAAAGCATATGCAAATCTTTAAATGTACATGCTCTTGTGACAATGCAAGGGTTAGGGCACAAGTGAGGCCAAGGGTTAGAGTTGCTTATAGACATATTATCTAATTTTGAGGGTTAGGTAATGGGAAGGATTGAGGTCATTTAAGACACAACATGTGTCACCCACACACCAATTGTTGCTTAGCATGTTTTCAAGTAGGCCATCAATAAAATTTGTCAATTCTATGTTTGCATCAATGTGAGCTAGTATATAGGTGGCCAATTGGTATCCAACAATGGAAAATAGAACATACTCGGTTGGGTATATGATTTAATAATACTAGGGTTTAGAACTAGATCCCCCAATACTATTTATCTTAATATTCATATTGATACCTGGGCTGGGCTCGAGGATTTTTAAGAATTTTTTCTCAATATCAGTATAGTATAGCATTTTTAATAAAAATTTCTTGATATCATAACTTCAAATATGTAAATATGTTTGTTAGAATGCCCCAAATACATTGATAGGTAGCAACAAAGACTGTGAAAAAAGATTAGGCCCTTTAAAAAATACATATTCCCTTATTAAATAACTATTTTTAGCAATTCGCACAAATTAGTACTCGGGTTGATAACCAGCCGGTATCACCCTTGTGACACCATCCCAATTTATACCAGTGTACAACTCATACCTCCTCATATTGATACCCAACCAGTATTAAATTTGTGAAAATAATTGCAATACCGGGACCCACCTGGTATCAAAAAAATTTATACCCACCCAACGTTAATTTGCACATGCCAACTTACAACCAAGCATTCACACGTGGGAACACTTTGAGAACATTTCCCGGACTCTTAATCACTTGTGCACATTACAACTCTAAAGAATTACTACGACTCACATTATATGCACTATTGATTTCCTTTGTAGATTTTTGATTAATGGTAATCAAATTTATTGTGCTTGATGGCAAAATAACTTTGATGGTTTCTAGGAACATCTAATTGACTCATGTTTACATTGGCTAAGGCATGTATTAACTCTCAAATATCAAATCACCCTTCTAAGATACGAGGGGCAAGGATATCAAGAAACCCACATAATACAATGTCCATTTAACCATATGTTGATGTGATATTGAGGTATGCTCTTATCTGATGTGGATTTAGATTTCAATATGTTGCTAGAAATCATAGCTTTATAAACTCCAATCAAAATTAAGATTAAGCTACATCTACAAGTTGTAGGAGTAGAATGAGATGGTGAGAAAGATTAACAAGAGCACTAAGGTTTAGCGTGAAGGCCTTACCATAACATGTGGAAATTTTGGATTTTGACAAAGTTGAAAGGAAAAGATGGCACTGAGTAAGATTGGATAAACAATAACTAGTTACTTTGCAAATACAATTGTCATAGAAATGTGGTATAGTGGTTGACATTCTTTTCTCACATCAAAATATGAAGTTTGATTCGAATTGTGCCAATGAGTAGAGACATACAAGATTCACAAAAGACATTTCATGGATGCAAATTGGTGACTTTTATTTGACGTTGATAATAGCATGTGGTAATTTTTAATAGGCTTTGATTGATTGTGTCATTGAATCTAATTAATTGAGGCTGGGATCAAGCCCTCTTAAAGTGTTTAACAGGTCTTGAAAAACCATCAAGAAGAAGGTACATGTCTTTAGTCATTTTCTGTCCAAAAATAGTCAAAATTGATTTGATTTGATTGTAGCTTGATAGAATCTCATCTTTCATTTCATCTCTGTGAGGAAGTGCTAGAACCATGGCTAGAAGTCCATTGAGAGGGCTAGAAGCCAAATGAGAGATTTACTCGTGAGATAAGAGTTCACAATGAGAGATTTACTCATGAAATAAGATGCATGAAAATTTGTGATGACTCACATTGGATGTCCTACAGTAAAAGTGAGGTTGACATGACGAACAAGATTTGGAAGAGTTTATTAGCAATCAAATGGACTTCATCATGCTACCAAGGGGTTGGACATGATTAATGTGAGCCTCCACGATCACATAATTTCACATATCTTCGATGACTACTCTAGTTAAAGCTCAAGGCATTTACCAGGCAATGTATAAATTGATGAATGCTACCCAGATCCTCTCCATGTTAGAAATAAAAATTATTTTTAGGCCATTGCATAAATTAGATCAATTAGGATGAACATTTTGCTGCATGCCTATAACTCAATCTAAAAGGAATCCTAGTATGTTTTCCAAGGATACAGCTATGGTAGGCAGGGAGATCGACTTTGCCAGAAGGATAGTCGAGATCAAGTGCTAGGGATTGTTTGGACATGTTCAATACAGATGCATAATTCAAGTGTCCTAAGAGATAATGCCATAGTTATGCTTTATTGACAAGAACAGAGGTTTTCAAGGCTTGACTAGAATCAAAATAACAATGTGCCAATCTATATAAGTATCCATGTCTCCTACCGAGTGCAAGGATCTTATTACTCCTATCGATAATTCTGCATTGATCAGACTCAAACTCCACCTCATGACCTAAATATGTAATTCTACTTACTGATAACAGATTTGTAGAGAGTTTAGGAACATACAAGACTTTTGACAGTAGTTTGAATTGATCATGCTAGAATCTTAATCTTACAGTACCTTCACTTTAGATAGTGTGAGTGCTATCATCACCAAGATGAACATACTTCTTTGTGTTGTAAGGCGTATCGGAATGGAAAATCTCACGATGATTGGTCATATGTTGAGAAGCTCTAGAATCCAGAAACCACGAATCATCCGAATTCGCGTATTTGTCTTTAACCATAAAAGCGCCTTCGTCCCTTCGACTTCAGGAGATGTTGTAACTATATTTGCTTGTTGATCAGGTTGCTTGGCTGTATTCTTTGCTTTGAAAATTCGACAATCTGGTTATTGCGCTTGCAATACCTGCAAAGCATTTTCTTCTTCGACGAATGTGGATTCGATGATTGTTCTTGACTTTCAATCTATTTCTAATTCGATGTAGATTGCTTGGAGCTTTTATGCTTCTGTCGTTTCAAGCCCTTGTTGACATATAGAGCATGAGACGAAGAGATAGACGGAGTGTCTTGACTTCTTCGATTATCTTCTTGCAGCAACATAGTGATGACTCTAGTAAGAGTTAAATCTGAGTGTGTCGTGATGATCATCACCCAGTTCTCATATGTAGAGGGCAGGTTTGAAAGCAATGTCATAATTGCACCTTGATCGTCTATGACTGATCCGACAGTGGCCATCTGTTGCAAGAGATTCTTAAACTGGTTAATATGATTCTAAAGGGAATCATTATTCGACATCTTGACTCTGAAAATTTTCCTTGGACGATGTAACTTGGTAGTTACGTCTCTCACATCATATAGTGAGCTCAGGATGTCCCATACTTCTTTCAAAGTTTTGGCTTCAACTACATGGCCAATCTGAGTATCTAATATATTGAGGATAATAAGCGCAAAAGCTTTACCATCCTTCAATTTCCACTTTGAGTCATCTTTGTCATCTTCAGGCTTCACTTCAATACTTGTAACAACATCCCACAACTCGTTGGCGATTAGCAAGGTCTTTATCTTAAATTTTCATAATTGATAATTGGATCCATTTAGCTTGTCTCCGATAAGACCGGCTTTACTTTGAGAATCCATCTAGAACTTTAGTCTGTTGACAACGTTAAGAGAAATATCGTGCTGTGGAAATCAATTCTTTGATACCGAAACAAATTGATTCAAACTAAAGAATAATTTGATATCACGAAAGATATCAAGTATTAGAGCTTGCGCTCTGATATAGTATTAGGCCTTGAAAAATCAACGCTCTGATACCATGTTGAGAAGAGGTGTGTACAGATAGGTCAAATAGAATCGAATAAAAAGAATGACCAGAGTTAAAACTTATCGTGGCAGCAGAATAAACTATCTTTCTCGTTCTCTATGCATGACTACGCCTATCAATTTTGAACAAAACAATAGTGATAGAAATCACATTCGATCTTATAGTAACTAACTTTGAGATCATTAGTACTACAGTGATTACGTAGCCAAACATTAAGCATTGAATTCTCAGACAAATAATAAGAGATTATTAGTTACAAGAAAATTACAGAGAAGCATTCATACCGACATGATACTGAACGCAGTAAAAGATAGATTGATTCAGTAAAAGAAACAAATCAGAATGGAAATGAGCACATAGGAATTGCGGATCAAACTGTGTGCTCTGAGCTATCTCTGAGTAACTGTAGCTCTGTTTGAATTAAGCACTTTCACTGATAAGCAGTAAGCGCAACAACAATCTCTAAATCAACTCTAAAGAACTGAGCTAGAATGCTCAAGAGTGTTCAAGCTCACAGGCTTGAGAGAGAGAGAGCTAACTATTCAATACTTGTTGATCTCTTGATCACATTATTAAAATATAGAAATATGAGCAGCTATTTATACTAAACAAAATGCGGCAACGTCCAATAGTAGGACAACTAATTAGGTCACAATCATAATGGATAATGAGTTGGCATTCATCTAGTTGAATAATCTTGAAAATTTACTCGCTAAACAGTTAGGACAAGTCTGTAGCTTTAATTCGAGTGGAACGTTAACTGTCAAAATCAACCGACATGGTTGAAGTAGCTAAAGTCTCCAAAGTGGTTGAAGTTACCAAAGTAGCCGAAGTCACCAAAGTGCCCAAATTCTTTGAAGTTTGTACAAAGAAAACTACAGGTCTGGATAATGAGTTGAATAAAGATTAAAATGACGATTAGTTGATTAGTATAAAATAATCTAACACGATTGTAGTCCTGGAAGTTAGCACTCTTCAAATTTGAAGTTGAATGGGACATCAACAATAGTAGATGTGAAAGATTTGGGATCAATTCAGATCCAAATGTATTAAAGATCTTTCGTTACAAAACAAGCTATTCCACCAATCTTGCCAATGTAGAAAATCAGCATCTACATACAAAATGAGATGCAAAATTTAATAAAACTTGATCAAACATGTATAAAAACATAAAGTACTATTGTTGTCCATACAAAACCAGCAAGCTACTGCATTTCACACGTGTGGATCCAAAAATAGCAAATATAGATCATTCTACACATAGAATTGCAAACAATCACAAGTACAGTGTACCAATGGATAGTAGAACCCAAGATGTTGGAGGGTTTGCGGATCTCAAGGCAACCCTAACCCTAGTTAATAAGTGAGAGGGATTTGGAACCCTACGTGTGTAAGTCCAACCCAATGATCACATAGAAATTTGATTAATTAGAAAGTTAATAAAAGGACTTTAGGCTTTTTTGCGAGACTTTTAATGTCGCAGGGCCTAAATGTCAAGTTAGTGAATAAAGTTGGGTTTCCCTCCAATTTGGATGGTTCCCACTCCTTTTTAAATTTGAATAATTAGGGAGGCAGAAATGGACCAATAGGATTCAGAGGCCGGGGTCCTCCTCTATATTATAAAAAGGGACCAACTCGAGTCTCCTACACATGTACATATCTTCATTTCAATAAAGCAGATTGGTTCTCTTGTGAAATGGATTTATGAATGTCCTTGCTCTCTATCACTTTTCTTCCATCTCTCATGCTTTTATTATGTTTTGCTAATTGTTCGATCTGATTGTTATTGGGATTGCATGTTTTTATACTTTTTATGAGAGAGAAAGAGTAAGCTATCTTCATTGTGGATGTAGTGCTAATGCTTAGGGTTAATGGATGTTAGAGTTAGATGTGAATCTTCCATTCATGCTGAAATCTGAACTATGATATCGCTCTCATGGGAACGAATCTACATGTGACAACTGACTTCATCGCCTCGATGCTAGATTGATTAGATCTTGGGTCGAAGATAGGCAAGAAAAGAAATCCACTATAATTTTGGCACCGTTGCCAGGGAGCTACGCCAATTTTTTAGTTTGCAACATGTTTGATGGATGGTAAGCTTGCATTAGGCATCTTGTCGTGGCATGAATATTGTTAAATCTGTATTTAGGATTAGTTTGGGAGTGATTTTGTCTGATTTGAGTGGATTTGCTTGTTTGAAATCTAATCTGATTGTGGAACTAGAAAAAGCTATTCAGATCACCAATCTTAAGATCCATTTGGATCTGAGATATCATAAAAAACAACAAAAATCGATCAAATCTGCCAAATTTTGGTCAAAAGGAGACAAAAATCGTCATCAGAGCTGATAACTTTTTGCTCTCTTTCTATAAATGTTTATCGAGTTGCAGGGACCTTCGGTTTGATCATAGAACCTTCATTTTGAAGGATGAACAATCCTCCCCACGAGATTTTTAGAAACATCAGAAAAACCATCAAAAAACAGCAAAAAATCATCAAAATTCAAAAAAATATAGAAAAAGAACTTTCGCCTAATTCACTGTGCATAGGTGTAATTCAGATCTATCTACTGCCAGGTCGATGAAGAATTATTTAAAAAATAGAAGGTTTCTTAGAGAATCAGTTGTCATATTCTCATATTTTTGCCAAAAAGTCTCTTTATCCACATTATGGAGGAAATCCGACAGCTAGACCTCGTCAATATGCTCTTGGATACCCAGAACGGTTAGCCTTACCTGTTCCACCAAAGCACCTCGCTCCTCCTGTCAATTTGATGGAACCAGAACCTTACGTAAGTGCTGAGCAATGGAACTATGGCAATGATCAAAAAGGTGGATTTTTAGAACACTATGTTATTTATGCTATCGCACAACAACAAGCATCTACTGGACTGGAGTGCCACTTGGATGCTTTGCATGTGGAGAAATTTTGCAGAGTTGCATAATCATCCAAATAAAGAAAAATTTGTATCATTCTGTCATGACTATGGTTATGGACATTGCTATAAGGAGTGTCCAGCAAAATCGAAGCCACCACCGGCTACAGCTCCTATAAATTTGATAACAATCAAGCAAAGACCAGTAGCTCAGAATAAACCAAGTGTACCCTTGATGATGGTCACTAGAGCATAGAAGCATAAAGAACCGGTAGCAGATCTAGTAGCTACTGATTCTATACCATTAACTGATATACCAACAGCATCTGGAGTCTATCCAAATCTTCATGCAGAAAAAAAAAAGATATCAAGATATGAGGCAGTGGATTAAACATCTGCAACAAGAAGAGAAGCTTGAAGCTGCTAGAGCAATAGCCCAAGTTCGTTCTTCACCATTGGAGTAACCGAAAAATTCACATACAAATATGAATGCTCAGTTGCATCATCATGAAGAACCCTTCAAGATGACTGAACTGGAAGCACCACAAACAGAACTGCTCATGAATATTTTGTCTAGTAAGATCAATATTTCGTTGTGAGGGTTCCTAAAGTTGGTGCCAAAAGAAAAAGAAGTATTAACGCAAAAGTTAACTCAAGCTGAACCAGAAGTCCATCAGGAGCCACTTTTTTGTGCTAGATTTGAAGAATCTAATGAAGTACTCCATGTCAGAGCAGCTTGGAAAAGTGAACAAAAAAATATCACCCTGCCGATACAACATAGACAATTTCCTAATGAAGCAACTATGATAGATGGCGGTTCGGGAGTTGATCTGTTTTCTACAAAGCTATGTGCAAAATGAGGCCTTACAAAGATAAAACCTACTACTTTTGTCATTAAGCTAGCTGATCAAACAACAGTTCATCCGCAAGGAATGGTTGAAGATATAGCTGTCAAAATTGTCAGAGTACAGTTTGTTGTTACTTTCGTAGTAATGGACTTACTAGAAGCACCAAATGTCTACCAAGTCCTATTGGGACGCCCATGGTTATGAGTTGCGCAAGTAATTCATAGCTGGGGTACCGAAAAAATCACTTTTGAAAATCGTGAACGTGCAATCAAGGTTGATCCTGCAACTTGGACTATCAGACCAGTGGTTCAAAAATAGGATGATGATGCATCAACAACAGATCATACTTGTAACCAACCAAAAATAAATTTGGGAGCTCATTACGATTCTCAAACCGATACTGTTAATTGGAATGAAGCTCTTGCAACGATTGACTGTATAGCAGGATATATATGTGTCAACAAGATAATCAGTCAGATTTGAATGAGATTTCAGTATTGGATCGGACCTTGGATACACTGATCACTTTTCCATTGAATGTGCTGAATGTAGCTTGGATATCAACGGAGCCTATACCAGATCCGATTGAAGATGAACTCATTCTTGTGAGTCATGCCTTGACTTATGATGACAACGCAGAACTTACTGATGAGCAGATTCTGAATCATATGGATCCGCCCAGATTTGGAGTGCGTAATATTCCTAATGAACCAACAATAAAAACTACCAAAAGCTGTTATATTGAAGGAAGACTGGATCATAGGGTCAATGACAAAGAAACAAGTCAAACAACATTATAATACGGTCCTAAAATGGAAAAATCTTCTTCAAAAGATTGATTCAAAGAATGTGCCACCCTTATTAGATAAAGACAAAGGAAAAGTCAAAGATGATTCTAAAAGTCAAAGTTCTAGCAAGGCATCATCATCTAGGAAGTCTTCACCTTCGAAGAAGAGTTTATCGTCTCAGAAGTCATCATCTCCATGATCAATTCCTACTAAGAAGGCTAAGCGAAGATCCAAGACAAGTCTTTTTGACAAAGAACAAGCAAATATAGTCTATGATATGCCCGAACATTTTAAACGCTATACATTGGATGATGTGGTTATCATCTTACTCAAAGCACATCGTGAACCCGAAGAACAGGTGCCAGAATCGAGGTGTGTAGCCGTGATCAATAAGGAAAGTATTGGTCCTTTGAAACCATGCCCGAGCAAATTGCTTCAAGCCATAAAGTGCCTTATGGAGTTTACATACATGATTGCATTTACCCTCGATGATATAACCTTCGGGTTGCACCATGTAAATGTCCTCTTCAATAACTCCATTGAGATATGATGTTTGAACATCCATTTGATGTATTTCCAAATCTGCTGCAGCGGCAAATGATAGCAAAAGTCAAATAGAGAAATGTTTGACTACTGGACTAAAGGTCTCAGTCATTAGAGAAAATTTGAGCACAAAAGGGGTATACTACCCACATAATAGCTAATCATCGAAGACTATGTGGGCAGGACTGCGGGCAAAAAAAAAAAATTATTTTAGTATTTTACATTGCCAAAAAATTGTCATCCTACGTGGCAATCCTTATAGGGCCCTTTCCAAGTCCAAATTTTCTCTAATGATAATCGACATTGTATACTTGAGAGAATCCTTTGGCGACAAGTCGTGCCTTTCTTCTGATGATGCTTCCATCTGCATTGTACTTGACATTGAAAATCCATTTGCAATCAGCTACATTTCTGTTGGCAGCTAATTTGACAATTGTCCATGTCTGGTTCTTGATAAGAGATGAATACTCTTTATCCATAGCTTCTTTCTAGAGATCTGAATCAGGATGGCTGAGTGTCTCTTGGACAGATGTCGGCTCGTGAACAAGATAGGTTGCAGACTCATCGATATACCGGTTAGGTGGTTTGCTTGCTCTTGAAGATCTTCTGAGTAATAGAGGAAGTTGATCAGTTTCATCAAACTATAGTCGCTAGACTGCAACATCATCTTCTTTCAATTCGCCATTGATTTGTTGTTCGTCGAGAGTAGATGAGCTTGGACCTTCAATGGGAATAGTCGACTGAGGAACTGGGAAGTTCAATATGTCAGGAGAATCTGATAGCTCGGCTACATGGACACTAGCTTTTCCTTTGAGGTCTACAAAGTGGTCTTTTTTGACAAAAATAGGTCAATATGATAACTGGCCCTTGACTTAACGTTCGCCCAACTCACTGATTGTTAGAAATAGTAAGTCGGACTGGCACTAACTCTAGCGAAGGTTGTTCACAATGAATTAGTAAGACCAATGTCTCATTAGAAGAGGAAAGAATTGTTGGGGGTATACCCGACGAGGTGTAAATAAATAAAATCGTCCAATAAAATGTGTTGCGAGGGCATGGCATCTTGCGCGTATAAGCCCATGGCCCAATGAGCACGCAAGCTAAGTTGTAAATAAAATAATAGGCTTGGGACCTTTGTAAGTAAAATAAAACTTGAGGCCCAAAGTCAATTTTAAACTTAGAGATTACTCTTTTAGAGTTGGGTCCAATTTGGGACTCACATGAATCTTGTGAATTTCAATGTACTTTTTGTGGACCCTTGGATCAAGTTGGGTCCAAGTTGAATGGATAGGATCAATGTAAATAATAGCCAATAGGATTTTGGGGCAAGGGCCTTCCCCATTTTATAAAAAGGCACCATTTGTACTCTATTTCCATGCTTAATGAGAAGGAGGAAACTCTACCAATTTGGAGAGCCAAGCATCCTCATTTGCTAAGCACTCATGCTAATGCTTTTTGTTGTGTGTTTCTTATTGTTTCCATTTCTATGTTCTTGTTTTAATAGTTATGGTTTCTCCATTAACATGCATCTTGAGCTTTTGAGCTAACCTCCCTCTCAACTCTATCTCTCTCTTTCTCTCTTCTCCTTCTTCTTTCTGAGTCTAATCTACCTTTCCCCTTCACCAACAACCATGATGAAGTTAGTTTAGGGGAGTAGAGTTAGTGTGAGTAGTGTTAGTGGAGGTAGAGTTAGATAAAACGTAGGGAACTAACTAAAAGTAGCATCTATGCATAGTTAGGTTCCTATCCAGTGAACTAACCCTTGTTGATAGGCGGGAGGGCTATTACAACGTCGGATCAAAGAACCTACAATGGCGTTGTTGCCGGGAATAGATTTCCACTAACTAGTGTAGCTGCATTTTAGCTATTTCTTGCTTTTTAGAGTAGTTTTAGGTAGATTTTTGGGAGTTTAGAGTTAGTTTTTTGTATTTTTTTGTGTTTGGACTGTTCAAGTGAGCGGAAGAGGTGTGAGAGAGTAGAGGAGGCCCTGAACAGCCTCTAAGGGCTTGAAACCCAAACCAACCAGCCAAAAACCCAAAAAACAAACCAATCTGTATTTTGGAGGGAAGAAGAGACTAAAATCTCATCAAATTTTAATATCTCCAAAACCAGTGAGAGTTATAACCCTTGCATGACTGGTAGCAGCTCTAGGGTATTGTCCTAGACCTACATAGAAGCCTGCGAGTGTTAGTTCCAAGCAGATTGCAAAAATCAGAGAAAAATCATAAAAAAATTCAAAAAACCCTTTAAAAAGTCCAAAAAAATGCAAATCTTCACCAAAACTCTCATAGAGCCCTCTGAAGTTCCATCTCAGTGAGACCAGGACACAGAGAAGCTTGCAAGAGTTAGTTTGATGTCAAAGTGCCTGTGCGAGAGTTCCCAATGAAAAAAAGATGGGAAAGTACCAGAGAACCCTTGTAGACACCAAAATTTTCAGTTCCAATAGGCAAGAACTCTTGTGGAAAATTTTGAAGTTCCATCTCAGTGAGAGCAGGACACAAAAGAGCCTGCGAGAGTTGGTTTGATTTCAGTGAGCAGAAAATTGGATTTAAGTGCTAAAAAATCACTAAAAATTGAAGATCTAGCAAATCCTTCCAGTAAGAACTCTCGCATACCCTCTCAATCGATTCAGAATGTCAATTTTCATCAGTGATGAAGCCTGCGAGAGTTAGTATAGAGATTTGGTGAAGATCAAGCCAAAATAGTGGTTCTGAACAATCACATACAGTGAAATTTTCACTTAGTGCGAGAGTTAACTCTCGCAGAGATTTCCATAGTGAGATTTGACCCAGATTCAACTATTGTGATCCTTGCAAGAGTTACTTCCCAAAGATCTGAGAGATATCAAGTTTTTATTCTGTAAAAACAGTTAAAGAACCCTCACACAGCCAGCCCTCGCACAAGAGAACCCTTGCAAGATAAGTGGAAAGATCTACATCAGATCCAGCTACTGTCAAAATCTCAGGTCAATCAATGCAAGGAGTGAGAAGTTATCAAGGAAAAACCATTATACAAGGCCTAGATTTCACTTCCGGCCGATCAGATTGATCAGATCCTTAAGGTCCAAACTACATCCCACTGTACAAGCAAGATCCAACTACTTTGGAACCCACCATCGGATGAATCTGAGATCTGGACGATCAGTAGCAAGAAGGATAGCAAATCAAGCACCACACCTTCCCAGATTAGTAGTTGTACAACAAGAGGCAAAACCGGAACCAGCACCAATGGAACCAATGAGACAACCCGTACTTGTCACTTCCTTGCAAGTAGTCCGGAGAGCACCACGGATGGAAATACCAAAATACGACAGATCATCAAATCCCATCCGATTCCTCCAGTTCTACGAGCAAGCTTGTGAAATCTACGGCGAACAGACATCTGCAGAAAAGCTGATGGTGTTCTCCATGTCCTTATTGGTAGTGGCTCAGGATTGGGTTTTCAGCCTGTCAGAGAAAGAAAATTCTACCTGGGAAGCGGTTAAATTGGCTCTCATTACGCGCTTTAAACCAAGGAAGTTCCTTGAAGACCCATTTCTCCTACTTAGTAAAGTCAAGATGGGAAAACGAGAAAGGGTCAGGGACTATATTGAACGGGTCAAACATCTACGATCCGAATGCAGTGCAGGCCTAACTCCCAATCATGCGGTGATCATGTGGTTCCTAGCCGGACTACCACAAAGCATCAGAAGAGAATTGAAACGACAGGAGCAGTATGCTACCCTGCAAAAAGCTATGGAAGATGCCATCAAGAAAGAAGATGAGGTATCTGACAACGAATATCCATCCACCCACACTCCTACTCCCTCGATAGCATCGTCATCATCAAACGCATCCGCTCTATCCATAGAACTGTTGTTGGAGCAAATGACAAAATTACACAAACACAGATGGAGCAACTTACAGCGCAGTTTGATCAGAAACTAAAAGCCTTTTACAAGGAGCTGTAGCAGCAATGCCACATCAACCGAAACCAAATCCATGACGTGAGAATGTATGGTGTTCAGTGTGTACACAAAACCATACAGCGAACGAGTGTCCAGTCCTAAAGCAAAATCTGAGACTGACACATAGATTTTGCCATTTGTGTGCAATGCAACATCGCACGATACGACATTTTGTCTGTTTAACCCCCGGATTGTTCAACAAAAGAGAAGTCCTTATCAGACTTCTTATCCATATCATCAAGGGACACCAAACGTGGCACCGAGATATGGCGCACCGAATCAACAACATCGTATGGCCTTACCTGCACCACCTAGGCCAGTCAATCAACAAGTGGCCCATGTAAACCTAACAACAGCGGAACCAGAGATGCAAGCACCACCTCAACCTGAGCAGCAGCAATGGTATGGACCAAATGAACCATATATGGGTCCTGCCATAAATGAATATTTTACGGCCTATGCAGCTCAAACTCAGCGTCAAGGCGAAAGAAATTACGGCTGCTACGGATGCGGCGAAGCACACAGAATTGCGGAATGTCCCTACAAGGGACAATATACATCCTTGTCGAGAATGCGGTTATGGACACTGTTACAAGAATTGTCCATTGAGACCTAGAACCAGTGCACCGCTGAACTCCATTGCAATACAACAACCAGCAGTTCTAGCAGGAATGCCACCGGAAGGGCAACAACTCCATGCTCCTGTGTTAGCTGTTACGCGAGCATAGAAGAGGAAGGAAGTGGATCCCTCACCAGCACCATCGGTCACTGATGACCAGCCCTCAATTTCAGCGCCATATCTGAATGTGAGGGAAGAAAGAAGACAGTACCAGAAAATACGACACTGGGTACAGAGAGCCCAAGCAAAGGAAAAAGGGCAAGAAAGAGACAATCCTATAGAACCTCCAACTGATGGTGAACGGGAACCGCAAGCAGGCTCACCATTGCGCACTGATCAAAATGATCGGTTGCATCAATATGAACCACCTTTTCAAATGGTGGAGCCTTCTTGTAAAGCTACATTTACAAGCTTTACTTCCGGCACCACTGGCGCCAGCATTGTCCCCGGCGCCAACAATGCCCCTGCTGCTACCGGCGCCACCGGCACCACTGTGACCAGAATCCAGCCGGCGCCAAGTTCCTATGGCTGAAAATCTTTGATCGGTTCTAGCGAAGTCCAGAGAGCTCAAATCCATGTGCAATCACCTCACACGATCTAGGCATGACTAAAGGAAGCCTGGGGATCAATAAATTTTAGAGAGAGAAAACGTGTTTTACCAGCCTAGGTAGAGCACAACCAAGTCTCAGCCTCCCTTGTTGGAATGTTGTCCTAGCACTCGCCTTGGCATGCCAGCGCCCCGGAGACTAGGATCGGTCACACACTTGAAATGTAACCTTCTCAGGATGGCTTGCTTGGGTGGAAGTTACCTGTTTATGGTTTGTAATGAAGCTTCGAGTTGGTTAAGTTTGATGTATGTCGGGCGGCTGGCTCGGAGGGAAGTCACTCACATCGGGACCCCCGATTTGGTATGGCGCCAGGTTGGATCTCAATGGTGGTTTTGGAGCTTCGAGTTGGTTAAGTCTGATCATTGTTGGCGAGTTAGCTGCTTGTATGTCAAGTGGGTTTAGACGACAAGAGTTAAAGGCTGGGAAGCTAAGTCGTGGTTCCCGGCTCTCTTTGGGATGCCTATGCTACATGTGGTATCAGAGCCGACTGGCCGGTCAGCTATGTAGATCTCACGGGGATGGCCATTGTTTGGGGTTCATCAGGACAATTGTTGTGCAAGGTGCTGCCCACAGTGTAAGCACGGGTGCATCCACGGTCGAGGTGGTCGACAGAATGGGGGCTTGATGAGTCATGGTGCTGCCCTTGAGGTGTAAGCACGGTCAGTTTCTGCGGTTCGGGCTTGGCGCCGTCTGCACATAGGACAGATGAGACAATGTGCTGCCATTAGGTTGGTGTAAGCACGGTCTGTGCCTTGTGGGGTGCGGGGTGACATATTCGTGATAGCCACCGTTCGTTTAGCTATAAGGGCTATTGACCAAATTTGGTGGGGGCATTATTGAGGCAATGTGCTACCTAACGGTGAAAGCACGGGTGCGTCCACAGTTGGGGTGGTATGCTGTCGATCGTTTAGCTATAAGAGCTATTGACTAGATTTGGTGGGGGCATTACTGAGGCAATGTGTTGCCTAACGGTGAAAGCACGGGTGCATCCACGGGGGTGGTATATTCAAGGATAGCTACCGTTCGTTTAGCTATAAGGGCTATCGACCAAATTTGGTGGGGGGGGGGGGGGGGGGGGGGGGTTACTAAGGCAATGTGCTGCCTAACGGTGAAAGCACGGGTGCGTCCACGGGGGTGGTATATTCCAAGATAGCTGCCAATCGTTTAGCTATAAGGGCTATCGACCAAAAAGTGGTGGGGCGTGACTGAGGCAATGTGTTGCTTAATGGTGAAAGCACGAATAGTTGGAGGGGTGTTTTTTGTGGGCTGATTCTGTGATCGATCTGTATGGGCGCGGCCAGGCATAGGTCCTTTGGCAGGACTATCTCAAAGGGGAACCTTGTCTTTGTTACCTGTTAGTAAACATGCCTGAGTGTCTTGCTTGCATGCATTCGTGGTGAGTCTTAGTACTCATGCTTTGTCTGGTTTGCATGATTGCTTGTGATACAAGAAGCTGATGGCTTGAGAAGGAACCTTTCTTTTGAAGGCTAACACCATCAAACAAAGAGGACTACATAATTTAGGGGCGGATTCGCAGTTCAAGTACTCGCACGTGAACGGCAACGAAATGACTCGATGTTTGCAAAGGATGGATGGCTAGCCTATTTCTTGGGTTAGTTCCATTTGCGACGATGCCCACCAAACGCAAGTAGGAAGTCAAAAGTTGGAAAGAGCAATTTCAAGGGAGATCTTCTATGGAGCAGTTGGTCTTCATTTGGGATGGCTACCTTCGAAACTAAAACTCACTGAGCATGGGTGATATCCAGTATCAGTTGGGTTTTTCTTCAAAGGGGAAAAAGACTAGGATCCTCTTCAGAGATTGGCAACAAGTTGGATCAAGCCATAATCCTAGCAGATGGGAAGCAAAGTGTTGGAAAGGCTTTTTGTTTGAGAACTCTACTCTAAGTCCGGTCAACTGATTTTATACGTGGAGGGGAACTATCACACACACCTCTCTCTTGGGGCAAATTTTGAATGAAAGTTGATCAAGACCGGGGTAAATTCAAGGTGACCTAGCCATACTCACACGAGGAGACTGGCGAACTTTGGACCTAATAAGTTGACAAGTTTTTGTTGTGGAAAGGAAAGTTTGTAATAGGCTTTCTTTGGACCAGCAATGATGAGTAGACATAATGAGTACGCTGACTGGTGTTATGTGTAAAGCAGCTGATCAATGAAGGAACTGTGAAAGTTGAATCTTGCACAAGAGACTTGGTACTTCGAATGGACGCTAAGGGACAGTTCGTATTGAAATCGGACTAGTGCAAACTCTGGGTGCATGTGTCTGATTCAAAGAGAGCTACTTGAAGCCAAGCTAGATGTACACTCCTTGTTTTGACTGTGAGGCAACTAACTAGTGATGAAATTGTGAAAGTCAAGTTTTTGCGCGACAGACAAGGTGCTTCAAACAAATGCGAAGAGATAGTTCGTATGCGGATCAAACTGGTGCGACCCCTTGGCTCTCCACGAGGTCAATGGTTACATTTAGGCTGATTCAAAGACAACTACTTCAAGCTAAGTGAGAGGTGCGTTGCGGAGTACTCAATCTTTGCCTACCTTAAAGAGCCAAAAAGGAAAAGTATCAAGATCAGGCTGGGACAAGGAGAGAAATCAAGGTGCAAAAGCATCAAGGCATGGAGTGGACTATAAAGTGGGTAATAAATGATAAATCCTTTGGCCCAGGGAGCCCTAATACCTATGCGGAGGTGATCAAATCTAGAGCTAAGGGAGCTCAACACAAAGTGCATCAAGGACAAATCAAGAGCTCAAAGGAGTTCCAAAGTCAAAAGTCAGAAGCGACAGGGGCGAACATTTCACAGAAAGGCCTCTGTCACCAATTAATAAGGTTCTTGGGTTTTACGTAAGCGATATAAAATCTACGCTTTTCCCAGACAAAGTGATATTTTCAAGTTATGTGATTTTTTACTACAAAGAGCTGAGCCTCCGAATTGTGGTGTGCCAGCTACCATGTTAATAAAAAGTGGCCAGTAAATTGAGTACTGTGCCAAGTAGCTTAAATGTATAGCTATTATAATTGGGAGACACCTTTACTTTATCTGACATCTGATGAGGACATCAGATTTTATAAAGGTGGGGTGGATGTTGTAAAGCTACCTTTACAAGCTTTACTTTTGGCGCCACTGGTGCCAGCATTGTCTCTGGCGCCAGCAGCGCCCCTGCTGCTCCCGACGCCACTGTGACCAGAATCCAGCCGGCGCCAAGTTCCTATGGCTAAAAATCTTTAATCAGTTCTAACGAATTCCAGAGAGCTCAGGTCGATTTGCAATCACCTCACACGATCTAGGCATGATTAAAGGAAGTCTGGGGATCAATAAATTCTAGAGAGAGAAAATGACTTTCTAGAAAGAGAAAATATGCCTTACCAGCCTAGGTAGAGCACTTGGTATGAGGGGGGGTGGCGAATCCCACCAATACTATAGGGGTGTGTGGGTTGCGACTCAGGGCGAGCTCCAACTAAGTCTCAGCCTCCCTTGTTGGAATGTTGTCCTGACACTCGCCTTTGCATGCCAGCGCCCTGGAGTCTAGGGTCAGTCACACACTTGAAATGTAACCTTCTCAGATTTATCAATAAAGTGGGATTTTTCTCAAACTGACTCTAATTACCTTCTGGGTTTCAGTGTTCGATAAAAGCGCCAATTGTAAGACCACTTCAAACTTTTTGATCTGGCACATAGCTGAGGGTCATATCCCGGGACGCCAGCGATATGCCGTCCAGACCATTCGGTCTGTGGCGCCAGCGGTATGCTATCGGGACCATTTGGTCCAGGAACTGGTTGTCTCCATATCTGCCGTGGCTTGTGGTTCTGAGTGTTCCTTGCATGAACGTGAATGGGTTAAGCTCTTGGGGAACGGGCTCTAACCTGTCGGCCGAGTTGGATGGCTTGCTTGGGTGGAAGTTACCTGTTTATGGTTGTCCAATCTGGCGTGGCGCCAGGTTGGCTTCCAGCGCTCGTGACGAAGCTTTCAGTTGGTTAAGTCTGATGTAAGTCAGACCACTTGCTTGGAATGGATGTTACTCATTTGTAACAAAGCTTCGAGCTGGTTAAGTTTGATGTATGTCAGGCGGCTGGCTTGGAGGGAAGTCACCCACATCGGGACCCCCGATCTAGCATCATGCCAGGTTGGATCTCAATGTTGGTTTTGGAGCTTCGAGTTGGTTAAGTATGATCATTGTTGGTGAGTTGGATGCTTGTATGTCAAGTGGGTTTGGATGGCAAGAGTTGAATACTGGGAAGCTAAGTTGTGGTTCCCATCTCCCTTTGGGATGCCTGCGCTACAAGCCCGAGGAACCACGCACTGAAAGGCTCACACTTTTACTGATGAGCCGTGTTAGTTTACCACTAGGGGAACTATTGCGGATTGCACCACAAGCAAAAAGCCTTCTAGCTGAATGGGCCAAAGCGAATGAGGAGCCAGTATTGCCTGAGCCCATATATTGCACGGGCTATGAAGAAACAAGTAACGTCCTCCACATCGGGGCAGCATGGGAGAGTGAGGAACACAACATCACTTTGCCAATCAAACACAAGAGATATGAGGACGAGGCAATAGTAGTAGATGGAGGATCAAGTGTCAATTTGATCTCCACTACTTTATATGAAAAATGGGATTTACAAGGGTTGAAGCCAGCAAGATTCGCCATCAAGCTAGCGAATCAATCCTATGTGAAACCAAAAGGTGTAGTTGTCGATATCCCTGTAAAAATAACAGGCATGCAGTTTGTGATCACTTTTGTAGTCATGGATATACCAGAATCTCCAACTGCATATCGTGTGTTACTGGGAAGACCATGGGTGAGGACTACGCAAGTAGTGCACAATTGGGGTACGGGGAAACTCACCTTCGAGAATAGGGAGCAGGCTGTAAAGGTTGATCCAACCACATGGGCAATGAAACCTATTGCACCCAAAATTGATGACGGATCATCCACGACAGATCACACGATTGATCGCCCAAGGCCAGCCAAGGGAGGTCACTATGATTCAGAGATGGATGTAGTGAGATGGACGGATGCATTAGTAACTATTGACTGCCAAGCATGTCAATATGAATAAGATCCTGAACCCAGCACATCTTCACCCAAATGTTACACTATGGACATACCAATCACATTTGGGTTGAATATGATAAACGTAGCATGGTTGTCAGCGGAACCTATTGAGAACCCAATGGACGATGATTAGTCCCTTGTCAACATGCTCTAACTTACAATAAGGAGATTGATCTGACCGATGAACAGGTCCTACACCACATGGACCAAGATCATTACGGAATCAAGAAAGTACCAGCTCAACCACCGCAAAAGTCTGCTATGACGAAAGAGTCAAGGATCGATCCACCCAAGGCACCTGCGAATAAGAAGAATCAGTTGAAGCAACGTTACAACTAGGTGATCCGATGGAATGATCTACCCGAAGAGGCGATAGCTACAGTGGATGTTGATATTCGCAACCACGAGGCGAATGTCACACCAGTTTTGATGAAAGACGACAAGGACAAATCCACCAATATGATGAAAAAAGACAAAAAGAAGGTGTTGAATTCCTTGAAGTCAATCAAAATGAGCTCAAATACGGCGTCATCTTCTACACAGATGACAAAAGACCAAAAGATGACCAGTCGGGCTAAGATCAATATGCTGAAAGAGGAATCTCGACGAGCTCTAGTTCACGAGATGTCTGAGACTTTCAAGAACTATATCTTGGACGACGTGGTAATTATGATGCCGCAAGCCCAGCGAGAACCTGATCAAAGTCAGGCACCAGCGAAACAAGTCTTCGAGGGACCTACGCGAACATAGCCAATGAACCTTGTCGAGCCAGGTGAAGAAGAAAAGATAGTGCAGGTGGGAGAACAGTTAACGCCCACACAATTCAAAAGACTACGATCCTTGTTGGTAGAGTATAAAGACTGTCTTGCCTGGAGTTATAGTGATCTAAAGGGCATTCCACCAACAGTAGTCCAACACACCATACCCTTGGTGGATGGAGCAGTTCCCAAGGTAAGCCGTTACTACGCTGCAACCCAAATTACATAGAGCTGATCAAGCAGGAGTTGCAGAATCTGTTAGATGCAGATTTCATTTATGAATTCGAGCACACGGAATGGATATCACCGATAGTTATAGTACCCAAGAAGAATGACAAAATGCTTCAATGGCTTCAAAGGCTACAACCAGGTGAAAATAGTCCCCCAAGACCAACACAAGACAACATTCACCACGGAATGGAGAACCTATGTCTATAAAGTGATGTCATTCGGACTTTGCAATGTCCCAAGCACTTTCCAACGAGTCATGCAGACGACATTCAAAGAGTTTTTGCAAAAATTTCTAGAAATTTTCTTGGACGATCTGTGCGTGCATGGACCAGACTCAGAACACTTATCCAATTTGGAGAAAGTGCTACAAAAATGTCGCAACTTTTAGATCTCCTTGAATCCAGAAAAATGTCAATTTTGGGTTACACATGGCTTGATTCTCGGCCATATAGTGTCAACACACAGGATCGCCACAGACCTATCAAAGATCAGAATCATTGTTGATCTACCACCACCGGGGATGATCCGCGAAGTCTACATCTTCATGGGTCATGCTAACTATGATAGGATCTTCATTCTAGATTTTGCCGAGTTAGCCCGACCAATTTACAAACTCACAACGGATCCACCCAATGGTTCATTGAGTTTCATGTGCATACGGATGCATTGAAGTATGTAGTTGGAGCAGTCTTAATCCAGCCAGGTGAACACAAAAAGAATTTTCTAAACTAATTTGCAAGCCGACAACTCAGTGATACAAAAATGAATTACTCAACCACAGAGCGGGAAGCACTGGCGATGATCTATGCGGTTAAGAAATTTCAACGCTACCTAATGGCCACACATTTCACTTTTTATATAGACCATCAGCCCTTGCTCTATCTCGTTAACAAAACTTGCAACACCGGGAGAATCACCAAATGGCTACTTTATTGTTGGAGTTTGATTTTCGGATAGTAGTCCACAAGGAAAAACAACCTACATGGCAAATCATGTGTCGCGAATCAAGGGAAAGAAGGTTGCAACCCAACCCGACGATGAGCTGGCTGATGTCTTATTTTACGTGGACACTGTACCAGAATGGGCTGCCGACATTGTTGAATATCTAATGCGGGGCCAACCAGACAAATCACTACCAAAGGCGGATCAACAAAAATTGATCCTGAAAGCTAGACCTTATCAGCTAATTGCAAGCCAGTTGTATCGAAGAGGACCAGATGGAATTCTTCGGCGGTGTATTCTTCCACATGAGACCACCCAAATTATTTCGCTTTCACTTTGGATGCCCGGTGGAGCCAGTCAGTGATCACAGTAGTCATTTCATCAATGAGACCATCAAGGTCCTGTTGGAGGAATTCTTTGTGATCCATAGAACCAGTACGTCTTATTATCCTCGCGGTAATGGGCAAGTAGAATCATCCAATTAGATCTTGTGTGGCATGCTCACGAAAACAGTTGAAGCTAGCAGATCAGATTGGAAACATAAGTTGCATGCTGTTCTGTGGGCATTCAAGACAGCATATAAGGGAAGCACTGATCAAACACCTTTCCAATTGGTATATGGTCAGGATGATGTAATGCCAGTAGAGTTTTTAGTCCCTTCATTAAGGATTGCCACAACACAGCACCTTAATGAATGCAAATCTCTACAACTACACCACGAGGCTCTACATAAACTCTGTGAAACACGCTTACTAGTTGTGCATGCACTGGTAACTGAAAAGGAAAGATGCAAAGCATGGCACGATTGCAGGTACAAAAGAAGGATCTTGGTTCCGGAGATCTGGTCTGATGTATAAAACCAAGGCGATCAAGGAAAAATTAAAATTCACAAGCGAAGGACCTTATCGGATCAAAGAAATTATTAATCATAGAGCCGTGAATCTAGAGAAGCTAGATGGGACACCGTTCGACACACCCATCAACGGTAGTCGGTTGCACAAGTATTGGCCACCGCAGTGAGATAGATCCAGATTGGTGGTGGCACATTACGAAAAGCTATTTTGCTAGGCCATCACCACTAGATCTATGAATATCAAGCCAAATCAAGCTAAATCCGTCAAGATTCGGCCATATCTGGCAAGATCGGGCCCCCATCAGGATCCAAGAGGGATCTAGATCTAGATGGAATCAAGAAGGAAGCAGGTCATCAGATTATGCCAATAAGTCCCCTAAATTTGCAGATCAGAGACCTCGATTTTAGTAACTATGGCAAATTAAGGGCAAAATTCACCCAAAATTGTTGAATCTATTACCAGATGTCCATTAGAACTTCCAGAGAACTACCAATAGTCAGATCAAGCATGGATAAAGTTGATTACTAGTTTGCAAAAGTTAAAAATCAGAGAATCTCAAGATCTCGTCAAAAAACACTCTAAAAGAGTACGTTTTTCATGATTTTTGGAGATCCCCTGAGAGATAGCTCTTGAAACTTGGATAGTCACTAGATCTGACCCAGATGCATCCATAAAAATCTCTGTGAGAGTTCTTGATGGAAGAATCATCATTTTTTAGTGTATGTGAGGGTTCTCAAAAGCTGATTCTTCATAACCTTCGCAGAGCATCAAGATCATTCTACCAACCTTCGCAAGGTGTCTAAATGGAATCTGAACAGTGAAATTAGCCTACCTACATGGTCTAGTCTTGAAAATACAATCACAGAAATATGTTTTGTGAGAGATAACCTCCTGCGAGAGTTGAACCCTTGCAGAACCTTCGCAGGGTAGTCAAATTACCTTCTGAACTCTCGCAGACTTCTCTGAGGTCTTAGAATTTTGTGAAGAAAGTCCCTGCCAAAATTTGGGTGGAACTAAACAAGGTAAAGTGGATTTCACCTAATACGTACTCTAATTTCCCCTATATAAGGGCTGAATTCGAGTCGTTTGCCACCTTTGCTGGCGAAGCTCAACTCTGTTTGCAACCAAACTTCATACAAGCTATCATCTGCACATTCCAAATCCAGATCTGCGCTCTGAACTACAGTTCTTACCATCTGACACTCGTTATTCATAGTTTTTGTCGTTTTCACCTCCTTTTACCTTTTCCACCATTTTTTCTACTTTTTTGCTCTTTAACTATCATTGCTAACATGGCCTCTTCATCCTCTGAAGACTCTGGCACCAAGCAGGTGATCCAGCGTGAAATACCCTCGGCTACACAGATCTGGCCCTTACCCTCTAACACTCTGATTCAACCATGGCTTCAGACTGCTGGCCCACTTCTTGAGGTAATGCGTTCTTTCCCGGCGCTTTTTCATTCTGAGATTAACATGGGCCTCGCCCTTCACGCTTACGCCACCTGGGATGCATCGAAGTCATGCTTTCACTTCCTGTACCAAGGTACCACGTACAAGATCAGGATTAACGCAAACTCGATGGTCACCATTGGCATTATGTCTGGTGACCGTCAGCCCAATTCCCATCGTCAGGCAAAAAGTCTGATCAAACCCTTCGTCCCCCAAACTGCACCAGAAATTCCAATCCAGACTAACAATGGTTACCTGGTAGATGTTATCACGAAACCCGTCATTCAGACGGCTGCGCATCTGTTGAACAACTTTCTGGTTGTTTTAACATTTCGCAAGGACAGAATCCAGTCCAAGCTGTTGAGTCAGATAGTGAAATCCTTTCTGGCATTTCCTAGCCCCTCAGTTGTGCCATACGACTGGCATACATTCCTTATTCACGAACTAACCATCTCCATCAAACCCAACAACTGTGAGAGTATCGCAGCAAGCCCCCTATTGTGTAATCTTGTCTGCGCACTTCTCAAGACAAAAGTGCACGATTTCCATTCCTCAACCCTTTTGTCTTCCATCGTGCTACACACTAACTTCTATCCGCCATCTATAGCATCCACCTCCTCCCAACCTGCAGTTACTAACACAACGGCCAGCAAACGAATGCGTGACACTGCCTCTTCATCCTCATCTCCACCTACTACCTGAAGACGCACCACCACCACCACACTAACCACTCCATCAACCATCGCCACTTCTTCTTCCGTGCAACCTTACCCTCCTGTCTCTATTGTCACTATCCCTCTTTCTATTCCATCCACGACTATTTCTGTTTTCATTCTCATTTCCTCTGTTGATACCACTTCCATTTCTATTCCATTATCCCCTACCCCTTCCATCACCATCGCATCCTCCATCGCTCTTGTCGCCACCGTTGCTCCTCTCCAGTTTAATCCCTCTGATTCTCAATTGTCTCCGGACACTCTGGCATGGATGCAAGTCATCACCCCCACATCATACCATTTCTGCTCCCTCCTCGCCTTTAGTGCTCCACACCACACTTCAATTCCTCTCTGTTTCACCCATGCCTCTCATTTGGACAAACCGTCCTCACTCCCATTTCCACTGTTGCTTCTCAAACCCCACCTGTTTTGCCACCAAAGGTTGCTGAGGGCAACCAACCATTGTTTGATGATGCATTTGTTTAGACAATCTTTATACCATCGCCAGATCGGGCTGATCCCACTATCCCAGATGACAACAGGTCCCCCAAAAACCTGATTGAAGACAATGACGACGGAGCTCTACAAGTCGTCGGCGTCGCTATTACACAAGCTCCTATCAGTGCCAGCGTAACGGCTGCTCCAACAGACTTAACGATGGTGTACTAGACCCTGGGCACATTCATCTTGGAGGCGGTAGCAGCCAAGGCCATTTTGGACACCAGGGTACTCCACCTGACGACAACACACAGTTGCAAACGAAACTCACTAAGCTGCAGCAAGAGCTGATTCTAGCTTAGCAGCATGAACAAGAAGGGCCCCGGGAGATTGCCAAGCTGCAGCAGAAGGAGGATGGCCTCAACCTATACATCCAAAGCCTCTCCAAAGCGTTGACAGAGGCCTACACGAGGGTGCGGAAGCTTCAATCCGAAGCATCTCAACGGCTTGCTCCCCTCCAAGCGCAACTACAAGTTTACGAAGTAGAGAATACGCGCCTAGGAGCAGAAGTCAAAGCCTTACAAAGTGAAAAGCTCACCCGGCGTGCTTAATTCACATGTGTGGGATGCCCTACACATGTACTTTTGATCTCCTAAGCCCAATAATACCATAAAGATCAGACTAGCATTGGTTGTCAATAGGAAAGCTGATCATACAAGAAATATTATTGTGTTACAAGCAAGATCTGTCAACAAAACATGAAACTAGGCATAATAAATGTCTCAACTCGGCTAGAGAGAGAAAATAGAAAGTACAAAACTCGTGTAGAGAGAGAGGGCACAAAGAGCTTGTCTCCAAATTTGCAGAGTCACACAAATTTCATCATTTTCTCAATGAGAGTACATCACACATATATAGATCCATGGACTCTCCTCCTACTATGAGATGAATTGGAGTTGTGAATCCACCTCTCAAGCTATCTAGACTTATTCAAGCCACCTCACTATGTCTAATTGTGCCACCTAGTCTTTTCATGCATTAAATGCGGCATGTAAAGTACAAATGGCAATTCCTATGGTAGCTCGAGTTTCTACTTCTACCTACCTTGAATATTTTATTCTAAGATGGGTTTTTACTAAGCCAAAAGAGCTTAATTCATCTTTGGCATTTTTAGGACCCCTACTCACAACATTAGATAGATTTTTCCAATATTTTGACACTCCTCCTAAAAATGTATCTAATGTGGATCAAGCATCGATCTTGAGATAAGAGCAAGATTAGATCTATGCTTTGAGAAGGCACTTTTGCAAAGTGGCTTTGTGAGAAGATCAGCAATACATGAAGATGTGTCGATATGTTCCAAGTTGATTTCACCTCCAATGAGCTTTTCCCTTACAAAATGATGTGCCACTTCTATATGGTTGCTTTTTGCATGAAAAATAGGATTGTTTGCAAGAGCTTGTGCCGATATGTTGTCACATTTGATCAAGGGAAGATCATCCTCTTTGATGCACTTTAGCTCCATGATTAACCTCTTGATCCAAAGCACCTCTTTAGTTGTTGTAGTGAGTGCTTTGTACTCGGCTTCACAAGAAGATAGAGATATGGTATCTTGCTTCTTTGAAAGCCAAGACACAAGATTGCCTCCAAGAAAGATAGTATATGCATTAATGGACTTTGGATCCATTTTATCACTTGCAAAATCGAAATCCGAATAGCCAACAATGGTTAGATCTTCATTCTTGTACAATAAACCATAATCTTGAGTAGAAGATACATATCTTACAACTCTCTTGGCCATCTTCCAATGTTGGATCTTGGGATCTTGCATAAATTGACTCCACTTGTCTTGTACTTGTTGATGGAGCCATCATGATTGTACTTGATCTTGAACACCCACTTGAATCCAATGATATGCATGTTAGGTGGTGGATCTACTAGCTCCCATGTGTGGTTGGTGATCAAGGCATCATATTCAATCTTCATGGCCTCATACCACTCCTTGGTATTGAGGGCTTCTTGGACATCTTTGGGCTCCTCGTGAGAAACAAAATAAGCATAAGTGGAATCAAGATCCACTTGTTTTCCTTTGTCATCATAAGTGAGCCTCTTAGGCTCACTTCTCTCCCTCATGGATCTTCTAGGAGTGAAAATCCGAGGACTTCCATCTTCAAATCTCGACTCCTCCATATGTTGATTGTCTTCAATAACAAAAGGTGATAGATTTTGAGGTTGCTTGATCTCGACCCCTCCAAGATTGGACTTTTCTTCTTCATGAAAAACTACATCTCTACTATCAATTACTTTAGAAGTAGAGAGCATGTAGATTCGATAGGCTTTCCTGTTGGATGAATATCCAACCATTTCTCCTTTTCAAGGATCATCCTTCTTTCTCGTTTCCAAGGGAATATGGACAAAGCATATGCATCCAAATACTCTAAGGTGATCAACCTTAGGTTTTTTCAAATAAAGCGCTTCATATGGTGACTTTCCTCCAAGTGCTACAAGAGGGAGTCGATCGCAAAGATAGTTTGAACAATTGATGGCCTCACCCCAAAAGTCTTTTGGCAAGGATGCCTCAATTCTAATGGTTTTGGCACATTCACACAATGTTCTATTCTTTCTTTCAGCCAGCCCATTTTGAGATGGTGTATATGCACAAGAAAACTCCCTTTTAATGCCTTCAAGCTCACAATAAGGAAGTGTGCTCACCACCTCCATCACTTCTAAGAGTCTTGATTTTGTATGAAAATTGCTTTTCAACTAGAGCTTTAAACTTTAGGAAATAGTCAAACACCATAGACTTTGAAGCTAGAAAATATACCCAAGTAAATCTTGTGAAATCATCAATGAAAGTTACAAAGCAAGTAGCACCACCCTTGCTCTTTGAAAATGAGAAGTGCACATCCGAGTGTATGAGCTCCAATGGATGTGTAGTCTTGATGGATGACTTTGAAAAAGGCTTCTTATGAGACTTAGATATGGCACAAGCCTCACATGGCTTGAAAGTCTTGGAGATAAGATTAGGCAAGCCAATAGCTTTGGCTTTCTTGACCATGGACACCATAGAATTATAGTTAGGATGCCCCAACCTTCTATGTCATAGTTCCTCCAAAGACATATGAGAAGCAAAAGCACTATCACAAGAGTTAGCATACTCTTTGGGATCAAGCTTGTAGATTCCACCATATCTAGACCCAAATGCAAGGATCTCATCATGCTTCTTAATTTTACATGTATCAACATTGAAATTCACATCTAGTCCACTATCAAACAATTGCCCAATACTAATAAGATTTTTTGTTAACTTAGGAATAAAAAGTACTTTAGACAGAGAAAGGACTTTTGATGATGAAAGCTTTAAGGGAATGGTCCCTATGCCTTCAATAGCACACTCATGATCATTTCTGTGTAGATGGACTTCTTGGCTCCTTCATAAGGTGACATGGATGAAAAAGAATGCTTGGAGCTACACATATGTGAGGAAGCTCCACTGTCTATATACCACGAACCATCCTTCTTGAAAGGTGATGAAGAAAAACCCGAGACCATAAGAGATCCCTCTCCATCACTTGCATGAGCATCTTCCTTCTCTTCATTAGAAATGCTGGCTTGCTTGAATTGACTCTTCTTCTTGAAGCAATTGGTGGCATAATGCCCCTTCTTGCCACAAAAGAAACACTTGATGTTTTTCTTCTTCTTCTTGGATGTGGAAGCTTGAGAGGACTCATCCTCTTCTCCTTTCTCTTTGGAAATAAGATTGTTCTTGCTTGAAGAGAGTTGGTGTTGATTCTTACTTCTTGTCTTGTGCTTGTCTTTAGTAAAGAGAGCTTTACCATGAATGTTGAGAGACAGTATTTCCATTTTCAAGAGTTTATACTCTTGTCTTGATTCTTCAGAAATGAGCACACTTTGGAGTGCTTCCAAACTTGGTAGCTTCTCCTTAATGGCATAACTATGAACAAGATTGTCATATTTCTCCTTTAACCCATTAAGTATGACTTGAACAAGTTCATTTTGGTTGATGGAGTCTCCTATGCATGACAATTCTCTATGGAGGTCTTTAACTCTCATTACATAAGTTGAAGCACATTCATCACTTCTCTGTACACTTTGAAAAATTTGGTTTCTTAGTGTTAGAAGTTTAGGAGTATTCTTTGCCTCATAGATGGACTTGAGAGTATCCCAAGCATTTTTGGCATTAGTACAAGCACCAATTGCTCTTAAGATGTCATTTGAGACCTTCATCTTAATATAATGCAGAGCCATCCTAGCTCTCTTTTTGTACTTTGAAATTTCTTGAGGAATTTGTGGTTCTTCTTCAATGCCAAGTACAATATCCATCACATCTTGTAGTATTAAGACAGATTCCATTCTAACCTTCCAAATTGAGTAATTGGAGGTTGACAATCTTTCACTTGCTTCTAATAGAAAGACACCCATTGAAGTCATAAAGAATGATGGAAATAAAAAAAGATGGATGAAAAAATTGCTTATCTTCTCACTATAGGAACCAATCAAGGGTACAAAACCAAATCCTATGTAAGACTAAGCAAAAAACTGTGAGATAGATCTCACTAGCTTGACAATCTCTCTAAAACAAGATTTGAATCATCAAAAAAGATGAAGTATGGCAAAAGTTATGGTTCTATGAATTTCACACGTGTGAAATACTCCAAAAATGTCAAATTGACTGAAATACAATCTATTTGTATGAAACAATTTGCCTAGAACCTATAAATTTTGTCTAAATCACATATAGATGAGATTGTTCAACTTCTGGATGATTTTTGTGATCATTCAAGCAATAAATGACATGTACACACGATTTGCCACAGGTCTAGGCGCCCTACCTACAACTCTTCAAAAGCTTATAACTTCTGATTGGCTTATCCAACTGTCATGATTCAAATTGCATCTGATTCTACAATTTCTAGCTTTCCAATGGGCTAATTTGCATGAAATTTGGATCTAAGGTGAGAGAGAACCACTAAACTGAAAATGGGCAGATTTCACACATGCCAGCACCTAAAATTCCATATAGTACCTGATCTGAACCATTCAAAGTGGTTTGAAGCTCTAAATCACCAGAAAACTGCAAACTAGCTAGAAAGTAGAATCTAGACAATTCCTAGCTTGAAATCTGATCAAATTTGCAAATTTTTTGATTAGATTTGCTTGTAAATCTTAGGTAGGCTCTGATACCATGCTGAATTCACACACGTGGGATGCCCTACACATGTACTTTTGATCTCCTAAGCCCAATAATACCATAAAGATCATACTAGCATTGGTTGTCAATAGGAAAGCTGACCATACAAGAAATATTATTGTGTTACAAGCAAGATCTGTCAACAAAACATGAAACTAAGCATAATAAATGTCTCAACTCAGCTAGAGAGAGAAAATAGAAAGTACAAAACTCGTGTAGAGAGAGAGGGCACAAAGAGCTTGTCTCCAAATTTGCAATTCACACAAATTTCATCATTTTCTCAATGAGAATACATCACATATATATAGATCCATGGACTCTCCTCCTACTTTGAGATGAATTGGAGTTGTGAATCCACCTCTCAAGCTATCTAGACTTATTCAAGCCACCTCACTATGTCTAATTGTGTCACCTAGTCTTTTCATGCATTAAATGTGGCATGTAAAGTACAAATGGCAATTCCTATGGTAGCTCGAGTTTCTACTTCTACCTACCTTGAATATTTTATCTAAGATGGGTCTTTACTAAGCCAAAAGAGCTTAATTCATCTTTGGCATTTTTAGGACCCCTACTCACAACATTAGATAGATTTTTCCAATATTTTGACATGGCTAGCTAACCTGCACCAGACTCAAGGCCACTCTCTCAATCAGAGACGAATCTCTTTAGGCATCAGGTGCAGGTATATAGCCAAACATTAAACAACTACCAGGCAAAGTTCGATAAGTACCGAGCAAGTGCAACTCACGAGCTCACCCAGGCCAAACAAGCCCTCAAGGCTTGCCAACAATACATGGAGAAGAAGACTCAGCCCACCCCCATGGTGATTCCACCGCCACTCGGTTTTGATGCTGCACAGGCCAGCACGATCCAGGAACAAAGCCAGCAAGCAGCAGGGGGGTTCAGTCAAGACCAAGGACCAGCAGACACGGGTGCTGAGACGCGAGACCAAGGCCAAGGCGCAGGTCTAGGCCAAAGCCAAGAGGAAGGACATGCCTCATCATCCAGAGGTTCGCACACCATATCTGACAGCCGGGCCTTCCGAAGACCAAAGTCCGTGGAGGAGAAAATAAATGAATTCCTAGCAAAGTATCTCCACGAGTCATCACGAGGTGGCTGGCAGATATCATTTTCCGCTCAGACAATAAAAGGCAACGAGTTGCAAGCACTACCCACCCTCCAACCACAACCAGAGTGGCGTCAGTAGCTTTTTGAAAGAGACCCTGTAGCCATCATGGCCTATGTGACAAGTCCGCAACAACTACGGGTGAACGCACACTTCTTGCCATGCACACGACGATCCAAATGGACGGAATGCGACACCCCTCTGGACAAGATCACGATACAAAATTTCAATTGGTCAAGGATTCCATCAGAGCATGGTTGGGATACGGATGTAGACGCCTGAAGGGCTCTCACCATATTCGCCAATAAATATTTCAATTGCCCTGATCCAACAGTCCGTGCGGCAGCCACTTACACCTGGGACTTAGAGCATTTAATGGGGATTGAAACCAAATGGGATAACTTTCTTTCCCCCATATTCTTTGATCCTAATAAGGCTCCAGCTTCCGACAAAGTCAAAGATCAGATGTCAGTCACTCGTGTCTATTACCGAGCTACCTTCCTTGGCGATCCCTGGATGTGCATATTCCAAGTGCGGGTCGACCAAGACTGGCTGACAAGAGTCCACAAGTCCCTTCACACACCCAAGGACTTGAAGAAACTGGACCGCATCAACTTTATGGAAGACGTCACGGGCTACCTGATCCACCAGAGACGGGCCAAGAAGACTCTTTACTGAAACGGTAGAGTGCCGAGGGACCGACACTACTTCAGGCCGTGGGTCCTGTTGGGGGTATTCCCGATGAAGTGTAATAAATAAAATCGTCCAATAAAATGTGTTGCAACTGGAAAATTGGCGTAGCCTCTCCGGCAATGGCATCAAAATTGTACTAGGATATTTCCTATCCTAGCCTTAACCCTAGATCCAAGCTCACAAGCATCAAGGAGAAGAGGTTAGTTGTCACGTGGAGGTTCGTTCCCATGAGAGCGATAGCATATTTCAAAATCCAGCATGTGCACAATAACACTAAGATCCATTAACATTAAGCATTAAACACTACATTCATTAACCCTAATCCACAATGATAGAAACTTGCCCCTCTCTCTCCTCTTCTCTCTCACAAAAAGCATAAGAACATTCGATACCAATAACCATCAAATCCAACAATTAACAAATAAAAAGAAAGCATGAGAGATGAAGGAAGAGAGATAGAGAGCAAGGATGTTCCTGATCCATTCCATAAGAGGGCCAACCTGCTTTTATTGAAATGAAGAGAGAACATGTACAATGATTCAAAAATACTACTTATATAGTGGATTGGAGGGTCTTGCCCTCAACTCCTATTGGCCAATTCCTACCTCCCTAACTATTCAAGTTTAAAAAAGAGTGGAAACCCATTCATTAATTGGAGGAACCCAATTTGAAATTGATTTTGGTGGGAACCTCTATTTTATTCACTAGCTTGACTTTTGGGCCTTGCAACATCAGAAGTATCGCAGAAAGGCCTAATGTCCTTTTATCAACTTTCTAATTTATCAAATCTCTAAGTGATCATCGGGTTGGAGCAAACATATTGAGATTGCTTATCACTTTGTGAGAGAGGAGGTGCAAGCCGAGGAAATCAAGCTCCAACATGTGTCTTCGGCAAATTGCTTAGCTGATTTGTTTACTAGATTCTTGCCTAAGGATTCTTTCATTAAGCTAATATCATTATTGATAAATATATCATAGTTTTCCAAGCTAGATTTGAGTGTGAAAATGGCAAATTTTAGCTTGGTTGTAGGAAAATTTTTAATGTACATTGGAATCCACATGTGTGAAATTCATGTTGCCACGTGTAAGGTCTACTCTAGACAGGTTATATCTCATTCATAGGGTTAGTTAGGTTTGGTTGGTCGTGATTTCCAAATTATAGGACCAAATTTCTTGAACCATGGAGTTGATTGATCTACCTAGCCACTTACTTGGCAAAACTCTAGGGTTAGGTAAGATTGACAAATTAGGAAAAAAGTAGTGAATCATCCTCCTTATGTGATAATCTATACCAAACCAGACATAGCTTTTATAGCCAGTTCCTTAAGTAAGTACACGACTAATCCTAGTATTATACTTTGGAAAGCTCTTATAAGAGCTATGAGATACATTTGGACCAATGCATCTATTATGGAGCAGTCGACAATGACAAACTCAATATACTTAATGATTATTCATATGCAAGTTGGGCGTGAGATGTAGATACTCGTAGATCCACAACTGGATTTACATTCTTTCTCAATGGTGGTCCAATTTCATGGAATAGTCGCAAGCAACCCTCAATTGCTCTATCGTTTACATAGAGTATATCGTGGTCTCTCAAGTGACAAAGGAAACAGTGTGGTTGCGAAACTTACTATCAGATGTTTGGTTGAAGTAGAATGCTCCGACAATTGTCTTTTGTGTGCTATTGCTTTATCAAGCAATCCCAGATTTCATTTCAGGAGTAAGTACATTTAAATCAAGTATCAATATCTCAGAAGTACAAATTTCGACAAAGAGCTAAGCTTGGAGTACTGTCGAATGTGAGACATGACGACAAATATTTTCATGAAGGCATTGGGCTTGGATGGACACAAAAGATTTTGTACATAACTAAGTTTGAAGGTCAAGGCATTCATGGATTCTAATTTTAAGAGGGAGTGTTAGAAATATCTGGATAATTGATCTTTAATCTACATCCATTCATCTATCTTGTGTCTGTAGTTTTACACATGTTATCACACAGTCTACAAAAATACACTGGAATGACTAACATTTGGGTTCAACAAAGACAAAGAGTACTGAAGTTGTTTGAACTATTGAATGTATTTGTTCTAAAGCTAGTGACTTGTCCTACCAACTTTTGCAAGTAATTTTCGGAAAGACCAACTAGACAATGACATCACAATTTGGCCACGTTCCATTGTGATCTGCAACCAAATAGCTATCTTCAACTGTCGTTTGAATAAGCCTAAACAACATTCATAACTAGTATAGATAGTTGATCATTTTCTAGGTTAAGTTTTAATCAGAGATGGAGATTGATCAAACAAAAATCAGTGAATAAAACTATTGATTCTATATATTAGTATAGTGCATTGCTAGAAATGCTTATTGCTTATTAGCATAATTGTATTAAAAATAATCAATCAGATACTCAAAGATAATTTGAAGTACTCAATTGCATCTGCTATTGTTTTGTGCTCATTGTCATGATATACCAACATAGTATTGCTAGATTTGTGTAGTATTTATGTCATTCCCCAAGGAGATAGCACTTAAAAATTGTTCAATTGGTACAGTACTGACTTATTTTGAATGGAATGGAGTCATGTGTTAATCTGGTTGTCAACAGACATCTAATAAGTAACCAGTATTACTTTTGTTGTGGGTATGTGATGATGACAAATTCAAAGCAACAATCTTCCTCTATCAAACCGAATGAAAAGCGTTCTACAAGTGAAAGGCTATCAGAGTAGCATGGATGAGCTACACTCTCACTGATTAAGTTGTCAACAAGGATTTGTATTATGTTCGATGCAGACGTGTACGAACAGACAAATAGTTTATCTTATTCTTGAACTAAAGTGTTCTAGACAGAAGTCCTCAACAACTAAAGTCCAGTCATGGTTAAGAAACTCAAATGGTTGGCGAATATGTTAGAAACATTTATCTTCATTATAGACACAAATACAGATCAATAACTCAATTCCTCAGGCAGGGACTAGCATTTCACATGCACACATACTTCTCTATCAGTGATTGTGAAAAACTGTACCAAAGTGATACGTTACTCGGGTGCCAAATACAAAGTATTCGTGCAGACAAGTAAGCTAGTTTAAAGACAGTTCTTTAGATCAACTTTACGGAAACACAACAAACGACTGTAATGAACTGTTGTAATTGTCTGACCAAAGAGCGATCTAAGTAACATGTAAGAGATTGCTAGTAGACTCAAAATCATTCACACTCAGCAGTGCAGAGAACAGAAATCAAAAAAAATAATCCTTGATGCTCTATTCACTTCTTCAATCTCACAAATACAGGAACTCTCTCTCTCTCTCTCTCTCTCTCTCTCTCTCTCTCTCTCTCTCTCTCTCTCTCTCTCTCTCTCTCTCCTCTCTCTCTCTCTCTCTCTCTCTCTCTCTCTCTCTCTCTCTCTCTCTCTCTCTCTCTCTCTCTCTCTCTCTCTCTCTCTCTCTCTCTCTCTCTCTCTCTCTCTCTCTCTCTCTCTCTCTCTCTCTCTCTCTCTCTCTCTCTCTCTCTCTCTCTCTCTCTCTCTCTCTCTCTCTGGTATGAGAATGAAGCATGTCTTCCTTTTATTACCTTCGGTGCAAGCTGTAAAAATTACAGCAAATAAGTATCCTAAAACACTTGAAATGATGAGGGAAACAATAGATTATGATTTCATAAGATTAGCACAAGTTGAACCATCAAAATCCATCAAAAATCTATGCTTGAACCTCACTAAATGGCCCAAATCCTTGAAGAAGGCTTCACACGTGTGAAAGTACGGCCTCCCACAGTCTGAATACTGTACACCAGACCTACATTCAATCCTATAATCATTAGTAATCACAAGTACTCAAACAATTATGAACATAGAGAGCAATTGCACCATTATGAGAGAAAAAACATGAAATTGCTTGATTGATTTTGGTGAGATATCATCACCTATATATACAAGATCCATCACGGTTTTGGGCAGGTATGAGTAGCCCTAAACCTATCCCTAATGCTAATTTTGGTGGATCTTTCATCCCTACCAAGTTAGGGTTGGAATCTTGGAGATCCCTCAACAATGCAAAAATTACCAAAAATAGCTCCTATTTTTTCTCCCTTGTATCTAAGCATAATCTGGACTCATTCCAAAGGTTCTAACACTTAGGTCTACTTGAGAACATCCTTATGAATGGAATCCTATGCTATTTGGCACGTGTGACAAGCCACATCATGTCCATCTAACTATTTACAAGTCATATGACCAAAACTAGTCAAGCTAGAATTGTGAATTTTTAACACTCCTCCTCACTATCTAGCTTGGTTCAATCATTGCTTTACTAATCACTCCAAGTGATGATCTGAACTTCATAAAAGGTGTCTTTTGAAGTGGTTTACTAAGTAGATCAGCTACACATTCATTGCTTGGAACATGCTCCAAAGCAATCTCCTTGGCTTGCACCATTTCTCTCACAAAGTGATGGCATATCTCAATGTGCTTAGATCTTGCATGGAAGATTGGGTTAGATGCAAGGTGTTGGGCTGATATATTGTCATTGTAGATGATTGGTGCCTCCTCTGAATCCATGATCTTTAGTTCCACCAATAATCTCTTGATCCAAAATACCTCCTTTGTAGTGGTTGTCAAAGCTTTGTACTCGGCCTCGGTTGAAGATAGAGATATAGTTTCTTGCTTTTTTGAAAGCCATGAAACCACACCTTCTCCTATGAAATTTGAATAGGCACTTGTTGATTTCCTATCCCTCTTGTCCCCTGCAAAATCTGAATCACTTAATGCATGAAGGTTAATCACATCTCCTCTATATAGAATCCCAAAATCCAATGTACCTGAGATGTATCTTAGAATCCTCTTAGCCTTTTTCCAATGGATATTCAATGGCTTTTGCATGGATTGGCTCAACCTACATACACTAAAGCTAAGATCTGGTCTAGTTATAGTGATCCACATTAAGGAACCTATAAGTTGCCTAAACAAAGTGATGTCCATGAAGGATCTTTCATCATCTTCATTTTACATCTTGCTCCATTGGTGTGTCAACACTTTTGCATACTTCCATCTTAAACTTCTTCAAAAGACTTTGAGCATAGTTTACTTGACTTATAAAGATAAAATCAGACCCTCTAAGTACTTCTATGCCTAAGATGAAGTGAAGACACCCTAGATCTACCATCTTGAACTCTAAGGATAGATTTATCTTGATTTTTTCAATACCATCAACACTATTTCCACTAATGATGATGTCATCTACATAAATGAGTAAAAGTACAATACCAAAATCATCAAACTTAATGTAAAGAGTAGGATCATATTCACTTTGAACAAAAGAAAGTGAAATAAGATAGCAATGTAGTCTTGAATTCCAAGATCTCGAGGCTTGCTTCAAGCCATAGATGCTTCTTTGGAGATGGCATACTTTGTTCTCCATTCCATGCTTGATGAACCCTTGTGGCTGCTCCATATAGATATCCTCTTCCAAAAAACCATTCAAGAAAGCATTAGAGACATCCATTTGACATAGAATCCATTCAAAATGTGATGCAAGTGCAATGATTAGTCTTATTGTGACCATCTTGGCCACGGGTGCAAAAGTTTCCTCATAGTCTATCCCTCTCTCTTGAGCATAACCTTTTGCAACTAATCTTGCTTTATGTTTGTTAACACTCCCATTTGAATTCAACTTAAGCTTGAAGACCCACTTGCATCCTATTACATTCCTTTGAGGTCTCTCAACAAGCAACCAAGTTTCATTCTCAATCAAGGCATCATACTCATCCAACATAGCTTTATACCATTCTTTGGAGTTCAATGCATCTTCAACATTAGACGGTTCTTCAAAACTAGATAAAGCATAAGAAGTGGATGAGATACCCTCAACTTGCTGTCCTTTGCCTTGATATGTGAGCCTTGATGGCTCCACTTTTGCCCTTGAAGATCTCCTTGGTGTGATAGGTGGGTTTGGTGCTTGCTCCTCCATGAGCTCCTCCTCAAAACCAAGATCTTGCTCCTCGGCCATCTTCTTCTTGATTGTTGGAGCACTTGAGCCTTCTTTAAGCATATGCATATGATGTTCATCAAAGATGACATCCCTTGAAACAACAAATTTGTTCAAGGATGGAAGATAGACTTTGTAGCCCTTGCTTGAGCTTGCATATCCAAGCATGATCCCTCTTGTGGAAGATGGATCCTCCTTGGTTCTTGTTTCTAATGGCACATGCACATAACATATACACCCAAAAACTTTCAAGTGATTAAGATTGGGTTTCTTTCCATACAACATCTCATAAGGAGTTTTGCCTTCAATTGCTTTGCAAGACACCCTATTCATCAAGTAGTTTGCACATACAAGAGACTCAACCCAAAAGGATTTGGGCAAACAAGCATCTAATCTTAAAGCCTTAGAACATTCACATAATGTTCTATTCCTTCTTTCAGCAACTCCATTTTGTTGAGGAGTGTAAGGACAAGAAGTCTCTTTCTTGATCCCTTCCTCCTCACAAAAGGCCTTGAACTCATTGGAGATGAATTCTCCACCATTGTCACTTCCAAGAATCTTGATGCTATGATTATGATGCTTTTCCACAAACAACTTGAACTTTACAAAAGTATCAAATACTTGAGACTTGAAAGAAAGTAAGAACACCCAACAATATCTTGAGTAGTCATCAATGAAGGTTAAAAACATGGATGAACCTCCATTAGATTTGGTGCTAGCAATGTGCACATCCGAGTGTATGAGTTCAAGAGGATGAGATGACTTTGTGATGGAGTTAGGAAACACCTTCTTATGTGCCTTGGATAAGGCACAAGCTTCACAAACCTTGTCTTCCTTCTCAATAGACCTTGGTAGGCCTAAAGCATACTCCTCCTTGATCATAGCCTCCATGGAACCCGAGTTGACATGTCCAAGTCTTTTGTGCCATAAAGTAAAGGTAGATATCTTGCTCTTCTCGGCCAACATGACAACATTAGTATCCACAAATGCATCCAGCTTATAAAGTTTGCCAAGTCTAGTGCCCTTAGCCACTATCTTACCCTTCTTCTTGATGAAACATTCATTTGAAGCAAAGTCAACATTGAAACCATTGTCTACCATTTGGCCAACACTTAGTAGATTCTTTGTTATTGTAGGAATGTACAAAACACCTTCTATGTTGATCTTTTTGGAAGATCCTAAGCAAAGGGGAATGCTACCAACTCCTTCAATCTTACAAGCTTCATCATTTGCTGTATAGATAGACTTTATAGGTCCATCATAAGATAAGAGAGAAGAGAAAAACTCCCTTTTACTAGTCATGTGTGAACTAGCACCCGAGTCAATCCACCAAGGATCTTCTCCTTTGAAGCTTGTTGAAGAAAATATGGACATCATGAGAGAGTCCTCATGTGAACTCTCCTCCTCCTCCTCTTTGCTCATGTTGGCTTGGCTTTGATCTTGCTTCCTCTTGAAGCATTCCGAGGCATAATGCCCCATCTTGCTACAATAGTAGCACTTCACCTTTGATTTGTCCTTCTTGACTTTGGTGGTTGATGGAGATGCCTTTGGGGGTCCTTCTTGATCCTCAAGCTTTGTAGACTTCTTGAATGTTGATCCTTTGCCTTTGGACTTGCCTTTGCCTTTGGTGAAGAGAGCTTGGTCATCTCCACCTTGGATGGAAAGCCTATCCATCCTCTCTTGCATTTGGCTCCTTCTTGATTCCTCGGCCATGAGTGTGCCTTGGAGTTCTTCAAGTATGGGTAGCTTACCCATAATTGCATATCCCTGAACCAAATTGTCAAATTCAAAGCTTAGTCCATTCAATATGAGTTGAACAAGCTCTTCATCCTTGATAGGGTCACCTATAAAGGCTAGCTCTTTGTTCAATTCCTTTACTCTTAGGACAAAAGTATGTGCACTCTCTCCTTTCTTTTGATAGCTTCTATAGATTTGATTCTTCAAAGCTAACATTCTAGTTTGGTTCTTGGATTCATAGACCTTTTGCAAAGTCTCCCAAGCATCTTGAGCTGAAGTGCAATCTCCTACCTCTCTTAAGAGTTCATTTGCAACATTCATTTTTATGCAATGTAGTGCAACATTGCACCTCTTGATGTATTTGGCTTTTTCTTGAGGATGAATAGGTTCACCCTCCTTACCATTTACAATTTCCATCAGATCTTGCATGATCATGATAGATTCCATTCTAACTTTCCATATGGAATAGTTAGTTTTGTTGAGCCTTTCATTAGTATCCAAAAGATATGCATTTATAGATGCCATCTAGTCTCCTAATCAAGGACTTGACACAAATGAAGGTTACTTCTATTGATTTGATTGAAGGTCTACCTTATCCCACTTCTTAGGGACCTGAAAAGATCAGTAATAGACTTCCTATAAAGATCTAAGAATGATCTCTAACAAAATCAAATCATAGAATACTAGAAACAATGCACTTGCTTGATTGAAGTAGACAATACTAGTAGAATTGCCCCTCTTTCTATAAAGAACATTAAAGATTCCAAATGATCTGATCAAGAGTGAATTTCAGCAACCTAATATACTTCCAAAATCACTTGTAAAAGATCTAAATGGAACTTAATGAGGATGCAACACAATCTACTATCCAATCACAAGCAAAAAATGATCAAAATTGATGAAAAATTGATCTAATTTGGTGCATAAGTCAAGCAATGGTTGGACTGAACCTAAATCACTTTAGGAGGTGCCTACTACACCTTAGAACAGCCTTGAAGAGTCCCCAAAACTCTGATCTTCCCTCTCCTTGAATGCTAGAAAGCCTCCTCTATGAAATCACCTCCAAAACTTGCTTAGAAATCAATGCTTGGAGCAAGCAAAACTTGCTATCTTGGTAATGTGAATTGAATTCAACTTTGCCTCTGGTTTTAGACACCTAAACACCTGCAAATGAAGTCACACAACACCAATCTCCAATGTATTTGACTCACTTTGAGTTCTAGAATCAATACTAGATGCTAAGATCCAATCTACACAAGATTTAGATCAAAAATTGTGATCAAATTGAATGAAAACCAAGGATTTAGCTCATTTCAGCCTTTAGGCTCTGATACCATGTAAAAATTACAGCAAATAAGGATCCTAAAACACTTGAAATGATGAGGGAAACAATAGATTATGATTTCATAAGATTAGCACAAGTTGAACCATCAAAATCCATCAAAAATCTATGCTTGAACCTCACTAAATGGCCCAAATCCTTGAAGAAGGCTTCACACGTGTGAAAGTACGGCCTCCCACAGTCTGAGTACTGTACACCAGACCTACATTCAATCCTATAATCATTAGTAATCACAAGTACTCAAACAATTATGAACATAGAGAGCAATTGCACCATTATGAGAGAAAAAACATGAAATTGCTTGATTGATTTTGGTGAGATATCATCACCTATATATACAAGATCCATCACGGTTTTGGGCAGGTATGAGTAGCCCTAAACCTATCCCTAATGCTAATTTTGGTGGATCTTTCATCCCTACCAAGTTAGGGTTGGAATCTTGGAGATCCCTCAACAATGCAAAAATTACCAAAAATAGCTCCTATTTTTTCTCCCTTGTATCTAAGCATAATTTGGACTCATTCCAAAGGTTCTAACACTTAGGTCTACTTGAGAACATCCTTATGAATGGAATCCTATGCTATTTGGCACGTGTGACAAGCCACATCATGTCCATCTAACTATTTACAAGTCATATGACCAAAACTAGTCAAGCTAGAATTGTGAATTTTTAACAAACACACCTCTTGAGATTCCAGGTGCGACACTCCATTGACTAACTCTAGTTAATAGATGAGCTATAAATATTATCATATTGGAGTAGATATACATTATTTAGCAAATACATGGCATCACATATCCCCCTCAAATGTGAAACATCCTCGTGAACAGATAATTTTCATTTTGAGAATTGTTCATCCATTATAAAATAATACTTTCGTGTCGTTAAATGATTCTCCTTTCAAATTTTTGTTAGGTCAAATGTAAAGATATTGCTTCAGTTGTTGAATATATGACATGTACTTGGTATTTCAACAAAGCTCAAACATTGAATTGTCTTTGAACATCATCACATGAGGCCACAGACGCAGATGAGGACGACAAAGGAAATTTTTACAGATGGTACCATCAATTTTTCTTGGGTGCCAAGGATATTGTTGGTAAACTCCATGTCTATGACCTGCACATCCAAGACACGATGATGCAGTTGTTCCTGCATACGGATGAAATGACCAACAACATTAAAATGTTGGCTAAGAAGATTGAATCTCTAGAGGAAGACAATAAGTTGCTGACCGAGCAAAATCGCTCTTTGGGTCGAATGTTGCAGCAGGCAACCCAAGAAGCAGATGCATATAAATTGAACAATAAGGCATTAAAGACCAAGTCTGCAGATTCTTTGGCAGCTGAGCTTAATAAGGTCGAGGCAGAAAAGATCACTCTGCAGACCACTTTGCATGATGAGATCATGAAGCGAATAAAGGCAGAAACTGCCTTACAACTATGCAGCAGGCTCTGGATCAATCTAGATAGATTCTTTGAAGCTGTAGTCCCTTCAAGACCAGATGCTCAAAATTTTTTGAGTCGAGTTTCTACTCCCTCTCGAGAATGACAAAGCACTCATTGAAGAAGAATTTGCCGAGCTGAAGGAGCTATCTACAGAGACAACCATCTGTTCTAGGCCAGATGCACACGAGGAATATTCGCAAGCCTTGGAAAAGATCGAGAATCTGTCAAAGGAGCTCCAGGCAATCCAAAATTGTATAGGGGTGGCCGACCATCTAGAGTATGCAGAAGCCTGTATAAAGATCTCGGACCTTCAAAAGGAGGTAGCAGACTTTAAACAACAGCTCGAAGAGAAGAAGCTCGCTGCAGAAATCCACAGACAGGACATTGCTGACGTCCAGCCTAAGGCAAAGCGATCGAAAGCAAATCAGTCGAAGGTATGTGCAGAACGTTTTCAATTTTTTTTTGAACGATTCTGGAAGTGGACTCCCTGCCATCTTAACATCGAATTGCAATGGCATGTCGATTATTTGATGCTACCAGGCTCAATAGGCATGGCATTTGAGAACTGGTATAGTATGGAAAAAAGAAGATTTCCTCTGGTTATGGGACCAACTTAGCATAGAGAAAAAGGGTTGTCTATGTTGCATGATTTCCAGGTTACTCTACGCAATGGCACCTTTACAATCAGTGAAGTTGTGTTCTCTGAAGCCCTTGGATTACCAATTGATGGCGCAACCAACACGGCGTCCAAGGACTCCATTGATGAAGCGACATATTTTTTGTCGAACTGCTATGTACCAAGCAAAGGGTACAAAATCACGATGGTGAGGGATGTGTAGATGAAGTTCTTCTACAAGTACTCCAATCAAGCGCTGTTCATCACAGATGCTAATGCCACTATCTCAGTTCAGAATTTTGGGTACTTGGTGGATGCACTGGTAGGCCAGCCAGTATGCCTTGGAACCATTGCCTACAAAGCATTTCTACGCTGGATAAAACACAAGAAGTTTGCTGCAGTGGGAGCACACATCTCATGACTGTGCGAACATTTTGGCATCCTTACTGAAACAGAGCAAGGTGTACTGGCAGGCAAAATGTTATAACCACAAAAATTGATTTATTCAGTCTCTTGTAGAACACCTCTGCTCCACAACTCCAGCTAGTTGCTACTACAGCCATGGAGGTTGACACAGCAACAGTCCAAAAGAAAACAGAGTTAGATGTTGTTGTGCACATTATTCCAGATTATTCCACACAAGCTGAGTCTTTGCTAGTCGTCTCACTTGAAGACGGGTCTTCTCTGAAGCCAAATAGCCTTGCATCCACAGAATCTGACGAAGACACAATCTCTGACACCCAGATGCAAGACAAAGGTAAAGGAGTTGATATCAGCATCACATAATCAGCAACGTCATATATAGTTTGAACTCTGCATGTCGCCTCCAAAATTTGCGTTTCGTATTGCTATGCTTCAAAAACTGGTACACCTTTATCCGGATGTACTCTAGAGCATACATGAATGTTGGATTTCCATGCCCATCCAATGAGAGAGAGAGAGAGAGAGAGAGAGAGAGAGAGAGAGAGAGAGAGAGAGAGAGAGAGAGAGAGAGAGAGAGAGAGAGAAGCCTAGGGAAGTTAAAGAACCTCCATAGGCTTATGGAAGGTCAAGAGACTTCTTCCATAATCTATGACTCTTTGAATGTCTTTCTTGTGGAAGTTGGGAACTCAATGGATACTTTAGAAGGGCGCCCTCCTACTAGGTCCCATTGCCCAAGTTGTGCATATATACTTTGGTCCTAGACCATTAAAGTGATATGGTTCAAGGTTGAGGCCCAAGTTTTAGAAAAATAGTCATCTAGTGACTTTCTAACACCTCTCTAGGTTCCATACCTCCATCCAAGGCATAGACACCTATCTGCCCTTAACCAAGGACACTAGTACCTTAATCTAAGGCACCTACCCTTAATCCTAAGAGTACCCCTTATCCAATGGTCACGTGACTCCATACCTCCGACCAAGGTATAGTCACTTGTCTGTCCTTATCCAAAGGCACATACCCTTAATCCTAAGGGTAACCCTTATCCAAGGGTAACTTGCCATTTAGCCCCCAACACTAAATGGACCAATAGGGATCTGAAGTACTGCTAGTTACATAGGTATGTAACACCAACCAGAGTCCCAAGTGAATAATCTCACGAGGTGTCGTGAGACCGCCACCAATTTTGGTGGGGGATACTATTGGAGGGTTTGCGGATCCCAAGGCAACCCTAACTATTATGGCCATATTCAGTTAAGAACATGGAATAGTCCTAATATGGTAGACTGGCCCTCCAGTGTTCGAGATTATTGGTCACGCCTAGATTTTATTCCACGTCGAGGCCTGTTGATGACTAATGACCTTGAGAGTACGCAGGCACTCTAATTGAGACATATGGAGTAGTGCATATATGTGTGATAGATATAGGCAGGAGGAATGCATGAAGAGCTGTGATCTTTTTATAGTTGACCTGCATGGGGACTGCATGTGCTCATGCACAAGATCCTACTCTCTATATATTGAGGTAGTGATTATTCTGTCGACGACTTTGGTCTAGGTTACCAGTCGAGCTCTTCTCCTCTTGCTATCACATGGCATGGCTTGGGGGCTAGATCCAAGAGGAAACTCCAGGAGGGATCTAGGTTTGGTTGGGTGGTTTTGCTCCACAGTCTCTCTTATTGTGTTTTCCTATTCTCATCTTAGGAGTTATCCCTAGTGTTCTATACATTGGTATTAGAGCCCGACTAAGATGCGGTCATGGATGGTTGGAGACAAGTTCTACCTCAAATCGGAAGAGAATTCACATCCTGGGTGGAGTGATGTTTTTTCAAGGGAAATTGGGTTTGGATTCACTAATTCATGCATGAAGCATGCTTTTCAAACTTGGTGGTAAAGTGCTCTTCTCCTTGTTTGATTTTATTAGAGATGTTGTGGATTATGTGGGATTCATACTTATTGAAACCTTGAGAAAGTTTCCATTTGAAGTAGAATCATTTGCATGAGTAGATTCACTTTTTTATCTAAATCTATTTTTTGGGCTGAGCAATTTGCATGAATCCATAATGTTTTGGACAGATTAGATTCAGATTAGTAGCTGAATGTTGGTTGATAGATTGATGAGGAATCAATTTATCCTAAAGAATTAACTAATTGTTCTTGGAAATCTTGAATTAAATGATTGCATATAGAAGATTTGAGAGATTAATCCTCTTGTGTTTCCTGCAATCTGAAAAACATAGAATGGAAATGGTAAGTCGCCCATTGCCTAGAAAAACAGATAAGGATTTGGAGTAAGTGATGCATGCAGTTGAGACTCTGTGAAGCCTTTCTTGGAATGTTGCTCACTGCCTCTGAGTAGTGTAAACCTGCAGTAACAAATAGCTAGATGTATGAACATCTGAATGTGTATCAAAGTTGAACTTTAGAGGGTTATAAACCTGCAATCAATTCGTGTTGAAGAGAGGTAACCCTGCAGTCGAATGCTTTCAACTTTGCTCTCTGCCTGATGCCATAGAAATAAGGTTATGGTTTTTGACCAGTGAGTGCTCATGCTTCTGCCCTTGTGATGGATCGCAAACCTATTGGTTTTCTTAAAAACGGTTGTGGATCCCAAGCAGAGTTTTGAACCTGATGGTTGATTCAGTCGTGGAGCCATGGTTGATTCGATCTGCCTGGGAACAAAACGGTTTCCTAGTGAAGACCGCAGGTAGTGTTTACTATTGAGATCCTACAAACTCGTTATGTGAAGGCTACAGTTCGGTGCTTGTTGGAGTTGGGTGGATTTGGAGAGCAGCTATGTGTTGTGACTGGGTTCTGGAAATGCGCGATCCAGCCTCCTGACCTGCATGATTGCTCTCTCTCTCTTTATGCATGCAGCGAAACCTTCTGAAGCTCATTGGACAGTAGGAGTGGCAGGGGCTAATCGATGGTAGCTAGAAAACAGGGGTGCGATCAAATCCTTGGTGGAGACCCTATTCATCGATGATGGAGCCCTTTTCTTGCATGCATGTATGAAGCTTTTCATTTTAACTTATGTCTTTTCTCTTTTTCCCCAAAAGTGAACTAATGCATGGTGATGAGGACCATGTCTATCACTCAGTCTCACCGTGTGTTATATGTTCGTAGCCCTTGTGATTGCATTGATATCATAATTTTTTTTGCAAAGGATTTTGGTCATTTTCACGACTGCATGGCTATTTACAATGTTATTGGTTGTTGCATAGCTCGGAGTAGTGAAGGTCTTTGCAAGATTAGTTAATGATCAAAGCAATGGTCGATTCGGTAAGGGGATTTTTATGAATCTTCCTAATCGACAATTGAGAATGGAGTTACCTATTCTCCTGGGATCAAACAAGAGAATGTTTGGAGAATAATTTTATTATGCTAACTGCCATGTCTATGTGATTGATCCATGGATTTAGATTTGGCACTATCTTTGTCTGATCCTGATCTTTGTCTCCTTGATCGTCTCCCTCTGATCGTCTCCCTCTGGATCGATCGATCGTGCTGGTTTTTTATGTGTAATAACGATTATGTCTCTCTCTTTCTTTCTTTAGATTATTTTTTCTTTGAAGGTAGTGTCGTCGTTCAATAATCGTCTCTACTTCATTTCCTACATTCTGATCATCTTCGCTTAATTACATATGCATGTGCAAGTTTTTCATCAACTTTTGTTTTTGTCCTGTCTATCTCTTTTCCCTTTCGCGCTCATTGCCCATCTATGATCTCATGTGCACATCTATCCTCACAAATATTAACCATGCAATATGGAAGTAGCACAGAGAGCCCGAGAAATGTGCATTGTATATAGACTCAGAAGATAGAAACAACTTTTTTTGTGATTACCCGAGCAAGGTAGCCATTTTTCAGGAGTAACCTTTTTTTTTATTGTGATTGTGCTCTGGAAAAGCTTATTTGGTGTAAATAGCCTACATTGCAAACAAAAACATTTTCCATTTTCCGTGATTACCCTAGTAAGTTGGCAAAAACTAACAGTTCTTTATTATGCTCTGAAAAACGTTATTTGGTGTAAATAGGCTCAAGAATATGTTTATCGAAGCAGAACTCAGTAAAGGAGCACGGCCGCACCACCTTGTCGATCATTCGTATTCCCTGCATGCAATGGTCCAAATCTGCCTGCACTGAGATATAATTGAAGGGCACGATAGGCAGAGCCAATGGATCGTGGCTCTGCAGCAGCAAATTTCTGCTGAAAAGAGGGTCATGATCTTTTGGAGTTGCAATTTGTCGCTCATGATGAGGGATGTTGAGATTTGCTGCAGCAGGACCGATTGATTCTCCTGATCATTAACAATTGTGGGGTTCCTAGTGTAGCCGCTAATAACATTACCTCGCTCCCTTCCACGCTTTTGAGAGTTGCAGTAGGAGTTCTTTGAACACGACTCCGTAGGCACGACACCTCCTCCCCGGAAGCGAGAAACCAGAAAATGTTATAGAGTAAAAAAACTATGGAAGTAAAAAATAATATAATAGCTCCTCATTAGAGACAATTACAACCAACACTACAAACCCCGCAAGATGCACGTGGAGACAGTTCGATATCGGGAAGAAGTCTAAAGCGAGAACAATGATGAATGATTATATTTCTTTCTCTATCATGGGAACGATCTATCGATAAGAAGACTGATAAATTAACAAGCTACGTTTCAATTATAAAGCACTTGAAGATATTTAAAACTGGAGATAAGCCTAAAATGATGAAATCTTGAAGGTTACATGCTCAAAGTCTCAAGAGTTATATCGACAGACCAGAGAGAAAGATTCCGAGTGAAGTAGAATTTTGAATCTAGTAATAAGTCAATAGACAAAAAGAAATAATGTTTCGGATTGCATTAAGAACATCTACAGCTTTTCGCTTTCTATCATCCTACAACAAACATTCTCCACAACAAGTCGGGCAGTATAAATACCTTCAAAACGCAAAAGAACATATTGTACTGTTGCGTAAAGCAGCACAATGATCCTGTTTAGATTTAAAATTCAAGAAGATTTGCTGCAGAATGGCAATTTCCATTATTATCAAAATATATAGAGCTGCCAATTTTGGTTGATCATATGTTTGGCCGTTATAAGACGTGACGCTTACCTCCAAAAGTCAATCTCTAACTGAGCTCTGGAATTGCTGCAGCTCTGGAGCAAAAGCTACAACCAGCTTCTTCTCCCACCACTAAAATAAAGTAAAATCACCCAGTATTTCATGTAATTTGGATAACATGAACGTGATGAAATTTTTTTGGATAAGATCATCAACCCATTTGGAAGATTTATAGTTTAGTGTATCTTTGGGATTTGAGTTAGTATTCCTGAGTAGAGGCAAGCAATTGAAGAATTGTTGCATCTCGGAGTACTTATTTAAATGGAAAAGAACATACTAAAAATAATGATTCATGGGTAAGACTTGAAAGCTTAAAGAATAATTTCATGTTTTTCCTTTTTCCTGTTCTGAGGACAAAACTTGTTTAAGGGAGGAAGAATGTTACGGCCATATTTAGCTAAGGACATGGGATAGGATAGTCCTAATATGGTAAACCGGGCCCTCCAGTGTTCGAGATTATTGGTCACGCCTAGATTTTATTCCATGTCGAGGCCTGTTGGTGACTACTGACTTTGAGAGGACACAGACACTCTAATTGAGACATACGGAGTAGTGCACATATGTGTGACAGACATATGGAGTAGTGCATGTATGTGTGACAAATATAGGTAGGAGGAATGCATGAAGAGTTGTGATCTATTTATAGTTGACTTGCATGGGGATTGCATGTGCTCATGCACAGAATCCTACTCTCTATATATTGAGGTAGTTATTATTCCATCAACGACTTTGGTCTAGGTTACCAGTTGAGCTCTTCTCCTCTTTCTATCACATGGCATGGCTTGAGGGCTAGATCCAGGAGGAAACTCCAGGAGGGATCTAGGTTTGGTTGAGTGGTTTTGCTCCATAGTCTCTCTTATTGTGTTTTCCTATTCTCATCTTAGGGGTTATCCCTAGTTAATAAGTGAGAGTTATCCCTAGTTATCCCTAGACTTTACACCAACCATAGTTAATAAGTGAGAGGGATTTGGCACCCTGTGTGTGTAAGTCCAACCCGATAATCACATAGAGATTTGATTAATTAGAAAGTTAATAAAAGGACTTTAGGCCTTTTTGCGGGACTTCTAATGTCGCAAGGCCCAAAAGTCAAGTTAGTGAATAAAATAGAGGTTCCCACCAAAATTCAATTTCAAATTGGGTTCCTCCAATTAATGAATCGGTTCCCACTCTTTTTTAAATTTGAGGTAGGAATTGGCCAATAGGAATTGAGGCCAAGACCCTGCAATCTACTATATAAGTGGTAATTTCGAATCACTGTACATGTTCTCTCTTCATTGCAATACAAGCAGGTTGGCCCTCTTATGAAATGATCAGGAATGTCCTTGCTCTCTATCTCTATTCCTCCATCTCTCATGCTTTCTTTGTATTTGCTAATTGTTGGATTTGATGGTTATTGGTATTGAATGTTCTTATGCTTTTTGTGAGAGAGAAGAGGAGAGAGAGGGGCGAGTTTCTATCATTGTGGATTAGGGTTAATGGATGTAGTGTTAATGGATCTTAGTGTTAGTGTGCACATGCTGGATTTTGAAATATGTTATCGTTCTCATGGGAATGAACCTCCGCGTGACAACTAACCTTGTCTCCTTGATGCTTGTGAGCTTGGATCTAGGGTTGAGGCTAGGATAGGAAATAGCCCACTACATTTGCATATATTGGCTTAACTTTTCAACACTAATGTTGGAAAGAGGGAGGTGAAGTGAGTCGATGCGACAAGTCGAAGAATGTAAGCGACTTATCGAGTGCAACGGGACTTAGCCTTCATTCCTAATGCATGACTACGCCTATCAATATTGAACAAGGCATAATGACAAAAGTCACATTCAATCTTTTAGCAACCAGCTTTGAAATCGTTAGCACTAAAGTGATTTCGTAGCCAAACAATGATGTATTGAATAAATCAGACGAAGCAATAAGAGATTTATCAATTACAATAATCACAACAACTATAGCAAGTTTCCAAGTAAATATCCAGGTCTAGGACTCTGTCGTGGATACCTGAAAGACATAGCTGGTAACGAATACAATGGCAACTTGATTGAATGGTTAAAGTGGAATTAAAATTCCAACAGTAACACCTTGCTGGTCAAGTCCGACTTTTCACATAAACTTTTCTCAACTCCTACACATGTAAGACCTAATTCAGACAGTCCATTTCCCATCATGTGATTAGCATTCAAGTTAAAAGCTCTTAGAAAATCAATTTTTTTTAACATTAGATCAAATCTCAATGACATTGGCATGTGATCAAAGAAAACCTAAGTCCCACAATGGACCATTGGTCTTTCGATTTAAACAACATTTCCATAAACTGGAACACAAAATCTGTCTATCTTATTCTGATTAAAATATTCATTGCAACAACTATAAGTGATCAGTTCTAACTACTGATCCTATTCTTGACTTAGTTTTTCTAGACTTAAACAAAGTTTTTTTGACCAGAATTTTATAATTATGAGCAATACCCCATATTTACATCATTAACATATGTAGGTTGGCACTCCCAAAACAAAGCTTTTCAGCTATCTCAAATTTAAACTCATTCTTAGACATGAAAACAAATATGCAAATTATTAACAATGATTACAAACATTTTTTTAGCTCCTTCCGTGCAACTAGCTTTTGTAAATTATGATTTCCGAACAATCTTATATGAAATTTCAATTGGATTGGAAGTTAGATACTTGTATAATAATAATATAGCGTTAAAGTGCAAAATGCTTACATTACATCTAAATAGATTGAGCCTATGACAAAGAGCTTAAAATCTAGCTTTTCTATCTTCAAACTTCAATTTCATTGACACAAATATCCTCTATAGATGTCGGATCCTTCTCTATCGTTTTTAAATTTTTGAAATTGGACTTAGCTCCATACAAATTTTCTCACATCCTTCAAACTTCGTGAAACATCGCTCACCTCTCTTTTTACTAACAACGATAATCACATTAGGCATCTTCTAGCTCACTTTTCCATTTAACTAAATCAACTTTTCCTCCCCTCTGACACCATTCTCAGCAACATAACCACTACCAACTCTAGTTTACCTACCTTCCTTCATGACGTCTTTGAATTAACTCTTTAACATCCTTTTTGTGTTCAGTTATATTATGAACTTCCCCCACTCCTACAATAACACTCGCTTCCAACAATACCTCTGCTTTTTCTCCATTCTCATGGTCCTCTCCCTTCCTCTCTTTGACTTCAAAATTTAAACAGGGCCTTCAAAACAACATATGCCAAATGCCCGAATATTTCACATACAAAACAAGAGTTTGGTAAGCCACAAAACACAAACCTTTTCTCATACAATCTATCCTTTAATCGTAATCCCATAAACTCATGAATTACTTGATGAAAGTTCCACAAAACACATACCTTGACATATGATGATGCCTAAAAGTTCTTTTCCTTTAAAAATATAAGCGCCCTTCCAAACTTAAAAAGAATTCTTGCCTAAAATAATCAAACAATGGAGGAAAGAGCAACACCTTCAGAGACTCACAATGACACCTTCAATACATGTTCGAAGGAAAGAGCAACACCTTTGGAGACCCACATCCACGCTGACACCTTCAATGCACTTGAGTTGATATTAAAATTCTCCAGGTATGACAGATCATGGATGATTTCTCTTCTTATAGAATATGTACCATAAGCTAAAAGTTGTATTGCTTAATTTGTAGAATCAACAAATATAAGGTCCTAAAAACCAAAACAATCATAAGAGCTAAATCAATACTACCCAATTGCAATGGACACACAAATTGTATGGCTTACCAAGAAGGCATATGCCACCACTGACATGCTAATTATGCTCCCCATGAATTTACAAAAGCGAGACTATTATGTCAAATATGTCACACTTATCTCTCCTAGTCACCCCACTTTTGTTACGTAATAAAAATATACTCTTAGATGCTACTTTTCCATATTGCTACAAACTTGCGACATTCACAAATGGTCTTTTTCTTGTACAATCAAACATTCTTGAAAATTGATTTTATTGTCAAAAACACACATTCTAGGATCATCAAAACATCTTTCATTGACCATTCCTTCCCTTCTACCCCACCCTCTCCTTCCTCTTCCTACTCTCTAATAATTTCTGTAGAGATAGCATGCTCAATTTCTTCATTAAATCACAATCTTTAAGCTCAATAAACCATTTTATCCAAAATGTCATCGACATGTGATGCCCAAAAAGAAATAGCATGCTAACATGAAAGCTACATACCAACCAGATTGACAAGCAATATTAGAGCATCAATTCACAACATAATGAAATTGAGATGTTGCACAAGACAAGATTTGACAAAACCATTAAAGCATACTTCAAAAATGCCTAATACATGACACCATAAAAGCTCAAGAGCCCACAAAACTAGTTGTATTCCTACATGCATCAACCCCAACTAATTGTACATTCTACTCCAAATTCTCTCACTAAGCTAGCACATCTCTAGCCCTTCCCTATCATCTACAGACGTTTCTAATTCTTCTTAATCAATCAAATAGCATAAAGGGCATCACAATGAAAGAAAAGATGTTGCACTCTTTTGCCATCTTCGACTATATAATGCCCTCTATGGCAAGCTTCAAATGTGTTGATATTCCTAAAATAGGGTACTTTAAGAATCTTATTTTAGCCATCACTATAGTATATAGTTTTAGTTTGTGTAATATGTTTGTTAAATCCATCACTTCCCCCATTGGCATATTGGTCATGACTTCGAATTCGCCACCATTTCTCGATGTTTATTGTCATGAAAAAAATCTTGTCTAGTACAAAGCTATAGTAAAGTAACTTCATGGATTCCCCATACTTAATCATGATCTTTTTCTATCATGCAACAAGTGGAGCAAAATGCTTGAGAGTTATAGTGGCTATAGTGATTTGAGTTTAGATGAATAACAAACTAAAATGTTATTTGATATAGGAGGATGAATGTTGCAATTTTGTAAATTGTCATTTGTAGCAAATATTAGAAGCTTGCCTTTTTAAAATACAAAGTAATGAGCTCATTAAAATGTTTATATGGTGAAAATAGAGAACTGTAGATAAACATTGTGCTTCAATAAGAGGTATGTTGGTGAGAAGTCTTAGGCCTCTCGAGTAAAAATCCACCAAGCTTCACATCAGATGTACAAGATTTATAATAAGGGCATTATAGCGCATTATAATCTTGCTTTCTCCTTTACACCATAAAGCTTTATAGTGTAAAGGGCATTCTGGCCAGGAAGTCTATGGGCTTCGGAGCACAAAGAGTATCACACCCATAAAGCCCATGGCCTATAGTCATAAATCAACTCACACACGACATGTGTCTTAAAGAGCACTAAGAATAAAACTTACCCATGATTTTTTACGGTGCATACATTCCTGCCCATGCTGACTTTGTGTTTTCTGATCACTTCCCTCAAGTCTTGTCCTTGGGCAAGGATCTTCAAACACTCAAAATCTTGGAAATAGAACTTCCCCCCACAACCCAATGGCCTCAGGTTACCATTTTACTCAATTTTGCAAGGTTTTCTTGCCCATAAATTCTGGGGCTATGCATTACACAGAAAGGCTATGAAAATGCCATGATGTAAGTAAATCTACATAAAAAGGCATTATGCCCATAATTTATGCATGGCGCTCTTAGACATTGACATTGTTTTTAGCATATGCACACCAAATTAAATGGCCATAAAACCTCTCACTCTTATGGGTAATCAAATTGAAGGACCTTACAAGTTTCATGTGGATCCCACCTTTATTCCAAGAAATTTATCCTAGACCTAATGACCTGAGCTTTCTATATGCTCCCTGTACTTAGCTGCATCAAGAAGAGACTCTAGCTCAGATTTGTCCAACAATTTCACTTTGATGAGCCATCCCTCAACGAATGGACCCTTGTTCACCTGCAAGAAGCAAATCACAAGGTAATCTAGCACTATCAAGCGTTGTTGTAAACTTTATAAATAACTACCGGAATCTATGGATCTTGTAATATCTGCCAAATGCAAGCCAGCACAATACAGAATAAGGGGTAGAAGTTGAAAATAAAAGGTAACACCTTACCATCTACCTCTATAAATTAAATCAGGTAAGTGTGTGTGTGGGTGATACATAATTCAACCCCAGGAAAGAGAGAACTGCCCAAATGGGATTAACTGTATGATAATCTTAAATAGGAAGATCAAGTGATTGATTGATGTGTACTTACAGTAGCTGGAGTGGATTTCACTACTTCATTGAAGTCAATTACTTCTCCTGAGACTGGAGAGTAAACATCACTTGCTGCCTTGACACTCTCCACCACAGCAAAGGGCTTTCCCTTATGCACTGAAGTTCCTGACTCTGGCAAATCAGCAAATACCACATCTCCCAATTCATGCTGTTACAAGAGACAAGAAATCAGAACGGGTTAATAATGCATTGCAATTACATGCTTTTAAGGAACAATGCAATGGCCATGTTATGTGATAGCTAAAACAATTGTTTGTATGATTGAATGCTATTCGATTGTTCCTTTAACCAACTTCAAGTAACAACCTAGAATCCATTAAAGGTGGAATATTTTCTGGCAAGGTGTGATCTTACCGCAGCATGATCAGTGATGCCAATTGTTGCTGTGTCTCCTTCAACCTTGACCCACTCATGGGAGGCAGAGTACTTCAAATCCTCAGGAACTGCAGCTCAAAAAAACACAATCATACATATGATTTCAAAGTGTATATATATCCAGCATTCAAATTAAAGATCATGCCTTGAAGCCTAGGCTATCTATGCAGCTTTATTGCCAGCCATTGTTATCCCAATTCAGGTAGACTTTTATTTCAATACTTACCTCTAGTGGTTACAATGAAATTTGTACTTCTGAGTACTGCATTTCCTTACTCTAGTCCTTCAGGCAGCTGAGCAAAGGACAGAGAATTTGACAATGCCATTTTGTCAAATTAACAACATAAAAACAATCTTGTAGCTTCTACTTTTCAAGAACAATCATCAAGTTCCATCACAGCCAGAATTATGCAGTGAGACCTCAACAAGAGTCACCCACTCTGTCGTTACAATTTGGGCTGAAAAAAGAATTTCCCTAGAGACATTTCAAAACTGATGAATGTTTGCATAAGTTGAACGATTTAGTCATAAGGCTGTGACTTCATATTCCATGTCCATCATAGAACTAAAAATAACAGTAATGATACCAGGCTTTGATCACAGACAGCCTGAGGATCAGAAGTTGCTGAACTACTAATGGCTGAGTTCTGTGAGTCGAGCCTTTAATTTTCTCCATGAACTTTGGGAGCGGGGCTGGCTACACACATCCAAGCCCTAGTAGATCAGATAACTATCCATTACTTGAACAATCAGCGTGAACAGAAGCGTCTGTCCAAATGCTGATGATGGCATTACATGTTTGAGATAAATTGACTACTGTAGATTCAATTTTGAACCCAACTGCTCAAATATCTGGTGTTTAAGTTCTACGTATAGTAAGAGAAGTCCTTGGAGGCGCTTACGTTACCAGTATGTATTAGATGAAATCTCGTTATTAACAATGATCTTAGTAACTGCAAGAACATTGGGGTCTACTGCTGGTAATTTTTTGTAAATCAATAACATGTGGTACTAGGGACAATAACAAACCCAAAACTGATCTAAACTGCATATTGGAGCACGTTCAGTGCAATAGATATGCCAAATCTAGAATGACAGAGAACTACTAGGGCCAGACCCAAATTAGCGTTTTTACGGCCACTGCTAACCTGACCCCATTGACAGTAATTTTGCAGCTGAATCTTATCAGCCATTTCATAGCCAAAAGCAAAATCTGTGTTAAAACTGAACTCCACTAAGGTAGTAGATAGCGAGAATGTATTACACTGGTTAGCATCTAGATGAGACATAGGAAAGTAAGAATGTGCAGCAAGCTTACCCGTGGAATATCTCAGAGACAGTGGGATAATGAGTGGTTTTGCAATTCTAGGCTGGGAGCTCAGCCTCAAGACTGTTGCTGCCTGTGCAGCCATTGCTCTGAGTGCCATACCTTCCAACCGAATAAGCCCAAAGCTTGCAATATAATACCTCAAGCTACAATCGAACTAACAGCAACAAAAACAGCAACGCCAATGGAGTGATGCCTCCAAATTACAAATCAACAAGAACAGTAACAACGATTCAAGAAGGCCACAATTCCTGGCAGATATATGAAGAACCCAACTCAGATAAGCTCAAAACAAGAAGTCTGGACCACTGCCCATGTGGAATAAATGGTCCATAGAAGCAGAAATGGATGAGCAAGTCAAAAGAAAGGAGTAGGAATGAAGGAATGAATGGATGGATGGATGACGAAGATGAGGAGGAGAAGGGGTGCAAGGCTCAAAGATGAAGCAAAATAAAATGAGGTTAGAAATCCGGCCTTCCCCCACACCAACTGCTAAACAAGAACCACCAGTTGACAAGGAGGATAACAACACCATTCTTTGTTATCATTTTTTGTTTTCCTTCCTATTTTTGTGTCTTATCTCTCCTTATCTTATTGTTTGATACATATTGGTTCTAGAATCTCATGTACAAAATGAGGATATTTCTTAAGACCTTTTTATTACCTTGGATACGATATCAATAAGCAGTTGTGATGGTTTGTTAAAAGCTAAGGTGTCACTCAGCCGACATCAGGATGAGTTTGTTTTATAAGTCTTCTCACATGCAACCTTTGCTTTTTTAATGTTTCAACAATTTGAATGCCCTACATAAGGCACAGTTTCTTGTGATATATCAATCACTTAGCCAGGATAGATCCCTTGCCAGACCTACGCACCCAAAACTAAGAGATTATAGACAACATATACTACATCAAGAAAGAGGAGTGCGTGATGGTCCCCTCAACTTCTGCAACTATAGAATCCCAAAATCCAATGTACCCGAGATGTATCTTAGAATCCTCTTAGCCTTTTTCCAATGGATAACTGATCGGAGTTAGAATTAGCTTTTGGCTAAAAACAATTTGCAACGCCTTGATTTCCATTTGCTAGGATTCTAGCCTTGATCCAACTTGTTGCTAGTCTTTGAAGAGGATCCTAGCCACTCCTCATAAGGAGAAACCCAATTGAAAGTGATCAAATGTGGTTTTGAGTGTTTTAGGGTCTGTTGGAGGGTTTGCGGATCCCAAGGCAACCGCATTTGTCACCATGCGTGTGTAAGTCTGACCCAATGATCACATAGAGATTTGATAATTAGAAAGTCAATAAAAGGACTTTAGGCCTTCTTGCGGGACTTTTAATGTCGCAGGGCCTAATTGTCAAGTTAGTAAATAAAATAGGGGTTCCCACCAAATTTCAATTTCAAATTGGTTCTCTCCAATTATTGAATGGGTTCCCACTCTTTTTAAATTTGAATATTTAGGAAGGTAAGAATTAGCCAATAGGAATTGGAGTGCCCATCTCCTCAATTTCCTATATAAGTAGCAATTTCGAATGATTGTACATGTTTCCATCTTCATTTTAATACAAGCAAATTGGCTCTCTTATGGAATGGATTTGTGAATGTCCTTTCTCTCAACTCTATTTCTCCTTTTCTTATGCTTTTGTTATATTGTAGATCTGAATGTTATTGGGATTGTATGTTCTTGTGCTTTTGTGTGTGTGTGTGTGTGTGTGTGTGTGTGTGTGTGTGATAGAGAGAGAGAGAGAGAGAGAGAGAGAGAGAGAGAGAGAGAGAGAGAGAGAGAGAGAGAGAGAGAGAGAGAGAGAGAGAGAGAGAGAGAGAAAGCAAGTATCTATCTTTTTGTGGATCATAGTGTTAATTGGATTAGGATGTAGTGTAAATGGATATTAATATAATTGTGAATCATCCATGCAGGCTGGATTTGTTTTATGCTATAGCTCTCATGGGAATGAACCTCTGCATGACGACTAACTTCATCTCCATGATGCTTGTGTGCTTGGATCTTGGTTTGAGGATAGGATAGGGAATAAACCGGTTACAATTTTGGCGCCGTTGCCGGGGAGCTACGCCAATTTCTCATATTGCAACATGTTGGATGGATGTTAACTTGTATTAGGCATCTTGTTTTGGCATAAATAGAGTTAAAATTGCATTTTAGAGTTAGATTGTGAGTGATTTTGCTTGATTTGAGTAGATTTTCTTGTTTGAAATCTAATCTGATTGTTGAGCAAGGAAAGCTATTCAGATCACAATTCTTAAATCCATTTGGATCTGAAAAAAAAAATTAAAAAAATAACAAGAATCGGCCATTTCTGCCAGATTTGAACAAAAATGAGAGAAAATCGTCATCAGATTTGATAGTTTTTATCCTCTTCCAAGAAACCTTCGCCGAGTTGCAGGAAGCTTTAGTTTCACTCTCAGATCCTTTAGATTGAAGGGCGAAGCTTAATTCCCATCAGATTTGCAAAAATATCGAAACATCAAAAAACACCAAAAAATCCAAAAATACAGAAAAAGAGCCTTCACCCAATTTATTGTGCATAAGTGTAATTCGGATCTATTTACTACCAGGTTGGCAAAGATGAATACCAAAAATAAAAAAGCCAAAGTGACTGTTCATCTAGTTGCTAGTAATATTTTGTAAACATTAACACTTCTACAAAATTATTAGTTCTCTGAGTTGAACCTTCACCAGAGTCTATGTTAGTCCCACTTACTATTCTTGATAATCAGTGAGTTGGGCGAAGGTTTCCCAAAGGTCAGTTGTCATATTGTCATATTTTTGTCAAAAAGGACTCTTTTTTGCAAAAATACCAATATTACTCTTGCTTCTTCACCAGATTCTTCGTCGAGTTTTTTGAGTATTCTAAATATAATAAATCACCATTTGTGAGTTCGGCGAAGATTATGTCTATCCGGATCTTTAAAAAATTCAATTTTGGCTCTCGCCAAGCTACAAAACCCAAATTTGTGTCATAAAAAACCTTTGCCAGTTCTACCACATAAATATATGTGTCAGATTCATCCACTGTAAGGTCGGTGAAGATTAATTATATCAGATTTGTCAAAAAAAACCAGATCAGTGATTTTTACCAAAAATAACAGTGAAGAACCTTCGCCGAGTCATTCCTCACCCAAATAACCTTCACCTGTGCTACTTCTAGGTTCTAATCTACCAAATCTAGCTTCTATCAAATTCTGGAATCATTTTATTTCAATTTAATAGTAAATCATTATTTTAGTGTCGATTGCTCGATCAAGATCTAATTTGCAAAAATTAAAAATCTGATTATTTTCAAGGGGTAGAGATTACAAATTTGATTTGATCTGAGATAGGATATTATTGAAAAATCTAGATCCAATCTCATTGTCTGATTGACGTAATTTTATGGCTGAAGAAGGACCATTGAACCCACCACCAATTATTGTTAGAAGATCTCCTTGGTTAGATATACCAAAGTACAATGGGTTATCTGATCCCATCAGATTTTTTCAGATCTTTTCTAAATCATGTAGGTTTTATGGCAAAGTTCTTCCACAAGATAAACTTCAGTTATTCCCTATGGCCTTAACTGGAGCTGTTCAAAATTGGTTTTATAACCAAGAGGAAGCAGAATGTCAAGATTGAGAAGTGGTTAAAGTTGCTCTCATTATGAGATTTAAGCCCAAAAATTTTATGCAAGATCCCTTTCTCCTTTTAAGTAAAATTAAAATGGGAAAGCAAGAAGCAGTACGAGATTATATTGAATAGGTTAAACACCTCATATCTGAGTGTGATCCTGATCTAATCAATGACGATGCTTTGATTATGTGGTTCTTAGCAGGTCTACCTAAAAGGATTAGACGTGAGCTAAAATGCCATAATGAATACGCTACAATACAAAGCGCTATGGACGATGCATTGCATGAGGAGGATAAAGATTCGGATGATGAACCAAATGTTGGAATGTTGCCTTATACGACAGGGAAAACCACGACAATATCCACCACCATTGCATCAACAAATATCAATGCTACTGTAGAGAAGATGATCGATGAGTTCGAGAAACTTGGTCAAAAGCAACAGATGCAGCTGGAAAAGATGCAGTCTCAACTTGATGAAAAGATTGAAGTAATCACACTATGAATGAATGTCCAACAATACTAAACTCTATGGGACATGAAACGGACTTTTGCTCTTTTAATCCTCGGATCATCCAACAAAGGTGTACTAAGCTTCAGTATCGAGAACCTACTTATTCAAAGGGTCCTGAAGGGAAACCTTTCAATTTTGCCCTTGGATTTTCAGAATGACTAGCTCTGCCAGCTCCAACGGGACAGAGTGCTCCTCCTGCAAATCTAATGAAACTAGAACCTTATCCTGGTAATGAGCAATGGAACTATAGTAATGATGACGAGAGTGGTCCTTCAAAGCAGTATGCTACCTATGCTGCTACGCAATAGCAAGCAACTAGACAATGGTCCAAAGTATCACTTGGATGTTTTGCATGCGAAGAGAACCATAGAGTTGTTGAATGTCCAAACAAAGGAGAATTTATACCATTCTATAGAGAATGTGGCTATGGACACTATTATAAAGATAGTCCTGCAAGACCCAAACCACCATCGGTTACTGCTCCAGTGAATATGATTACGATCAAGAAAAGGCCAGTAGTTCAATCTGACCAACTATACATTTGATGGTTGTTACTTGAGCTCATAAACAGAAGGAGGTTCTAGTTGATCCAGTATCTGTTGAATCTGCACCAACTATAGATATACCTACCGCATCAGGGGTGTATCTGAATGTCAAAGTAGAAAAGAAAACATATCAAGATATGAGACAATGGATTAAACAGTTGCAAGAAGAAGAAGTCGAAGAAGCCGCTAAAGCAGCAGCCGGAGTCCATTTTTCATCTATGCCACAAGCAGATCCAAGAACAAATGTTAATACACAGTTGCACCATCATGAAAAACTCTTCAAAATGACGAAACCAGAAGCACCGCAAACAAAAATGATCGTAAATATTTTTTCTAACAAGATGGATATTACACTAGGAGAATTTCTTAAAGTGGTGTCTAAATCAAAAGAACTATTAGCAGAAAGATTGACTCGAATGGAATCACAAGTTCGTCAGAAGCCACTTTTTTGTGTCGGATTTGAATAAACGAACGAAGTACTCAATGTAGGAAATGTCTGAGAAAGTGAGAAGAAAAATATCACCCTGCCGATACAACATAGACAATTTGGTACAGAAGCAGCCGTGATTGATGGAAGTTCAGGAGTTAACCTGATTTCAACCAAGCTATGTGCAAAATGGGGACTTACAAAGTTGAAGCTTGCTACTTTTGTCATCAAGCTAGTTGAGAACGACAGTCCATCTGAGAGGAATAGTTGAAGATGTACCTACCAAAATAGCTGGAGTGCAGTTGGACTTACCTGACGTGTCAAATGTATATCGAATTCCATGGTTACGATTGCGCAAGTAATTCATAACTGGGGCACCGGAGAATCATGAGCGTGCGGTCAAAGTAGATCCAATCACTTGGACTATCAAGCCAGTAGTCCAAAGAGGGGATGATGATTTATCAACAACTGATCATACTTGTGATCACAAATGAAAACTTTGGGAATCCATTATGACCCTCAAACCAACACTGTCAATTGGAATCAAGCTCTTGCAACAGTGGATTGTACAAAACGCTATATGTGTCAACGAGATAATCAATCCGAATTGAGCGAAATTTTCTTACTTGATCGAACTTTGGATACACCGATCACTTTTCCATTGAATATGATGAATTTGGCTTGGATAACCACTGATCCAATTCCAGATCCGATTGAAGATGATCTAATACATGTTAGTCATGCCTTGACTTATGATGGAGATGCATAACTTACAGATGAGCAGATCCTCAATCACATGGATCCTACAAGATATGAAGATCGAGATATTCCAGATGCAGCGACAATAAAACTGCCAAAAGTAGTCATATTGAAGGAAGGAAAGATGGCAGGACTAATGACAAAGAAACAAGCTAAGCAATACTACAATACGGTCTTGAAATGAGAAAAATTATCTCGAAAAATTGATTCTAAAGATGTACCATTTTTATTGGATAAAGAAAAAGACAAAGTCAAAGATGATTCTTCAAGTCAGACTTCTCGCAAAAAATCACCATCAAGGAAGTCCTCACCTTCAGAGAAGAGCACATCTTTTAGAAAATCGTCGCCTCCATGATCGATTCCTACCAGGAAAGCTAAACGGAGATCAAAGATCAACTCTTATAAAAAGGAACAATCAGAAGAAGTCCAGCATGATATGCTAGAGCATTTCAAACACTATACTTTGGATGATGTTGTGATTATGTTACCCAAGGCTCATCGTGAACCAAAAGAGCAAGTAGTGGACCAATCAGCCAATGAATCTTGCTGACCCAGGAGAGCAAGAGAAAATTATTCAAGTTGGAGCACAACTTACTCCTGAACAATTTCAAGCATTAAGAAAATTATTGATCAGGTACCAAGATTGTTTTGCTTGGATGTACAATGATCCAAAGGAATTCCTACCTCAGTTATTGAGCATATAATACCCTTAAGGCATGATGCAGTTCCAAAGGTCACAAAATTTTATCATTGTAATCCAAACATTACTGAAATTATAAAGCAAGAGTTACAAAGACTACTTGAAGCTGATTTTATTTACGAAATCGAACATACAGAATGGGTTTTGCCAATTGTCCTCGTTCCTAAGAAGAATGGGAATATAAGAATTTGCGTGAATCTCAAAGCTTTGAACAAAGTGACGTGAAAGGATCACTTTCCGTTACCCTTTGGGTTTCAACTTTCTTGAACAAGTGTTTGATTATTCGATGTGACTAGATGATCAGACACTTGTGTATGGAGATAAGAATCATGTTCAAGGGTGGTCGCATCCAATTCACCTTGAAGACGTTCATGTTCAAGCTTGGCCATGTCCAGTTGACCAGCCAAATTCGAGGCAACTGGGCCCAATCATATAGATTCTGGTCGTGCAGTCATGAATATGCCAACATGTGGAACAGCGACATCGGTAACCGCAAGATCCTGGTCCTGGAACATTGTGTGTACTTAGTCAAGTATGCACAAGCAGCAGCTAGAGGTTGATCATTGATGGCTTCGTATCGGTACTCATCCTTGTTCTTCCACTTCTCAATAGATGGATCAATATATTTGAAGTAAGTTGTTTGCTCTATTTTTCACAGTGTCCTAGTAACTAGATTTGGTCCTCGAGGGAAACCAAAAGTGTGGAAGTCTGGTGCAGAAAGATAGACATATACACATAGTTCTTGACTGGAGGAATAATAAATTGGCATGATCTAGCAGTTGGATTATAACTGGCATATGCCATGTGTAGCATGTATGGGCTCTAGTAGCCAGTCAGGACAAGAATCTGAAATTCAATCTGAGTGAGAAATTGTTGTGCCTGCTGGAACCAGGTTGTCATTTCTTGAACTTCTAGCTAAATCATTTGGATATCAATCTTATTGGTCTCTGGTCATCAGAACTAGAAGACTGGTTGGAAGACATGTTAAAAAACTGAGAAAAATGCACTTTGGAAAATTGGGTTTGGCTGCGATTTGTAACATGGTTATAGGAGCTTCGTAGATGAAGCCAGCATCCAGCAATTTCTTAATATCTTCATCGATCCGCTCACGATAAACAGGGTTACATCTGTACGACTTAGTCCAAATAGGCCTCGCATTCTCCTCTCATGGTATAGTGTGGACCACTACTTCAGGAGGGACCCCCTTCATTTTAGTATAATTCCAGGCAAATATATCCCTGTATTTGTGTAGTAAGATTTCCAAATCAAGAAGTTGATGTGGCGTGAGGTGGGCGCCGACATGAACAATACGATCCATCTCCTCTTCAGGATTTTTAAGATTCAAGTGGATGTCTTGCCTGGTCCTTCAAAGGATTGGAAAACTTGTGTAGGTTCTCGTTGGGGTTGTGGCAATTGGATGACCATGCCAGCTCTATTAATTTTGTGTCGATGAATTTATTATTTTGGAACCAAGCTCGAGGTTGTCTTGTTTGTTGGGAAGGCGGTGTGGTTGTCTCTTGAATCAATTCATCGTCTATTGTATCCCAGACTTCATCTGGATACATGTCCCATTTGTAGACCTTCGGTTTAGGCCTGTAGGTCGTAGTGTTGGGTACTTTGGACGTGAGTTGCACATGAGCCAAAGGCCCTGGCGACTTAATCTCCTTGGGAATGGATTTTGGGGTATAAGAGTTTTGAGCTAGATATAGAAGCACATGTTTGTCATTCATTTCGTCATCATCCATCGAAAGAATATTGTCTTCCGAAACATGGGCGACAGAGACCTAGCATGATATGCCTGAGCATTTCAAACGCTATACTTTGGATGATATTGTGATTATGATACCAAAAGCTCATCGTGCACCAGAGGAAAAAGAACCAAAAACAAAGGAGGTTTATGATAGAGCTAGGACTCAGCCAATGAATCTTGTTGAACCAGGAGAGCCAGAAAAAATTGTTCAAGTTAGAGCGCAACTTACTCCTGAACAATTTCAAGCATTAAGAAAGTTATTGATCAAGTACCAAGATTGTTTTGCTTGGACGTACAAGGATCTCAAGGGAATTCCTACCTTGGTTATCGAGCATATGATACCCTTAATGCCTTATGCAATTCCAAAAGTCACAAAATTTTCTCGTTGTAATCCAAATGTTACTGAACATATAAAAAAAGAGCTACAAAGACTACTTGAAGCCGACTTTATTTACGAAATCAAACATACAGAATGAGTTTCACCAATTGTCGTCGATCCTAAGAAGAATGGGAAGATGAAAATTTGTGTGAATCTCAAAGCTTTGAACAAACTGACACGGAAGGATCACTTTTCATTACCCTTTGCTGAAAGCATTTTGGACCGTCTTGCTAGAGCAGAAGCATATAGTTTTTTGGATGGATTCAGTGGTTACTGCAACCAAGTCAAGATCGCACTTGCGGATTGCCATAAAACAGCTTTTGCGACAGAATGTAAAACTTATGTTTATAAAGTGATGTCGTTTGGACTTTGTAATGCACCTAGTTCATTTCAAAGAGTCATGCAGTTCGCCTTTAAAGACTACTTGCAAAAATTCTTTGAAATTTATTTGGATGATCTCGGAGTCCATAGTGCGGATACAGACCATTTGGATCGTTTGAAAAAAGTATTTGAACGTTGTCACAAGTACCAAATCTCCTTAAATCCAGAAAAATGTCAAATTTGGGTCACTCATGGAGTTGTCCTTGGACATGTGATATCAAGACATGGCATTGCTACGGATTATTCCAAAATCAAAGTCATCGTCGAGTTACCGCCGCTGCCAAGAACAATTTGAGGAGTCTATGTCTTTATAGGTCATGCAAATTACTATTGGATATTTATTCTATTCTTTGTGGATTTAGCAAGACCTATATACAAGTTGAGTATTGTACCAATTTGGACAGTAGGGGCATTGGAAGCATTCAAAAAATTAAAAAAAAACTTTAGCTTCTGCACCGATACTACGAGCACCAATTTGGACAATTGAGTTCCATGTTCATACTGATGCATCAAAATATGCAATTGGATCAGTTTTAACGCAGCCAGCAGGTGAATATAAGAAGGATTATCCTATCAGGTTTGCAAGTAGACAGCTTACGGATTCTGAGAAGAATTATTTGACAACCGAACGCGAAGTGTTGGCCATGATTTTCTCTGTTAAGAAGTTTCGACATTGTTTATTGGCAATGCATTTTGCATTTTATACTGATTATCAGCCATTACTTTATTTGGTGAACAAAATATGTAACACGGGGCGTATAGCAAGACGGCTACTTTTATTGACCGAATTCGATTTTCGAGTTGTGGTTCGAAAGGGTAAACAACACTATCTGGTCAATCATGTTTCAAGGATTGAATCAGCACCAGTTAATACTGAAGTAGATGATGAACTACCAGATACTGCGTTGTTCTATGTTGAAGCAATATCTCAATGGGCGGCTAATATTGTTTTGATGCTAGGCCAACCCAATGATTCCTTGACAAAAATACAAAAGAGACAATTGATTCTTAAGGCACAACCTTATCAATTTATTGCTAGACAATTGTACCACTGAGGAATGGATGATATTTTGCGAAGATGTGCTTTGCCGCATGAAGTACCCGAACTTATCATCTTTTCACATGATGGAATGGGCGGAGGACATTTTTCAACAGATATCACTGTTCGCAAACTTTTACAATCAGGATGTTGGTGGCCTACACTTCATAAAGATACTAAAAATGAGCATGTCGTCCTATGCAGCAGAATTATGAACTCTTGCATCCAGTTTTATCACAAGCACCATTCGAGAAATGGGGCCTTGACTATGTTGGTCCTATTCATCCTGCAACACGAGGATCTCAAGCCAGATATATCATTGTTGCAATCGATTATATGATCAAATGGATTGAAGCAAAAGCAGTTCGAGTTGCAAATCCAAAATCAACGGTTAAGTTCCTCTATGAAAACGTCATTACTAGATTTGGATGTCCTATTGAGATCATAAGTGATCGCAAAACACATTTTGTGAATGAAAAGATAAAATGTCTGTTGGAAGACTTTTTTGTTATTCATCGCTTTAGGGGTCAAGCTGAATCTTCCAATAAGATTCTCTGCAACATTATGACAAAAACAATTGAAGCGAGTCATTCTGATTGGGAACATAACCTTTATCCAGCATTATGGGCCTTCAGAACAGCTTACAAGGGTAGTACGAATCAAACGCCATTCTAGCTTGTCTACAGACAAGATGATGTTATGCCAATTGAAGTTTTACTACCATCCCTACGCATAGCGGCAACGGAACAGTTGGATGATGTGAAATCCTTATAGATGCGTCATGCAGCTTTGCATAAACTATGTGAAACCGGATTGATGGCAGTTCATGCATTAGCAGTAGAGAAAGCCCGCCGTAAGGCATGGCACAGTCACCGCCTACACAAAAAGGATCTGAAAGAAGGAGATCTAGCACTAATGTATAAGACCAAACTGATTAAGAAAAATTGAAGTTTACAGGTGAATGACCGTACAAAAATAAATAAGTACTGAGCTATGGGGCAATTATTTTGGAACATTTGGATGAAAAATGATTTGACACTCCAGTGAATGGCAACCGATTATGCAAGTTTTGGCAGCCTGTTCTGCCAGTTCATCCAGCATGATCTGACACTATGATTTTAGTTTTATTATTTTACAATTTCTTTGTTTTTCACTACTTGATTGATTTTTCTTTTTGGAAAAGATAGTAAAACAAAAAAGTGAAAATAAAAAAATGACTTAAAAGACTGATGAGCAAAAGTCAAAAATGTCATCAGACCAAAAAAAATTGAAGGAAAGTATTTTTAGAAATCAGATCTTTATGGAAAATGACTTGGAAAACCACTTTTTGGGTCATATGTTGTACATACAGTTATAGAAACGCTCGTCGAGTTTTCAAAGGCAAGATCCACCTCAGATGTACCCACACTGCATTGGGTGAACGTTCTTTTCACTAGTTACTACTTGTTTTGACCTTAATCGAATGTTCAGTAGTATGCCATTTTGGTGAACCTTCGCCGAGCATCAAATCATCATTATGAACCATCGCTAACATGCCAGATGGATTCAGAATGCCAAAATTAGGTTGGTCAGAGGTTCAGATCCTGAAAATTTGCAATTATTACAGCACCTTGGCAAAGGATGCTCTTAGGCGAATGTTCAACGTTCGCCAGATCTTCAGAACATTCGCCAAACTGCTATTTTGGTTAAGAACCTTCGCTTTTTGGAAGCTAAATTCACAGTACTGAACATGCTTGTAGATTTTTGTCCATAACTGATCAACCAAACTAGTACTTTGTCTAATGGACCCTCCGAATTCACCTATAAGGAAAAAGTTAGGACAACGCTTTGGTGAAAATACAAGAACTTTTATTTTGAACATCTAGTCTAAAAGGTTGAGTAAATCTAACTTCTTGTATGTGAACTACCTAGAAAAACCGGATGAGCTTAATAATTAAGTGTACATAAACGAAGTGGTTGCGGGGAAGAATCTTGAAGCGTTATGGTATTCCAATGGGCGTGGTGGTTTTTTATTGACATAACTTCAATGAGAAGAATTATAGGATGAAAATTGCATTATGTGAATTGAAAATGTTGCACACAAATTGCACAAGGCCTGAAACTGAGAGACTTCAAGTTTTAGTCAAGAATACTAAATACTGGAAAGATTTTTGCAACATGTTGGCTATTGATCTTTAAAGAGAAAGAGGGGTGTAGAAGAAATAGAATCTCATATTGTAAACCCTAAATTTGTAACAATTCCTTCAATGTGTCATATGATTCTAAGTGTTGAGACAAATACTCAAGGCACACCTAACAAACGCCAACTCCCTCTCATTGGTCTTCTCTCGATGTCAATAATAATAATAATAATGTTATATGGGATAAATCTCACGTTTAAAATTAACATTTTTATTTCATAAATATTTAGACCCTAGATGCACTACGATTCTGAATTGCGGTCCGAATCGCGATTCGAAAAAAAAAAAAAAAAAAACCAAAATCTTTTTTTTTTTTAAATGGCAATATGGGTATCAGATGAAAGCTTTGATTAAGAGCATTATTACTGTATAGTTTGCCGACTGTTTCAGGTGCAAGATGATCCAATTTAGGTGCATTAATCCATGTCGGGTTCTGTCAAAGATAAAAATTCAAAACTAACTACTAGTATGTTCGTTACGATCACGGATGGTTCCAATGGGACAGAGACAAAGAATTGTAGAGCAATTGTACTGTCGTCAGCCCCCCCGGCGACAGTAGCAGGGGTGGCGCTGCCCCCTGCACCCCCCATAAATAAAAATGGGGTTCCAAATGCGCGGAATCGCAGACTCTTCGAATCACAATTCGCTGCAACTATGATTTGGACATACAACAAAGACTATTTCACCCATACAACCATTCCCTTTGTACAAAACTTAAATAGCCTCAAACTATTTTTGCTACACATGCTCCACCTTTTTCTAATTGTTTCTAGAGAAACAAGTTGGTTAGCTCAAACTTGAATTGTCTTGAATCTAATCATTAAATTGTCTCTCAAGTAATACATGATTTCTATGATGAATGTCATCTCATACTAGAATTTCCATTAGTTAATAGCATCCTTCCTCATTACAATGTACAAACTTAAAAGAATGCACATGCAACAAAATATGTTTCTTGCACACAATAAAATTGATGTTTTCAATTAGTCTATGGATGCTTCATTGGGATGTAAACAAATTTTTAAGGTGCTTATGTGCATCGCTAGACCTCATTAAATTGTGCACCATCTCCTTCCAAATGAGGTAACTACTCTACCGACAAGATATGCTAGTATATGAAAATATTTTCTCAGCCTCATACACCACAAATCCCCAACAAAATTTCATGGTTTACTAACTTTTAAGAATCACTATTTCCAAATAAATGGTCTGCTAATGTTTCACCTCTCAAGCCCATATTACAAGTGCTTCAATGTTCTTCAAGTTTGATCAATTTTATAATGTGAATTGCTCAAAACTACGTGTTTGGAACTGCATGTTGGATGATTGTAAGCATAAACAAAGCTTCATAGATGCTAGCAGACATGAGGGTCCGGGCCGTTTTGCCCGCGTCCGCGTCCGTGTCCGCGTCTGGCGTCCGGACCCGGACGCATTCGACCCCCAGATGCGGGGCCGGACGCGTCTTTTGTTTTTTTTTTTTTTTGAAAAAAAAAAAATAGATGCGTCCGGACCCCGCCCCCGGACGCACGTCCGGGGGTACGGACACAATTTTTTTTTTAATTTTTTTTTTTAAATTTAAAAAAGAAAAAATCGGACTCGTCCACCATCCGCTTCCTTAGGATGCTAGATATAAATGCAATTTAAGCGTAAACTGCTTACATGATCATGCAAACATCATGCATGTTAAATGCTTGTAAGGATAGGCCCCAAGTTTCGCCAACATCAAAAATATGTAAATGTAACTATAAAGTGCTTGAGAAACATGCAATTGCTATGAAGTTAGTATGAACAAGCATGTTGTATGGCAGTAACCAAAGTGAATTGTTTAATGAACCTATGTATGAAATCTTAGTTGCCCGTTCTGGAACGCGTGGCCCTTGAAGAAAAAAAAGTATTTTTTTACAAAGGGTACTCCGTTAAGTATCACTTCCGTAAAATAGAGAAACTGCTCCACAACACGATTATTTCTTTGCAACTGCACTACAAAGAAAAAAAGAAAATGTTGTTTTGTTTTCAAAAGGTATTCTCCCTATTTGACAATAGTTTGATCAAAAAAAGTTGTTACGACTGCCAAGGAAAGTTTCTTCCTCATTCCCCCTAATACAAAGAGGCACCACTATTTTCTCATCGTCACTGCTCCATCCCTGTGCCTCTCTTTGGCTCTAGTTTCAATAGATTTTATATTATGTTCACACGTATCTTAAGCAGACAACATGTACTTCACCCTCTTCTCATAAATGAACCAACATAAAGCAACTGATGCTCTAATCTAGCACCTTCCCACGACCTTACAGATGCTGAAGCTAAGCTTCAAGATGCATTTGCCAGAAGATGATGGCACACCAACATCCTTTGGATAAGCCAAAACTCAAAAGCTACATAGGATAGAATCGAGTGACTATCAAAGACAGAAATGCTAGGAGAAGCAAAAGCCTTCTGTAAGACCGCTCCTGATTAACAAAACCATAGTATGTAGATCGGAAACAATAGTGTCTAAAACTCGTGCCCATTGTCCGAATAAATAGACGAAAAGGCAGAAGTCACGGGCCAGCAGGGTCGTATATCATTTTTTTTTAAATTTACATTAACTCATTCCGACCCAGTACGTTCCGGAACGTACGGAACGGAACGTTCCGACCCTTTTTGCTCGGAACGGGCTTCTAAGGTATGAATCAATCAATCAACAAGTCGAAGATTTTTGACTAATTACCTTAGTGCATATCATGTTTAGTAAGAATTTAACTTTGAAGCATTCTATTATGTAACCTACTAAATCATGGTGATTTTATGCTTGATGAGCTAAAGGAGGCTGCTTATCTCAAATACAGCCCATGGGTATGAGTTGTATGATGGCTAGGCAAAACCTGGATACGGGTGGAAATTTATTCTTGGTCATTAAGAAACAACAATTTCCCTGGGGTAAAGCAGCACCCTAATAATAAATGTTCAATCTGCTTTTTTTTAAAGGCAATAACACATTCAAAGAGAAAGATTGTTATTGTACATAAAAGCCAACAGCCCCAAGCCCTGCTTCACTCAATGATGCAACATAGGCAAGGACTGAGCAATCTTCCAAGCTTGAACTAAGACTTCAAAGCTGTATTATCTATGCACATTACATTCAAACGATTGTGGTTTTACTTCATTGGATATTGACATTAAATAGATGTACTTGTTGATACCATTTAGTTCCTGCCTTTATCTTTCATTGGATGAAAAGTAATATGTTCAATAAATGCCCAAACAGGATCTATTAAAGCTATATCTTTCCACCTTGAGGTACCTGCAATATACCCAAAAATATGTTTAGATAGACAAAAACAAAATGGAGTGGACCTAATCACCACAATCTCTAAAATTTCAAACACTGAGCCCTAAATCCTACCAAAACTCACATTTGTACCTTGATGATCTAAATTTGAAAGTGAAAGCATATAATTGAAGCAAGACATGCTTGAACAAAGTAAACCCAACTCTTTAGATTCACAAAAGTGAGTATATACTATAAAGCATGCACATTTAAAATACTTCTCAAACCTTGCATACTTGGACAGAAGTACACATAATCAAGTACGTGCTACTTGCTACAATACAAGAAAATAAGAGGGCAACAGAAGGATAGAACATCAGTACGTAAACTGGCTGAAAATAAATCTTCTTACACATGTTTAAGCCTTCAACTTATAACTCCTCCTGTGGAAGCTGGAAAAACCCAAGCTTAAATAGCCATGCTGAAAAATATATTCCCATTAAAAGGAAGATGGCAGAAGAACAGTTTCATCAGAATGCACTAGTGAACCTAGGACATTTGGAATGTCATGAACATTCATTGTCTTCCAAAGAAGCAAAATTCTTCGCTACATCAGAACATGTTCCAAGATCCCCAACATTCTCCGCTCTTTGGGTGAGCAATATTGATAATCTTTTATTTATGAGCCAACACGCCAGCTGTTACTCACCCACTTAATGTACAATTGATTACATTAATTGCACGAGTCATGCCTTGCATGTAATCCAAATCATACAATCACATTTATCTAACCTACTAACCATTAGAGCTAACTCCATTGTAAAACAGCGAAATTTCTCCTTCAACTTTCACACAGAGACATGTAAATTTCTCTTCAAGGGCAATAACTCAACCTTTTAAAAGCATGATCTTTTGGTCTAAAAGATAGCTATAAGGGCCACCTTAGGCCTCTGAATGTCCCAACAGCCAATGCACACGTTTCGCATTCCGCTGGCAACAATGATATATATATTTATACATACATATATATATATATATATATATATATATATATATGTATCATAGTGGCACGTGGTACCGCCATTATGGTACCACGGTACCATAATGGTGGTACCGCCATTATGGTGCCGCCCAAAAATCCGCGGTACCAGGGCGGCATCATTTTTTTAATTTTTTTTTAAAATTGATTTTTTTTTTTTTAAAATTTAGTGGGCAATATGGGTATCAGCTTGAAGCTCTTGACGAGAGCAGTGCATTTATGCAGGTTGCCGGTGCTTTCAGCTACAAATTGTGTTAGACAACTAAATAATGCACCTCTCAATTTAGTAGTCACTAGTTAACCGTGAGCTCAGATCTGTAAGGCCCCCGTTATGAGGAGAAGCCATTACTGAGCACGGTTGTTAGTATAGGGTCTACTGTGAGACCATGATGGTTATGAGATGGCTAGATTACAGTTTCTATATAGCAGTAAGTCTTGGGGGGTTCGGGGGGCGGTAGCCTCCCGATAGGGGGTTTGGGGGTTTGGGGGGCCCCGACGGTACGACCTCTTCATGATTTGGGGTTTGACTCCCTGAGCGAAAACACATTTTTTGGTGTTTTGCATCCCCTTGGTCCTTTGGCTGTTCGCTCTCGTCAGAACCGGCAACCTGTATAAATGCACTGCTCTTGTCAACAGCTTCAAGCTGATACCCATATTGCCCACTTGATTTTATTTTATTTTTTTTTTAAATTAAAAAAAATATTAAAAAATATATATATTATATATTATGGTACCGTGGATCAGTATGGATCCGCGGTACCGGGATCCGCGGATCCTGGTACCGCTGGATCTATGATATATATATATATTATATAATATATATATATATATATATAGAGAGAGAGAGAGAGAAGAGAAGAAGAAGAAAGAAAGCTGTATTAATGTCTTTTCCATGCCAAAAGGCATATAAGACAAAAAAAGTACATGTCAAGTATGTGGTAACCATGAGAACGTCTCCAAAACTATAATAAACAAAACATCTAATACAAACTAAGATAAATACATAAATGAGAATACCTGTGCATAATAGTCATATGTATCCATGTCAAGATGGAGAGAAAGAGAGAGAGAGAGAGAGAGAGAGAGAGAGAGAGAGAGAGAGAGAGAGAGAGAGAGAGAGAGAGAGAGAGAGAGAGAGCATAGGTTGTCCACTACAACCAAATAGAATCATTTTATAGTTAGGTTCAGTCCAACTACAAATTCCATCGACATACTCTCCCATCTCTTATCAGGGATATCCAATGAATGCAACAAACCACTAGCTCAGAGGCATTCAGCCTTAGCTAGTTAATCACGTATGACTTGACATAACGCTTGAGTTTTGGTCAATAAAAATCTCTTCTAACCAAGTCTAGAGTCCTACGTCTATCGGAATGTCCTGCATAAGGTAAGTCATGGCATTCAAACGAAATTTTGCATTTTAGCTCATCGACCTCTGGTACACGAACTTCCCCATTACGAAATAGCAATCCATCTCGAATGGTAAACTATTCCACAATCTTCTTATCTTTCTTGGTTAGTTGAAACCCCTGTGAACTCGTCCCAACACTATCCTCATTTTTTCGGATCCGACCAAAGTTCCAATTAAAACCACCAAAATGAGAATCACTTATATACATTCATTCGATTCACTGATCACACTAAGAACATCTACAATTTAATTAGAGCTACCTCTTATATAATGGATTTCATGATCAAATTCTTGATCAATTTGGCCCATTGGGCTTGCATACTCCGAAGATCATGCTGCTTTATTAATGTCTCTTAAATGCCAAAATGGCATATCAGGCAAAGTACATGTCAAGGGTGTATAATGAAAATTGAGGGAACGAAGATATGTCTTCGAAAATACAAATGCATATAACTAGCCTAAAGATACATAGGCATAAATAAATTAATTTTAAAAAAAACACCGATGCTAGGGGATCGTCAAATCTTAATGCAGAAAGATGTAGTGTGAGTCATCCCAGAAGGTATAGCCGGAGTGAGTCTCTGACGCTGACGTTGTCATTGTCGTTGATGAGGATGACAACTATGTGACCTCTGGACATGTGGTATCGAGGTGTGTCGTATAGCTATAAGTACTCCACGTCGCTGGTCTCTATGCTGGTGATATCACAAACTGAGGAGTAGAGGGATTAGGTGAAGGAGAAGGAAGAGCTGAGGGTGTATCAAGGTGTTTTGGTTCCATTATTTCCAGCAAAGATAGAGCTTGGTCAAGACTAGCGAAACTAGCAAGAAAATGCGCTGACAGGACTTGGAAAGATTGCGCCCAATCTGGCTGCAAAAACGCTTTGATTTGCGCCCAAAGAAACTAGAAACGAGGATCAGAATCCAAGCGATTGGGCAGCAAACAGAGAGAGAGAGAGAGAGAGAGAGAGAGAGAGAGAGAGAGAGAGAGAGAGAGAGAGAATTAGAATTAGAATTATATGAATGTGTATCAAATGCCCGACGGCACATAAGACAAGCAGAAAGTACATCAAAAAAAGGAGCATTGTTCACGTAGGACTTATTCCTAAAAGCTAAACCAGCACAAGAAAACAGAGAGAAAAACAAAGCTTAACCTCCAGCTTTGTCGAGGGTACAATATCAGTAACTTAACCACCAGCTACACAGAGAGAAAGAGAAAACTGATATAAGTTAACTAACTGGCTAAGTGGATATAAAAAACTGCTTGGACTGTCACATGACTTTTGCAGGATAGTGAGATTTTAGCAAGATTGCAGGTTAGAGATTTTTGTTGTTAGAGTTCACCATTAAATCAGATCATTTAAAGTGAAATTTGCTGCTATCGGAGATTGCTGCTCAAATTGCTGAAGTTAAAAAGTTTCAGATGCCTCCTGTAGCTATCTACGACCAGAGACGGCCGTGTTAGCTGATGAAGAGAATGAATTGTTGAAGCAGAAAAAAGCTATTTTTGCTGTCCATTTGAAGGATCTTTGCCTGAAGGTGGAATAGTTCACTACTGGCCGGTAGAAGATCATTGATCATTGTTTGAATCTAATTTGCTGGAGTCTGCCAGGCAGATCACTAATTATTGGGGAAGCACTATTCACTGCCAGTTCATTTAGAACTGTTTGCTGCCAGGACATTTACTGTTTGCTTGAATATAAGTATTTGTTTACAAGATTTGTGCTGGAGGTACACCTGAGACAGTGTGCTACAAGAAAGAAAACATACTGCAGTCAATATTCTTCGTTGCAGATAGTTTGTTGAAGAAATTGCCAGTGAGTCAGATTTGAAGCTTAGAGACTGTGCAGTTGGAGCTTGTTGTAATGAGGCACAACTTAGCGATGGTAGTAGCAAACTCAATATTATAAAGCCGGAATTTTGTAAGGACTCTATTCCCCCTCATGTTTCATCCAGACACCATTTTGTTGGCAAATAGAGTGCATGTAAAAGAGTTGATGTCTTGAGAAGTTCTGGAACTAGAAGATGTATTTGACTGGTGAATGCAACTTGGTTTCCAAGGGGAGCTTGAACCTGGGACCAAAGAAACTTTGGATGCCAAACTAACCAACTAAGCTAACCCTTGGATCTTTGAGTGGTGAATGGAAAAGGTGCAGGGACAGAGGATTTACCTTCCTCCTTTTCAAATGGGACAGAATCAGAGAGGTCGCTGATGGACCTACCTGCGGATTTGAAACGAGTTTGTGGTCACAGAAGGTAGTGCTAGGGGTTGGAACCGCAAATATAAAGGACCATAAAAAAAATAGTAGAGTTGTTTTGAAGGAGGACCGTGATTACAAAGCATTGTAAAAGACTGGCAAATTTGAAGAAGACAATCAAATTGCAAGTCAAAATTGGCAGCTGACCAAGGATTGATAAAGCTTTGAAGTTTGTGTTTTCGATGTTTATTATTTGCAAACAAGAAGAATCAACAAGAAATTTCAGGGGTTTGGTGGTCTATCTTTAATGGAAAAGAAGAACCTACAAAGATTTGTAAAGAACCATCAAAGTTTGTGAAACAGCTTTTCTAAGGGAATACAATGGTTTCTTGGCGACGGATTAGGGCATTTGAACCCTAAAAGCTAGGTGGAGCAAAAGTTTGACCTAGTCAAACTTGGTCAAAGGTCAAGCTATCTTTGAAGGATACGAACAATCAAAGGTCAAGATTACACAGTTAGATATCTGAAAGATACATCAAGTTTAAGTGTAGCAACAAGTGTAAGGTAGTCAACTTGTGGAGGACAAAAATGTTGTTAAGGTACCAAAGAACTGATTTGGGACACTTGATTGTTTTTGCAGCAACACAATCCTTTTTGGGTTTCAGCAGGTTGTTAGGGCAATTGTAAACCTACAAGTTAGGGCACCAACATGAAACAGTGAATTTGCTATTGAGGGCAATATTTTTGGTCAAGGAATTTAATCCTAAAAGTTAGGGTTGAGCAAAGTAAAAGATTAGGGTATGCAAATCAATTTAATTTTTCATCAAAGGTGTGAAGACATGATGCCAAAGGTAAACCTAGTTAGGGTTGCATGCAGGAACGCATGTTATTGGTTGCGGTTAGTTGGAGATTTATTTAAGAAATTTGTAGCATACTAAAGTGAATGGCACAAGTATCATTGGGGTTGACCATATCACGCCTAAAAAGGTAAAAGTTACAGAACTTCAAGAGGGTGTTGATTACATTGAAAAGTGCCAAGAGTGCAAGCAAAGAACTTCACACCAGATCATCCTTGCTGAGTTCATAGCCACACCACTACAGCTTGATGCCATCTTTCATCTTATTATTTATAATAAAGAGTCATGGATTTTCCAGCCACGGATTCTAGATATTCTCAGCTGGCACTTACATCTTCGCGACATCTCCACTCTCAGGGGTATCATCTATCATGGTGTTCTCAGGTCTCTCACTTACTTGACGCATTTGGAATTTCCACTGCACATCTCACAGCTGGCTCCCATCAGTATATCTGCCGTTTCATCTACCAGGCATATATTCAGCGTACTTGGCATGGTGAGTCGGGTGTCACACCTGACTTCTATTGGACTCACTTCTTGGAGTTGGATACAGTTAAGTTACCTACTCTACCTCGCTATCTAGATGCTGGTCTCTCACATGGCCTCAGATTCTTATTGGGCCCGTTTCGAGTTTCTTCACATCAACTTGCAGTTGAGATGGGACGTTTTCAGGTATCCCCCGTGCGGAGTGGATTTGCCAGCTTTGTACTTTGGATGAGGTTGAGAGCAACGATCACTTTATCTTCAAATGCCCCATATATCATGAGATCAGAAGAGATTCTTTTGCCTCTTCAGGAACTCTCTAGGCACATTACGCTCAATCATCACCTATGTAGATCCACATTGCGTCACCCTCATGATTTGCGAGATGCTACTTCTTCGGAGTAGTCTTTGTCATATACAACAAAGACCTGCCTCACGGCTCCAAATTACCTCTTTCTTCTCCGGGAGAAGACCTCGTGATGATTTTGAGTCTGATAATGAGATATACGGATTCATACTATTATGACATGGCAAGGCCTTTGTGGTACAATACCACATCGTTCTTCTTTGGTAAGTGAATGGACTCCAATTTGATTACTAGTACTTACAAGTTATAGTTACTATGCTTTGCAATGTGTTTGAAATTGTTTTTACATCCCTACATGATGTTTTTTCCACTGCAACACATAGTTTAAAAAAGAAAAACCAAAAAACAGAAAAAAAAAATTGTGACGTTATGATCCGGAATGCTGCTGGATCCCGGATCCGTTCCAGAACTCTCGTTCCAGAACGCTGCGCATCTATGATCCTAATAATATTATCTATAACATATCTAATATAACTATAAACCGTACACACATGAAATACTAGACACAAACAAGTGCACATAAATATTGTGTGCACCAATGGCCGGGAGGGAAGACTCAAGGGGCCCCACAACTCAACCAACTCCCTTCAGTTGAACTCCTCAACATCATATAATTATTATGGGACTTATCCGTACAACCAATCCCAAAGCCATCATATTGCTTAGTCATTGAAAAAATATTCATGCAAAACACCATATGAATTGAAAAGAATAAAACAGAAAATCAAGCACATGACATATAATGACCAAGTAACAGAAAGTTTTTATGCAAAAAGGTTTAAATGGCTCATAGAACAAGCCTGTGAAGGGTGAAGAGTGAAAAGTGAAGGGGTGAAGGGTGAATGCCAACCTTGAGGCCACGTGGTGGGGTTCCTGCTCTAGATGCATTTGCATTGCCATAAGCAAAAAACTTAGACTTCTTTTCTGCTGGTTTCAAGATTTGAAATGAGCACATCAGGGATCCATCTACACTCATCATTGCGCCAGCATTGTCGAATTCACCACAGTAATTTGGTGCTGAGAAAATGGTGACAAGTTGTCTCGTTGCAAAAAATTCATAACCATCCTCTACAACCTGCAAACAAAGAATACAAGGTAATTTGAAGAAAAACTTGAATCGGCTTATAAAACTAGCAATTTTGCATGAGAACTGAGGACAAAGGAACATATACAGGAACTGGACCTGATGGGCTCGACAAATAAGATCCAGATCATGCTTCTGCAGAAAATCTGACACAACATCGGCCCCAAATGTGTATGAAACACCTCGATCATTCTCACCCCAGCCTTCAATATCTTTCTCAGGGTCTGCCCATAAAAGGTCAACTAACAGGCCCGTGTCTGGTACATCTGTAGGCCGAGCTATTTTCCTTATCTGATCCATACTGTTCAAATCAGGTGAAAGACCTCCATGCATGCAAAGGATCTTTTCATCAATTAAAGCAGCAACAGGTAAACAGTTGAAACAATCAGTGAAGGTTTTCCACAAGCGGACGTTGAACCGACGCTTACATTCATCATAAAAACCGTATATCCTGTTTATCGAGGCACATTCATGGTTGCCCCTTAAAAGGAAAAAATTCTCAGGGTATTTGATCTTATAAGCAAGCAACAAACAGATTGTTTCTAAGCTTTGTTTGCCACGATCAACATAGTCTCCAAGGAACAGATAGTTTGCTTCTGGTGGAAAGCCACCATATTCAAAGAGTCGCAGTAGGTCCGAATATTGGCCATGAATGTCGCCTGTTAATGCAAACAGAAAAACTCTTTTGGGTCGACAAATAATGATAAATGTACCACAAAAAGTGCATGCGCAAACAGAAGATGAAATAACTGTTTCTGCAGATTAATTCCCCCAAAACTTCATAAAAGCCAACATACAGACCCTACAATTGAAGTTTTTTTGGACAAGAATGTGATGCTTAAGACATGGGTGTCATCTGGAATCGTATAAGACTGCAAAGCTGCAAAAAAAAATGATTGGTAGTTTTGCTTGAAAAGGGACACTAGTATGCATCTATCGTCATTGCACTTGATTATTATCGTCAAGAATTCCCCGTAATAAAAACACGTCTGAACATTTCTGTCGCTAGTTTCTTTCCTACGGTCATGTTAAATTTCAATACCCTTCCAGCTTGACATGTAACTAAACTGTGCCCATTGTTCATATCATCTACTTCCCCTTATTTCATTTCAATCTAATGATGGAGCCATTAATGCTACGTCAACAATGTGCTTGTGGAGTCAAGTGTTTAAAACATGGCTTTTTCAAACATTTCCTTTTTAACGTCCTAAGGCCCAAAAAAGGGGCTAAAGGACCCCCATATTGGCCCCAGTCCAGTTCTAGGGAACAATTATGCCCTAATCAAGCAGGTCCAACATCAAATTGTTCATGATTCATGGAGTCTAGAAAGATGATCAGAAGGGTTTTTGCATGAAAGATTATGGCCTTTGTTATTCATAGAGATTCGGCGTTGTTGCTCATTTATATGCTCATTCAAATACTTTTATAATGTATTTAACCTCCCAACCCCTAAATCGACATATGGGTTGGTCAAAACCTGGCCAGCAACGTTTCAAACGTTTGATGGTAACACCAGTGGAGTCTTAGCATATCACTCTACTGGAGTACCAAAAGTCCTAGAGATTGCACCTCAAATATCTATTAAAGGTACCATGTCAGAGAACCAATTAATTTTTTTTTGATAATGTTGCAATTTTCCAACGTTTGATGGTAACACCAGTGGAGTCTTAGCATATCACTCTACTGGAGTACCAAAAGTCCTAGAGATTGCAACTCAAATATCTATTAAAGGTACCATGTCAGAGAACCAATTATTTTTTTTTTTATAATGTTGCAATTTTCCAACGTTGTAGTAAGGCTTACAAGCATTTCAAACATTAAATTCAAGCTTGTTGTTGACTTCTGCAAGGCCCAAACATCTCCTGCATATGTCTGTGAATTGGAACTAAGGGTTGCAACGTACCATGGAACGTCGATCAGAACCTCGGCAGACCAGCACACATGTTCTCAAAAGTGAGCATTGCAAAACACGAAATGGAAATCTTTCCAATCATATAATATTGAAACAGCCCAAGCCTAGTGTATGGTTAACACTACTAGGTTATTTTCCGCGGTAGACTGAATCACGACAAAGGCTAACACTACAAAGCCAATCAAATAGAATCCCTGCTTCCTCGTAGAAGAATAAGGAAACATTATATTTCATCACTTTAGCTTGCTCAAAGCTTTACTAGAAGCATAGTTGGAGGGCCAAATGCATCTCTAAAGATAGCTAGAAGTAGCATCCACAAGCTTGCTGCTGCAACTTGGAATTTTGGAAAAAGATCTCAAATGAGAACTAAAAGTCTGCTATAGAGCAAAAGCACATATCAATGTTATGGCTAGAGTAGCACCTGACATAACAAAAGAATTTGGCAAACCTTAACCCATGAAGTCCACCCCCAAAGTCTCAAACCATTCTCGCAAGAAAAAATGAAAAGACTCATAAGTCACGATGTCACTCAAAGTAAAATTGTTGTAAGCAACTACATATAAACTTACAACAACTACATATAAACCCAACGAAGTAGTGGCTAATAATGGTTCATGTTTCGAAGGTTCAAACCATGAATCAGTGCAAATCAGCAGTGATTCGAACTAGCCCAGTCCGAACTATGAATAGCCCGTTTACAATGTAAGATATCATCATGGAGCTAGTGTGATGCTTTTACTAGATTTAGAGACAATTTTCAGGAAATTGCTTTAAAACTGCTTTTTTATTATTGGCATAGAGATTTGATGCCAAATTCTATAAATATGTATGTGCCCTACTCCATTGCTATGTGACATAGTTGTAGTACATCATAATCATTATGCTTCATCATTGTTGTTTGTGTTCTGTTTCATGTGTATGACTAATGGTTAACAACAATAGGAATCTTATCTTGGTTACTTGTATGAGGAAGTCGGTTTTCTAACACTGTTCCACATTGTCAAGTGCATGTAGGCATAAAGGATTCCCTCATTGTGTCATGAATGTCAATCTAGTGTCCCCATGTAGCAGTAGGACCATTCCCCTCTCTCATAAGCAAATCATGGCTAAGACAAATCCACATATGGTGAAATATTTCTACCCTCTAAAAATGACGAAGGTCTCTGGAAGAAATAGAAAGTGAACAAAAAACATCTCTATCCAATCTCCTTCCCTCAAAGTCATAGCCACATGTAACATACATGTTAATCATTCCATTTGAGGGCTGCAAGTCCCATACGAAGCATGGGAATGTAGGGAGTTCCCATAAAGAACATCGTCACCATCATCAATGAGATCACATAGTTCCTTAACAGTAGACGGCATATGGATCCTTGTTAAAATCCCATAACTTGCTTCTAATAGATCATGGTTGGAGCCTTGGGTTGTTCTCATTGTAAGGCCCCTATCTCGTAAGTGACGCTGGTCTCCTATCTATAAAGTGTATTGGGGCTGACATTGACCTATCTCTTTGGCCTCATGAAAGGCCATTACGAGTCTTTTTTCCCACTTGACATATGTAGGGTCATCGTCCAAATATCCTTGTACCCTAAAGTCCAGCCCTTTGTCAAAGTGCTACTTTTCAACTATCCTGAAAGTCAAACTTTATAACCAACTTGGAGCTATCTTTCATGGGTCTTCATGCCTTGTCCAAATGAGATGCCATAAGGCCAGAAGTGGTGTCCAAACATCTCTTAGCCTCCTGTAACAATGTTTTTAATTTTGGCACACCTTGCACTCGGATGTTGAGTGCTTGCTTTCTCATTTGCCATAGATCTTTTCTACCACTAGAATTTCCTGATACAATTATTGCCCACATCTTCATTTTCGCCTTACATTCCTCAAGCTTGTTTAAATTTAGTGCATCCCGTGAAACCTTTTTGCAACGTTCCTTGTTTTCTTTCCTCATTGCCCCTTATTCATGTTTCAATTCTGAAATTTCTCTTTCCCTCACTTCATCCTAAGCTAAAAAGTCTCAAAGTTGCTGACTTGCTTGTAAGCCGGTGCCGAGATCTCCTCCATCTTGTAAAATAGAGGGCAGGCGATAGAAGGGTAAAGCAACCCTTCTACTTGCCGGTGAGTCATCAGGAAAAACTAAGAATATGATTGAATTAGGTGAAGATGATTACTAAAGCTTGTAAGGATAACTTAATTTGGCCATCGTAGGATGGTTTAAACTTCCTTACATCATAAAGAGGAAGATGCAAAGAGAAAACAAGAAAAAAATCACAAAAGGCTAAAACTAAGTAGAGAAAGGAACTGCATTAAACTACTAATGAAAAAGGAAGAGGAAGACGATAAAGAAAATTGGCTAGTATTCATTTGCGTAGGAGGATTGGGAGGTTAGGAAGGAGAGTGGAACCAAAAAAAGGGAGGTTGAGGATGCAATAGCAACTACATAGTTAGGTGGGATGGAGACAGAAGGGGTAGGAGGAGGACAAAGGGGTTAGGTACGGGAAGAAGAGGAGGGAAGAAGGCAAGCAACGATTCAACAAAGGAGGCACACGTAGGATTAGCAAATGAGAATGAGAGAGAGAAAGAAAGAAAGAAAGAAAGCTTTATTAATGTCTTTTCCATGCCCAAAGGCATATCAGACTGAAAAGTACATGTCAAGTGTGTGGTAACCATGGGAGCGTACAAAACGTCTCCAATATGTAATAAAGAAAAACATCTAGTACAAACTAAAATAGACACGTATGCAGTGTGTGTGCATACTGATCATATGTATCTATGTCAAGATGTCAAGACTGCGGAGCTTGTGCTGTTGCTGCTGCTGCTGTACTGATACTATAGAAAGATGTAATGCGAGCCACGTGCTGGAGCCTGCTGGCGTTGTCTGTGGGCATGAGCATGAGCATGTGTAGCAGTGGCACACCTCTGTGTATGATGTCTGGTGATCCTGGTAGTAACGCGATGGTGGGGAGTACACTGTCTCCGGTCTCTATGAGCATGTGAGTGGCTATCATCCTCATCATTGTCGTAATCCTCCTTCGGCACTAGATCACGTGATCTCCGCCTAGTAAAGAATGAAGTGATCAATGGCTGTGAGGTAGAATGTTGTGGTGTCCCGTATAAACCTCTTCGTAGTATGAACATCTCACGTATCATTAGAGCGGCACATCGTGGGTCCTCATAGGCCACGAGAGAGCATAGAGTGGTAGGCATGTCTCGAAACAGGCAGTGATACCGCCCTCTGATCTTATAGTATACAGGGCATCGGAAGATAAAGTGCTCCTCAGACTCCACCTCACCTAGAGAGCATAACTGGCAAATCCGCTCCTTTCTGGGAATACCATGAAATCTCCCAGTCTCAATAGCTAGCTGATGAGAAGACACCCTAAGTTGTCCCAGTGTGAATCTGAGGCAATGTGATAGTCCCGAATCCAAGTAGCGTGGCATAATCGGGACCCCTGATGTATCCAGCTCCAAGAAATGGGTCTGGTAGAAAGCTGGCTTAACCCCTAACTGATTATGCCAAGTCTGCTCTAGGTATGTGCGATAGAGGAATCGTTTGATATACTGGTGGGTGCCTGAGGGTAGCTCTGTGATGGAGATACCAAATGAATCATGTAGGAGGTGAGATGCCTGAGAGAACCATGATAACCTGTAGCCATGATCATGAAGATGCTGTGAAGAGAGTAGTGCAACCTGTGTACATCGTCTGTCTATCTCTGGTAACGCCTGTATCCTCTGTATATAAGTGATGAGTTGAAGAGCTGTCTCGATCTGTAAAGGTGGAACTGCAAACTCAGCCAGGAGAATCTCATGTGGAACAGAAGGTTTCGCTCGAATTAGCCGGGCTAGCATGGTGGTCTGTAATCGTGAAAGACTGGCCCAATATGAGGAGGGGAGACCTGTACACCATGTCTCTACCGCATATAGAGCCGTAGGGGTGACAATGGTATCAAAGAGGCGACACTTACTGTGGGCATCCTGGATGGACTTCTGGAAACAAAATCGCTCTAGCTGAACAAGGGAGGCATGCCCCTTCCCCAGTCGAGTGGTGGCGGCCTGTCTCATGCTAAACATAGGACCTGAGAAGAGGTCCCCAGGTATGTGTAGGAAGGGACCACCTCTAAAACCTGTCCACCCAAAGTAAGCTCCTGTCGCTGCATGAATGCTCGTGAAGTGTTGAAGACCATAACCTTGGTCTTTCCAATGTTCACCCCTAGGCCCCATCTGGTACAAAACTCATGTAGGCAGACCAACTGTCGCTGGAGACCCTCTCTGGTCGGTGAGACCAATACCACATCATCGGCATAAAGGAGGATAGCAATCAAGATGTCCCCAAGCTGGCAACCAGCACCGCCACAGTGTAATGACTCACTCCAACTCATCAATGTACAGGCCAAAGAGGACTGGTGAGAGGGAACAACCCTGCTTCACCCCAATAGTGCTCCAAATGTGATCGGATATGCCACTGCTATGCCGGAAACATCCCATGACACGCTCATAAAGTGCCATTACAGCAAGAACGATCTCAGTGGAGAAGCCAAGGTCTCGGAATCTCTGGATGAGCAATGAGCGAGGAACGAAATCAAAGGCTTTCCTGAAGTCCACAAAACAACAGTAAACCCTCTCTCTCTTGTGCTTAGCTTCCTCAATAAGTGCCCGCAATGTGAAGATGTGGTCTACAGTAGAGTAGTGGGCTCCAAAACCTGCCTGACCCATGGCATGTAATTTCCTAGTCTCCGCCTCTGTGCTCACAACCGACTGTAGGATAGTACCATATAGTTTCGCCAGGACGTGTCCAATAATGATGGTGCGGTAGTTACTTGGAATCATGGGGTCACCATTCTTATGGATGGGGTGGATAATGTTAGTGCACCAGGATGAAGGAAAACCAGAAACAACTGCAGAATTGAGAAGGGTGGCTATGGTGGGGGCAAGTAAGTCAGAGGCATGGGAAAGGAGCTCAGATTCAAGGTCTTCAATATCTCTGGCCTTGTGGGACTTCATCTTCTTAATGGCTGCAAGTACCATGTCAGAGGTGAAGAAGAAGAACTCGGATGGTCGTGGAGATATAGAGATCGGCGAGTCGATAGGGACGGTATATAGGCTGGTAGCATAATCGGTCCAAATGCGAAGGTCTTCCAGGAGAGGTGGTGGAGAGCAAGGGATGAACTCATGCCAAAAAGCGCCTAAAGAAGAACTGAAAAGAAGGTCAATAAGACGTTTCCCTTCATAATCGTCATAGGAACACTTCTTACGACGGAGAACACGACGGTTAGAGCGTCTGGAAGATCGAAGCAAATGTGGGGCATGGATACGTGAATAGGTTACTGATTGATGAAGGGAACGGCACTCGGTATCGTACCATAGAGGGTGCAATGGTTGAGGTGTGCGGCGAGTCTTTTTGGGATGGGGTTTTGTGGGAAGGGTTAGTGATGCAGCCGTGTGGAGAGAGGTGGTGAGGAAAGCAGCCTGGGTGTCGATTGGACTGTCATGAGGAAAGGAATGTAAAAGTGAAGCCAAGGACTGACGGTACAAAGGCATGTAAGTGAGATCAAATATGTATGTGGGTGCGCGGGTAAGCGTGGATGGTGTAGATGAATGAGTGGGTGGAAGGTGGCCAATATCGAAGGAGAGAAATGAGTGATCAGAAAGGGTGGTGGGAAAGACGTGGAAGTCAAAGACTCTGGGTATAAAGGATGGTGACCCCATGAGATAGTCAACGACACTATGTCCTCCACTGTGAGGGTGGCATGTATAACTGTCTGACTGTGGCCAGCAAGGTAAGCCATTATAAATGGCTAGCTCGTGTGCCTCTCCAAACTGTAGTAAGTGCTCACCATATGGAGTAGTAGGTCCCAAGCTATCCGCGGAGGTCCTAGTAACTCCAAGCATATCACTGACAAGGGCACGAACACGCAACTGGTCAGTGGTGTTGAAGAACTCTGCATGTCTCGAAGATGTCCGGGCATTAAAATCCCCTATGAGGAGAATATGCTCTGAGAATCTAATAATATTTGGTGAAAGGTCCTGGTATGGAGATCCAATACCCTCTGCAAAAGACGAGGACTCCGGTGGAAACTAACACGCTGCAATAAAAAGATCGCTATCCAAACCAATATCCTGACCCACGATGCGAGTCCATATGTAGCGGGCCTGCTCGTCATGTCGGATGAAGTCAATACTCGGATGGAGAGTCTCTCTATATAAACAGGCGACCCCACCTGAACCACGGCCACTGGCAGATCTAGTCGCTCGTCGGAATACTGAGTCCCATCTATATCCAGGAAAAGAGGGAAGTCCGCGCTCCGGGCTCTCATGTGTCTCCATGAAGAATAATATGTCTCTGCCTGTAATAGAATCAACAAGATCCCCTGCCGTAGAAGATGAGTGTATGCCAGCACAATTCCACACTCCAATCCGAAGGTGGTGTAGATGGGGCCCCGGGGTGCTCCCACCGTCGGGCACCCCAAATTCCTAGCACTGTGATCTGCTAGAGCCAATTTTAACCTTTTGGTTCCTAACCTTCTAATACCATTATCCCCAAAGCCAATTTCTAACCTTTGATTTGCTACCTCTCAGTACTTGATTCATAATCATTATCTAATCCAGAAAACACCATTTTGACAAACATGTTCGCCAAGTCTGTGCACACATCATTAGAATTCTTGACTGGGTCTTGAAATAAAGTCATATCTTTACGGCATCAAAAATCAAGAAGAAAAATAGCGTCAAGTTTTATAATCTATCTCCAAATAAGCACAACAGGCAGATGGCAACAATAACTTGGCTAACAGCCAACATGAACAATAAAACGACCATCTAGAATGAAAATATCGCTTAAGAAAGAATATGAAATTTACGTCTAAAACTCCTACTATGTTCTTAACACGTGCAAGCATCAAGATGCTGTCTGTTAAAAGATAAAGAAACTGATGTATTTGACAAGGACTTGTGTCCAAGAAGCTGGCAACTTCTAAAGTCAATTAGTTTTAGGTTAAACTTCCCAATTTATAAATGTTGAGCTTCTTAACCAAAATTCACAGTTACAAGTCGATTCCAATGAACCCAATTAGAATCTCAATTCACATCAGTCCCATATCAGATTTTAATCTCCAATTGAATTAGGAGCTGTGGCATCACAGCTATATAACTGACAGAGACACAGATACAAATGACAGAAATCACTCTACTGGGGTGACACTATAAAGGTAGTGTCTTCCCGCACACAAGGCCAAAGTGAATCTTTCAACTGTCGGAAAAAAAATGACAAATCTGCTGTTTTCCAAAACCCTAGTCATCCAATAAGTGGCATTTTGCGAAAGGCCTCCTTTCCCCTACTTGAGGTCGGGATTCTATTTCAATCAGCCGCACAAACAAGGCCATAATACAAGAGGAAAATTTCCAGCTAGCAGAAGCCAAAGCAGTAACCGCAAACCCAAAAAACCTCTGACTGACACAGAAAAAAACATTAACCCTAACTCCATTTGATTAAAATCAAAGGACATTCCAGTCATGGCAAGGCAGCCCCATACCGCAAATCTTGATTGGCGCCTCGAGTTCGAGTAAATTAGGCTGTCCAAGAAATATTTCCTTTGAGGTGATGCAAAGCTGTCTGATCTCTGCCTCAGAGAGCTGCACCTGCTTGCCTGGACGCCCATTCCGAACCTCCAGCAGCCGATTGATGATGCCATCCAAAGCAGCACTGTCCATGAGCCCAGACAGCCAACCCTACTTCAATCTTCCGCTCTCATCCTCGCAGGCAGAAAACAACCATATATATTTCATCGATCTTCGTCTTCTTCTTCTTCTTTCCTCGTTCTTCGTACGTCTTCGTTTAGATCCTTTGAACGTGCAGTGCTCAACAAAAACCTACAAAATTTCTTAGGGCCCTTTTCTTTCTTTTTCTTTGGCGAGCCCCCAAAGTGGGAGACTAGGCACAACAACAGCCTCGAAGGGGACGAACACCACAACCACCCCGAAGAGCACGAAGATCAACCTCGCAGGGCAAGGTGAAATGGTTACCACTGGGTCAACAAAACACATAGCATTCAAGGGTGATCTTCAAAATTCATCCAAATGTCAATAGCCCTAAAGGGTCAACCTTCAACTCTCCGAGAAAGAAGAAAGCCCCGAATGTCGACCCTCAAGGGCAATCTTTAACTTTGTGTCTACCTATGATAAGCAGGTATCAATATTAATATGTCCACCCACAACATATATGTTTTTCCTAGGTCATTATTAAGCTTGATTTTGTTAGCTTTGCATTCAAAGTCTCTTTGGTCCCGGTTCAAGCTGCCTTGAAGACCAAGATTTATTGATAACAACCACAATTATGTGGTTAGCTAATACCCTTTTCACCACTAGCCTTACAATTAGTGGATAATAGCCAAAAACCATCAAGGTACTAAGATTTTTGCCGATATTTCATAACTTACGGGAAAATTAGCATAGTACCATACTCAAAATTGACAATGACATTTGGCCTAAAAAAATTATTAACCGTATTTAGTGGAAATCATCAAAACAATAAACTCACCCAAAACAGGTCCAAACATCAACAAGGCAACTTTAAGCTTTCATCCAAGCAACACCAACAACACTCTGTAAAGGGCAAGCTTCAACATTCATCCAAGGAGGGCCTTAAATTTTTTATTCAAGTGACAAAGATTCCCAAAAGTATAGTCCTCAACTTGTTACACATATTCGAACATAAATACACGAGTATTCGAAGCAGAAATACACGAATATTCGAAGCAGAGCAAAGGTCGACTTGACTCCGACTCAAATATTTGAGTTCAAGTCACATGACTCGACTCGACATCGACTGTCGACACTTTTGACTCTCGAATGATACCACTCAAAATGGAGCATTTCCTCTGTCGAATTCAATGCAAATTATATCACTGTTCAATCATGTTGTCGTATGTAGTTATTTATGACTATCCACTTATTGACTCTAATTCATAATACAAACTGTTCTAATAGTTTAGTCTCTTCTTGTAAACACAGTGTTGAACTGATTAGACGATAAGTCTAAATTCTGTTACTTTGTATATATAGAGACAAAGTGAGATAGACACATCTCCAATTAAGGCAATCGACAAAAAGAAGAATCAAATCATCAGATATCGAATCAAAATCGAATGTGAGAGAATACTAAGACAATAAAGAGACTAAATTATTTGTCAGTTGCTTCAATATTCAACTGAAATAGCATAGTAAGATCACAGCGCTTATAGCGCACAACTACTGTGAACCTCATCATCGGTCACAAGATTCCTTTCGTAATCTGATCGTTGTATTATAACAGCTACAATTCACAATTTCTTTATTATCTATGTTCTATTGTTCTTGTTTTCATCTCTCTCTCTCTCTCTCTCTCTCTCTCTCTCTCTCTCTCTCTCTCTCTCTCTCTCTCTCTCTCTCTCTCTCTCTCTCTCTCTCTCTCTCTCTCTCTCTCTCTCTCTCTCTCTCTCTCTCTCTCTCTCTCTCTCTCTCTCTCTCTCTCTCTCTCTCTCTCTCTCTCTCTCTCTCTCTCTCTCTCTCTCTCTCTCTCAGCGGACCTGGAGCGGATCTGAGTGGATTTGAGCGGACTTGGAGCGCGGTTCTGAGTGGACATGGAGTGGATCTCAGCGGACTTGGAGCGCGGTTCTGAGAGGACCTGGAGCACATATCTGGAGCGCGGATCTGAGCCCCCAATGCACTGTTGCTAGTCCTACACTGCTGCTAGCACGCTTCTGGTGCTGACACTTGTTGACCAGACTCCTAATGACCGGACCTACAAGGTCGTGTTACAACCTTCAATGATGTCCTATGGCTCCACGCAACAAACAAGGGGGAGGTAACTCCCCCCACTCTCCACCACGCCCTGCTATGGAAGCTGAACCGAGCCCTACTGGCATAGAAAACACCCCCACGTCCCTCACATATGAGTTTTTGGTACCTGCTCCTACCATCGTATCTGCTTCAAGTCTATCCATCACATCCACTTATGATCTTTCCATCGCATATGCATCTGAATCCAAGACGGATGCCCGCCTTGCTGTCAAAACGTTTGCGGCTAATCAACTGCCCACAATTGATTATACTTCTTCCAAACCTACTGAAGGCCTCTTTGCCTATGACATCAGCTTTATTTGGTGAGAAATCATCGGACTCAAAAGACAATTACACTTCTTTTAAAATTGAGAACGGCAAGCTGGTTTTGGATCTTTGTGGGGTGGGTTAAAGAGCATCTTGAACAAGAAAATGTATTTCGTAAGAAACAGATTACGGAACATATCCCTCAAAAGAATGTTTTGGAGGAGACTTCGAACAAAATAGCCAACCTTGAGAAACAAGTGGAAGAAACTAAGACATGGGTAGCACGTCTCAAAAACGATGGTAAGGTTGATTCTTCAAGCTTGGTTCAACATGCATTTGTGAATTCTACACTAAAAGATGTCTTTTTCGAGCAAGAAAGAAGGGCTAAAAAGCCCTTAATATCCAGGTTAGAGGGATTCTCGACGGGGATAAGCCCATTGAAGAGGCAAAAGAGCTGCTTTTCTAAGCTCACACACACCACAGATGGATTTGATACATCTTGGAGAAGTAAGTTTGACACTAATATCTTGATTATCAAGTTTCGCTCTATGAACAACCACAACGCAGCTTTACGCCTTAGAGCCAAATTACAAGGGACCTTTATTTTTATGGATGATGACCTTACACACACACAATGGCAAGCCAGGAAACAAATTATCCAGGATGCAAATATAATCAGAGATCCGTTTTACAGTCTATTGTCAGCTCATGGGCATAGTTAGAGGGGTTACATGCTATGGGACAGGCAGGTTTTCATGCTGGCTACTCCACGGATGACCAGATATTCATCCTGAGATGCATTATTAAGGAGGCTAAGTTCATGAAGCAGAGGGTTTATTATTGCTTTGTGGATTTCCGCAAAGCCTTTGATTCTGTTCCGAGACACCTTTTACTCCAGCGCCTAGCATTGCTTGGCTTTTCTCAGGAGATCATTGCTGCTATCGTCACATTGTATGAGAGAGTGCTAGCTCAATTTCGAGATGGTGATGGATGGTCCTATTACATTCATAGTACAGTGGGAGTTAAACAGGGATGTCCTTTGTGCCCTACTCTCTTTGCTCTATATATTGATGATCTTGAGCGGATTATTATGGGAGAGGGTGGAGATGGATGTCCGTTAGCATATATGATTATCCCTATTCTACTGTATGCGGATGACATGATACTTCTATCGAGATAAGCATCTAGGCTTCAGCAGCACCTTGATGCTATATATACTTTATGCCAGACATGGGGTTTGATGGTGAACATTGGTAAGACTAAGGTCATGGTGTTCAACACTAATCGACAACATATGAGAGACACAGTGTTCTACTATGATGGGCTGCCACTGGACATAGTAGCATCTTATACATGCTTGGGTGTCCTTTTTATTGGTCCATTGCTCACTTTTAGACCAGCTACACAGTATAGGCTCTGCAAGGGGCACTCTGCTCTTGTCCAGATGGAGAGGTTTTCCTCTATTTACTATGTACATAATCTTGATACGCACTGTCATCTTTTTTCTGCCATTGTCTCTCCGATTTCTCTATATTCAGCAAAGACATGGTGTCCTGGCTTGTCCAGAGATACTTGGAGTGATATTTCACGTTTGCAGATCCTTATGCTTAGTCGGATGATCCGTGCAAAGCAGTCAGTTTCCCATGATATCATACTAGCAGAGTTTGCCTCACCATCACTGATTGTTGAGGCTATATTTCGGATTATCACATTCATTCATAGAGTCTCGGAGCTTGATTCATATGTTGTTGCAGCTTTCACATCCTCTCACACTCTAGCTAGTCAATAGGCTAAGTCCTCATGGTTTTAGTGTGTTTCTGACCTTTTTGAGTAGGTGGGGTTTATCTATATCTGATCTCTTGAGTGGGACACACGCATATATCCGCCAGCAGGTTTACAGAGCTTACAACAGCACAATGTGTCTCACCTAGATCCATCGCGGGTCAAGCTTTATTTTTATCACACTCATCTTCTTCAGCTTGATGTTTTCGGGGTTCCCATTTGGCCGAGTTATTTGTCTCAGATGTTATCTTTCGGCCTGCGTTATCATCTTGTTCAGCTTAGGGTCTCTTATCACCAACTTGTTATTGAGATAGGCAGATACACAGACATGCCTCGACCGCTACAGATTTGTCAGTGTTGCTCTTTATAGGAGATTGAGGATGAGTTCCATTTCATTTTCCGATGTCCGGCCTACTATGAGATCAGAGGCAGATACCATTGCTTATACAGAGATACTCCACTTACACTTGGTTCTTTCCTTGTCTTATCATATGCGAGATGTGTTGGTTTATTATTACGAGAGATGTCTAATTTGATATCTTCCTTTTTATTGGATGCTTCTGATGTGGATCATAGCCAGTCCCACATTACTCACTTTTTCTAGAAGAGAGATAGAGATGAGACTTCTGACAGTGAGATCCTAGAACATGCCTTTATGATGTATTTCTTTTAGTTGCTACTTGTTTATCACTTCTTTTTGTGGTTCAGACATCTTCACCAATTGACTCAAATTTATAAACTAGCACCACAATTTTGTCCTGCGAGTATAATGAGTGCAAATGTAAAGTAAGTAAAAGAGAAACGATAATGAATTTGAGAAACATGTCATTTTAAGTATTAGTGTCGAAAACAAAGCAAAGCATGACAAGGAACAACATTAATTAAAGCTATCAAACATTTATTTTGAGGTGACAAATTTTCTCATATGTATGATAGTCATTTCAAGAATATTTTTGCGAAAGTGAGCGACCACTCAAGTTGTTACAAAATTGCTAGAAAGCAATTTGTAATAATTTTTCAAAAATATTCAAAACACAACACAACAATCATGCTATTTTCATAAGCTGAAAATGCTTATAATAAATCTAATACAAAATGGACAAAAACAAAAGAAATACCACTATGTACCTTCTTAAGGATCTCCATGATGCTCATGGATGTAAGCCTCTCTTGCATATTTCCATGTTGTTATGAGAGTGTGAATCGTGTAACAACTTTGGAAGCCATTTTGTATCCATTTGGTTTGATGTCACATGCATTCAAGAGAAACATTTGACGTGTCGAAGGATAGGTACGCAACTCATCAACATGCTTGGTCAAAGCTTGTGATGTTTTGGTTTCCTCCTCCAATTCAAAAATAGCTATCAAAGAATTCAAGAATATTAGTCCTCAAGAAAGAATACAATGTTGAATAGCTAGAAATATTTGTTGTTTGGACATTTCATTTCATGAATCGACAAAACTCAAATGATGTGCATCTTCAACCTCCGGAATGTCTGGTAGTGCCATATCGGTTTTCTAATTTCAAATAGAAGCAAAAAATGGTAAATGCTTCATTGACGACTCCATTTTGTATATCAAAATTTGCAAAAATTACTTTTGCATTCTCTACGATTTCATCCAATTGATGGAATGAAAAACATCTCATCGATAATAATAATGCCGATGGCAAACAATGTTTTGTAACGTATGTCAGTAGGCATTAAATTCCATATATATAACCCATTGACATGAATGAAAAACATATTATGCAATGTTGATGCTCAATATCATCTGTTCATTTTCTCAATTGAGAATGCTAGCTAATTTATCATATGTTTTATTTTGTTTCCAAGGGTACTTGAGAGCACAAAAATACCCAAACTTTTTTGGCATCAAAAGAGAATAGGTATTTTGTTATTCGATTGTCAATGAGAAATTTCAAAAAATTCAAATTTCTGTAAATATCCAATAGATCCTTTGTATCGGTTGCTGACAATATGCCATTGCCATCTACTTGTTCAGACACAACTTGAAATAATGGCTCGTGGGAAACAATTTGGGGTGCGATTTATTAGCGAGCATTTCTCGGCGAGCATCTCATGGCGAGCATATTTTGGCGAGCACTCTTGTGGGAAATTGTATGGTGGCAAGCACTTCTCTAACATGAGGATTTTTCTGGCATTATTATTGTTTGGGTTTAAGGATGAAAGTGTGGCTCAAATAAGGCTCTTAAAATTACTTAGATCAAGAATAGATCTAGATAGCTCATTGCCTGAGAGCTCCATCTTCACCAGTCCCCCACTATTGCAAACACCATTGGGTATTGCAAAAAAGAATAAATTCTCAAGATTACTAGGTTTAAAATATTTAGTTACAAGTGGATATTGGGAACCAAAGATTTTAAATGGTCTTGCGACTTTATCAGTATTGCTACGCTGGGTTGCATTTACTTCTCTTGAGGAACAGTGATCTCGCACTCAATATTGGTGATATACAATACCCCTTCAAACTTCACTTTTTTTGTGGATGGTCAAGATCTATCCTAAAATATCCTACAGATGAAAACAATTACTTATTCCACAACTTATGTGCTGGATAGGTTTGCTTAACCTCATCTCTTACGGGAAGAGAAAGGGTGAAACCTATATAAGAGTGACTTATGTCTACACTCCCACCACTCTTCTTTTTCTTCTTCTCCTTCTTCTTCCTCTCTCCGTTCTTCGAAGGAGGCTTGATCAGTGGCACCCATCTACTTTCAGGAATTCAACTACTTAATACCTCACGATAAGAGATCTTTTGCTATGGTCATCATGCTTATTGCTACTTTGTAGCTCACCATATTTACAACAGGTTAAGAGGTTTTTTTTGTTACAATTTGTGGAAAGATACTAGCGTTGGAGCGCAACCCACAGATATATACAATATGCTATTTTTTAGCTACACTTTGTGATGCTAAATTAGCATGCTAAATTCTAGATTGATTGATGCCAACCCACAAAAAGAGTTGATAGGCTCTTTTTTGGCAATACTTTGAATGGCTTTATTGGCATAAAATTTTCAGTTTGGTTGATGATTCTACAGCGTTGGGAGAGCATTGGTAGCACACTCCAAATGTGATAAAATCACATAATATGTGCACAAATTTTTGGTTGAGATTGTTTGCATCCATTTAGCACACATAATGAAGCATAGACATCGATGGAATGCCTCTTTAGTAATGCATTGGAATGGTTGTTTCCAACACATACTTGTGACTTTTTGCATTAGTCTTATAATATATCATCTCTGGTGGAGCAGCGATGCCCAACTTTAAATGATTTCCATTTTCTGCTATGATTGTTGGTAGACCATCATTGATGGACAACTTCAAATCATTTTTTTTTTGTCAACCACACTTATGTTGTTTTCGATGACGAATCATTAAAGACTTCTATAGTCTCTAGAAATTTTTTCAAAGCTCTATTAGAGTATTGCTATTAGCGCTTACTGCTTACTAGCGAAAGTGCTTCAGACAGAGTTTTCAGTTACTCAGAGATAGCTTAGAGTACGTTGTTTCATCCACTATTGTTTTGTGCTCTCATCATCTGATTTGTACATGCTACTTACTAGATCAATCCATATTCTTATTGCGTTCAGTATCATGTTAGAATATATATTGTACTCATTTGTAACTGATAAATCTCTATTGTTTCATATGATATGTTGAATACTTCACCGTTGCGATATTCTATACATCACTTCGCACTCTGAAATGTTTGGCTACAAAATCACTTTAGTACTAATGGTTTCAATGTTAGTTGCTAAAATATTGAATGTGACTTCCGTCGTTAAAGCTTTGTTCAATTATTGATAGGCGTAGTCATGGATAGGTAAGAAGGCTCATTTTGTTGCACTCAATAGTTCGTCCATAGGCTTTGGATTATCGAATCATCATTCCTTCTTCCAACATGGTATATCAGAGCACACTTGCTCTTAATCTCCAATTTGTGGTATCAAATTTCAGTATTAGATAATTGATTTCCAATTGCCTTATTGCGTTAAGTATGATGTCCGAATGTATGCTTCTATGTACTCATTTGTAATTGATAAACCTCTTATTGTTTCGTCTAATCTCTTGAATACTTCAACGCTGCGATATTCTATACATCGCTTTGCACTCTGAAATGTTTGGCTACGAAATCACTTTAGTACTAATGATTTCAAAGTTAGTTGCTAAAACATTGAACGTGACTTCCGTCATTATAGCTTTGTTCAATTATTGATAGGCGTAGTCATGCATAGGTAAGAAGGCTCATTCCGCTGCGCTTGAGAGTTCGTCCATAGGCTTCAAATTATCGAACCGTCATTCCTTCTTCCAACACCTTCTTCCTTATGCATGACTACGCCTATCATAAATAAAAAAAAAACCGTCATGTTTGATCTTTTAGCAACTAACTTTGAAAACATTAGTACTACAGTGATTTTGTAGCCAAACAAATACAGAGTCAAGTGATGTTTAGAATATTGCAGTATTGAAGTATTCAATAGATCAGACGAAACAATAAGAGATTAATAAGCGATAAGCAGTAAGCGCTAATAGCGATACTCAAAACAGTACTCTCTCTCTCTCTCTCTCTCTCATGGACTCTACTAGATGGTTGCTACATTTTATCTGCACTTCGAAACATCGTAAAAGTTTAATTTCCCTGAAAATGCTAAACCAACAATAATGCCTTGCCTTACTAAACTTAGAAATATGACCCCCCTATGAGTTTTTTTTTTAAATTTTAGCCTTTTGTTGGAAAACTTGGTTTCCTTGAATGGCTAGGATCTATGCACATTATAGGGAATCGATCTAATGGTGGCATTGTTTAGCACTTGATGCACTGACAATTCTATATAAAGGAAGGTTACGCAACCCTAAGTTACACTCTTCCTACTCTCTTGCTCTTTCTCTCTCCCTTACTCTTGCTCTCTCGGTTTTCTTCTCTACCGTGACTGGTGCTGCTTGGAGAAGAGGAGACCTGTGTATGCCTTTGGAAGAGTAATTGTGTGAATAATACTACAAGCGAAGGTAAGAGTACTATCGATAATTTGGTGTAATAATAACTCGATTTTGAAGGTATACATGTGCTAGTTGTGTTGTGTAGGGATTAAGCTCACAAATGGTTGTAAATATTATTGATTGATAGTATTTTCTAGCCTCCAAACACTTGTTGGATTCTTCTACATTTAAGCACTGGCTCAAGAACAAGAGTGGACATTTTCACAGGTATAATACCCATCTTTGCATGTAGAGGGTAGTCGCTGGATAGCGCTCTTGTGCTTGAGATTTTTCAACCACTTTATATACTCATTTGATGAATAAATGCGATGGTTGAGTGGTCACTGGCTATATGGCCAGTAGATCGCAATTTTCTCAATGATTTGCTTTGTTCACATACTTATGTAGGAAATGCGCTGCTCCATGCATTTATCAGAAAGCGACCATAAAAAATGGAATGGACTATGAGAAATTGGCAAAAATCTAGCTTGGTATTTTTTATGATAGAAGATTGTAAGTGAATCTCACATGTGTGGAGGATGTTCCCACGTGTGGAGAATTGTAAAGTAAATCAAAATGTTTGATATAGGGGTCTCATAGAATTTCATAGTCAAGCATTTAGGTGTAGGATGTTGATAGGGTCAAATTTGGCATAGATGGCAAATTATCCATTTCCACTTGTAATGCCAATATTGAGCCAAAATAGAGCCAAACTTGTGCCAATTAGAGTGTAGACAAGTGTCATGCTTTTGTTTGATGAAGCTTAAGAGGTCCAATAGGATTTAGAGGTGGAACATTGTGAGGTCCAATAGAAAATTGAGGTGTGCTTGAATATAGTCCAATAGAATTTAGAGGTGCATGGATCAATGGTCCAATAGGATTAAGAGGTGGCAAAGTGTGATCCAATCATAGTTAAGCATAGTGGTAGCTCATGAATCTATTAGTATCATTGTACTCCTCCTTTTGGATCTAATTGATTTGGTGATTTCATGGATTTGAGTGTCATTGAATTTCTAGCTTTCTCTCTCTACCCGAGAGCTCATGATGGTTTTTCTCTCTCTACCCGAGGAGAGCAGCTTGTTTTTACTTAGAATACTTTTGGAACACTTCCCATACGTGTGAGTGAGAGTTGGAAGTGATTGAATGCATGTAGTAGTGTGTTTTTGCCATAAAATCAAAGATAGATCTTGAATCTCAATCTAGTCTTGATCTTGGTGCATCTACACACCTTAGGAGATCACAAGTACATGTAGTGGACAATCCACACGTGTGAAATTCAACATGGACCGCGCTTCATGCTTGTTGTTTTCTGAGTAGCAAAAGTAAACAATAATGTTGTTGATGCTTGTGCCGTCTTTGCACTTGCTTGGTTGTGTGTTGCCGCCCATAATGGCTCTAATTGATCTCAGTTAGATGTTTTGACATCAAAAAGTATATTGCTTGCATGTTTGTTCACTATACTTGCATGCAAACTATTAATCTGTTGACATAACTATAATATGTGTTTACGAGGCTCTGCTAATATTATCAATTGTAAACACACGGATATAAGCTACTGGATGTTGTATACAAGTGTTGATATTCAAACTGCGAGTTCATAAAGGAATGAATCTAATACCTTTGAAAATGTTAGTATTGGCTTTTGACTATGAGGCTGTGTGATTGAATTTAACACCAATGTAAGAATATGATACTCGTAGAAGGAGATTGCAAAACCGTTAACTATCTACCTTCAGCTTGAAATCAGTAATACTTTAGCAGGGTTTGCGTAAAGTAGTAAGGAGATGGGTAGCTTGTAGGAAATGACCTCACCTCACATTCAAGTATAAAGCTTTGTAAAGATTACCAGCGTGAAAGGTAGTATCATTCTACACTGATGTACACGATTCATACTTACATATGGAACTTCAAGAGTTACGATAAAAAAGTTTGTTTTGTAAAAAGAAAAGACAACTTATAATCCAAATAGATGCTACACATAATGCTTTTAGATTTGTAAGCATTGATTGGGTTGTTTCTATCTTTTGTACAAGTTTCAGTTTTTTAAGAAAAACGTAAGAGTAGCTATGTAAGTAAGCTATGGATATATGCAGAGTTGACTTTGATGTGCTTGAATGGCATGGATTTGCCCAAGACGGAAGGTGCTAGGACTCCCAAACTTTGCATGGGATGTCCTTGGGGCTACTATGGCACGGATCTGCCCTAGTACCTAGCAAGCACTATTGCCAAAGGCACAACTCTTTTCTATGGTGTATTGAAAGACAACTTCTTACTTGTATCTTGTGTATGTGAACTTAATGCATTCTTTTCGCTCTTGCACTGATCAATATGGCATTTGCCCTGATACAGTTTCGTTAAAAAGGGCAAATGTATTGCTATTTATCTAATGAATGTTTGGGAAGATTGGACATATTATTTTTAAATTGCAATCAAGCTGATAAAGTAGTGAATCTTGTTTCGGACATGGATAACAACTGATGCTCAGCTATGACACATGTCTTCCTCACGTAAGTAACTTGTGCAATTTTGTTGTGTGGGATGGTGGCAGGTCTTGTTTCGCTTTTTGGTACTCTTTTGTACTATAAGACTTTATACATCTATATTTTAACCTGTTATGCTATAAATTGAAGGGTTCAAAGGGTTTGGTCTTGACTTGTCAAGAGGGACTATGTGATGTTATGTTACTCTCTCAAAACATCTTTTTAAATTGCCAACCCGACTACCTTTTGGTTGGGGTAGTACCAAACCTTTACCTTGTTGGAGAAGTGTGAGAAGTTCCCTCGGTGCATGCACTATTGGTAACAATAGGCGAACACAATAATGAAGTTAAGTTTAGAGCTAGGTGCGCGATGATATTAGCGAACGCAAGAGCAGACAACCAGACAAAGCAATCAAAAGGTCAAACAAAGAGCGGAAGGCATTGCAAATACTGACATAAGATGACTACTATGTCTATCTCATCAGATTCAAAAATCCATGTTCTTAATCATTGATCAATCACATGCTTGTTGGTTGAATGATCTATGTGTTATATCACTGCGCACCTAGCTCTAAACTTAACTTCATTATTGTGTTCGCCTATTGTTACCAATAGTACACGCACCGAGGGAACTTCTCACACTTCCCCAACATTAGAGCCATGAGGTTACTATTCTCTGATTTTAGAGCTTTAATATCAGAATTCATCTGGTTTCTTAAGCGGTTTTATGTTAGAGCTATTTCTATAGCCTGATAAGCTTCCCACAGAACCTGATCTTACTAGCCAATAGGATACTTATGTTTTTGTTCTGTAATTTTGCACTAGATTTTCATACTTAAGTCATTAATAGTTACTACTATCATCTAGACTAATCTTCCACATGGACCACAATGGCCACATCCTCTACTGGACCTCTTTCCACTGCCGACAAACTCTGACATACCTTTACTTGTATTTTATGGCTAACAAGGTATGTTTTAGAATGTAGTCCACAGGATGGTTCCATGATGTTGTTGCTCTTGGTTATGGGGAGCCCCTTCCTCCACCTAACCATTTTGTTCAAACTATCATATGTTGCATGAAGAAACCTATTGATGTTCACAACCTTATTACTTCTTATGATAAAGCTACTTGTGATGTTGTTGGACCTGATGATAAGATCTTCTGCCCTGATGACTTGATGACTACTATGGATTGGATCAAAATTTATATGGATTTCATTAAAAAGAAAGAAATGCTAAGCATGGTCGAATATGGATCTCTCTAACTATGATGAACGTATTTCTGTTGAAGAAAATTTATACAATTTGCATATTCGAAAGATATTTGTATGTTTAGAAAAGAAAAATGGTGACTTTTCTGCTGATACCCCTACCCTTACTGAACCTCCTAGTTCTCCTCACCCTTTGATTATTACTGAAGACCTTGATGAGGATAGTGCATCCCAGTTGGAATCCTTCTCTCAAGAAATTTGTGAAGCTGACAATCAGTCAGCCTTTGAATTATGTCAATCCAAAAGTTGCCAAGTACCCCTAGTACCTAGTCCTAATCCTAATCCTATTGTGAATGTTAGGGTTAAAACTCTTTACTAGTTATGTATGCACACATGTATTGTTCTACTTCTAAATTAGAAATGATTAGGTTGTAAAATGTATGAAATAGGAAGATAGCCGATGTGCTCTTGGAAAGCATAGATATGCTCAAGAGTTACGAAAATTGTACATCGCATGTTCTTCATATGACAAGTACAAGTATCAGTATGGCATGGATTCGCCCCTACACTTGTGTACTAATCCATGCTACCCCTTGTTTGCGATTTGCAATCTATTTAATACAACTAGAATTCAATACATAATAAATTATTTAGTATAAAGATATTGGGGGCTTAGATGGTAGGTTTTTCTCTCTCTCTCTCTCTCTCTCTCTCTCTCTCTCTCTCTCTCTCTCTCTCTCTCTCTCTCTCTCTCTCTCTCTCTCTCTCTCTCTCTCTCTCTCTCTCTCTCTCTCTCTCTCTCTCTCTCTCTCTCTCTCTCTCTCTCTCTCTCTCTCTCTCTCTCTCTCCCCCTAGTGGTCTACCATGGATTAGGTCAAATAACTTTCTTGTCTTTTACTACTGTGCCTGCCCGCGGGCGAGCAAATTCAAAATATAAGGGCAGCGGGCATGCCCATCCCCCTGCCCGTGGGCAAATTCAAAATATAAGGGTGGATAGCCACCCCCCCCCCCCCCCCCCCACACACACACACACACGCACACACACACAACCACCACCACCACCACCTCCATCGTCCCAGCCCCTTCCCCTGCCCCTCCCCCTAGCCGTGACCTTGGCCAGCCCCTTCCCGAGGCCTCTTTTTTAATGGTTAAAATTGGGTTTTCGGGCAGCTCACGTTGCCCGTCACGTTGTGAGCTGCCTGGAAACCCAATTTATTTTAGTATGTATAGATAACAATCAGAGTCACACACACATGGGACTTCATCCTATGCTAGCATTTTAGCAAAAGTTGAGGTCTTTTGTTAATGACATAATATCCTTCAAACAAATAAGGCCTTTAGTGACAAGGTCCCTTTTTGGTGGGTTCAAATTGTCTCAAAAGTTAAGACCATATAACGTAGATAGGGAGATCAACATGAGCATAGTTGGTGATCAATCGTTTGTTGCGGATGTTTAAATAAAATGTATGTCTTTACTCCTATTATTCATTGGGTATTTGGTATAAGCTAGGAACTTGTCATGTACGAGTTGGGTCTTACTATGAGAATGGAGATCCGAGCTCGAACTTGAGTCTGTGTGCACAAAAGATATATTGGAGTCTATAGGCTTCAAAACTCTTGAGCTTTGAGCACCATATAGTGGCTATAATAAAAAGCTTAAGCTCTCCAAGTTGGCTCTATACTAATTTTTACTTTTTATACGGTCTACAGATTGTGCAGGCAAATATGCTAGTGCAACATAATATATGTCACAAAAAGAGCTTACAATGTAAGTATTAAAGTTCACATTGGGCCCTTGTATAGCTTAATAAACAAAAACAAAGTTATGTAAGTATGCCCCATACCAATAGCTCATCAGATAAAATAAACATAATGGTCAACATCAAATGGGGCCTTTATATTTAGCTTTTTGAGTTATAGTCAATGTTGCTTATTTACGGGTGCTCTTTTACCTTAAGGAAAAATACCTCCATAGAAATAATGCAAAATGTGGCCTAATTTCCTCCACAATTTCATGTATGCCCAGGGCTTCAACCAATGAGAGAAGCATTATTTGAAGTTTGTTTTCATAACATTGTTATAGATTGGCATGTGGAAATCAATAAATTAACTATGTTACTGGTCGGTGGGTGGTCCTTGACATAAATATCTTGGTAGTCCATAACTAGATGCAATATGATGAATTATCCATCTTTGCAACCAACTATTGATATATCATGCCATAAAAACTAGCTATCGCTTATTTGGTTGCTATAACAAACACATAAAAGCATTTCAAGTTTACAAGAAATTTCTAAGTTTACATAAGTGGTTCCATTATATTATGTGATGTCCACAACTCAAAGAAAGGGCTTGCAAGAGAGAGATATCTAGTGAATTTTGAAGCATATTATGACTTGTCATTGAAATGTTTAGTGTGACATATGAAATGCGGCCTCTCACGCTCGTTCCATGCACTGTGCAATCCGATTTGACGACGACGGCAGCCACCCAGAGTGAATAAGAGGAAGAATCGATTACAAAAGTGGTGATCTCTTTTTAAGTTAAGTGTTGGAGATGTGCAAACAAGAAAGAACGGTGATCCTAGGCACGTTGTCAGGGTTATAACCCTTGCACGTGCAAAGCTTGGAGATATTGTTACAATAATAAAACCGAGTAGCTATATCACCAAAGTCTAGCAATTGGCTCCAATCGAGATTCTCAATCAACAATTGTTTCACTTTTTAGCTAGAAGATACATATTCAATAAACTACTAGCTAATATCAGAATGGTCATTGTCCAACCAATAGGCCAAGGACTTACTACTCTAGACGTAGCACAAAATTATCCTATTTTTTTCTACACAAGATAGTACAATGATTAAATTGAGTAATTACACTAGGGAGTTCGATAATGTCCCAATAATGATGTATCAAGTTATTCACTAATCTTTATTTTTTGAAACATAAATCATGCTTTTGAGAATATTGAAATGTGTGATTGTTGAACCTTACATTATTTACATGTTTGAAAGAGAGAAAAGTGATGGTTAATATAGATTATGTTGATAAATTGGTAAATAGGTGAACTTGCTTGACTCATTTGCTGATTTCTAAATTGATAAAACATGTTAGATAATCACCTCTTTATTTGAGCTTCAACCCTTGTTTACTCACTTATCTTAATCTCAGAGAATCACACTACTTATATATAACACTAGTCCAATGATGCCATAAGACTGGTCAATACATCATCTTTCATATTTTCTTTCCATGTCCATGAGAATAAGGAGTAGGCATTGCATATCTTCATTAAGAAGTGGTGAAGATAATAAAAAACTTTCAATGATATTAGCGAAGTGTGCTCGCTGATTGTGTGTGTGTGTGTGTGTGTGTGTGTGTGTGTGTGTGTGTGTGTGTGTGTGTGTGTGTGTGTGTGTGTGTGTGTGTGTGTGTGTGTGCACGAGTGCATGCGGCAGCGCGGAGAGAGAGAGAGAGAGAGAGAGAGAGAGAGAGAGAGAGAGAGAGAGAGAGAGAGAGAGAGAGAGAGAGAGAGAGAGAGAGCACCATCTCTCCTCGCCCCCTCCCCGTGCCCCCACCCTGCTCATGCACTCTCCTTGAGTCCCCTCCTATGCCAGCTCCCTGTGCCCTCCCTACACCCTCTCCACTTGCCCTCTCCACACGTGCTCCCTCACCCTCCCTACGCATATGCCCTCCCCACCCATGCCCTCCCTACGCATGCGCCCTCCCCACGCACGCACACCCTCCCTGTGCGCCCTCCCCATGCCCCCTTCCTACACCCTCCCTAGCAGAGAGAGAGAGAGAGAGAGAGAGAGAGAGAGAGAGAGAGAGAGAGAGAGAGAGAGAGAGAGAGAGAGAGAGAGAGAGAGAGAGAGAGAGAGAGAGAGAGAGAGAGAGAGAGAGATTAACAAAACAAAGCTCCTTTAAAACTCTTTATTCATAAACCAACAAGAAAAAACATAGCTTAAAAGTATACCATACTCATAAAGCACTGTAAAGCAAAACCTATTTCAAGACATCCAGATGGTACCTGCCACCATCCCACCACACAAAACCATGCAAGTTAGCACAGTGAGGAAGACATGTGTCAACGCTAAATGTCAGTTGTTATCCATGTACAAAATAAGTTTACCAACTTGACAACATGCATAACAATGAAATTATATAGTCTAACCTTCCCTATGAAATGTTGCTCATAGTGATAGGCCAAACTATGTCCTCATTGTATCAGGGCTTCTGCCATTCTGATCAATATATTGGTATTGGTTCTCTCAATGCTTCAAAGAGAATGTGGTTTCTGCAGTTTTTTGGCATCGTTAGTTACGATTTCAAGGGCATTGAAGCTAGATTCAGGGAAAGATATTCTAATAAAGTTTGAAGGTACTACTAAATGATGTACATTTACATCTTTTGGACAACAATCAGTGTAACACTTTCAATTTAAAGCACTTTCATCTCCTTTAGCAACAACATCAACCGACTAAAGCTCATCATCCAAATTGATAGCTACAAGTAGTAAATTCAAATGCAGACGCAAGAAATGCAAAATGCAAATTTCAGACTTTATACTTCAAATTTCTTTTGGAAATATTTCTCGTTACTTGGGTACATAATTCAAGAAAAAAATAGCTAGCTAATGCTATTCATCAGTTGTAACCTTTTTACGTATATTGTGTACTCATCTTTCAGCGCATAGCTTGAAAGAGACAACAAAGCATGCTCTATCATTTGTCTCAATTAACAAATATATCAGTATTCTAGCTTATTGCATTGTTGTAGCTTCAAGCTCTACCATGAGGTGCTCTTAGGCCCGTTTAGATTCCAGAAGTCCTCCAGATGCCACATGATTCGATTGAAAGCGACTGCAAGAACAATTGTAGCATGTTAAGAGACTTATTGAATAAAATTATTGTTAGAATAAAAAGGCCAAAAGTCAAAACAAAAAAAACCCTATGTTGAAATTCAAACCTCAAATCCCCAAAAGTGCATGGCGAGTCGTGATGTTACAATAAGGAACAAATCCACTCTTTGTTTAATAGCAAACTTGCAAGCATAGATTATGCAATCTATATCCAAATATTGAATCATCCAACATATGACCATGATAACATTAAAGTGAACACTATTGAACATTCTCCTAATTCACTTATATTAAACATTCAATAAAGCACTAGATTTTCAGTCTTATTGTTCCTATTTTACAACCCTATAGGTCGCTAAAAATGAGGCCAAATTGTGCCTTGTCAATCTCCCATATGAAGATATTTATTGGAATTCCCAATTGCTGATTTTCAATTACATTGCGGTCAACTTACCAGCATGAAATAACACATTTTACAGCCACTTGTCAGCTTGTACAAATTATTTTGTAGCCCATTTCAAGGCCATGTGAATCATTGGTATTTGAGAAATCTATCAGCTCTGACTATGCTAATTCTACAATCATCGCTCCCTGCATAACGAGCACTAAAAAATGCAGCCAACGTCCAAAATACAACCAGCCAATATTAGATTAATCGAGCACTTTAAAAACAGATTGTCGAACCTTTCAAGTGTAACTGACCCAGATTTGACGTTGAAAAACAAACGGTTTAACCTTCTAAGTGTTGTCGGCCCAAACTTGACCAAACAAAATCATAAGAACATTGTTTTAAAACATTTATTATGCATCTACAAGCCTTCTACGTTGCACACAACTCCTGTTTTACCTGCTTCACCAAAGGCATTATAAAATTCCCATTTTAGGGCCTGCAAAAGAAGTACGCTTCTGTAACAAGAAAACTCTTTTGTACAACCATTGATCTAACTTGCAAATATTATAACAACATAATGTTTTTTCTTGTATTCGAGTGGTATAGTTGTCCTTTTAATGCAGCCATCAAAAAAATAAATATACATGCTAAACAATTTTTACTGTGTTTTGGCATTCAACTACTTTTCTAAGACTAGAAAATGTAAAATCGCTATAAAAAAATGTTTATATATAATATGCAGCAAACAAAATTCTGCATTCACAAAACATTGAGAGATATGTCAAGGGGAATCCTCGTCTTCGAACAAGTCAGCATCTCCAATGAGATCCTCATTGTCATCAATTATCATGTCCTCCGACATTAGCAACTCTTTAACCCCCTAATTTGCAACATTGCAATCAATTTGCACATCATCCGGCCAATTCTTGAGGATGAGCACCAAATTGTCGAAGTTCTCAATGCCAAGTCGGCATTGCCGCAAGATAGTAATTACTCCAGCAATGCTGAATATGCACTCTATCTCAATTTGTGAGCCCACAATCCCCAAAATCTGTCTTGCAAGGAAAGCCACATTGAGGAATTGCACTTGATGGACTTTCCACCACCCCAAAGCACACTTGCACTCGTCAGGATTTACAATAAGTCGGCGATACATGGATAATTCAGATTTGAGAAGCCCAATAGTAGCCTCCTCATTTGAAGCAGTTGCTCCAAACAAGGAGTTTTCGAGTGGCAGATTTCCTGAAGGGGGGTTATCACATCGGCTTGGATTCAAGTGCTTAGAAACCGTGATCAAAATTGGAATTACCACATGACTATCATATTTTGCAACCACCTACATTGCTCTTTCCTTGCCCACATACTCGCTAATTAAATTTAGGCCCTTGTACTGAGGAGCGAGCATGATAGCTAGCATATTGTGTGCTTTGTCGGGCAAAAATGAAATTGCAAATGAGAGGAATGCATGCAACACAGAAACTACCTCCGCTTGCATACGGGCACATAAAATCTCCATCTTGGAATCAAAGTCCCTAGCTACAAGGGGGGTTCATTTCAGCTCTTTGGGCATAATCTTGTTGCATCTTCATACACATGGAAAGTGATGCAGCCAATGCATCAGAAAGCAGCCAATACCCCCTAGATTAGTTCATAATGCATTGATGAACAACGGCTTTTAAAGTGTTGGTGACCACCTTGGTTATAGCCCATGTTTGTGGGCTCAGGACACGAGATTGCAATGCTAGGCTTTGTCTCCCATAGCAAAGATTGATTGCATCTCTAAATTCCAATGTCTCTTCAAACAAAATTACCTTTGATGCAAATCGTGTTTTCACCGGTGTCTTGAGTTTTCGAGGTCGCAGCCCTGCATCCTTGCATGCCTTTGCCCACTCTTGTCTACCTTTGCCAGATTTCTTGGTCCAAGTGATTGTCTTTTGAAGGGCAGCTTGTGCATCCTTCAAACTTGCCTCCTTCATGCCCACACAGACCTTTGCATCATTTGTCGCATATTGGCATGCCTTTGACATTGCATGACCAAAATAGGTCCCCTCATATGGATGTAAAAGCTGCAAAGGCACACAAGATACGATGGAGGTGAGAGCAACGGTAAGTGTACCTAGGTTGGCACCTTCATCCTTCACATATGCCACAATTTTGTCAATGAGATTGAAGGAAGTTAGGAGCTCCTTCACTTGCCTAGCCATAGCTGCCCCTGCTGTGTCACGAACCTCAAATAACCCAGCCGTTATATGGCGAGGAACCAAGAATCATCTATAAAATTGATGACAAGAGCGAAAGTATCAAAGCCAGCTCGAGACGTCCGCAAATCAAAGGAGGCTGTTGTTGTCATACAACTAGCAAGGGAGGGGAGTACATATTGCTCTATTGTCTTTGACACCATGGAAGGGATGACATCATCAACAAGCTGTTTGCGAGAAGGAAATATTTCTTTACCACATTGCCTCATCACCAATCGGCAAAGCCATGGGTTTTCTACACTAGAAAGTGGCCTATAGCCCTTGGTAATATAAAGGACTAGAACTTCAAGGAATCGTTGTTGGGCTGGATCACCTTTCTTGTAAGGATTTTTGCTACCAAAAAACTCTGTGATAGGAGAAGGTGTAGTTGTCCTTCTCTTCTTAGACTTACTTCGACCCTCTATCTCTTTTGGTTCTATGGAATTTTTCATTATCTCATACCTATACAATGTTTTGGCATGCTGATTAGCCACATGTTTCTTCATAGCAGTTACTCCATTTGTCGAATTGTAGTTCATAATTCCCTTCCTAGATCGTGTGGTACTATGCATACTACTCTGAGCCTATTCTACACAGTGATATATGAAACATCGCATAGTCTGAGGACATGTGACATCTACTTCAACGTTGGGCTCATTCAATGCATAAAAGCCCCATGTTGTAGAGTTTCTGTTATAGGGTGCCCAAATTTTTTGATTTTTCTGCAAGTGGACCAGATATTCTCTCCACAATGCCTCTTCCTCTTCGTTAACTCTCAAACTCTCTACAACTGATTGATCTGGAGAGACACAAGTTTCTACAGTCATACAAGTACCCTCTCCTTCGCCCATCATGCCCTTAGTATCCAAAGACAAGCACAAGTAGGCTTGAAACCGGAAAATGAAATTAGAAGGCTCACTAAAAAAGCGTCAGCTAGAATTAAAATTAGAATCACTGTGTTACTGTACTGTGGGTCCTATCAGTGGATAAGGATCAGTTGGCCTCGCCACGAGGCAAGTCGACGGGACACGCGTCCTGCCAACGACAACCTGGGTCATGCATGGGTCCTGAGTGAACAACTATTTGTACAGTGTAATTTGATTTTGAAGTAACACAGTTGCTATGTGAGCTTGCTGAGGAGAGTGATTTTCAGTCTGTGTTACTGTGTAGCATGATCTGTGTTCCTGTGCAAAGCAAATTCTAAGCTGGTATCAGAGCCGTACAGGGAGTGTACACAGTACAATGTTGCCGTTGAAGAGAGCTTCGGGAGAACTGTCTTCTGAGAGTTCAAGGTTTTACGGCGGGTTGAAGATGGAAAGAGAAGCACTGGTGCACGGTTTCTAATTTTTAGAGGCTTGCTAAGCTCAGCAGAGGGATTATTAGCCTGTGCATAGCATCAGACAGGGAAGCCAGCAGTCCATTTTGAGTGAAAGTAGCAAATTGGACAGAATTTTCAACTATGCAGTGTGGAAATTCAAAATGAAAAACATACTGATGGAGAAAGATGTGTGGGAAGTCGTCACAGGTGATGAGAGAAGGCCGCCAAATGAAGCAGACATCAAAGTGTTCGACAAAAAGATGAGGAAAGCTTTGACCTTCATTAACTTGTCAGTAAAGGATCACATCATTACCCACATTTGTGATGCTATTACACCTAGACATGCATGGGATGTGCTAAAGGAGCAGTTCGAGATGTCAAATCCATCAAGAATCATCTGTCAAGAATCATGTTTCTGAAGTCAAAGTTGAATAGTGCCCGCATGGAGCAAGGAGAGCACATTCAGACGTACATGACCAAAATCAAGACAATGAGAGATGAACTGCATTCTATTGGAGAGCGCATACATGATGTGGAGCTGGTGCATAATGTATTATGCGACATTGCAGAACCCTATCAGATGTTTGTGAGTGGAATAACATCAAGAAAAAGATTGCCAACCTTTGACGAGCTCACAAGAATCTTGATGCAAGAAGAGCAACGACGAGAAATGGTGAAAGCTAGACGTCAAAATACTGACGATCAGGCACTTGCGACACACCAAAAACAAGGCAAGGGCAGGGCAAGAAGAAGTCTAAGCAGCAATTTGCCAAGTCTCAGGAGGATGAGGGATCTTCTAGCAAAACTAAGAAGAAAGACAAGTGCTTTCATTGTGGTAAAAAGGGCCATTGGAAGAGTGAATGTCGCAAATTCCTGGCGGAACAAGGCAAGGGGAAACCAAAACAAGCAGGGAACCTTGTCGATGAGGGTGAGATTGAAGACTCTAGCATCTTCATATCTGCATTGTCATCTAATCAAGATGATCAAGCATGGTATATTGACTCAGGAGCCACAAGACACATGACAGGTAACAAGAATTGGTTCAGTAGTTTGAAGGTGTTGGATAATGGAACATCTGTTTCACAAGCAAATGGTGAGGTGTGCATGATCAAGGGGATAGGCACCGTTTCAATCCAACTACCTGATGGTAAAAGCAGGATGATCAGGGAGGTACTTTACGTACCAGGTTTGAAGAAAAATCTACTTTCTGTTGAAGTCATTACTGATCAAAAGTTGAAAGTAGAATTCGCCCATGATCGTTGCTTTGTGAAGGATGTGAACCAAAAGTTCAAAGTTATTGCGAATGGAATAAGAGAGCCCAATAAAAAATTGTACAGGTTGAATGCTACAATCAAGGGGCAACATGGACTTGTATCATCTGTTGTGGCACAAGAGGCTTGGTCACTTGAACTTGGGAAGCCTCAGTTTGATGAGAAAATTGGAGATGGTAATAGGACTGCCTACCATAGAAGATCGCTTGAAATCGATGTGCAAATCTTGTGTATATGGAAAGCAACATCGAGAGAAGTTCAATAAAGGGGGTGTTGCAAGAGCAAAGAACATCCTAGACTTAATCCACACAGATTTATGTGGGCCTATGAGGACCATGTCCTTAGGAAAAGCCTTCTATTTTATGACCTTTATTGATGATATGTCATGTAAGACATGGATCTACTTCTTGAAGAAGAAATCAGATGCATTTGATAACTTCAAAAACTTCAAAAACTTGGTCGAAAATCAGACAGGTAGGAAGATCAAAGTCCTAAGATCAGATAGTGGAGGTGAGTATAAGTCTAATGACTTCAATGATCTTTGTGATCAATGTGGGATTAAAAGACAATTTACGCAAGCTCATACTCCTGCTCTCAATGGTGTAGCTGAGCACAAAAATCGTACGATTGTGGAAAGTGCCAGATCTATGCTAGTTGAGATAAAATTACCAAAAGATTTTTGGTTAGAAGCATGTAGCACAATAGTCTATTTTCAAAATAGAAGTCCTACCATTGCCATACCAAAAATAACACATGAGGAAGCATTCACAAAGAAGAAGCCAAAGGTGAACCACTTGCGAATCTTTGGATGTAAGGCCTTTGTACACATTCCTAAGGAAGAGAGACGTAAACTTGATGTAAAAGCTATCAAGTGCATATTCCTAGGATATGATGATCGCATGAAGGGCTACAGATGTTTTGATCCAATCGAAAACAAAATCCATATAAGCCGAGATGTTATCTTTGATGAATCCAAGATTTATGAAGATGAAGATGCTGAGAAGATAGACACATCCAGTAGGTCAGATGGTATAGTGAGGATACCACCTGATGATGATCCATTCATTGACCTTCCGAGTGATGAGCATGAGAATACATCTCAAGATACTACTACTCAACCTCAAGAAACAGGTTGGAGAGGTAGGGACAAACCTTTTGGTGCAAGAAGGATTGAGATTGTAGGTGACAAACGCAAGGAGAAGGATGTACCGTGGGATACTTTTTCACCAGGAAGCCGATCACCTGACAGAAAGCTCCCTAAGTGGTTTAAGAGATTGATGGAGAGCCGCGACATAGATGACTTTCCAGGATCATCTAACGAGGGAGAGCTACGAAGATCAACAAGAGAGAAGATACTACCAGAAAGGTATGAAGCAAATTATGCTCTCTTATCTAGCATTATTCAAAGCAAAGAACCTTCGACTTATAGTGAAGCAAAGGATGATGACATTTGGATCAAGGCCATGGGAGAGGAGATGGAGTCAATTGCTAAGCATAGCACATGGGACTTAGTAGAACCACCAGTTGGCAAGAAACCCATTGGTTGCAAATGGGGATACAGAACTAAGTACCATGCAGATGGAAGTATAGCAAAGCACAAAGCAAGATTGGTGATCAAAGGGTACGCACAAAATAAAGGCATTGACTATGAGGAGACCTTTGCGCCGGTTTGTAAATGGAATACTCTACGTCTACTTATTGTTTTAGCTTCACATTTTGGTTGGCCTTTGCATTAGGTGGATGTGAAATCTGCTTTTCTAAATGGTGAGTTAGAAGAAGAAGTGTTCATGGATCAACCTGAAGGCTTTGTAACGAAAGGACATGAACATAAAGTATGTTGCTTGAAGAAGGCGCTTTATGGTCTTAAACAAGCACCACGTGCGTGGTATAGCAGGATTGATGCCTACTTTCGTTCAAAGGGGATGGTGAGAACACATTCTGATCCAAATCTATATGTCTTATGCTTTGATGGTATGGTTGCTTTGATTGCTCTTTATGTTGATGACTTGATTATTATGGGAAATAATCAAGAGATGATAGACATGATCAAGAAAGACCTCATGGAACAATTTGAGATGACGAATCTCAGCCTGATGCATTAGTGCCTTGGAGTAGAAGTGTGGCAAAAAGGACATGAAGTGGGTTTAACACAAGTGAAGTATGTCAAAGAGTTGCTGCACAGGTTTAGGTTGCAGGATTGCAAACCAGTAAACACTCCTATTGAACCGAGTAAAAAGCTTTCTAAGTTTGATGAATCACAGTCATTTATGCTACACTATATAGAAAGTTAGTAGGGAGCTTGATTTACCTTACCACAACTAGACCAGATATATGCTATGTTGTTGGCATTGTAAGTCAGTTTATGGCAGCACCTACAAAAACGCATTGGAAAGCAGCTAAACGCATTTTGCGTTATGTGAAAGGCACTTTAGAGTATGGCTTGATTTACAGGAAGCATGATAGTTTACCTGAGTTGTATGGCTATGTGGATGCGGACTGGGGAGGTGACTATGATGATCGTAGATCCACCACAGGATATATATTCCAGTTTTGTGGTAATTGCTTTTCCTGGTCTAGTAAGAAGCAAAGTACAATTGCTCTTTCCACCACAGAAGCAGAGTATAAGGCAATGTGTAGTGCTGCACAAGAAGCTATAGGGTTGAGACAAATCTTGGAAGAAATTGGCATGAAGCAGAAAAATTCCACAACTTTACATAGCGACAGTCAGAGTGGCATTCAGCTAGCAAAGAATCCAGTGTTCCATGCAAGAACTAAACACATTGAGATTCAATATCACTTCATACGTGAGAGGCTGCTGAGTCGTGAAATTCATGTTGTTCATTGTATCACTAGCTGATATTTTCACTAAGCCACTTACTGGAGAAAAGTTTGATAAGTTTAGATCAAAGCTTTCTGTACTTCAAGTTTGGACTTTAAAGCTATGTATATGACTGTATAAAAAGTGACTCTACTTTAAGGGAGAGGGTTAGAATTAAAGTTAGAATCACTGTGTTACTGTATTGTGGGTCCTATCAGTGGATAAGGATCAGTTGGCCTCGCCACGAGGCAAGTCGACAGGACACGCGTCCCGCCAACGGCAACCTGGGTCATGCATGGGTTGCCTGAGTGAACAACTATATGTACAATGTAATTTCATTTTGAAGTAACACAGTTGCTATGTGAACTTGCTGAGGAAAGTGATTTTCTGTCTGTGTTACTGTGTAGCATGATCTGTGTTCCTGTGCAAAGCAAATTCTAAGTGCGTGACCCCCTTAACAGATCATATCTGCACAGGATCAACTCTTATCTATTACAACAATTACAAATAATCAAGAATCTAGTGTTCATAACAAGTTCACTACTAGAGGACTTGATCATTAGTCCACAAATAATTTTCTACATTCCATGTTACAAGCTACAACATAGAAAATAACTTCCCCATGATCTGTAGGGATACATAACCCCAAAAAACAACGACATGAAGCTGCAAATACCTTCTTTAGTGGCTGCTCGTAGTCAGTACGAAGGCCTAAATTGCCTTTCGTTATACCACTATTAGTGAGAAGACTAACCTGCAATCATAAAGACCGTGCATTTGTATGTCAGTAAATGCATATCTGACTTGAAGATTTGCAAGTCAGTAAATGCAGATATGTGAAAAGAGCTTTCATTTAAATAGTTGGAGACTTTGGAGAGAGCAAGGCCATTGCTTGAATCAATTGAAAATCAAGTCACTGCAACAACAAGTTGAAGGCAGTAGACATAGACATGCAGAATGCAGACCTATGAAAAGAGCATTCATCATCTTCTACAACTGAGTCTGTTTTCTTCATTCTAAGTGCATCGCTGTCAGATAACTCATGAAGCACTATATTATAACTCATAACTCATGATATAATGCATCAACTTTTTAGCTGGTTGGATGATGGGCGTGGAGGCCATGACCTCGGGCTTGTGCCTGACCCTTACAAGGAGTATGGTGGTTGGCGCTTCCAATAGCCAGCAATGAGCAAGAGCAAACTTTGAAGTCTGAAATATGAAGAGCCAGCTGCCACAATATACTTTCAACAAAACTCAAAAAAATAGCTAAATACAGCCGGTTATCAATATGCATTTCATTTATTTACAACCTCTTAGTAAGGCCATTAACAAATACCTCTGATGGGCATGCACGCATATCAATCTATATCATTGCTTCACTGTTCTGGAATTTGTAATCACACAACAATAAAAAGTTGCAATGAATCAACAATAGGAACAATAATAAAAAGTGGTAATGAATCAACAAAAAGAACAACAAAAAACAATAGCTATAGCCTATTAAGGAAAAAACCTACTTAATCAGGGTAAGTGAGGCATGGAACATTGATGAAACATGAAACATCTCATCATTCAAACACATTGATACTATGTTAACCATATGAAACTAAAGTGTTAATTGATAACCTGTTGTAGAAAACACAACTCGCTAAGAAAGGAGCAGGTTCCAGCAGACATCACAAGATATTGGCACCATCAACATTACACTTGTCACTAGATAATGCACAACAATGGGCACATAGAAGTGCTATAAAACTTAGTTCGTTAGAACTTTTTGACTCCAGGCTCCAAGCTCTAGCTATGGCACATACATAAACGAATTTTAGAGAAGTTGATTCCACATTTGGCTTGTCTGGTCTATATAAACGAGGCGATGATTGTCTGAAATAACACAATGTTGAGCTAAGAGTACAGGATGTGCAAAGATAAATGCACATAATGAACGAAATTGAAATATTTGGTAGCAAGTGAGTTAGCAATCCAGACGGGCGTTGTATCTATACATGAAGGATCTAGGCAAACAGAGCATGCAACCAACTGTTGTGTATACAAGCGGTTCAAGAGAAAATGTAAACTGAGCTCTGTCGTTTCTCATCTAGAGAAATCAGTTGATCGAAGTTAGAAGTTAAAACCTCTGACGTCTCTACACCAACTGGAAACTTGAAAAACAACCACAAAAGAAAAGAACAAAAAAATTCCCTCATGTTTGTGAAAATCTTTCAATGAAGCAATAGATTGAAGATTTCAGCAACATGGATTGCAGAATAATTGCTTTTTCTCAGCAGTGGCAGGCTCATACCAAAGGAGTTGGCGTTGGCACCTCTCATAGCCCAATACAAGTCCGCATTCTTATTGGCATTTGCGGTCACAACCAATGTTGGGTGGGTATATGGGATTATGGCTGGTATCAACCCGGGTATCAACTCGGGTATCATAACCCGTACCAGCCTGGTATACAAAAAGGAGATACCTGCCAATTACCAGGATGCCTCTGGTATTAGATCGCCAATACCATGGTCAAAACTAGACCAGTGTGGTATAAAAATCTAAGATACTCGAGATATACCCGGACTAGGGCAAAATCGAGGGTACAACCCTATGCCCGGGTATCATATCTTGAAAAAAATTATTTTTAGTACAAGCCTTCAAATAGCCATTAAATGTCATTAATGTCTATAATTAATACACCCTCCATCTCTCATGTCTCATTAAAGATTACACTGTGAACTGTAATACTGTAACTCGTTCGCTATTCCTACTCCCATCGATCATCTCTCTCCTCCATTTTTCCTCAAGCTCCATCGAACCTGTTTCCTTTGCTCGTTGGGTGACGATGCGCCTCATTGCTCCTTCCTTTGCTCGTTGGGTGATGTTGCGCCTCATTGCTCCTTGCTCCTTGCTCGTTGCCTCATTGCTCCTTGCTCCTTGCTTGTTGTGGGAGCGCCACTCACCATACACCATACACCTCCTTTGCTCGTTGCTGGCTGTTGGAAGCACTCGTTGGTGGCTCAAGTTGCGTCTCATTGCTCGTTGCTGGCTATTGGAAGCGCCACTCACCATACACGTCGAGAGCAATAGAGGTGATCTTCAAGGTGCGAGGGTGCGAGCTCTAAGCTGTGAGGTAAGAGCATTGTGAGTTGTGATGTTGTGACCGCAAATGCCAATAAGAATGCGGACTTGTATTGGGCTATGAGAGGCGCCAGCGCCAACTCCTTTGGTATGAGCCTGCCACTGCCAAGAAAAAGAAATTATTTTGCAATCCCTGTTGCTGAAATGTTCAATCTATTGCTTCATTGAAAGATTTTCACAAACAGGAGGGAATTTTTTTGTTCTTTTCTTTTGTGGTTGTTTTTCTTTCAAGTTTCCAGTTGGTGTAGTGACGTCAGAGGTTTTAACTTCTAACTTCGATCAACTGATTTCTCCAGATGAGAAACGACGGACCTCGGTTTATGTTTTATCTTGAACCGCTTGTATACACAACAGTTGGTTGCATGCTCTGTTTGCCTAGATCCTTCATGTATAGATACAACGCCCATCTGGATTGCTAACTCACTTGCTATCAAAAATTTCAATTTCGTTCATTATGTGCATTTATCTTTGCACATCCTGTTGTACTCTTAACTCAGCATTGTGTCCGTCAGGATCTAACGATCTAACCTTTGTAGTCGAACCCAAGAGATTTTTAAGAACACCTGGTAAGCGCTCACTAGTAAGCTAGGTTATCTTGCAAAGCTAGTCCTCAGTGTACATTAGAGCTCAACCTTAAAATCGTCACAATTTATTCTGGAGATGCCTCATCAGATGAAAAGATAGAACTTGTCGTGTCTTTTGCATTTTTTTGGCTTCTCTTGCAGCATCATGGCTTGAATTATGGATACTGAAAGGAAATGTTATTTACTTCAGGTGGATTATCAGTCTTCAATCGTGGGAATCATGCTCCACTCCAATACACAGTAAATGCAACATTTCTTGCTTCACTTTAGGCTAATTACTTGGCTGTTGGAGACATTCCTGGTATGAACTATGAACGTTTTAACTTCGATCAACTGATTTCTCAGATGAGAAACGACGGATCTCGGTTTATGTTTTCTCTTGAACCGCTTGTATACACAACAATTGGTTGCATGCACTGTTTGCCTAGATCCTTCATGTATAGATACAACGCCCGTCTAGATTGCTAACTCGCTTGCTACCAAAAATTTCAATTTCGTTCATTATGTGCATTTATCTTTGCACATCCTGTACTCTTAACTCAGCATTGTGTCTGTCATGATCTAACGATCTAACCTTTGTAGTGGAGGGACCAAAGACCAAACACAAAATGGTACATAATGCTACTGACATCTTTAATTCATCAGTAGTAAGACCGATGGAGACAGCTTTCATTGGCATTTTTTGATAATATTACTGTTGGTGGTAGACGGTAGTCTGTGAGCATAATATCCTATAACAGTCCTTATTGCTCCATATGCAAATGTGGGCAATATATATTAATGGATGGAACTTTCAATAAGTTTTGCAACACATCCAAATCACCATGGAGCCATGCTATTTAATTTCTAGTTGAAGAGATTGCTCTTTCGGTGAACCCTGATTATGAAAAAGATCGACCAGGAAACTACATAGAATGTATTAAAGACGATTGAATTAAAGAGATAGTAAAGAACATGACACATTTGGACTATTCGTATTATTAACTTTAACCTAATATTATTATCCAGCATTCTGTCACACATTCCCAAAACTATCTCTGAAGCACCTTTCCAAGGACCCATCCAAAAGCCATGTCACAGTGCCCATTTCTTTTTTTTTTTGCAGAATTGAAAGGCTCAATCTTAAACACTTTTGAACCCAGGCGTACTTCTTTGAAGTTGCCCCTTAAAGCAACCCCAAACTTTAAAACTACAGTTTCTATTGGACTGCCAAGGTACGCGACTTTGCGATCTATATCTTCCGAGATATCGCCGCTGGTGTTGAGAAAAAGCCCTTGCAAAAGCAAATCAAAGTTGTCCTTTGGAATCACAGTCTTCACCTCATCAACCTTGCTGAAAAGCCGACCATTCCAGGACTTGAGAACAATCATTTCATTGGTTGTGAGGGTTTCTGTCTTATTACTACAAATACAAGAGGCTGAACCCATGGTTTCACATGCGGAGAGATGGCGAACAAGGGCTTTGTCAGCCATCATTTTCTGCATTGCATAAGCTAGAGTAAGAGTTACAGCCAGAGGAAGGCCTTTCGGAACAACAACCACCAGTATTGTCATTGAGATCCCAAAGAAAGTAACAATGTTCTTCAGATCTAGACCAGACCAGTGATGGTCATCTTTTTGCATGGAGTACCTGGCCACAAGGACAAGGAAAGTAAGAACTACAAAACCCACTCCAATCCTTCCAATGAATGTCGCTATGTCGTTCAGCTTTACCTGCAGGGGTGTCTCATCATCATTATCTTCACTAAGAACTGCCATAAGGATTCTTTGCACACTTCTACAAGTTCTACATCCTCGAACCTCACTACTGCGGTTATTAGTTATTACTGACTTTTAGCAACTTCTCTAAAATTCGTTTATGTATGTGCCATAGCTAGAGCTTGGAGCTTGGAGTCCAAAAAGTTCTCAACAAACTAAGTTTTATAGCACTTCTATGTGCCCACTGTTGTGCATTATCTAGTGACAAGTGTAATGTTGATGGTGCCAATATCTTGTGATGTCTGCTAGAACCTGCTCCTTTCTTAGCGAGTTGTGTTTTCTACCACATGTTATCACTTAAGACTTTAGTTTCATATGGTTAACATAGTATCAATGTGTTTGAATGATGAGATGTTTCATGTTTCATCAATGTTCCATGCCTCACTTACCCTGATTAAGTAGGTTTTCCCCTTAATAGGCTATAGCTGTTGTTTTGTTGTTGTTTTTGTTGATTCATTACCACTTTTTATTGTTGTTCCTATTGTTGATTCATTGCCACTTTTTATTGTTGTGTGATTACAGATTCCAAAACAGTGAAGCAATGATATAGATTGATATGTGTGCATGCCCATCAGAGGTATTTGTTAATGGCCTTACTAAGAGGTTGTCAAGAAACAAAATGCATATTGATAACCAGTTGTATTTAGCTATTTTTTTGAGTTTTGTTGAAAGTATATTCTGGCAGTTGGCTCTTCATATTTCAGACTTCAAAGTTTGCCCTTGCTCATTGCTGGCTGTTGGAAGCACCAACCACCATACTCCTTGTAAGGGTCAGACACAAGCCTGAGGCAGAGGTTCCACGCAAACTCAAGAGACCCTCTGCAGCAGCAGCAGACAGCAGACTTCACAGGAGGAACAAAAAACTTGTTCTTGCGGCTGTGCTGCAGCTGCCCCGACTACTTGCAAACTGACTCAGATCTTCACATGCATTTTTGTATTTTCAATAACTAGTATACTCGATTTCTTTGTATCTACTTGCTTTTAGAAAGCAGTTAATGATAAAACTGATGTGGGGTTGCTTTTTGAAACGAGAATGGAGCTTAATAGAAGCCCGAGCTGGTAGTTAGTAGTCACCTATGAATTTCAGGATGAGCTTATACCTCAACTCCGCTGAGGGTACAGATGTACATATCTTTCTCTTTTCGTGAGTCTTTGCCCAAGCCTCTGCAACCAACAAAAGATCCATTTTCCTCTCTTCGGCCCTGCACTGGTGGTGATCCTTTTGCTTTTTGCTCGGTTGTAGCATGCAGTATTTGCTGCAAGGTTTCCTTGACTGTATTCCTTGAATCATCTTTTTTGGCGAATTGAGATGCTCTCTTGGAATTTAGACAATGCTGACCTGCTGGTTTGGAGTTAACATTTTGCACTTGTTTTTCCTTGAGCTTAGCAAGCAATCTTATGGCCTCCACCCCCATCATCCAACCAACTAAAAAGTTGATGCATTATATCGTGAGTTATGAGTTATAATATATTGCTTCATGAGTTATCTGACAACGATGCACTTAGAATGAAGAAAACAGACTCCGTTGCAGAAGATGATGAATGCTCTTTTCATAGGTCTGCATTCTGCATGTCTGTGTCTACTGCTTTCAACTTGTTCTTGCAGTGATTTGATTTTCAATTGATTCAAGCAATGGTCTTGCTCTCTCCAAAGTCTCCAACTATTTAAATGAAAGCTCTTTTCACAGATATGCATTTACTGACTTGCAAATGCACGGTCTTTATGAATGCAGGTTAGTCTTCTCACTGATAGTGGTATAACGAAAGGCTATTTATGCCTTCGTAATGACTACGAGTAGCCACTAAAGAAAGTATTTGCAGCTTCACGTGGTTGTTTTTTTGGGGTTATGTATCCCTACAAATCATGGGGAAGTTATTTTCTACGTTGTAGCTTGTAACATGGAATGTAGAAAATTATTTGTGGACTAGTGATCAAGTCCTTTAGTAGTGAACTTGTTATGAACACTAGATTCTTGATTATTTGTAACTGTTGTAATAGATAAGGGTTGCTCCTATGCGGATCTGTGTTGTTAAGGGGGTCACGCTTCTTTAGCGAGCCTTCTAATTTAATTTTCTGGTTTCAAGCCTACTTGTGCTTGTCTTTGGATACTGAGGGCATGATGGGCGAAGGAGAGGGTACTTGTATGACTGTAGAAACTCGTGTGTCTCCAGCTCAATCAGTTGTAGAGAGTTTGAGAGTTAACGAAGAGGAAGAGGCATTGTGGAGAGAATATCTCGTCCACTTGCAGAAGAATCAAAAATTTTGGGCACCCCATAACAGAAACTCTACAACATGGGGCTTTTATGTATTGAATGAGCCCAACGTTGAAGTAGATGTCACACGTCCTCAAACTATGCAATGTTTCATATGTCACTATGTAGAACAGGCTCAGAGTAGTACGCATAGTACCACACGATCTAGGAAGGGAATTATGAACTACAATCCGACAAATGGAGTAACTGCTATGAGGAAACATGTGGCTAATGAGCCTGCCAAAACATTGTATAGGTATGAGATAGTGAGGACGTCCATAGAAGCATAAGAGATAGAGGGTCAAAGTAAGTCTAAGAAGAGAAAGACAACTACACCTTCTGCTATCACAAAGTTTTCTTGTAGCAAAAATCCTTACAAGAAAGACGATTCAGCCCAACAACAATTCCTTGAAGATCTAGTCCTTTATATTACCAAGAGCTATAGGCCACTTTCTAGTATAGAAAATCCATGGCTTTGCGATTGGTAATGAGGCAATGTGGTAAAGTAATTTTTCCTTCTCACAAACAACTTGTTGATGATGTCATCCCTTCCATGGTGTCAAAGACAATGGAGCGATATTTACTCCCCTCCCTTGCTAGTTGTATGACAACAACAACCTCCTTTGATTTGTGGATGTCTCGAGTTGGCTTTGATACTTTCGCTCTTGTCGTCAATTTATAGACGATTCTTGGGTTCCTCGCCATATAACGGCTGGGTTATTTGAGGTTCGTGACACAGCAGGGGCAACTATGGCTAGGCAAGTGAAGGAGCTCCTAGCTTCCTTCAATCTCATTGACAAAATTGTGGCATATGTGAAGGATGAAGGTGCCAACCTAGGTACACTTACCGTTGCTCTCACCTCCATCGTATCTTGTGTGCCTTTGCAGCTGTTACATCCATATGAGGGGACTATTTTGGTCATGCAATGTCAAAGGCATGCCAATATGCGACAAATGATGCAAAGGTTTGTGTGGGCATGAAGGAGGCAAGTTTGAAGGATGCACAAGTTGCCCTTCAAAAGACAATCACTTGGACCAAGAAATCTGGCAAAGGTAGACAAGAGTGGGCAAAGGCATGCAAGGATGCAGGGCTGCGACCTCGAAAACTCAAGACACCGGTGAAAACACGATTTGCATCAAAGGTAATTTTGTTTGAAGAGACATTGGAATTTAGAGATGCAATCAATCTTTGCTATGGGAGACAAAGCCTAGCATTGCAATCTCGTGTCCCGAGCCCACAAACATGGGCTATAGCCAAGGCGGTCACCAACACTTTAAAAGCCATTGTTCATCAATGCATTATGAACCAATCTAGCGGGTATTGGCTGCTTTCTGATGCATTGGCTGCATCACTTTCCATGTGTATGAAGATGCAACGAGATTATGCCCAAAGGATCTGAAATGAACCCCCATTGCAGCTAGGGATTTTGATTCCGAGCTCAAGATTTTATGTGCCCGTATGCAAGCGGAGGTAGTTTCTGTGTTGCATGCATTCCTCTCATTTGCAATTTCATTTTTGCCCGACAAAGCACACAATATGCTAGCTATCATGCTCGATCCTCGGTACAAGGGCCTAAATTTAATTAGCGAGTATGTGGGCAAGGAAAGAACAATGTAGGTGGTTGCACAATATGATAGTCATGTGGTAATTCCACTTTTGATCACGATTTTTAAGCACTTGAATCCAAGCCGATTTGAGAACCCCCCTTCAGAAAATCTGCCACTCGAAAACTCCTTGTTTGGAGCAACTGCTTCAAATGAGGAGGCTACTATTGGGCCTCTCAAATCTGAATTATCCATGTATCGCCGACTTATTGTAAATCCTGACGAGTGCAAGTGTGCTTTGGGGTGGTGGAAAGTCCATCAAGTGCAATTCCTCAATGTGGCTTTCCTTGCAAGACAAATTTCGGGGATTGTGGGCTCACAAATTGAGACATAGCACATATTTAGCATTGCTGAAGTAATCACTATCTTGTGGCAATGCCGACTTGGCATTGAGAACTTCGACAATTTGGTGCTCATCCTCAAGAATTGGCCGGATGATGTGCAAATTGATTGCAATGTTGCAAATTAGGGGGTTAAAGAGTTGTTAATGTCGGAGGACATGATGATTGATGACAATGAGGATCTAATTGCAGATGCAGGCCTGTTCAAAGACGAGGATTGCCCTTGACATATCTCTCAATGTTTTGTGAATGCAGCTTTTTGTTTGCTGCATATTATATATAAACATTTTTGTATAGCGATTTTACATTTCCTAGTCTTCGAAAAGTAGTTGAAAGCCAAAACACAGTAAAAATTGTTTAGCATGTATATTTATTTTTTTGATGGCTGCATTAAAAGGACAACTGTACCACACAAATACAAGAAAAAAAATTATGCTGTTATAATATTGCAAGTTAGATCAATGGTTGTACAGAAGAGTTCTCTTGTTACAGAAGCGTACTTCTTTTGCAGGCCCTAAAATGGGAATTTTATAATGCCTTTGGTGAAGCAGGTAAAGCAGGAGTTGTGTGCAACGTAGAAGGCTTGTAGATGCATAATAAATGTTTTAAAACAATGTTCTTATGCTTTTGTTTTGTCAAGTTTGGGCTGACAACACTTAGAAGGTTAAACCGTTTGTTTTTCAACGTCAAATTTGGGTCAGTTACACTTGAAAGGTTTGACAATATGTTTTTAAAGTGCTCGATTAATCTAATATTGGCTGGCTGTATTTTGGATGCTGGCTGCATTTTTTGGTGCTCGTTATGCAGGGAGCGATGATTGCAGAATTAGCATAGTTAGGGCTGATAGATTTCTCAAATACCAGTGATTCACATGGCCTTGAAATGGGCTGCAAAATAACTTGTACAAGTTGACAAAGTGGCTGTAAAATGTGTTATTTCATGCTGGTAAGTTGACCGCAATGTAATTGAAAATCAGCAATTGGGAATTCCAATAAATATCTTCATATGGGAGATTGACAAAGCACAATTTGGCCTCATTTTTAGCGACCCATAGGGTTGTAAAATAGGAACAATAAGACTGAAAATCTAGTGCTTTATTGAATGTTTAATATAAGTGAATTAGGAGAATGTTCAATAGTGTTCACTTTAGTGTTATCATGGTCATATGTTGGCTGATTCAATATTTGGATATAGATTGTAGAATCTATGCTTGCAGGTTTGCTATTAAACAAGGAGTGGATTTGTTGCTTATTGTAACATCACGACTCGCCATGCACTTTTGGGGATTTGAGGTTTGAATTTCAACTTAGGGTTTTTTTTATTTGACTTTTGGCCTTTTTATTCTAACAATAATTCAATTCAATAAGTCTCTTAACATGCTACACTTGTTCTTGCAGTCGCTTTCAATCGAATCATGTGGCATCTGGAGGACTTCTGGAATCTAAACGGGCCTAAGAGCACCTCATGGTAGAGCTTGAAGCTACAACAATGCAATAAGCTAGAATACTGATATATTTGTTAATTGAGACAAATGATAGAGCGTGCTTTGTTGTCTCTTTCAAGCTATGCGCTAAAAGATGAGTACACAATATATGTAAAAAAGTTACAAGTGATGAATAACATTAGCTAGCTATTTTTTTCGTGAATTCTGTACCCAAGTAACAAGAAATATTTCCAAAAGTAATTTGAAGTATAAATTTTGAAATTTGCATTTTGCATTTCTTGCGTCTGCATTTGAATTTACTACTTGTAGCTATCAATTTGGATGATGAGCTTTAGTCGGTTGATGTTGTTGCTAAAGGAGATGAAAGTGCTTTAAATTGGAAGTGTTACAGTGATTGTTGTCCAATGTACATGACTTAGTATACCTTCAAACTTTATTAGAATATCTTTCCCCGAATCTAGCTTCAATGCCCCTGAAATCGCAACTAACGATGCCAAAAAACTGCAGAAACCACATTCTCTTTGAAGCATTGAGTTTAACTCCTAAATCTGAAATAAATGATGCATATCAGCATAATTAGATAAAGAGAAAATGCTTAGCTGAATTTGTTAAATTCGGGCTGAATTAATTGCACGTAATGAATCAATCAAGTTGAGCTCATAAATAATTTTCAAAATGAATAAGCAAAACTCCATTAAATGCCTCCTTTTTTAGACAAGAACAGGGCTTGTAACTTGTAATTATAAGCACAGTGCTTTCATTGCACCATTTTATTTTTCTAACAATAAGATTCTAACTATCTATACTCGGCTCAGGTTTATGACCGGCTGGTATCACCTTTGCAATACCAGTTCAGTCCATACCAGTTTGAAGTTTGTAAATTCAGTCTATGTCCATATCCGACTGGTAATAGAAAACTTATTTTCTTTAATACCATAGATCCGCTTGGTTTTAAAAAATGTGAAGTACCCCAATTCCATGACCGGGCTGATATTTAAAACAGTGATACCCACCCAACACTGTTTTATTCAAGAGAACTAACATAAAAAGAGTTGATGTTCAAAGCAAAGTGTGTAACTTAAGAATGTTTTTCAAACCCTTTCAAGGTTGCAAGCTCATGTAGGGCATGTATCTCCCATGGGCCCCCAAACACCCCTTCCCCCCCCCCCCCCACCCCCCCCCCCCCAGGTATTCCCGCTAATGCCCTGTTTGCCTTTTACATATAATCCTAAAAATAAATTTAGAAGAATTATAATTATCTCTTGAGACTATTTTTATTTATAACCAATAATTTGACCTCATATTATTATTGTTATTAAATTAAAAAAAAACATTTTGTTGAGAACTTTATTTATATCCCTTTCAGCTATTTTCGTATAAGTATATCCTTAGTTTTTTTCTCTTTTTGTGTGTTTGCAGTTCCGCCGTTGAGTGGATTCGAACCCCTGACCTAAAGTACAGGAAAGGGAGACCTCACCAGCATGCCATTTATTATTATTCAATTATTTGCTCTCCTTCGTTTGGCGTTTGTTTGTTTCGTCTGCATCAGCTTTAGTTAAGAGAGAGAGGGAGAGAGAGAGACACAGGGAGATCAGAGCCATGGCCGATGCCAGAGGAGCAGAGATATCGACGAGCTCGCTTCAGTAATGGAAGCTTTTTGTTCGTAAAGTGTGGTAAACTGAGTCATTACGCTTACTAAAATTATGCAGCAGATCAGTTTTTCATTTTAACTACTTGATATTGTGCTTCATTCTGCTGCCTATAGTGACATTTTGATATCTCTGCCTGTCTGAAGGCATTGGGGAGATTTTTGCTCTTTTAGTAGGTCTAACTCTGTAAGGCGTCATATTGTGCGCTTCATCAGTTGATATCATGATGGAGCTCAATTTTCGTTGTCTGATAATGAGGTTTTGATGGCCTTCTCGTCTAGCTGCTGCCTGCGCTAGCAGTTTTTGTTTTAGATTTCTTGGCATTGAGGAATTTTCCCCTCTTGTAGGACGCCTACTTTTGCAAGGCATCAGATTATGTGTTTCAACTGCTGATATTATGACGGAGCTCAACTTTCGTGGTCTGAAATAAGGTTTTGATGGCCTTACCACTAGGCTGCTGCCTACAGTAACATTTATTATTTCAGATATTTTGTTCTTTTTGAAGCATTAGGGAGCTTTCGCCTCTTGTAGGAGGCTTACTCCGTAAGGCATCATAATATGTGCTTCAGCGGTTGATTTATGACGGTGTGAAATGGGATTCTGATGGCTTTAAGCTGGCTAGTGTTACATTCAACTTTGTAATGGGTATTACTGGGAGTGCTTATCTCTGAAGTGGACAAGGTCTGCAATTTGGCAAAAGAAATGCCGGGATCTGTCAGACTACAGTTTATTACTGCATAAGCTTCAGATCTGCTGGACACTGAATTCTAAATTGTTGCTTCGCTTTTTTTGAAGAGAATGTACAGTCGCTTCTGCGCAATCCATTAGTAATTTGAGAACACAGCGCACTAGATCTGACTGAGCGTTTCTTCAGCTCATCATGGACAGGTATGTCTTGCTTTAGCTGCGTAATTGAAATTTTTCTGGACATGCCGTTGGACCATTGTCGTAACCAGAAGAGGCAAAGCTTTTCTGATGAAACGTTGATCTACATTTCCTTTTGTGCTTGCTAATGCAGCTCAGTTTTCCATGCATGGATGTGTGTAGGTATACGTTTAGTAGCCATCCAACACATCATATAAACTATAATCTGTTTCTAATATTGGTGTCCTTTGTCATAAATTTCAGGTTAGTGTAATCACCAGTATATTTTTCTTGTTTATTGATGGGAGTTTTTGACATTATTTGAGTGGAAGAGAAAAAAGTTTTTAGGATGAGAATAGTACAATATCCATACTTAAATGTGAAAATGTCATCAATAAAGGAAAAATGAACTAATATGTAGTAGAAAGTAACTAACTTCATAGTTCAGAGCAACTTAAGGTGTGAGTTCTATTGCAAGGTGTCAAGTAATCCAAATATTGTTGCGGTACAATCTGGTGTGGTCATGCTCACACTAAGAAGAAGTGCATATAAATCAACGTATGTAATGAATTCTATGAGTCAGGTGGCAAGTATTTTGATAGCTTGTAGCTTGTGTGGCTGCTATACCCAAGGTATTCTGGCATTCAAGAATTGCTTGAATCACGATTCTAAGCACTTTAGAATTGATCTTCAACACCAAAAAACATCAGAAATTCTATACCGCAAACATTGGACAACAGAAAGAATTTGGTTTAGGATCAAGGGTACATTTAGAGAAGTTTCAAGTTTCAAAGTGCCAATGATCAATAATCAAACAATGTAGTGCTAAGTCATGCCTTGAGTCAACACTTCATCAATGGCCCCATTTATTGAGTATTGATCCTTGAGGTACATTTGATTGGTTTAAGAACTTGTAGAGTCTAGATAAGGTTGGGGGTTAGTAGCCCTTATCTCCTAGAACATTTCCTTGAGGACCTCTTTTTGTTGATTGGTATGAAGAGGATCTCTACCATTTTGTAGCTTATGGTTTTGATGCTTACGAGTGCCTTTGTAGGAGCTGCTTTTTGTACACCATTGTCATGTTGGTTGTATGGTGTTCTTTGTGTTGTGTTGCCATATATGTGATGTGTGTATATAACTTGATATTTGAAGCACTTTGTCGAGCTGACCCAACTTGTCTTATTTTCTCTTCATTGTTCTCTTTGCTGCTCATTGCAGATCCTACAAACTGTCCCTCTATTATATTATGTTAGTCTTTTTTTGGAGAATTATTATTCATTGTTTTTTTTGGAGAATCCATGTTCCAATATTGTTTGAATCATTAGTCCCTTCAAAATGCAATCTACCAATGGGCTTTTTCATGTCTATTTAAGATAGGCCAATGCCATTCCCTAATTTTAACTAATTTTTAGAAAACCTAAAAGAAAAAGTGGGTTTCAAATTTTTCTTCAGGTCATTAAGTTTCGAAATGGAACGTTGTTCTGAACGCACTCCGTTTTGGAACGACTATCTCTCCAGCAGAGACATGGTGCAAAGGGTTACTCGATCTGATTGGGCTAGTCTATCATGAATACAGGTTTTCATGCTTTCATGTATGAAACAAGCCAAGCTCTCGATGTTATGTCAGATTATTCTAGTCAAGTTTGCTCTACCTCCTATTCAGGTGTAGGCTATCTTTAGGTTGATCATTCATCTACAAAGATTTGTGGAGTTTGGAGATTTAGATATTGGAGAAAAGAGATGCCCATAATTAGCACTCACATCTCGTGTGGGATTAATGGGGAGTGTTGTCACCATAGAATTAATGAACTATGGGTGGTTCACCACGGTTCTGAAAACCTTTACGGTTCTCAAATTTTTTTGGTTAGAACTGTGGTGAACCGTGTAGTTATTAATTAATTAATTAATTTTATATATTTTTTAGTTCATTTTTTATCAAACATTAATTAATTAATTATTTACAATGAACGTACCACGGTTCATGAACCGTGGTACGGTTCACCCCACAGTTCTCAAACCCCACGGTTTTGAGAACCGTGGGTACTATGGTTGTCACTCATATTACTCAAATGGCATATTTCCATATCTCTTCGTGAAGGTTACATAGCTAAACATACTCGAAGTGTGTTGTTGGGTTTAATATAGGGGTTTATACTAGACCTATTGGACTCACTTTTCTAGAGAGAGATGTAGTTGGGGTCTAGAGCTTATGTTATTATTTAGACTCGAGACCATCACATGGCCTCAAGTTCACTTTGGGACAACTTTGGCTTTCCTCACAAGAGTTGCATTTGGAGACTTGTTGGTTCCAACTATTCCCATGGAAGACTAGATTGTTATTTGGTACTTTGGGTGAGGTCAAAATGGAGGAGTTTTTTGTCTTTAGATGTCCTTTGTATCGTGAGAGGGAGGTACCACGACGTCTTCCATGATTAGTCAATTATGTTTCATTCATTAACTTCCTATGACGATCAGAGATGTGTAGCATTGATGATAATGAGAGATGTTCCATGTGAGGAGTGCGAGTTTCTAGCACATGTCCTAATGTGAGCTCCACATAACCTTGTATCACCTCTTTCTTTTCCACATGCAGGCTTCATAGAGATATAGAGTCAAGAGTCAAGAGGATGAAATGCCAATCCCTTTTAACTACTGGGACCAAAAACAACATTGGTCAGCCCATCATCCATCATAGACTTATTGAGATATTAGAGATAGAATAGATCAATTTGATAGAGATCTTAGATTTCTATATAATGAAAAAGAGTCACTAGAGCAATGGTCAAAAGCCAATGAAAACCTCAAATTTGAAAATTAAGAATGGAAGGTATCCCACAAATTAGTGAACTTTAGGTTGGATGCGGCTGAAAGTAAGTTAAAGTTGGGAGAAATGGAAGAATTAGAGTTTGAAGTGTGCTTCCCAAAGCCGGAAAAAGAACATATAGCCCAGATGGACAACAGCAAAATGCAAATGCGCATGGAACAACTTCAAATGGACCTGGAAGTCGCAATAGAAGACCGTTTGAACAAATTATAAAGTGTCAATTCTATAAAAGTGGATAGCTAAGACATCTGAACCAAATTGGATCATATTGAATTGGAAGTATCAAAGCACAAGGAACAAACCTGCATTTGAGCGGACAAGGTAAGGGGTTCTATGCTTGATAGCAATGGAATAGATCAATCTTTTCTCTCAAAAGAAGTGTCACTCTTGTGAAAGAAGAATAATAAATCCCTATACATACGTCAAATTTGAGTCTCAAGGGGTTTCTCGAAAATGGGGAAACAATCCTGAACTTCTTGTTTGACAAAATGGGACTTGCAAAAAAAGATATCCTGGAATCCTTCCGGCTGGGAAAAGAAGGCAGCAACAAGCCTAGCGTTTTAATGGTTATTTTTGGATACCAAAGCAAGGAAATTTGTATATTTCAAAATGTACACAAGTTTATGTTGATGAATGTGAAAACATATGCTAATCTCAACTTCATGATTTTAGTTACAAAACCCAGATCAAGTATGGGCCTGAAGCCTATGTCAAACGTACGCTGCAACCCTACATTCACATGTTCTCAAATGCAATCAAGCTTGGAATCTAATAGAAGCTTCCTTCCTTGGAAAGCCTACAAAGTGATAGTACTCGAGGAACATCAACTAGCAAGTGAAGACTAGAGTGGAATCCCTTCCAATATCAAAATTGATGATGGAACCCTCTTCATCAAGGTCGAAGGCAAAGGAAAGGCAAGCAAAGGTGGCATTAAAAGGCTTAGATCAGAGGAAATTCTTTTTCAAGCGAAAGCCAAAGGGACAAATCCCATATCACGTGCTTTAGTTGTGGAAAGTATGGCCTTATGTAAGAGAGTGCTTCAAGAGAGAAGAAGCACACAAATTCTTTAATGTAGGTGGTAAGGAAAGCAATCACTTCATCAACGAAGATGATATAGAGGTGGCCCTTAATGATGTCTAACTTTTAGCAAATTTGTAATATAAATAATTGGGATCAATTCCAAGAGCTTTGAATTTCCATTCTTCGTGACTATGCTCAAGCATTCATCTCTTCTATGATAAAGTAGTGAAATGACGTTGTGAACATGTTTAAATTTTAATGATTAATCTGGTTCTTTTATGGACATAGTTCACAGAGCGGCACCATAGTTGTAAGAGGGAAGTTGGAATCAGGCATAAGAATACCAGGCCTTTAAACAATGCAGGAAACAGTTCACTGTCCTTTCATTAAAGTGGTTTTTTTTTCCCTCTGGAGTTCCGATGTTCCGGAACGCTATACTTTTGGAACGCCGTTCCGACGTAACATAGATGTGTAAGATAATAAAGTAGACTAAATTGAGTATTCTTTGTGCTTATGTTCTTGCTTTGTTTTTATTGAGCTACTTCATTCATGTGAACACCTTATAAACAAGTTAAAATGTCAGATCTAACTTTTTGCAATATTGCTAGTAGGACTTTTGTCCATTCCCACTTTCTTATTCCTATTCTCACCTTCTTGTCCTGTATGTATTCACTCTTCTCAATTACTCTCCAGCAACAAGAACTGTTTTATTCTATTGCTAAATTTTGTCAGCATTTTTATAATTTTATCAGATGATTGAAGGTAAATATAAGTGTTTTTTATGCTTTAAATGATTTTATTTCTTTGCATTCTGACATGGATTCATTGACCACTGTCTTGATCAACGAAGTCAACCTCAAATAAATGCATAAAGTCCGTGACATTTCTTATTGCTGTGATGACTGTATTGCAGACAAACTCATGTTGAGCTCTTGCAGAGGTACCGCCGTGACAGGCGAGAGCTTCTTAGTTTTCTTCTCTCAGGAACTCTACTCAAGAAAATTGTCATGCCACCAGGGGCTGTTTCTCTAGATGACATTGACCTTGATCAAGTCAGTGTAGACCATATTCTAGATTGTGCTAGGAAAGGTGAGTCAATTTGGCCTTTTCATGTAGCCTAATTTTTTGGTCGATTAGTCCATGAGATGTATGGTGCAAGGATTTCTTATGGGTATCGGTTTATTGCCTGTTGAGCAGGTGGGACATTAGAACTTTCGGATGCAATACGAAGGTACCATGATGAACTGAACATGCCACCTCTGGTACGCCTTTGCATTTCTTGGAGTTCAGTTTCTATCAACACCTTAGGAACTTTTGAATTTAAGCAAATGAAGCAGCCAGTTCTTCCTATGGCCACATATAACCATATTTCTTATTCATCAATTTCTAGTCATATCCATACTACTGTCAGAGTTTTGTTGCCAAATGAAAATATGTCTTGATTATTGTGCTTCCTCCATATAGCTAACTGCTCTAGGTAGAGTAAGATCTATGAATAATCTATGCTTCAAGTCATGCAAAATTGCAAAACATATTTAAGCGCCCAGAGCTTAGGTTTGTTTTTCAAAATGGTCTTTCATTGCTCAAAGTAATGTGTGTCAGGTTTGATAACCTGCGTCTTGTATGCTGCACGATTCCATAGTCTGTTTCCAGAGACTTTGTCAAAAAACAGTCTTCTATGAGTTGTGTAAGAAGTGGTGTTACGATGTCAGCCAAAGCTTTATAGGAAAAACTTGAGATTTTGTGAGATAGCACAGCCAGCGCAACATTCAATGCTATCAGAAAATTTACAAAATTGACATGCAAGCTGACATAATGTGCATCACAAACTCAACGGAAGTCATTTCTTTGGTTGTTATCACCTATTCATTTGGGAAGCGTGGTAGCTGAGTCCGCGTTCTATTTTGTATAGAAGACAATTGCATATCATAGTAACGAAATTTTTTGGCTTTTCATACAGGTTAATTCAGGATTGGGGGATGTATACTTTCTTGTCACGAATCCTGAAATGTCTGGACCACCACCTGCACGAATCCCGCCTCCTCTGGCATTGACTGCTCCAGTACCAATTGCAACAGTTCTTTCAAAATCCCTTTCTCTCCAGTCTGCTCAATCACAGGCAGGTTTGGTTGATGATGAAATTGATGACTTTGAAGATGGTCAGGATGAAGATGAGCCAACAGCAGAAATAACAAGGCGTCAATTAAATGATGCCAGTGATCTCATTCTCAGCTTACCACCTTTTGCAACAGGTATATTTCTGATCATACACTTCGTGTGAAGTGCTCAATACCCATATCTGATAACATGCAATCAATCAAAAAGTGACAAACAAAGCTGCTGAATTGGGATGAAGCCTATTGCAGTATAATCATGTTTTGCACTGTAGTCTACTTGGTGTAGCTGAATCTTGCTTCATGTCTTCATATTGATCCTTCAGCTTTTGCAAGTACGTGTAGACACGGTGGTTTAAGGTATTTTATTTGTATATCATATCTAGGTATACGTAGATGGAGTTAATATTCAATTTAGGGGCTGTTTGCAGGCTCGGTTTTTATGTTCAGCTAATACCTGAGCACAACATCAATATCATGTAGTAAGCTTGAAACACCCATAGAACTCTGATAGATCTGAAGAATTGCAACTACATAGGTAAAAAGAATTCAAGCGATGGAGACTATGCATTTACTAGTGGGATCAACCATGGTAGCAAATATCTCGGACTCAAATAATGGGACCAACTTCACCTATTAAAGCACACCTCTCTCATGCTTTGAATCAACTCAGAACAAGTCCATTGTATTATACGGGAAAAAGAATACTCTCAAAATTATCAATTAGATCAAGAGGAGGAATCGAGGTTATGCAATGATTTATTTGGGCATATGTTTACCATCATAATTTTCAATCTTGAAATTTTCTTGGAGACCTGGGCTAGCGCTATGCTGTGTATGTGGAATTGGCAATGCATAGCCTTCTTGATAGACAGAGATTCGCACAAGAGAGAATGTGGACGATACCTTGGAGAATGGTGAAGCAACAAAGTGATTATGAAAGGAGGTAGATGAGATGAGATCAAATGATGTCGATGGAAAGACAATAGCAATGCCAATGGGTGTGAAGGTAAAGATGCATGATGTGCTTACATTGGATGAGAAATGGGCACATGATTCTCTTGATGCTTAATGCATGTAAATGGAGATTAAACAAATATGGAAGATCTTTTGCCAACCGTTCACAGTCTCAAATACAAGAGGTGATGAAGTTGGAATTGAACTTTGTAGGAAAAATAGTAATTATTCTTCCACAGAGAACACGATGAAAGTTTGAATAAATCAAACTAATATCAGTGTCTTCAATCGGGTCTGTTTCTGATCTATGTACTAATAGAACAGTTTTGCCTTGATTGAATATGCGTGCGGAAATAATATGCGGAATTAAGAGACAACATAAGACAATTTTAGACAAACAAAAACTATTGATCAAAAACGAATTTCTAATTCTGAATCTGAATCAGTATATATCCCTAGGTGTGTATGGATCCCTAGGATGTCACCAAAATCCAATGGTACTGACGGCAACGTCGTAGCAACAGTAGCAGGTATAGATACCGCAGGTTGTCCTGATTTGGCCTTAAGATCAAAATCACTAAGTTGTCGACTAGCAAATCTGATAGGATAATCCTTTTTGTATTCTCTTACTTGCGTCAAAACTGATCCAATGGCATATTTTGATGCTTCAGTATGCACATGGAATTCAATTGTCCAGTTTGGAGCTAGTAGGATCATTGCAAAAGCTAAGGCTTTCTTCGATTTTTCAAGTCCTTTCAATGCCTCAGTTGTCCACAAATCAGTACAATAGTTATCTCACTGTTGTGTCTCTGATTGAATGAGTCTGAGAGTCTCTTCAGTATGAGAGTGTAGTTACAACGAGTAGTGCACATGTATTTATATTGCTACAGGACAGGTCTTTTGGCCTTTTAATTCTGAAACAGTAGATCTAACCGTTTACGACGGTTGATATTCAAATAAATGCTCTGTTTCTAGGCTTGAATAATTTCTGTTCGCAAATTATTCGCGACAGTCCATCTCTTCGTCTAAGCTCCGTGTTTCACGAATTGTTCGCGACAGATGACAATTTTGAGCTTGAAGAAGAATCCAGAATCTTTCGCGAATCTTTCGAGTCACCATAAGAAATCTGTTCGCGAATCTTTCGAGTTACCACAAGAACATTTCGAGTTCGAGATTCGTTTCTCATCCTTTGTCAAGTAAACTGTGCACTTTGTTAGTAGAATCAAGATTTGTCTGATCAGGTGTTCTACAGCTCCCTCTCAAAGTGGGCAGTTGGATTAACCCCAATCTTCTTCGCTGCTTCTCGAACAAAGCTTTACTGAGTGGCTTTGTAAAGATATCAGCTGTCATTTCCATTGTGGGTATGAAGGCTGTCTTCAGTATCTTCTTTTCGACTAAGTCCCGAATAACATGATACTTGATAGCTATGTGCTTCATTCTTGAATGAAATACAGGATCTTTCGTAAGATAGATTGCTGAAGTGTTATCCATTAACAAGACATAAGGTTCAGAAATAGATTCATCAAATCCTTCCAACATCTGTTTGATCCAAATCAGCTTGTTTGCCATCTTGGCTGCTGCCACATATTCCGCTTCACAGGAAGATTGAGCTATTGTTGTTTGCTTCTTGCTTATCCAGAGTATGGCTGCGCCAGATACTAGAGTACAACCTTTGAAATACTTTTGCTGTCATCCTTCATGGATGCCCAGCTTGCGTCACTGTAAGATTCGATGTGAAATCCAGCTTCCTTCGAATAACACAGTCCATAGTCTTTCGTTTCCTGGAGATTTTGTAGTACTCTCTTCGCTAATTTCCAATGGAACGATCCTGGGTTCTGATTATATTGGTCAGCCTGTATACTGCAAATGCTATATTAGGTCTGGTGTTGTCTGCAAGATACAATAATGATCCAATCAGCCTGCGATAGGGTGTATTGGCCATTCGCTTCTCTTCCTCAAGAGTCTGCGGACAATCTGCCTTGCTCAGTATTGTTCCAGGTATCATGGGAGTATGCACACCTTTGCATTCGAGCATGTTGAAGTCTTCAATGATCTTCAGAGTGTACTTTTGTTGGTGAAGATACAACTTGCCACATTCAAAGTCTCTCTGTATCTACAAGCCTAGATAGATTTTAGCTTCTCCTAGGTCAGCGATCTCAAATATTTCAGAAATGTCTCTTTTGACATCTAAAATCAACTTATCTCTTCTCGAGAAGATAAGCGTGTCATAAACATAGACAGCTAAAATGATTATTTCATTTTGGACATGCTTGATATAGACATTTGACTCAGCAAATAGAGGTTTGAAGCCTAAGGAACGTAGTGCTTCGTCCTTCTTTCTATACCATTGTCTTGCTGCTTGTTTCGGACCATAAATGCTTTTATTCATGTGACATCCATATTCTGGATATTCTTGGCTTACAAAACCAAGTGGTTGGTCCATGAATAAGTCTTCTTCCAATTCTGCATGCAGGAAAGCAGTTTTTTCATCCACAATATGGATTTTCAGATAATGAGCCACTGTATACGCGAACAACAAGCGAATTGATGTATGTTTGACTATCGGTGAGAAAGTATCAGTGTAGTCGATCCCATACTTCTGTGAAAATCCTTTACCAACCAACCTTGCTTTGTATCTGATGTTTTCTCCATCAGGACCTGTTTTGATTTTGTAGATCCACTTGCATTTGACTAGTTTTCTGCCATCAGGTATAGGTGCAAGTGTCCGTACATTGTTCTTATACATGGATGACATTTCGTCCTCCATTGCTTGAATCCAGCGATCTTTATCTGGTCCATCAACAGCGTCCTCGAATGTTTGAGGTTCGTCTGAGAAACCACAATATTTGGTGGCTGCATTTGTTAAAACATCCTGACCACACCTTTCTGGTGGTTTTTGTTGTCTGTCAGATCTTCTCACAGTTGGTTTCGAGTTCGATTCAACAGTTTCGGGTATGACCTTTTTTGCTAGAATTCGAGCTGGTGATTCGAGTCTGTCAGGTACTCGATCTTGACCTCCTTCTGAATATGGTAATTCTCGTTCATCTTCTGCTTGTCGTTGGTAGCTCATAATAGTTTTTGAGAATTTCATATGTCCGAATATGTGCTAGATTTGGCTTCGACTTCCACCATATCTCATGAGGAGTTTTATCCGGTATTCGAGATTTCAGAATACGATTGAAGATAATTCGATGTAGCCACTGCTTCTGCCCACAACTGTTTTGGTGCTTTCGCATGAGCCATCATACACCTTGGGCTTCCATGTTCATGTGACATAGCCTCTTGTGCCACAGAATATCTGTCGATTCTTGAGTTTGATTGGCTTGTTCGATTAGAGTTCGAATGTTCAAGTGATACAAATTTCCTTCTCTGTTGCCTTTAGGAACTAGGTTATCAGAATCTTTCTCGAACAATTTACAAGAGTTCTTTGTGAAGGTTACTGACATGCCTGTATTGACTATCTTAGCTACGGATAGAAGATCTTTGTCAAGAGTAGGGACATAGAGAACTTCCTCCAGTTTCTTGTCACCCTGACTTGTGTCCAGCCATAATACACCAGTTCCATCAACCACGTGCTTAGAAATGTCTCCAAGTATAATGAATCTCGAATAGTTCGTCTTCTTGTACTTAGATAAAATTTCTTTCGAGGAAACAAAATGTGATGTGGCTCCCGAATCAAGTACTACTTCTCGAATTGAATTTGTTGAACATCATAGATCAGCACTAACATAAGCTGCTGAGTTCCTTGTCGTCCTGTCTTCTGCTGCTCTGGAGCATTTTGCTTTGTCTTCGACATAGTTTGAATTTGAAGGTTCGCTTCGATTCTGCTCCTTTTTGTTTCTGGGATTCTGATAACAATCTACTGCTGCATGACCCCGTTTATGACAATGAAGGCATTCAATCTTTGGATTTAACCAACACTTATCTTCTGTGCGACCTGATCTTTTGCATCTGTTGCAGATCTTCTTATCACCAGAATTTTTCTGTTGTTTTCGATATTGTTGATTATTTGTCTTAGACTCATTCTTTTTAGACGACTCCCTCTTAAACTTAGACTTCTTAGAAGATTTATTCTTCTGAGTAAATAGAGCATTTTCAGAATCACCATTGTCGTCATAGCGTTCACGAGCTTCTAATTCCTCTTTGACTCCGTCTATTGCCTTTTGAAGTGTCATTGTCGCATCTTTCGCCAATAAGATTCGAGTTGTGTGGAATGACTTGGGTAGGGCTCGAAGAAAATAACTAAGCTGTTTTTCCTTGGAGATTGCATTTTCTGCACCAGAATTTTGCAAGGAAATAAATAGATCTTTTATCTTTCGTACGAATGTGTTAGGTCTTTGCCGTCCCATTGTAGGTAAGTTAATTGGTCTTCCAAGAACATGATTTGATTACGAGATCGAGTCTCATTCTTGGTTTGCAATTCTTCCCATAAATCTTTTGCGTTCGAAATTGGTGTATGATCTAGCATTATATTGTCATGCACTGAAGACGCAATAATTGCTATAGCTTTGTCATTTCTTAAACTCCATTTTGGAAGTTCTTTGGCAGGAGTAGTTATTGGCTTCTCCTCTATAGGTTCTACCGATTGCCATAGACCTTCACCCTTCAATATGAGTGAAGTCTTTAATTTCCAAATCAAGTAATTTGAACCTTCTGGATCCAAGATCGTAGTGATCTTAGACTGAATATTACTGATCGACGACATCTTCTTTTTTCTGAATAACCTCCAGATAGCGGCTTGCTGATGGATGTATGAAGAATGCTGAGAGGGATGTGATCCCCACTGTATCGACTCTATATGCTCTGTCTGATACCACTGTATCAGCTCTAATTCGCTCTGATACCACTGTATTAGCACTGATCCTGCATGCTCTGATACCACTATAGGAAAAATAGTAATTATTCTTCCACAGAGAACACGATGAAAGTTTGAATAAATCAAACTAATATCAGTGTCTTCAATCGGGTCTGTTTCTGATCTATGTACTAATAGAACAGTTTTGCCTTGATTGAATATGCGTGCGAAAATAATATGCGGAATTAAGAGACACAACAGCGAGATAAGACAACAAGAGATGTATACTGATTCAGATTTAGAATTATAAATTCGGTTTTGATCAATAGTTTCTGTTTGTCTAAAATTGTCTTATGTTGTCTCTTAATTCCGCATAATATTTTAATATTCAATCAAGGCAAAACTGTTCTATTAGTACATAGATCAGAAATAGACCCTATTGAAGACACTGATATTAGTTTGATTTATTCAAACTTTCATCGTGTTCTCTGTGGAAGAATAATTACTATTTTTCCTACAAACTTTATACAGAAGATTTGAATAGTGGAAGCAAGACTTACCTCAATATTTGGTAGCCATAACCCAAAGTTGTAGTTTAGGATAACGTCTTCAATGTAAATTGCAATGATGAGGACCTGTGAGCCCTTCTCTTGATGTTACATTTGGAGCAATTGCGTCAGTCTCCAGAACTTCACTCAAGAAGTATGCATTCATCTTGTGATGCATGGCTTTTTTTGAGGACTTACAACGATCATTTAAGTGGCTATCCTATAATGAGAGCCTTCATTTTCGCAGATGATTCTGAAGAATAATTCTCATCTCATTTGTTTTGGTTGATCTGTATCTTTCCTCCTATCTGCCATCTTCTTGCAACAACGATTTGGAAGTTTTTCGCTTTGTTTGTACAACACATTATCTTAGACCAATTTTGCATAAAGTTTCTGACTCTCAGCTACAAGAGACTGGTTCATCCTCAAAGGGCTATATTAAAATAGGCCTCACAACTGGCACTACTGAAGGTAATGGTGGCTGGATTATATCTGCTTGGCTTTTATGTTTATACTGCTCATTTACCCGTCACTAATTCTCTTTATCATGTTGGTATGGCTGCTGCTGCTGAGAACAGCCATCATTGGAATGAGAACATGTCCAGAATGATGGCTAGGTGCAGTATAATGCATGTGCTGAAAGAAATAAGCTGATAGCACTGCTGCTGATGGTTCTAGTAAGTGTTAGAAGAACCAAAGTGCACACTCAAAACCATAATTAGACAGGTGATGAGGGACAGGTATCCATCCGTCCATCACAAAACTACTACTGATACTTCATAGATGTGTTTTGGAAATCCCAAAGATCATGAGTGGCAGAGCATGTTGTATAACTGTTAGAGCAACTAACAGTGACGCCGATATTAGACGTAATGTAAAAATAATGGAGGGTATAACGATTCTAGCTTTAACGATGGAGCACAGATTTTTTGCCAGGTCATCTCTCTGAAACTGCCGAACTAAAAAGCAACTAAAACTTAATATTCCAAATTTGAAACTACATCTAAACAAGATAAAGCATAGCAATTGAATAAACTGATAATGAAGCAAGGATGAAACTGGAATGGGATGATGGAAAGGCTGATCTGGAGAAGGGTGTCCACAAGCAGGCAGACAGGGTGGGTGGCAGCAGGGAGAGTGGATCCAGTTTGTTTGCTGCAATGTAGATGCAGGGCAATAAGGGGGTGACAAAATGGTAACATAGGACGGATTTAGGGAGGAGATGAAAAATGGGTCAGGACGGACGAGTGAAGGGAGGATTGTGGATGGGGACGGATTCTGGAGAGAGTAGTAGAGGCAGAAAGGAGAGTGATGACGATAAAGAGGAGGAAGGAAGACAGAGCGGGTGCAGGGCCGGAGTTCTAGTCAACGAAGGGAGGGGTGGAAGGGGGTATTGTGCAAGAGGAGAGAGGTAGGTATTTGCAATCGGGTAGGAAGAAACTGGAGAGGAAGATTGCTTAAGAGGCTTTTATTCCTGCAAAAATTGTCGCAGGAAAGGAGTAAGATTAGCAGGCAAATAAATTAGGACTAATAGCGAAACAATTTTTTTAAAATTTATATTTGTTTCCACAGCACAGAAAGTGCTCCAGTAGAAGCTTACAGGCAAAACAGGGCAGGAAGTGTTCCTTAGGTACATTTAATTAATTAATTTTTTTAACCACCCCTAAAATTCTAAAAATAGCCTGACTTTGCAGGGGGTGAAAACCTGTTCATAAATATGATCTTTGTTATATTCTGCAGGTCTGTCAGAGGATGATCTACGTGAAACTGCCTATGAGGTTTTACTTGTCTCTGTTGGAGCAGCAGGGTAGGGTCTTTTTCAAGCTCTCATGATTCCAAAATGCTTTGTGGGTGCATAAGCAGGACGATTAAAGACCCGGATTGCCATGCTTAATACAGGCTTCTAGTTTGTTTTATAAATACTATTTTTGGTGGGCATTTGACAGAGGATTGATATCTCCCGCTAAGGAAAAGAAAGAAGAGAAAAAGTCCAAGCTTGTAAGGAAATTCACCAGGAGCAAGACTGAGAAACATAAGCCACAGCCGACACGTGCACCAGGTCTTGCTGGCTTGATGGATACTATGCGTACCCAGATGGAAGTGAGTCTGGATTAAATGTTCTTGTATCTGTCCACTAAAGCTTACTTAGAAGTTAGAACAACAATGATGCACTGTGCCAACATCCTGACTCATAGACTGTCTCTGTTCAACGTATCACGTATGGCAGTACCTTTTTTTCTGAATCAGAAGACACTTTGTATGTAAATCTATCTGTACTATACTTTAGAAGAGTGTTATATTATTCACGCCTGAAGTGTTCTTTGATGGTTATTCTATTTGCTTTACAATTCTTTTTCTGTCTGGAACTATAAAGGATCACATCCAAATATGGTAGCTATCAAGTTTTAAGAGACACACTTTCTTTTTAGTGGTGAACAAGCATTCCTTGTGTAGTGTTTCAATTATTGGTTGAACATTTGTAAATCTACGTTGGTCTTCAGTTTCTGTTCCTGCACCTGCCCGGTCAGCTTATGGATACAAGGACATTTGTTCTTTCTTGATTTTGAGCAAGCACTTCTTGATTCTTCTAGTAACACTGACAACCATCCATCTAAAAAAAATACCTGGTGGGTGATTTTTACTATTATAGATCTCTGAAGCCTCCGACAGGCGAACTAGAGAAGCTTTGTTGCATGCATCAGCTGGAAGAGTGGGAAAAAGAATGGATACTTTACTTGTTCCATTGGAGCTGCTTTGCTGTGTTTCACGAACCGAGTTTCCAGACAGGAAAATCCATCTCCGATGGCAGAAACGACAGGCATGTTAAACATTTAGTCAATTTTTTTGCTGTTTTGTGGTTGGAGTTCTGCTTAACTGAATGTAGCCTAACTTTCTCTTATGATGTCAACTCTTGGTACAATCTGCAATGCAGCTAAATCTTATGGAAGAAGGCCTTATATATCATCCTGCCATAGGCATGGATCGATCTGATCGTATTACAGGAGAATTGAGATCTCTGATTACAAAATTGGAAGAAGCTGAGGTAGTCCATTTCTACCTGTCATGAAGAATGGAAGGAGTAAAATGCGTATTTGCCCGAATGCCATCAATAATTTTGTATAAAGTACTTCTTCTCAATAGATTGATGCTAAAAAAGGAACTCAAAATTTTTGATACCTCTTTTTAACGCTTTCCTGATTTAAAGCCGAGATTTTTCATTTGGAGGTGCAGACATCCCTACTGTAAAGAAAACCCTGAGAGAAAATGAAAGGGAAATGAAAGTTTTCCTCGTGAATCAACCGTGACTCAAAATAGCAAGAGGAGTGCTTCAACCATAGTAGTTTATCCAGGCAGGCTACAAAAGTAGGAGTTTATTTGAAATTTACACTGTTCCAAACTTCCACACCTCCTCAGTATGGTCTGCCTCAAGTTTTATTTTACAGTTCAGGGCTATATGGACTGCATGATATGATTTGATACTCTCTTAACAAATTGGTCAGTAACAGGCATGCACCCTATTTCTGCTCACTGGCTCACTCCATAGTAGAATGCAGTGGCTTCCCAATTGCTTTAGGAAGCACTTGAACACTTGGAATACTTGTCTCGACTCTTTTTGCATACGAATCTGTGTAACACTTCTTGCATAATTCAGATAAAAAATGCACACGGATCCTAAGGTTTTAGTTTTGGTAAAAGTTTCGACGTAACAAAAAAGCCTTCTCAAATTTTGTATGAAGGAGGGCTTTGTGCTTCTATGGTAATGTTTTATCAAGGAAAGCTACTAGATTTTCAGACAGCTAAAAATCAACTCTTAAGACACTTTTAGATGAGCTGCTGATTAGGGCCAACAAGTATTTGGGGTCTTGCAATACGGAAGTACCAAATTCAAGTTAAATCAGTCCTGCAAGAAACCTTAGGTTCTACTTTCCAACAATAAGGTGCCAAGGGGAAAAAAACTGCCAAGATACCCACTGATGGCTGCTTCCTGTGCCGAAGTCTTAAGGAGAAAGAGAACCTGCCAAGAGAGATAGCAAGATACATCCAAAAGAGGATTGCTCAACTGGACGGAAGCAGTCAACTAGAAGACAAATTGATAATTAGATTGTGATGGTGACTGAGGCAGGAGGTATAAGTCACAGAAGCTAATGAGTGCAGCCACTTTAGGATGCAGACCCTCTTCTATTTATGTGATTTGTCTCCTTTCATTGAGTCAAGAAAACTGAATATATGGAATGAGATATTCTTGCCTCCGTTATGAACTTAGTATCACATAAGGCATAACTAATGACAAATATGGACAGCAAGCTGAAGGATTATTTAACAGTCTTCAACTAAGATAACTGATAAATATCAGAAGTTGAGCATAAAGTGAATCGTAAACTCCTCTCAAAGGAACTGCGTACGAGTCTCTAACAAAGAACTCAAGTACCAAGTTGATCAACTATAGAATGAATGAACATAATGATGTTTTGTTCAGGAGGCCTTTACAGGATCTCTTTAGGGTTAGGGCATAGATCAGAACGGCATGGGTCCCAAGAGGGTCCACAGTTAACTTGGCCAAGTCAACTGTTAACCTCACCTTATTTACTATTCAAATAAAAAGAGGACCATGGATCCAGCTTAATGAATGGCCATATGAAAAATAACCATAATATTTTGAGGGGTTAATTGATTCACAACGTTTTCTTAGCAATCTTCCTAAGGGGTTCCAATCATATGCCTATAACAATATTAACTGCCCTCAATGTACAAAAAATAGACAGGCTCTTTGTGTATTGAAATAGAAATGAAATAGTTGATGTGGATGCTGGAGGAAATAGCAAAAGTGTCGAGAGCTCTGGGTTTGTCTGATGAGACTGAATGGTTGTTACAAATGCTCGTGTTTAGTCTTGGGTCAAAGGTGTTTGTAAGCACATACATTAATTTGCCCTCATCAGCCAATAGCTCTGGACCACAAACATTTATGGATGAAATTTTTTAGATTGGAATGTGAAATTAGTCTTAAATGTGACCTCATAGATTATCTAAATAGAGTAATGTGACTCTTTTTGATATGTCTAAAGGATGAGGTAAAATTAGATTTGTGAAATTTGATGTATTCTAATTTCACAAATAGATATGTATATATATGCCTTGAGACTTGTAGTGGGTTTCTTTCTTTGCCTAACCTGAATCCAAGATCTAGTCAATCTAGCATCAAAGAGACGGAGTTAGTTGTCACGCATAGGTTCGTTCCCATGAGAGATAGTTTAGTTAAGATTTTAACATGAATGGAGGATCTAACACTACATCCATTAACACTAAGCATTAACACTACATCCATTAACCCTACTTCCATTAACCCTAAATCCACAACAATGATAGAAACTTACTCTTCTCTTTCCCTTTCTCTCTCACAAAAAGCATAAGAAATAGCAATCCCAATAATGATCAGATCCAACAATTAGCAAAATCCAAAGAAAGCATGAGAAATGGAGGAAAAGAGAAGAAAAGCAAGGACATTCATCAATCCATTTCTAAAGAGAACCAATCTGCTTTATTGAAATGAGGAAATGAACATGAGGAGCAACTCGAGTTGGTCCCTTTTTATAGTAGAGAGGAGGACCCTGGCCTCTGAATCCTATTGGTCCAGTCTTGCCTCTCTTTTTATTCAAATTCAAAAAAGTGTGGGAACCATCAAAATTGGAGGAAAACCCAACTTTATTCACTAACTTGACATTTAGGCCCTGCGACATTAAAAGTCGTGCAAAAAGGCCTAAAGTCCTTTTATTAACATTTTAATTAATCAAATAACTATGTGATCATTGGGTTGAACTTACACATGCAGGGTGCCAATCCCTCTCACTTATTAACTAGGGTTAGGGTTGCCTTGGGATCCGCAAATCCTCCAACAGTATCCCCCACCAAAACTGGTGGTGGTCCCATGACACTTGCAATATGCAGTTATTGGGGACTTTTATTGGCTTCGCGCCGAATCTTAATTAAATGATACTGCACCTTTTCCATAAAGTCAAGGCGTGCAGTATTGAAATCCAAATTATGCGGCAGGAAACAACGGTGGGCTCCGACAATCCACTTGGAAGTTGTCCATGAGGTGAAGCGGGATTCCCAAGAGCCTCCCATCATAGCCGCACGGAAATACAGTCGAGCAATCGGCAGCTGATCTTTGATTTGCTCTGAGGCCATCGGCTTATTTGGATCGAATGCCAGGGTAGGAAGACAATCGTCCCATTTGGTTGCCACTAAAGCCAACATAGTTAGATCTTTTGCAAACATTGCCGATTGTCGCACCGTTGGATCCGGAGAGTGGACATACTCTCTCTGATATGCTTGTTAGGCCCGGTGGAAGTCCACTAAAATGTTCCAGCTGTAAGGCTGATGGATGATTGGCCAATTGGGCGTATGGATGGTGATTTTGTCCATAGCCAATCCCAAATCTTTCCATTTATGTCTTCGCGGCATTGGCACGTAATAAGGATCTACCCGCAACTGGCGAGGGCTGGCGACGTAACTTTTAATTGATTCCGGAGTTTTCTCAAAAACCGTGATTCTCCATGTCGGCTGCTCTCCCAGTGTAGGTATTTTGTCCAATTCTTTGCCGGCCTCGATCTCGGAGGTCTTATAGTTGAGAATCCATCCACCACGCGAGGACTCATGTGGATGCTGCTTTAAGAAGGTCTGGATCTGGTCCTCGACGCTGATGGGCCTTCTGAATAAATGGCTTGTCCTTGATGAGGATGGACCCGCTTGTACTGCCGGTATGGTTGGCGGTTGATCTGCTAGATTTGGAGCTCCCCCCCGGTCCATGCTCGAATCAACCCCTGTATCCATTTGTACAGCTTCTTGGCGCGAAGGGAAGAATTGCGGCATGACCGGGACGGGGATTTGTGGTCCGGCTTCCAACACTTGAGCGGCGGCTTTTTCATAGGCGTTGATGGTCTCTTTTGCCTTTGCCAACTAGGTTGAAGCTACTTCTTTGAACCTATCAAAGCGGCCTTGGAATCCCTGAAAGGCCACTTTGTATGTTTCCACTTTCTTGAACAAATACGCAATCTCTGTCGGTGTGACCGGATGATCGGGTATTTGCGTTTGCAGATAGGCATCACGCTCAAGGGTGGTCGCATCCAATTCACCTTGAAGCCGTGTGCGATCTTGTTCAGCCATCTGTAATTGCCCCTTCAGCAGCTGCACCTGTTGCTTGGCATCTTGCACTGCCTTATCTACATGATCCTGTGCGGTTGTCAGGGCGTTTTGCAGGGAGCTGATGTAGGTTTCCAAGCGATCAGCTTGTTGCTGGGCCAATTTCTTTTCGCTTTCAGCCTTTTGTTCATGTTGCTTGGCTATCTTCACCTCTCGATCCAGCTGGAATTTTCTGGCTGATCAGAGTGTTTTTGGATCCTAGATCAGAGATCCTCTGCTCCATTTCCTTCTTCTTATCCAGCATAGATTGGATCACTTGCCCAAGGCTTGAAACTAACCCTAGAGCATCACCAGAATCGACGGTTGTGGAGGTGGCAGCAGCAGGAGACCCTGATGGTACTGTCCTTGGTAGGTGTGGAATAGGTGCCAAGGTCTCTTCTTCTTCAAAAGTATCCTCTTCTTCAAACCCTTCAAGCACCGTGGTGTCGAACTACTTTGGTGACTTTTCAACTGTGTCGACCCAAAGTGTGGCTGGGCTACCCTGGATATGAAGAACTGGGTGTTGGGTGAGGTTGCTTCGGTGTGCGGGGGTGAGGCGGCCTGGGCAGCTGTGATGGGAATGGTCGGCCCAATGGTCACAGACTGTCCTTGTATGGGAGCAGAGGCGAGGGAAGCATCGGAGGTGAGGGGAATGAGAAGTTCAGTGCGAACAGCAGCAGGGGGTCGAAGTGCAGCTGGCGAGGTATGCCTAGTGCGACGTCGTGACGCGGAAGGCGATTCAGGAATTACGATCTCGCTGCGTGGACGACGACGACTATGAGAACTTGAGGCCTGATGAGATGACTCGGCCGGTGCTTCTTCGTAAACCGAAAGCACAGAATCCAGGTGGAAGCCATGGATTCTGTTTTCTAAGTGAGAAGCGGCTAAGAGGGACAATAGAGAGCCAACGGCGAACTGCTGCTTTGTATTGGCCTTAATAGCTCGCTTGAGCTCACCAGAAACAGTCTTGAACCAGTTATATGGTTCAAGAGGGGCTTTGGCCAACTTAGTGTGGGACTCCACTATCCTGTGAAGGATTTGAGATGTGATGCGGTTTTTTCTGAGGTTGCCGACCATCAGGAAATGATTCAACAACTGGGCAGCGGCGTGGATGGAAGGCTCAGTGATGGCTTCCAGAAGGTAGCCATCATTAGTCCAGTGCAGATCGTTGGTGCGGTCAATGATGGCTTGATGGCCTGTTTGGCGTGCTTGTGATTGGGTGAGGCTTGCGTACCGGATGAGATTTCTATAGCTGCAAGTGTGGCCTCAGTGATGCGCACCTTGTGTGTGGCTCCTTGGAAGGTGATATAAAACTTGGATTTCTCTTCCTTCCACGTATTGAAGGCAAGAGTGATGAAATCCATATTGATGCGTCCCGAAAAGGCTCTCTCATGAATACCCATTGCAGTAAGTAGAGGCTCCGCAAGGGTCATCCACTTAGTGACCATGCTTGTGCTAGAAAGAATCATGATGTCCCTTGCAGATGGGACATCACGATGGATAGTATAGCGCGGAGACTGGGAAGTATCGGTAGAAGACATGATGATCAGAAAGGAATTATAACCGCGTGAAAGTGTATCAGAAGGCAATGCAGGAAATTTGGAAGGCTTTGGTCGCAAGAAAAATTCGCAAGAGCTTCGCTAGCACAAGTGAGGAATGAATCGAATTCAGCCAACTTATAGGTGAATTTGGTGGGTCCATTACATTGAATAGTAGTTGGGCTGATCAGTTATGAACAAAAATTTGCAGGCATGTACAGTACTGTAAAAATAGGCTATGATCTGAACCTATCAGGCGAACGTTTTCCAGAGCTGGCGAAGGATGAACCTTCGCCCAGGAGGTTCCTTCGCCCAGGTACTGTCATAAATGCATCTTTTCACAATCTGAACCTATGGACAACCTAATCTTGACATTTTAAGATCATCTAGCAGGTCGACGAAGGTTCATAATGAGGTTATGATGCTCGGCGAAGGTTCCCAAAATGGCATATCAATGAACATTCGCTTGACTCAAAAATTGAATTTTCTCTTGTCAAAAACTTTCGCCCACCTCAATTTAGAGTGGATGTACAGTCTGAGAGCTCAGCGAAGGTTTTTGATACTGTATTGGTCAAATCTGCCCAAAACAGTGGTTTTCTAAGTCATTTTCCATAAAAAAAAATAAATACTGTGCTTCCTTTTCCTTATGCTGATGACTTCCTGACTTTTGCTCATCAGTCTTTCTTTTTTTTTTTCCGTTTTTTTTTTTAACTGTCTTTTTCCAAAAAAAGGTCAGTAAATTAAATACTGAAAACAAAAAATTGAAAACAAATAAAATGAAAAAATATATTGAGATCAGGCTTGCTGAACTGGCGGAGCAGGCTGCCAAAACTTGCGTAATCGACTGCCATTTACCGGAGTATCAAATCGTTTTCCATCCAAGTGCTCAAGAATTACTGCGCCATAGTTCAGGATTTCTTTCACTTTATACGGGCCTTCACCAGTAAACTTCAACTTACCCTTGATCAGCTTGGTTTTGTACATCAATGCAAGATCTCTTACTTCCAGATCTTTCTTGTGCAATCGACGATCGTGCCATGCCTTGCGGCGGGCTTTCTCTGCTGCTAAGGCATGAACTGCCATCAATCGGGTTTCACATAATTTGTGCAACGCTTCATGACGAAGTTGTAAAGACTGATCATCATTTAATCGTTCCGTTGTTGCTATGCGTAAAGATGGGATTAAAAATTCAATTGACATAACATCATCTTGACCATAAACCAGTTGAAAAGGTGTTTGATTTGTACTATTTTTGTAAGCGGTTCTGAATGCCCATACTGGTGCGGATTCAATTCGTGAAACGTGATTGGCTAGATAATGTTGCTTCCCCTTTCTGACCACAATTCGAAAGTCAAATTCAGTCAATAATAATAACCATCTTGCAATACGTCCAGTATTACACGTCTTATTTACCAAGTAAAGTAACGGTTGATGATCCGTATAAAATGCAAAGAGCGTTTCCATGAGGTAATGACGAAATTTTCGAATAGAAAAAATCATGGCTAGCGCTTCACGTTCTGTTGTTGAATAATTCTTCTCTGGATCTGTAAGTTGTCTGCTTGCAAATCGTATAGGATAATCCTTCTTATAGTCACCTGGCTGCGTCAAAACTGATCCAATGGCGTATTTTGAGGCATCCGTATGAACATGAAACTCTAATGTCCAATTTGGAGAACGCAGAATTAGTGTTGAAGATAATGCTTTTTTTAACTTTTCAAAGGCTTCTAACGCCTCTACTGTCCAAATAGGAACAATAGTTAATTTGTATATAGGTCGTGCGAAATCCGCAAAGAAAATAATAAAAATTCGATAGTAGTTTGCATGACCCATAAACACATAATTCCTCGAATTGTTGCTGGCGGTGGCAATTCCACAATAACTTTGATCTTAGAATAATCGGTGGCAATACCATGTCTTAATATCACATGTCCAAGCACCACTCCGTGAGAAATCCATATCTGGCATTTTTTTGGATTTAGAGAAATCTGATATTTGCGGCATCTTTCAAAGACTTTCTCCTATCGATCCAGGTGGTCTGTATCTGTACTATGTCGTCCAAGTAAATTTCAAGGAATTTCTGCAGATAATCTTTAAAGGCAAGTTGCATTACTCTTTGGAATGAACTTGGTGCATTACAGAGTCCAAACGGCATTACTTTGTAAGCATAGGTGCCCCATTCTGTTGCAAAAGCAGTTTTGTGGCGATCGGCAGGTGCAATCTTAACCTGGTTGTAACCACTAAATCCATCCAGGAAACTATAAGCTTCCGCTCCAGCAAGGCGATCCAAAATGCTTTCAGTAAAAGGTAACGGAAAGTGATCCTTCCGTGTCACTTTATTCAATGCTTTGAGATTCACACAGATTCGCAATTTCCCATTTTTCTTAGGAACAATGACAATCGGTGAAATTCATTCGGTATGCTCGATCTCATAAATGAAATCGGCGTCAAGCAATCTCTGAAGTTCTTTCTTTTTTAGATCTGCCACATTAGGATTACAACGATAGAATAACCTTTGGTACTGCATCAGGTACTAAAGGTATGATATGTTCAATAACTGATGTCGGAATACCCTTCAAATCTTCAAAAGTCCATGCAAAGCAATCTTGATACTTAATAAGTAACAAACGGAGTGCTTGATACTGTTCAGGAGTAAGTTGTGATCCCACTTGTACAATCTTTTCCGGTTCTCCTGGTTCTGCAAGATTCATTGGCTGCGTCCTAGCTGGGCCATCGTAAACCTCTTTAGACTCCGGCATGTGTTCTTCAGGTTCACGATGTGCTTTAGGTAACATGATAACCACATCATCCAGTGTATAACGTTTAAAATGCTCTGGCATATCACGCTGGACTACATTTGCTTGTTCTTTTTCGAAAGGACTTGTCTTGGATCTTCGTTTAGTCTTCTTAGCAGGAATTGATCGTGGAGGTGATGACTTTCGAAATGATAAATCTTTCTTCACCGGTGAAGACTTCCTAGACGATGATGTCTTGCTGGAGATATGACTTGAAGAATCATTCTTGACTTTTCCTTTGCCTTTATCCAATAGAGGTGGCACTTCCTTTGAATCGATCTTTTGAGGGGGATTTTCCCATTTCAGGACCGTATTATAATGTTGCTTTGCTTGTTTCTTCGTCATCGAACCTGTGATCCTGTCTCCCTTCAATATAACTGCTTTGGGCAATTTGATTGTTGGTTCATCAAGAACATTACGCACTCCAAATCTGGTAGGATCCATATGATGTAGAATCTGTTCATCCGTAAGTTCTGCATTGCCATCATAAGTTAAGGCATGGCTCATTAGTATGAGATCATCCTCAATTGGATCTGGTATAGGTTCCGTTGATATCCAGGCTACATTCAGCACATTTAGTGGAAACGTGATTGGCGTATCCAAAGTTTGATCTAACAAGGAAATCTTGCTCATCTTTGATTGAATATCTTGTTGACACATATATCCTGCTGTACAATCAATTGTTGCAAGAGCTTCGTTCCAATTGACAGTATCCATTTGAGAATTGCAGTGAACTCCCAATTTTTTCTCTGGTAGATCACAAGTGTGATCCGTTGTTGATGAATCATCATCCGCTTTTTGAACCATTGGCTTGATAGTCCAAGTCGTAGGACACAAAATAATATAGTTTTTGTAATCTGGCGAGGGTAAAAATCAAGATTTTTTGTGATCTGATCAAGAAGAATCTTCGCCGAACTCAAAGTAGTTTACTATAGATAGAATGTTCTGGAAACTCGGCGAAGGTTCTGGCAAAGGATCAAGAGTAATACTGGTAATTTTGCAAAAAAGTGACTTTTTTGGCAAAAATATGACAATATGACAACTGATCCTCTGAAAACCTTTCTATTTTTGGTATTATTCTTCGCCGACCTGGCAACAGATAGATCTGAATCACATCTAAGCACAGTGAATCGGGCGAACGTTCTTTTTTTGTATTTTTTAGGGTTTTGATAATTTTTGGTGTTTTTTTGGTGGTTTTTCTGATGTTTCTGGAAATTTGCAAGGAATTAATCTTCGCCCTTAAAACTGAAGGTTCTGTAAACAAAACTGAAGGTGTCTGAAACTGGGCGAAGGTTTCCTGAAAGAGGGTAAAAAGTTCTGAACTCTGATGACGCTTTTTGCCTCTTTTTGACCAAATTTGGCAGATTTGACCGGTTTTTGTTATTTTCTCTGATATCTCAGATCCAAATGGCTCTTAAGATTAGTGATTTGAATAGCTTTCCTTGTTTAATAATCAGATTAGATTTCAAACAAGCAAATCAACTCAAATCTAGCAAAATCAATCCCAAACTAACCCTAAAATGCAGATTTAACACTATTCATGCCACGACAAAATGCCTAATGCAAGCTAACCATCAACCAAACATGCTCCCCGGCAACGGCGCCAAAATTGTAGTGGGTTTTTTTCCTTGCCTAACCTGAATCCAAGATCTAGTCAATCTAGCATCAAAGAGACGGAGTTAGTTGTCACGCGTAGGTTCGTTCCCATGAGAGCGATAGTTTGGTTCAGATTTCAACATGAATGGAGGATCTAACACTACATCCATTAACACTAAGCGTTAACACTACATCCATTAACTCTACTTCCATTAACCCTAAATCCACAACAATGATAGAAACTTACTCTTCTCTCTCTCCCTTTCTTTCTCACAAAAAGCATAAGAAATAGCAATCCCAATAATGATCAGATCCAACAATTAGCAAAATCCAAAGAAAGCATGAGAAATGGAGGAAAAGAGAAGAAAAGCAAGGACATTCATCAATCCATTTCTAAAGAGAACCAATCTGCTTTATTGAAATGAGAAAATGAACATGAGGAGCAACTCGAGTTGGTCCCTTTTTATAGTAGAGAGGAGGACCCTGGCCTCTGAATCCTATTGGTCCAGTCTTGCCTCTCTTTTTATTCAAATTTAAAAAAGTGTGGGAACCATCAAAATTGGAGGGAAACCCAACTTTATTCACTAACTTGACATTTAGGCCCTGCGACATTAAAAGTCCCGCAAAAAGGCCTAAAGTTCTTTTATTAACATTCTAATTAGTCAAATAACTATGTGATCATTGGGTTGGACTTACACACGCAGGGTGCCAAATCCCTCTCACTTATTAACTAGGGTTAGGGTTGCGTTGGGATCCGCAAACCCTCCAACAAGACTTGAGTGTGTCAATATTATATCAATTGAAAGTGTTCTTATAACCTTCTAATCCATATGGCTACACATTGACTAAGAAATACTTATCCTATAGAGCTTTGGACAATCTTGTGACTTTCATTAGATTACCCGAAAGTGCATGGTTGACTCAATGGAAATTGTATTTAGGGCCATTTGGAGTTTATCAACAATAGGTCGAGTCTTGCTTGTCGATTGTCTGTTCTTACAGTTAAACAGTTGTTCCTTTAATATTGATTAAGACTGTAAACTATGAAATATTTGCCCAGCCATGATTTCTCTAACAGTGACATATTCACTCATGCATTGAATGTGTAAATACTAATATCTTGGTTGCTTGCTAGGTTCTGCCTTCTCCTGCTGGTCCCGCTCAGCATGCGGAGGCTCTTAAAGCAATGCGAGGAGCTGCTCTTACTCTTGCAGAAAGGGCAGGAAGGGGCGATCAAACAGGAGAGGTTTGCCATTGGGCGGATGGTTATCATCTAAATGTGCGACTATACGAGAAACTACTTTGTAGTGTATTTGACATTCTTGATGAAGGCCAACTTGTCGAGGTGAGTAGCATTTGTAGCTTCAAAATTTTCAGCCTGATTTTGTTCTGGCCAGAAAAGCTATAATAAAGTCTCCTATAGTTTTCAAGAATTTGTGTGCTATTTTGGTGTATGTCATGTTAATAGAAGAACATGCCAATCGTGAACATGGAATCTGGGCAAAAGATTCTTGTTGCAGACAGTCCTGATAGGGGACTATTGCTTTTTTCTTGATTGTGTATTAGATAACCAATTTGTTATGCTAAATTGATCCTTGGAAAGAGGCACGTCCTATCATTTTTTCTCAACTTTGCACATGGTCTATCATCCTTTATCTGAACGTCTTTATTATTGCAGCATTTCGTCATTTCCGGCAGCATTTTGTGGGATCCTGATAGGAGACTATTGTTTTTTTCTTGATTGTATATTAGGTAACCAATTTGTTATGCTAAATTGATCCTTGGAAAGAGGGCATGTTTTTTACTATCATTTTCTCTCGACTTTGCACTTGGTTTGTCATCCTTTATCTGAACATTTTTTTTATTGCAGCATTTTGTCAATTCCGGCAGCATTTTTGTGCGATCTTGGTTGCTGGTTTAAGCCTTTCATAACATGATCTGGATTCTGCATATGGTTTATTTTGTCTAAAGCAAAATATTGAAGATAGTTAGATGTTCTATTTGGCAGGATGCCGAGGAGATCCTTGAGTTACTGAAGTCAACATGGCGTGTCTTAGGGATCACCCAAACTGTGCATGACACTTGCTATACATGGGTATTATTTCGGCAGGTAACTTCATATATTTTCGCTACTAATTGACCTTTCTCAGTTTAATGTCCTTGGCTTCGAGCCTTCAACAAGTAGTACGCTCTTTTGAGAATTGCGACTTTGTTTACTTGTGAAGTGCTAGGTTTCGAATTTTGCTAAAATAATTTCTTCAAGATCCCTACTTATTTATGGCTTCAACTGAGTCACTGAACATTTTACTTTAATGACGCCCTCTTAACTCACCAAGATGAAAGATGTTACATGTTTGATTTAGCTTCATGGGAAGGCTAGACTTTTCTCTCTAGAAGTGAAGTGCATATTTCAAGGTCTGAGATATTGACTGAAGTGATCTAGTTAATCTTCTCATATTAGAGAAAGTGTAAATTTGCTTTATCAACTGGTGCATCATAGAAGTGTCAGAGATTCAGTTTTTTACCTTGATTGAACATCCTTAACCGACCCCACCCTCTTGAAGATGTTGAAAGTTTTTTTGGCTTATATTGCTGTTTCTGATCGATAAATTATAATTTTCTTTTGTGCACGTGCAAAGTGTGGCCCTTATATTGGATAGTAACATTACTAGCCACTGGTTTCTTTGCCTTGAAGAGGAATATGAGAAACAATTATACACAACCTCTTCTTTTGATTTTTGTCCTGGCAAATAATGGACTACAAACAAGGGTATTTGAATAAAGATGTAATTACAAATTGCTAATAAGACGACCAACTGGTTTGTGCTGATTCCTTCTATCCTTGGTGCTGCACTTTGTTGTTCAAGACATAGGTTCAAGACAAGACATATATGCGAGCTAGAATCGCTGTATCTTGATACATTGAATACAGTCATCAGAGGAAAGAGGCTGCCAACCACTGTCCTACATTCCAAAGACTTAACACGTTGATCTCGAGTGGCTTTCGCCACGACGCAAATCTAAATCAAGAAACTGCCTTCAAAAAAAGTGACTACATTGCTTACAAAAATTGTTTTTGCCATTTGCTATTACGTTTGCTGCTTTCAGTTGTAGTGTATGCACTTTTTTGGACATTCATGGATATTTGTGATCCAAGCTCAGGCTTTCTAGCAAAGATTTTGATGCTGATAAGAAAATAGGATATCTTTGTATCTAAATAGGACAACGCTATGTATCTTTGTATCTAAATAGGACAACACTATGTCTTTGTAAAAAAACGTATTTTAAAAAAAAATAAATTTGGAGTCCCGTTCCAGAACGGAACGCGTTCCAGATCGCGTTCCGTTCCAAAACATGCAACTAAGCATGGACGCGGACGCGCGTCCGGATGCGCGTTCGGACGCACCATCCACTTCCTTAGACTTGAAGTCACTAAACAATTTAGTCCATATATCTATGATCAAATCCTGTTAGGGTTTTCCGGAACGCAAAATTATTTATTTATTTTATTTTGGGTTTTTTTGGTGCCAAAATAGGTACCAAATGAAAAATTTTGCAATTCAATTATCTAGGACCAGTGCGGTCCAGTTTTCGGCCATTAAGTGATTTTCTATCCTGGTTTTCAATCAAATCGGTATTGTGTGAAATGAAATCATATGAAACTGTACTGACGCATCAAACTTGACAACAATTATGAAGCATAAGCATCCTTCTCTCTCTCACACGCTCTCAAATCCTAAAACAATTTGTTGGCCATGGGCTGCCTGCTCGCGGCCTGTATAAAAATATTTGAAATTTTTTTACTTTCCAGGCCCGCGATCCAGGGCCCAGAACACTGGCGATGCATTGATTCACTGATTCACTAATATATGAAACCGGCACTCTAGAACCTAGACAAAGTATAGAAATGAAACTGGCTCGTTTTTTGGTTTTCTACCATTTTTACTGCTTTAGGGTTGTGTTTGTAAATTTTTAAAACCTAAATTTTTTTTAGTTTTATGGCAAAAAACAGCCTTAAAACTGTTATTTGAATTAAATTTTAGCCTTTAAAATATATTAAAAATGTTTATACATAATCATAGAATCTGAGAACCATGAACGGTTCACCACGGTTCTCAGAACCGTATGGTTCACAGAGATTTTAATTGTGAACCGTACTAATTAAATAATTTTTTAGTTCCCGTTGAAAAGGGCCAACACAAGGCCAGAAAAAGGCCAAAAAAAGGCCAAAAGAACCAGAATGAGGGCCAAAAACAGTGAAATGAGGGCCAGAAACAATGAAATGGGGGCCAGAAACAGTGAAATGAGGGCCAAAAACAGTGAATCGCAATTTTTTTTTTTTTTTGGGAAAAATAGCTATGGCTGAAATTTTTTTAGAGGATCAATGGTCAAACCAGCGTTTTGCCTCTCAAAAGTGCAGTAAATGAGGCACAAACAGATCTTATTTTCAGTAGCTATCTGGTTGTCATTTGCTCTGGTTTACAATAAATGTTAATCCTATAGTTTGGGTTATCAACTGTATGGATGATGATCACTTTTGCAATCGTTTCACTAGAGATGTGAGTGCAATGTGCATACAGTTGGGGGCATAAATATTGGGCCCTTCTCGACGTGCATTTGGACCCCATTTTTATCTACGGGGGGCGGTAGCATTTTTATCTACAGTGTCTATATAGCAGGAAGTCCTAGGGGGTTCGGGGGGTGGTAGCCCCCCGAAAAACATGGGGGGGGGGGTTTTTGGGGGGCAACGCCCCCCAATGGCTGGGTACGGGGTAAGGCCTCTTCATGATTTGGCCTTCCAACTCCCTGAGTGAACCCGAAACAGTCGGCAAACTACATAGTCATAATGCTCTCAATCAGAGCTTTCATCTGATACCCATATTGCCCACCTCGCGTCCGGGGGTCGGACGCGTCCGGGTCCAGACGCCAGACGCGGACGTAGAATATCCACGTCCGGCCCGGACCCTCATGTCTGGTACATAATATATAGTAATATTATATACATAGGCCATAGTTGTAGCGAATTGCGATTCATTGGGATCGCGATTCTCGAATCGTGATTCTAACAGCGAAATTTGGAAAAATAGCTTATGGCTGAAATTCTTTTAGGGGAGCAATGGTCAAACCAGCGTTTTGCCTCTCAGAAGTGCAGTAGATAGGGCACAAACAGATAAAAGTCAGTAGCTATTTGGTTGTTATTTGCTCTGGTTCTCAGTAATTGTTAATGCTACAGCCCAAACTATCAACTCTATGGATGATGATCACTTTTGGAATTATTTCATTGGAGGTGTGAGTGCAATGTGCATACAGTTAGGGGCATAAATATTGGGCCCTTCTCGGCGCGCATTTGGACCCACCATATTTTTATCTACTGGGGGGTACAGGGGGGGCAGTGCCCCCCCCCTGCTACTGTCGCCGGGGGGATCGGGGGGCAGCGCCCCCCGAAGCAAAAAGCGAGGTACAATTGCTCTACAGTTCTCTGTCTCTGTCCCACTGGGACCATCTGTGATCGTAACAAACATGCTAGAGGTTAGTTTTGAATTTTTATCCTTGATAGAACCCAACATGGATAAATGCACCTGAAATGGACCATCTTGTACCCGAAACATTCGGCAAACTACACAGTAATAATGCTCTTAATTAGAGCTTTCATTTGATACCCATATTGCCCAAAAAAAAATAAAAAAAAAAACACGTTTCTAGGAAAATTCTGAAACGCGATTCGGACTGCGATTCTGAATTGTGATTCAGAATCGTAGTGCAACTATGATACATATAATATTATAATATTAAAGAAAACAATTTTTTTTTGTTATACATGCATTCCGGAACGCTCGTTCTGGAATGTTTTTGCAGCGGATCGCAATCCGCTGCAACATAGGTGAGAATGTGGTTTCAATGGAAAGTCAATAATCATCCAGAGAAGTATATCAATCTGACGGGTATCTGTGTGTCTATCAGAAAATTCTCTCCCCAAAAAACATAAAAATTAGCAATACACAATTATATATTTCTGGTATTTCATTCTGTCTTCCAGCAAGGACTCGACCTATTTTCATGATTATCTTCTTACCATAGTTGCACAGAATCGCGATTCTGGGACTGGGCGTTTCGGAAATCGCGTTTCTGAGAAACGCGATTCTCCCCCCAGAATCGCATTCCAGAATGGCACAAAAAAAAATCAATAAATTAAAAATTTTCAACACCTCTTCACGGCCAGAATCGTGCCAGCCGTGGAGGAGGTAAATTTTTTTGTTTTGAGCTGTAGGCGTCGGATCTTGGCGTGTGGATAGTCGACAGGCATCTACTCGGTGATAGGGCGGTGGTGTGCACGTTGCCAGGGGGATCTGAGCTTCGCGCAGATCGAAATGATCAGTTTTTGATTTTTGGTAAGTGTAGGCTTGTTTTTTTGCAAGTGTTGACATTGAGCTGTAGGCTACCAAATCAAGCGTAGTTTGGCTCTAGACCACCTTTCTTCATGCCCACGGTGATTCCTACGGGGCCAGTTTCAACCATTACGGCACACCTTGCGAGATTTGAACACCACAATCCAAATGCTTGTTTTTTTTTGCCATTTTCAGAAAATGGCTTCTGGGCAACCGATTCAGATGATGTCTGAGCCTAGAATGCATTTCCACATGCCCGCACAGACTCCTGTGACCTCCGTTCTGCCCGTCTACGTCCGTAGCACAAATTTCAATTTTCTTTCCCTAATTCCATGTTTTTTAGGGTTTAGGGTTAGAGCATTGTGCAAGCATCCGCCAGTAGCATGGTTTAGGCCTGCACTGGACTCCTAGACGCCTGCAAGGACTCCCATGCTAGCGTCAGTCGCCCGTTTTCGCTCGCACTGGATTTATTCTATCCCTCGCCCTGTCTCGTGTGTTTTTTGGCACTTGCTATGATCTTGCTAGAATCACTGTGACGTGTACTCGGATGTGTTTAGCTTTGTTTTAGACTGGTAATGTTTTTCAATGTAGTGTGTTTTCTTCTACTGAACGGTTGTTTGCTTCATTTTGTTCGCAGGTTTGATCTCGTGTGGACATGATGCCGGTGCAGGGCCGAGGCCTTTGGGGCGAGGTTGAGCTTACTGAGGGGGATGTGGCTACACACCATGGCACGGGAGTCCGTAGATGGAGATGCTTGCATTGTGGTGGTCTCTTCACAGGATCACTTACTAGGGTTAGGGCTCACTTAGTGATGGTCAGAGGGCCGGGTGGGCGGGCATTGGGCATATCTGATTGCCCTAGGATTTTCGATGAGGAGAGAGAGAGGTTGTATATTATGTACGGGCACGGTGCTGCATCACAGGTTTCTGGACAGGGACATGGACAGGGACAGGGGGCAGGAGTAGCTGCAGGTTCACAGGTAGGGGTCACAGGTATGCAGGCACGGCCTACTACGGGTGCAGAGCCTAGTACAGCACGTTCTGGGCAGGGTTTAGGTGCAGTGCATGGTCCAGGCGGTGCTACTCCAGTTCCACCCGCAGCAGTAGGGCTTACTTCAGAGGAGAGAGCGTCGCATGAGCAGGTTGGATCAGCAGCAGCGGGTCCTTCTCGTCCCACCTCTTCTTCGGCAACAGATGCAGCACATGGTTCGACAGGTCCTCCCAGAGAGAGTGATACACCCACAGATCAGCCATCCGGTTCGCGTGTTAGACCACGAGCGCCATGTGCATAGCAGAAAGAAAGAAAGAAAGCTTTATTAATGTCTTTTCCATGCCAAAAGTCATATAAGACCAAATGGAGTACATGTCAAGTATGTGAAAACTGTGGGAGCGTATATAAACGTCTCCAAGAAAAAACTATGCATAAAAGAGAATGAACAACATAACTATAAATTACAAATTGCCAATTGTCCATATAGCTGCCAGGAGTAGAGTAATATCATGTAGTGCCACTGCTGAAGAAAGATGTCATACGAGCTGCAACATGAGGTAACATGGACCGTCGCTGACGTCGTCTAGGAGGGTGAAAACTGTGCGTTCTCGTAACATGGCGTGAAGTGCGAACTGCAGCATGACTATGAGTGATACACTGTCTCTGACATCGGTGAGGTGTTGTGTCATCGTCATCGTCATCAGACCGTGTCCGTCTCCTGGTGAAGAAGGATGTAATCTGAGCCTGAGAGCTAGGATGTGGCTGGTTAGCTGACTGGTACATATCCTGGCGCAACAAGACCATCTCTCGTAGCATAAGTGCGACACAACGAGAGTCCTCATAACCAATCAGTGCTCTGAGTGTATTAGGCATGTCACGGAATAGACAATGATATCTCCCTCTAATCTCATAATATATGGGGCATTTGAAGATGAAATGCTCCTTTTACTCTATCTCATGAAGGGGACATAGCAGGCATAGTCTCTCCTCTCGTGGTGTACCCTGGAATCTACCTGTCTCAATAGCCAGCTGGTGGGAGGAGACTCTAAACTGTCCCAAAGTGAAACGGAGACCGTGTGATAGCCCAGAGGACAAATAGCGAGGTAAAACTGGAAGACCAGTGGCATCTTGCTCCAGAAAGTGAGTTCGGTAGTAGTCAGGCTTAACCCCAAGCTGATGTCGCCAAGTACGGTCGAGATATGCTCTGTATAAAAAACATCTAATATACTGGTGTGTACCCAAAGGGAGATCAGTGATAGTGATACCAAATACTTCCATGAGGAAGTGTGATGCCTGAGAGAACCATGATAGCCTGTATCCCTGAGTCTGAAGGTGATGAGAGGACATGAGTGCAATCCGCGTATACCGCTTCTCTGTATCAAGAAGTGCCTGAGCTCTCTGGATGTACGTGATGAGCTGGAAGGTTGCCTCAATCTGAATAGGGGGGGTGGCAAACTCCGCAAGGATGATCTCATGTGGAATTGAGGGCTTCGCTCGAATCATGCGAGCTAACATGGTGGTCTGTAGGCGTGAAATGCTGGACCAATGTGAGGATGATAGTCCTGTACACCATATCTCTGCCGCATACAATGCTGAGGGGGTGACGATGGTGTCAAACAGTCTGCACTTACTCAGGGCATCTCGAATAGACTTACGGAAGCAGAGTCTCTCCAGCTGGACTAGGGAAGAGTGGCCCTTCCCAAGTCTAGAAGTAGCCGCCTGTCTCATACTGAAGGTAGGACCAGAGAAGAGCACACCCAGGTAAGTGTATGAAGAGACCATCTCTAGGGGTTGTCCGTCAAAGGTAGGCTCCTGGCGCTGCATGAAGGCCCGAGAGGTATTGAAGATCATAACTCTGGTCTTCGAGAGATTCATCCCTAGACCCCACTGAGTGCAAAAGGTGTGTAAACAGTCCAACTGTCTCTGTAATCCCTCTCTGGTACGGGAGACTAGTACCACATCATCCGCATAGAGAAGGATGGCAATCAGAACGTCCCCAAGCCGACAACCGTCCCCACCGCACTGAGAGATGACCTTCTCTAGCTCGTCAATACATAATCCAAAGAGAACTGGTGAGAGAGAGCATCCCTGCTTAACCCCAATAGTGCTCCAGATCTGCTTAGATATGCCACTACCATGATGGAAGCAACCCAAAACCCTCTCATAGAGAGCCATGACAGCTGTAGTGAAACCCAGGTCTCGGAGTCTCAGGATGAGTAAGGAGTGTGGGACAGAATCAAAGGCTTTCCTGAAGTTAGCTGGGTAGCATAGTTGGTCCAGATATGTAGATCGTCCAGTAGAGGGGGTGGGGCACGAGGGATAAACTCACGCCAAAAGGCACCAGAGGAGGAGCTGAGAAGGAGGTTCACAAGACGGTTACCTTCGGAGTCATCATAGGCGGAGTGTACGATTGTACAATTGCCGTGAGGAGCGGAGGAGATGGCGGGCGTGGAAACGAGCATGTGTGACAGAGTGGTGAAGGGATCGACATTCCATGTCATACCATGGTGGATGGAAAGGTCGGGATGAATGTGGATGCACTGGTTTGTGTTTATGAGGTTTAGAGGGGAAAGCAAAAGTAGCAGCAGTGTGGAGATAGGTGGTGAGGAAGCGGCTTGTGACTCAAGCGGTTCACTGTGTGGAAAAGAGTGAAGTAAGGAGGCGAGAGATTCCTGGTAGAGTGGGATGGAGAGGGGGTGGAAGGTGTATTTGGGTGCACGGGGAAGGATGGACTGGTGTAGAGGTTGTAATGGTGGAAGGTGGCCAATAGCGAAGGATAAGAACGAATGATCAGAGAGGGTGGTAGGGGAGATATGGAATCTATGAATGAGAGGGATGGATGACGGTGACCCCATGAGGTAATCAACCACACTATGACCGCCACTGTGAGGGTGACAAGTATAACTGCCAGAATTAGGCCAGTGAGGTAGGCCATTATAAATGGCTAACTCATGTGCCTCACCAAATTGTATCAGGTACTCACCATATGAGGTAATAGGTCCCGGTCCATCATCAGAAAACCTGGTGATCTCCAAGCTGTCACTATTAAGGGCATGGACTCGCATCTGATCTGTAGCATCATGGAACTCTGTCTGTCGTGAAGCTGTCCGGGCATTAAAATCCCCAGTGAGGAAAATATGCCCTCGCTCTGCAAATCTAATGATATCCACCGAAAGGTCCAAATAAGGTGAGCCAACACCTTCAACAAAGGAGGAGGACTCTGGAGGAAAATAGTAGGCAACAATGAAGATATCCCTGTCCAAACCAATCGCTCATCTTGTGATACGAAGCCAAATATACCATGCATGCTCATCATGCCTGACAAACTCAAACATCTGATGGAGGGACTCTCTGTATAGACAAGCCACTCCTCCCGAACTACGACCACTTGCTGATCTAGTCTCAGATCTGTATACTGAATCCCATCTGTATCCCGGGAAGGTGGGTAAACCGCGCACTTGGCTCTTGTGAGTCTCCATGAAAAACAATAGGTCTCGACCAATGATAAAGTCAATCAAATCGCCTGCTGTAGAAGATGAGTGGATGCCATCATAGTTCCATACCCCAATCTGAAGATGGTATGGATGGGGCCCCGGGATGCTCCCAATCCCGGGGGCCCCGAATTCCTAGCTCTGGAAACTGCTAGGGGTGCGAGCAACAAATCGTATCTGGCCATCTCGATATATAACCCGTCTACCAGTCTCTCGATCCACGTGGAAGGCTTTACGCCTCTCCTCAACCTGGATGTAGGTAAGATCGTCATCATGTATATGGTAGTGCCACGTAACTGGGCTCTACAGCGTAAAGCCTCTCTGCGGCTGTCTAGGGATGTGAAGCGAACGATCAATGTAGCTGCATCTCTGGTGGTCCTCCAAGCTGTATCTAGCCCACATGTCCTAGAGTGGTCTCGAGAAATCTCGTAGCCTCGACAATGGCATCCTGTGTGTCCGGTATGCCACGAACCCTAATGTTATGTGCCTTTTGCTCCCTTGACCACTTTTCCAAAATGGTGGCTGAGATGACCGAGGAGATGGGAGCGCTAGGCTTGGTGCCTTTCTTCAATACTGTTGCCCATGAGAGGGTTTCTTCTTTATGTTGTTCCATCTTATTTTCAAGTTCCCGTATCATGGTGGTAGCCGATTCCGAGGCCGCAACTTGTTTAGTACTGATCGCTTGTTCCAATGAGGCAACTTTGGATTGCAACAGGTTCTTTTCTTTGAGTAAGGTCACCACTATTCTCTGCAGTTGTGAAAATTCCTGTTTCAAAAGCTGGAAATCCACCTTCATTTGGTAAGCATCCCAGGAGGAAAATAGTTCAGTTGATTGTGGATTCGTGGGAAATAGGAATAGGAAGGAGGCCGGTAGGAGTGGCCAGATTGATAGGATTGGAGATCAATGAAGATGCAGAAGAGGTGGAAGAAGAAGAAGATGAGAGAGGGGAAGGAAGATCAGAGGCAGGGGGGGGGGGTGTTGCATCAGAGGAGGCAACGAGTGCAAGGGGGGGTGGACAGGCAACAAAGGTAGGGTCTGGACAAGCAGGGGGTGGATGGGCAACAATACAGGGACTGGACAAGCACCAGGGGCAGGGGGTGGGCGGACATCGAGGGGGGGGTGTGTTCCAGCGAGGGCAGGGGGTGGGCAGGTAGCGAATGCAGGGGGGGGGGGGCTTGCATCGAGGACAGGGTCTGGACCAACCTTGAGGGCAGGGGGTGAGCGGACAGCTGGTTTTGGGGGGGGGGGGGGGGTGGTTCCAGCGAGGACAGGGGGTGGGCGGACAACGGGGGGGGGGGGTTGATTCCAGCGAGGAGGAAATGGAGGAGATGGCAGCAGCCAGCGAGGGGGAGATGGAAGCAGTAGGGGTAGGAGAGCGGGAGGAGCTACGTGTGGAGCGAGGGGGGGGGGGGCTGAGCCACGGAGGGGAGCCATAGCTGAGAGAGGGAGGGTCAGCGAGGGTCAGGTACAGAGAGAGAGAGAGAGAGAGAGAGAGAGAGAGAGAGAGAGAGAGAGAGAGAGGAGGAGAGAGAGAGAGAGGGAGGGAGGGAGGGAGGGAGGGAGGGAGGGAGGGAGGGAGGGAGGGAGAGAGAGAGAGAGAGAGAGAGAGAGAGAGAGAGAGAGAGAGAGAGAGAGAGAGAGAGAGAGAGAGAGAGAAAGAAAGATTTCATTAATGTCCTTGAATACCCTAAGGTACATAGGACTAAGAAAAGGTACATGTCAAGTGTGCACATAGGAGCTTAAAGCTCAATCATCTATAAAAACTAAATAACTGCAAATACAATGCATAGAGACAACTGGCCCAGTCAGGATCCAATAGCCTGGAATCATATATCACGATGCCCATCAGCATGAAAGAAATGGTGGATGGTATGCTGTGAGGGTGTGATTAGATGTGCCCTGGACCTCGGTCGCCGGGTAGGTCGTCGGTGTCGTCTCTGCTGCCGTGGCGCTCTGGGCTGTGATCTAATAACTGACTGTCTCTCTGGCCGTCGACATGGTCTCTGATGCCGGTGTACGAAGGAGTCGGGAATCTCGGCCTCTCCATCTGAGTCGCTGCCTATGGGTACCTCGGATCTCTGTCTCCGACGGGATATGCACTCATCAATGCTCAGCTGTGTCAGGGAATGTGTACCATCTAGTCTCCTCCTCCTCAGGTCTGACATCTCTCGGATCATAAGTGCGACACATCTAGGGTCCTCATAAGATATCAAGGTAGAAAGTGTAACTGGGTGCTCTCTGAACAAGCAGTAGTACCGCCCCCGTATCTCATATTAGGCTGGAGATCTGAAGAGGAAATGTGACTCGTCCTACAGAGCCGGTCCTCTCGTGGGGTGCCACTGTATCTGCCAGTCTCGATAGCCAGCTGATGTGAAGAAACCCGAAACTGACCCATCGCTATCCGCAGACTATGTGATATACTCCTCAGCAAATAACCAGATACTATGGGGCAGCCAGCCGGATCAAGAGATAGAAAGTGTGTACGATAAAATTCACTCTTGGTCCCCAATGGGCCCTGCCAAGTGGTATGAAGATATGATCTGTAAAGGAGGCCTCTGATGTACTGGTGGGTGCCCGCAGGTAGATCACTAATCTGGATACCCAATGTGGAGAGGAGACGGCAAGCCTGGGAGTACCATGAGAAAAGGTGTCCCTCTGAGTGTAGGCGCCGGGATGAAGATAAAGCTGCAACTACATAATGTGTACCCCCGTCCTGAAGATCCTCTACCCTCTGTATGAATGTCACAATATGGAATAAGGCCTCAATCTGAATGGGGGGGACCGCGAACTCCGCCAAGATAATCTGGTGTGGTACTGAGGGCTTAGCCCGTATCATCCGTGAGAGCAAACGAATCTGGAGCCGGGAGATATATGCCCAATCAGTAGCTGTCAGACCCGTACTCCATGTCTCGGAAGCATACATAGCTGAGGGCACAACCATAGTGTCAAAGAGCCGACACTTACTAGTCGCATCTCTGATGTGTGAGCGGAAACATAGTCTCTCCAAATCTATCAGTGAGGCATAGCCCTTCCGTACCCGTGAAATAGCTGCGTGTCTCATGCTGAACGTAGGCCCCGAGAATAGTACTCCTAGATATGTATAGGAATCAACAACCTCTAGGGGATGACCATCCCATAGAAGCTCCTGCCGCATCATGAAAGACCTAGAGGTGTTGAACACCATAACCTTAGTTTTGGCCACATTCACCGACAAACCCCACTGTGTGCAGAAAGAAAGAAGAGCATCTAAGTGTCGCTGCAAGCCCTCTCTCGTCCGTGAAAGCATAACCACATCATCAGCATAAAGGAGAATAGCAATAATGAGGTCGCCCAATGTACAACCCTCCCCTCCATCACTCTGTATAACATGCTCTAGCTCGTCAATGTAAAGACCAAAAAGTGTAGGAGAGAGTGGACATCCCTGTTTGACACCAATAGTATTGACCACCTCCGGTGAAATAACTCCTGATAGTCGGACCCTGCCAATAACTCGCCTGTACAATGCTACTACCGCCTGTATAGTATCCTCTTGAAAGCCCCGATCATGAAGTCTCTGTATCAATAAATGCCTAGGCACGGAGTCAAATGCCTTGCGGAAATCCACAAAGCAGCAGTATACGCGCTCCCTCTTGGCCTTAGCCTCCTCAATGATGGACCTCAAAGTGAAGATATGATCCGATGTAGTATATCCCGGTCTGAAACCCGCCTGTCTAATGGCATGGAGTGATCTAGCATCCATCTCTGTACTGATCTCTGACTGTAGGATAGAACCATATACTTTAGCGAATAGGTGACTGATCATAATGGTGCGGTAGTTGTCAACTTTCATGGGGTCCCCGCCTTTGTGGATAGGGTGAATGAGGTTTGTGGACCATGGAGAGGGAAAATTAGAGGTGACAGCTCAGTTGAATAGGATGGAGAGAAAGGGTGAGAGGATGTCGGGAGCATACTTTAGAAGTTCAGCCTCTAGCTCATCAATGTCTTTGGCTTTATGGGAATGGAGTCGTGTGATGGCCTTTTCTATAAGTTCGTTAGTGAATATGGCAGAAATATCCGTGAGATAGGAGGTGGGAAGAGGAGGGGTATCTGGGATGGTGTACAATGATGTGGCATATGCGACCCAAGTGCTGAGGTCTGTGCTCCGTGGTGGGGGTGACAGTGGAAGGAACCTCTTCCAGAATGAACCTGAGGAAGAACTAAAGAGGAGATCCATCAGATTCTTACCCTAACCAATCTAGTATGCGATTTTCTTTTTTTTGGTGGTTCTGCGGTAGACACGAGATATGGTTTTGGTCAGATGAGGAAGATGGGAGCAAGCATATATGAGGTTCTGATGTAGCTGGATGCATTCCTGATCATACCAGGGGTTATAGGGTCTATGACGTTGCTGGTCTTTGGGCCGTGGGGATGGAAAGGCAATGGAAGCTGCAGTATGGATGGTCTGGACAAGAAAGAGGGACTGCTCCTCTAAAGTATGCTCATATGGGAAATAGGTAAGGAGATCGGAGAGGGCTTCTCTGTATAGTGGTGTGTGATGTGAAGTGTAGCGGTAGGTGGGTTTAGCTGTAGGGGTCGAAGAGAAAATAGGTGTGATGTGGAGATGACCGACAGAGAGTGAGAGATATGAATGATCAGAAAGAGTGGTGCGGTGTACAGAGAAGGATGAAATGAAGTGAAGGAGAAGCGGTGAACCCATGAAATAGTCGACGACGCTATGTCCTCCACTATGTGGGAAGCAAGTGTAGTCACCAGAGCCTGGCAGCTGAAGAAGGCCATTATAAATGGCCAGTCCATGAGCCTCACCCAACTGAAATATCCATGAAAGGTGACTCCTCCTCTGAGGTGAAAGCTGATGTCTCTGGAGGGAAATAACAAATAGCCAAGAATATGTCACGATCTAACTCCATCAATCTGTGGTCCAACCTGATCCAGATATAGCGAGCCTGCTCGTCAGTGTATAGTAGCTCGACCCATGGCTGGAGAGAGTCTCGAAATAAGCAAGCAACACCACCTGAACCGCGACTAGTCAGTGCCCTCGTCTTCCCTCTGCAAGTAGAAAGCCAGCAAAATCCCTCAATGCAAGGAAGTCCTCTCTCAGGACTCTCATGTGTCTCAGTAAGTATAAGGATATCCCCCGTAGTACAAAAATCTCTAAAGTCTCCTGCTGTAGCTGAAGAATGGATACCATTGCAGTTCCATAAACTTAACCGCAATGCTTTTGTGAGGGCCCCCGAACCGCTCCTAAGTCCGGGGGGCCCAAATCCCTATGCCTCATATTTTTGGGGGTCAATGTATCGGGCCTTACCATCCCGATATATCACCTTTTTTCCCAGTGCTTTGGCTTCGCTGAAAACCTTCCTCCTTTCGGCAACTTGCATAGGTGTGAGATCATCGTCCATGAAGACAAGGGTACCTCTCAGCCTAGCTCGTAGCCTAAGGACAGCTTGCCGCTCCTCTATTCCCGTGAACCGTATGATGAGTGTAGTTGGATCTCTTTTAGTTCTCCACGCTTTTTCCATTCCGTTGTGATGGTGGGAAAGTGTATCCGTGAGGAAACTGGATGCTTCGGTAAGTGGAGCCTTAGTATCTTCAATTCCTCACACCCGCACATTCAGAGATTTATACTTTCACATTCCTTCTTCGGATATGGTGGCTGAGATGACGCTATTGAAAGTGTGTGTACCTTCTTTAGCGTCTTCTTTGAATAGAGAGGCCCATGTTCTGGTTTCCGCCTTATGTTGCTCAATCCGTTCCTCCAATTCTTGGATCTTTGTGGTGCTGGCGGGTTCCTGCTCAAGGTCTCTTCCAAAGATATGATCCGGGCCATCATAGTTTGCTTCTCGATTGCCATAGCTTGTATTGTGGTTTTCAATTGACCCATTTCCATCCTCAGATAGCTAGATTCCAGTGTAATCTGTTCCATGCAAGAGAGAAGGTACTGTTCAAATGCTTTCGTAGGAGAGTAGGCTTCTTTAGGGAATGAGAGAGGATAATGGGAGGGGGCAGGAGAACCATGGAGAAAGGAGAGGGCCAAGGAAGAGGGGGGAGGACTGTGAGCAGGCAGCGAGGGGTTGGGAAGGGCCAGCGAGGGGGTGGGAGGGGCGGGAGTAGGCTGAGCAGGCAGCGAGGGGGTGGGAAGGGCCAGCGAGGGGGTGGGAGGGGCGGGAGTAGGGTGGGAAGGGCCAGCGAGGGGGTGGGAGAGGTGGTGAGAGAGGGAGTAGGCAGCGAGGGGGTGTATGAAGGGCCAGCGACGGGCTGCAAAGGAGAGGGAAGGGGTAGCGAAAGAGAGGAAGGGGAGCGAGGGCTCCCCTTTTTTCTGGCCATTGAGTGCGATGGAGGTCAGAGGGGGGTGGGGGGGGGAGGTGAGTGCGACCAGGGTAGGGCGAGCTAGGCCAGGGCAGCAGCAGCAGCAGCGATGGAGGAGTCAACAGCAGCAGCCATCGCGCTCAGACAACAGGCAGTAGGCAGCCATCGCGCTCAGCCATCGCGAGGGAGAGCATGAGAGAGAGAGAGAGAGAGAGAGAGAGAGAGAGAGAGAGAGAGAGAGAGAGAGAGAGAGAGGTTAGGCCCAGACAGTAGACCCTTGATCGATGCGGGTGGCAGAGAGAGCAACATGCCCGATGCACTCGACTTGCTGGCCAATTCTTTTACAAGTGCGGCATTTCCTTTGCTGTTGCTGACACTTGGGTGTTCAGAGAGTTTTGCGCACAGATGGCAGCCGTGGATGTTACATGGATGCCCCTAGACGAGAGGCATTGCGAGGCAGGATGCTTCGTCGGGAGGAGGAGACCATTACGCGGGATCTGAGTTCCATTCGCTCAGCTTGGCAGATGTAAGTACTTTGTTTCCATAAACCCATTGCATGCGTTTAGGGTTGACTCGTGGCGCAATTTTTGCATGTAGCTAATGGGTGTTTTGCGGCAGGTATGGATGCACGATATTGAGTGATGGATGGACCGACCCATCCACGTCGTAGCCCAAATATTACACCCCTTGTGGCGCGAGACTCGGGATCGGGACGATCGGGAGCTGCCCGGGGATGGGTGGAGTACACGGAGTGCGTATGGCCTGGACCTGATACGTGTGATAAATTGCTTGGTAGGCTAAGTACTGCAGTAGTGACTGTAGTGTGCTCATTGCTAGTGTGTGAATTCAAGAGGACTTACATGAGCCATGTTTTTTCTTCTGCCAACAGGTCCGATGCTCACTAACATTGCATACCAGCTGCTGATCTTTGAGCGCTACCAGTTTCCTTTCGATGGAGAGCAGAGTCGGCGGAGGGAGGATATGTTGAGGCCTGTTTCATGGTGGGGCTACCATGGGCGCGGCACAGGTGACCTGCGACAACTGGCCGAGAGAGTCCTTGCACAGGACTGTTCAGCAGGAGCTTGCGAGCGAAATTGGAGCACCTGGGCCTTGTATCAGATGCAGAAGAGGAACAGGTTGTTTATCGAGTAGTGTAGGCGGTTGGTGTTTGTGAACACCAATGGCCGTATGCTGAGGCGCACACGAGGAGGGGGACAGATGCTCGAGGTGAGTCACATCATCACCCCCTGTTTCGTGCTATGCTTTGACGAACTGAATTGCTTTTGAATTATGCAATGAATTGCTGACAACAATATATTGTTTTTGGTTGCAGGTGAACCCTGATACTTGCTCGGTGGATTCGGCAACTGCTCGGGCACCACCCACGCAGGAGGAGATGGATGATGAGATCTATAGAGAGTTATATAGACGGGCGCAGGCTGACGCACGGGCTCTATAGCGTTCAAGGAGGGCAGACAGGTAGAGGGCTAGGGCTGAGGAGGGGGATGATGAGGGCTTGGAGGGTGGAGAGGAGCTCGGGGCTGACTATCAGGAGGAGGAGTGGTTGAGGGGGATACGGAGGAGGATGAGGAGATGGGGGCACAGGCACAGGGGGATGACCTGGCTGACTTGCTGGTGGACCTTGATGCGGAGACAGAGGAGGAGCCAGCCATTCCTACACGTAGGCCTAGGGGGAGACCTAGAGGTTTTGGGAGGGGGGGGGGCTGTGTTCGCTTTTTGTAGACAGGAGTGGAGCATCACAGGCAGCCGTCGGCCAGGCATCATCACAGTGGGTAGGGCCATCCCAGGGCGTCGGATCACAGCCACTTGACACATAGACACGCAGGGGTAGACACAAGGGTGGGGGCAAGCAGAGGGGGGGCAGAGGAGGGGAGAGAGGCAGAGGCAGAGGTAGAGGCAGGGGGAGGATCCAGAGCCAGAGCACGCAGCAGAGAGCCAGAGCACACGACAGAGCCAGGGCCACACCAGGACATATGGCTCCCTCCAGTTCTGATTCATCTACAGACCCTTGGGATCTGCAGTCAGGCACAGATCAGATGATGGTTCCTACCATGACTCTGACGAGCCTTAGTTGTGTAGTTTTCATTATGTTCATGGAACATCATTGTACTCCATTTTGGTGCCATGTGGCCCGATATTATATATTACGATGATCCTATTCAGAGCAGTGTAACGATTCAGTACTGTTCTTTGTGTGTGAGAGAGAGAGAGAGAGAGAGAGAGAGAGAGAGAGAGAGAGAGAGAGAGAGAGAGAGAGAGAGAGAGAGAGAGAAAGAGAGAATGGTTGAAAAACGATTCCATATGGTTGAAAAATGCTTCAGTATGGTTTAGGACGATGCAGTATGGTGATTGGTTCAGAACACTTAGCATGGTTTTTGTTTAGCATGATTCAACATTTTTGTTTAGTTTGTTGGATCTGAGAGAGATAATGAGAGAGAGAGAGAGAGAGAGAGAGAGAGAGAGAGAGAGAGAGAGAGAGAGAGAGAGAGAGAGAGAGAGAGACAGAGGAGGGAGAATTTTGGGGCATCATGTTTTCTTATTCATGAGCGTAAACCTGGGAGTTAATGCACCTAAACTAGACCATCCTGCACCCGATACATTCGGCAAAATACACAGTAATTTTGCTCTTAATTAGAGCTTTCACCTAATACCCATATTGCACAAAAAAAACCCAAAAAAAAAAAAAAAAAAAACGTTTCTGAAAAAAGATTCCATATTTCCGAAACGCGTTTCAGAAACGCAGTGCAAGTATGCTTCTTACCACAGTGATCACTATAGATTGAGCAGAATGATAGTTTGATCAAAATGATTGCTAGAAATTCAATGCAAAGGGCCCAAACTGACCTCCATTGTCCATCACAATTTAAATATGCAAGTCAATATTAACAAAATTAACTAGCACATCTAATAGGAGTCAACTTTTCGTTTTGTATGCCAAATGCTTGAATAGGAAGTATCATGTGATGGCAATGTTTAGCAATAATCAGATACAGACAATAGGTAATAATTCAATGAAAGGGCCCAAAATGAGCTTTGGCCAATAAAAATGTCTTTCTACCACTTCAATACCTAGTTTACGAGATCTAGGTAGGAAAATTAGTTATTAAGAAAATGAGAATGTTGCAGTCAATGCTGCAGCAGATCGCGATCCGCTGCAAAATCGTTCCAGAACGTTATGCTACATCATTGTTGTCGGTTTGCTTTCGTTCAATATAGTTCCATCATCCATGTGATTTCATTCACATAATACAGAAATAGAGATCTTCAACAAAGCATCAGTTAATGGCCCAAACTTGGACCACACTCCTCTATGAACTCCGGGCAAACTAGGTAATTGAATTGCTCTTGAAAACACCTTTAATCTGATACCCATATTGGCACCCCAAAAAAAATAAATAAATTAATTTGGGATTTAAAACCCCAATGGGAAATCCCAGATCACGTTCTGGAATGTGGGCTGCATCTTACAGTAAGCAATAAACTGGTATAATCAGGAGTAAGTTGGTTGTCAAGTAAATATTGTCAAGTAAATATTAGAGTCATTAAGGATTTATGCCATTACAATTGGGAGCTTTGAATTCGTTCTCTAGTTTCATGTTTTAGTGTTCTAGCTATGGAGTTAATGCTCTCTTGTTGGTATCCTGGTCCATGTGCCAAATTTTGACATGAGAGTGATGTCGTACTCCAGTAGAAACCATGTTCCAACCTCCAAGCTTCCAAAATGCTCGTTCCTAGATGTGGGCATTATGTACTTCGCAATGCAGTTCCAAACTAATTATTTGTTTCAATTCATATGTAGTATCACATATACGACATGCACATTATTCTATGACACTAAATTCAAATCCGGATTGCATTCCGGAACACAGCCTGCATCTTTGATTCTCACAATAAGCTTTAAGCTACTGTTTCTATTTTTTGAAGTTGTCTCAATGCGTACGGAACAAGTTCTGTTGCAACCTCGAGAAAATATTGCAACGAGTGTCTATTGTGGGAATAAAAATAGGATTTAAGCTTAATATTATGTAGGATGGTTCTGTTGCACAGCTGGACTGCTTCACTAATTAAATTGGATCTTTTTTTTTAAAGTTTGTGTTAACAGGTGAATTAGCTCTCCTGCAGCATGCAACTCATCAAATGAAGCGAATTGCATCTGATGGACAACGCAGTACTACCGAAAAGGCATATATGAAAGCACTGAGATCAGTTGTAGAAGGAAGCAATGGTCCTCAAGAGTTTTCATTTGTGCAGTCTGTCCTAATTCCAATTAAGCTTTGGACTGATAGACGTCTCGATGACTATCATTTACATTTTACTGAAGTAAGTTGCTGTAATTTCTAGTGATTTGATTTCAGTCAGTGCACTTACTGTATGTGTCGTGGAAGTAAATTCATGCGATCATGAAACAGAGGAATTCAGCAACTATTTTAGCATCTGATGTTCATAGCTTAGAAATGATTTTACTTGTGTAGATGAATATGCTTTGATGTTTGAGCTCATTCTGACAGTAGAAGAGTGCTGTGAAGATTAAAAAATATGACAACTATCGTAACTGTTTTATGATTAGGGCTGCTAATTTTTCCTTTTAGGCCTCGTTGACTTGAGGGGGAAATGCTTTGAGCTCATTCTCATAATAGAAGAGTGCTGTGAAAATTCAAAAATATGACCCCAGGTGAACTATCGTAACTGTTTTATGATTAGGGCTGCTAATTTTTCCTTTTAGACCTCGTTGACTTGAGGGGGAAGTGTGGTTTCCTGAACACATCATAGCAGTTTCGTCATTTGGTTGGAGCTTTGCAAAAGAGATATAATAGATAAGAAAGCTTCTTATCCTTCACACAATTAACTATTTGGCTATCCACAAAGTTCAAAAGAAATGTATTTTTGAACCAGGATTTGTTATGTGATTCATTCTTTCTGTTTTCATTTGTATGCTTTCAACTGCAAACAGATCTATCCTGTAAGTAGTGATTCTCTCCAAGATTTCCAAGGTTTGTTGCTCTATTGGTAGTGCAGGAGTAAGGATTCCTTCTCAATGACCTGAGTCCAACATAACAGCCAACCATGCGTTAGCACTACCGCTCAGTATTGGGTATCTATGTCCCTGCCTTGGGCTAATTATAAGTCAATGAAGCCCTTTCACTATGGACTATTGATCACTAATGTCTGATTGTCATCATTTTCTCTTGGATGAACTTGGAACCTACGCAAAAGAATGGCCGAGTTTTTTCTGGTGTGATAAGTTTTAACATTGTAAAAGTCCAACTCAGAAATAAGGCACAAAATATGAAACACACATGCATAGCTGTATTTACAGTACTCATGCTTTCTAGACAACACTTTCACGCGAAATCTAAGATCTTTGCCTGCCACTATTGGGACCATGTTGATTATCTTCTACTAATGCTTTTGTGAGTGAAAACTCTCCTAGCAGACTGTTTCTTGAGCAAAGTCATGGGGGTCTTGTTTGATTGAAGTGCTGACGTGTTGTCTCCAGCCTCGCTATCACAACTGATCTGTTTGTTGAAGTCATGTGAGAAGGCTAACGGAGATCAGGGAATTAGCATCACCTCTTTGGCTCCTCCTTAATTAAACAAGAGTGGATTCATTGCTGGATAATGGTTAGTTAAGGATTTTTTCTTCTTTAATTGATGTGAATAGTTGTTATTTAATTATCATTGCCTCAATTTCCGCAATTGAAACCATTAGGAGTGCAAAAGATCTGCAACAAGATATGTGAAGGTTGCGATCCTCCTTAAATTCAGCCCTAAGCTTACTCAGGACTGATGTTATGGCTAATCAAGAGTCTTCTCTGCCTCTTTTTTGGCAACTTCGTGCTGTTGCATTTTTTTTGGTTTTTCCTATACTTTTAATTAACAGTTGATCTTCATTTTGTTTAATTCTGATACCAGCAGTAGTTTTCTATATCACAGTGGTATCAGAGTTCTTCCCTAAGCACTTAGGTCAGAGTTTTTGAGATAATTTATTGTAGAAAGCTGCGGGAACATGGTTTTTTTTTACTGGTGGTGTCGGAGTTCTTTCTTAAGCACTTAGGTCAGTTTTTTCGAGATAAATTTTGCAGGAATCTGGGGGAACGTGGGTTTTTTTGACTGGATAATTTTTGTTAAATTTAATGCTTGCAAAAGTCCCTTGAAAGGTGACACTGTCTTGAAAGAGTTTATTTAAGCTTTTTTTGAAAATAACTAAGAAAATAGGCATTATCTGTGCATGATTTCATGCATAATTATAGTTTAGTTTATCCTGCACCCCAGGTCTGTACCTAACTAGACTATGCACCTAGCTTGTATTTCACCTTATAGGATGTGAAAATTACTGACCTCTAGTACGAAGGTACCTACAAATCAACTTAGCACCAACTGTGGTGCATCATTGATATGGTGCTAAATAGGCCCGTTATTAGAATGTCGATGGTTTGAAAAGGGAAAGAATTGGCAACCCTGGCAGAGAATGAGTGAAATGGTTTTAGGTTTCTTTTTCTTTTTGTTAATTTATTTGTAGCCTTCTACTATGACAACACTAATTTAATTTTAACACTATTCTTAAGACATTAACTTCTAAGTTCTTTCTCTCTAACATTTTCTTTCTTTCAACTTTCAAGTTTTAAGCACATTCTAGATTCTAATTTATGATTTATCTCATTCCCTAGCCTCCTCACACACTCCCTCATACGAAAAACGAGAAACGGGATACAGGAAAACGATACACATCATATGACATATAATTTAGAATCTAGAAACTATAGAAATTTCATGTAGCAACAAAAGTTCTGAGAAAAAACATAGCTTGCTGTCCAGTGATCCTGTTTTCTAAGAAAGAGCGTTTCTAGACAAAATCAAGATTGTTTCCAGCTCGAGTCTGAAAAAAAGTTTGTGGCAGACCCCCCAGCAGGATTCTGACCTACTTTAGGTGAGATTCCGGCCATTTTCAAGCCATTTTCGGGCAGAAATACTTTGTCGCTCCATACAAGGGTTAAAAAAAACAACCGTTTTTCAACAAAAGGTGTTCTGGGAAATGAACGTTTCCATCAGGGAAACGACCGTTTCCCATGTTCGGGGAAACGAGATATGCTGGGAAACGTGTTTCCCAGCCAAAAAGGGCCGGGGAACGCGTTTCCCCAATACTATAGTTTAAAACTTGAAAAGAAACAATATAAAGTTCTATCTTTATAATTCTGTTTCAAAAGGGCCGTTTCCATCGTTTGAAACGGACCATTTCGAAACAGAGTTTCATTGAATGAAACATATGTTTCAGTGAAACTATGCTACCTACCCAGTAGTTACACACAAAGTTTTGGAGGGCTTAAAGAACAATTTGTTGAATCTATTTTCTATGTCTTCCACCTTCACATGTCAAGTACAGTTTGTCATTTCTAGTTTGTAGTACTGCAGACCATGGCATGACACAGCAACAATCAAATAATTATTTTGATTCTGTTCTTGAATATCAAAAATTGGTGGGCTTATCTGCTGTACAGGCGACAGGCAAGATGGAAGCTCTTGTAACGGTGGCCATGGTCGCTGGCCGATTGATAGCAGATGAAAATGAGCAAACTGGTGTAAGTGCAGCTGATAGTTGAGGCAATATAATGTTCACAGCTAGTTTACTGATATTTTTTATGACTGGGGCATTTGTCTTCCTTGCTAGTTTGTAAACTCTGCTGGGTAAGACATGCTTAGGTATAGAGAGTGTTATGTGCATGGAAAGTGGAAATGATATGCCACTCCAGGTGTGTAAAGTTTTTCAACGTGAGATAAATCTATATTGAGTAGGTCATGCTGGCTCTTCAACTTGTAAGATGGATAACTTGATATTCGATTTCATCACATGTTTTGAGGCAGGTCACAAGATTGACTTCAACAGCTGAGGTCGCAGCAGTTGCTAAACAAGCAGAAGACTATATCTGGTCCTCAGTGAAGAATGCCTATGAAAGGGTGAGTTGGTTACTCGTACTTTTTAGCTTTGCTTTAATCAATTTGAATTGCTCAAGCTGTTCGCTCATCTCAGGTGAAATTGTCGTTGGGTCAATTTCATTTTGACTGTAGAGTGTATATTGAAATGGCAAAAATTCTTTTAGGCACTGGAAGCAGTGGATTCAAAGTCAGCAGCAGAACACCATCATCCTTTGGCATTACTTGCAGAAGATATTCAAGAGTTGGCCAAGAGAGATGCTTCCATATTTGCTCCTATCCTCTCCCGGTGGCAGCCCCAAGCTTTGGCTGTGACTTCTTCGCTTTTGCATACTCTTTATCATAAAGAACTTGTAAGCTTCCTGATATGACATGTGATATTGAACATTTGTGAAAGACCACATGTCTCCTTTGTTATGTTGGATATATTGTCCTAGATGTAACATCAATTTTTTTTTCCCTGAACTTGTAGATGTGCATGAAAGACAAACTTGTAAGCTTCCTGATATGACATTTCATATTGAATGTTTGTATGGAAATGGCATGCCTCCTGGTTAATGTCGGGTATTATTCTAGACATAACATTAATATAATTCTTTCCAAAATAGTAGATGTGCATGAAAAACACTTTTTAGTAATGTTATTTGAACTTTGGCGTGTTGGACTCCCTTATTGAATGATTTGATAAAGGGCATCTCAGCTTCACTATTTGATCAGTTTCTAGTCAAGTCTTACAAGCATACCTATTCGTCATTGATGCAAGTTGAGTGAGAGCAACTTGTTGGTTGGTGTTGAGTTTTCAGAAGCCTTTCCTTGATGGAGTGTCACAACTTACTGATGATGTTGCATCAGTGCTTCCTGCTGCTGATAGCCTAGAGCAGTATCTGATGAGCCTTGTTGCCCCTGTTGAGGATGGTGATTCAGGCAGTAACATTTACAAGCAGCAGATGGTTCCTTACCAAGTAAGGGAGACGTTCTTGTTGGTTATGTTCATGTCAAGTCTCATGTTTAGAGATATAGATTTCCATCAATTTCTATGGTGTTGATATCCAGATGTTATCTGCTGCAATGAGTTGAAATACTATTCAAGTGCTGGACTGATTTTCGGTTGTACACATTTCTGCTGAAGGTTGAGGTAGTTTCAGGTACCTTGATCATGCGTTGGGTTAATTCGCAACTTTCCAGGTTATCTGAATGGGTTGAAAGAACAACACATCAAGAAGTAAGTCTCTTATTTCAGTTTGGAACATTTTGGAGTTGAGTTTAGCATTTCGAATTTTCAAACTCTGGAATGATCTAGCCAGTCAAAGGGGAGATATCGTAATGATATGCATTGCAGAAAAATTCTATCATGATAGACTCTGTGATTGTAATCATGCAGCTACATGTCCAGCTTGTTCTCCCACTCTGCCCCTTTGATCTTTTCATTGAGAAGCATAAGATACAGCTCAGATCTTGTTAATGCATTTAAGTTGGTAAACTGATTCAAAATCATTTGATTAGTTCTCCTTGATGCCGCTTCATATCACTATCAGTTCGAGTGCTGCACGTCTTCAAATAAGTAAATCTATCTGCTTTATCTTTATGAATATCCACTCACCATAAGCGAGTTAAAGGGGAAATACTCAAATGATATGCATCGCAAAAAAGTCTATCATGATTTACTCTGAGAGTGTCCTCGTGTGGTTATATCTCAAGATGATTCCCCCATTGTTCTTTAAATTGTTCATTGAGAAGCTTAGGATACAGCTAGGATCTTATTTATGCATTTGAGTCAGTGAAGAAGTACATCTATCTGCTATATCTTTTCACGCTCAACGTGTTCCATCTTACACAGAAATGGGATGCTTTATCCCCACAGCAACGTTATGGAGAGTCCATCGTCGAGGTGTTTCGGATTATTGAAGAGGTATTTATAAATCCAGCGTGTTAGTTCACTTTGGCTTGGAGGTGCAGTTGTAATTAAAAGTGAGAATTTTGGCTTCATAGGGTGTTTTCATGATTTCCTTGACTGTCATTTTGTTGGTTGTGACTGACATTTCTGAACATTGCAGACGGTTGATCAGTTCTTTGGCTTAAAGCTTCCTATGAGAATGCCGCTTGTGAAAGGTCTTACGAATGGCCTTGACAATGCTCTGCAGCTTTATTCCAAAAAAGTCCTCTCACAACTAGGTATAGTATATAGGCTGCAGAAGTATATGAACTTCTTCTACCCATTAAGTCTATCTATGCCTAAGTACACAGTCTTTTTAGAATGCCCAACTTTTAGGAACTTTCAATCCTTAAATTGTAGACGCCATCTATGAGATATGGTTGCATTTTTTTCTTTGAAAGCTGAGTTTTAGAACGAGTTTGACACATTTTTCCTAGAATGTTGTGAAAGAAATGCCATAATTCCATTTGGAACATTGTTTGATTAACACAATATTGTTTGAGTTTCTTTGCACTTACATGCAGAAAATGTGCAGAAAAATGTATCTGCATGAATGTTTCATACTCATAATGTCTATTTTATATGTGTAAATGTGTCCTAGTTTTAACTTTCTTGCTAGTGAAAACACATTTAGTAATCATATTAGATCCAGTAGTGGTTTTTTACAACGATGTGTATAAGTGCCATGTCACTAAACTCCCAAGTCATAAGCCCTATATGTGTTTAGAAATGCTATAATAATATACATATCAACTCCCTGTTTAGTATAGGGTTTCCGCTAGAAATCGTAAACCCTAAATTTTTATAAGGCATTCATATGTTAAGATATCCTCTACCTCCCATAGCTCAGGTTGCTAGTAGCTACCCTTATCCCTTATGCGCCACGTGCTAGATTCTCTCACTGTACTGTGGCTTCACCCACAAGCAGGTGGATCTAGTAGACTTTCTCATAGCATATTCTCAATTTTATGTCATTTTACTGTGACTTGGCCTCTCTTTCTTTAGGTCTAGGGTATCTATATGCCTCCTAGGACGCCTTTATCTAGCACTTACGATATTAACCTTCTAGCTTTAACTTCTAGCTTTCACTGACCTAGCACCTATGAACCACCGTACTTAGCTCTAGCAGTGTTATATTGCATTTGAACTAGAACTTTATCTATATCTATTACACCTCTACCCTACCGTTTAGCATCAATTAGTGCCGGCTATCAATTTGTCCAAAATTTATCCGTCCTACCTATGTGGTATGGCAACTAACAAAGAAGGGGAATACCCCCAAATCACGACCCCATTCTACTATGAGCTGCAAGAACTTTTAGAGCTGTTACAAAAGCAAATTGATTATTTGCTAGCCAGGGACAAACCCGTGCCACAACGCTGGAAGCCCTTACACAAGATCTCATAAACTTCCATTATAGGATGTGGAGCTACGGAAGAAGTAACCACATGATGACACATTGAAGTCAAGGAAACGGCTCAAGCATCAAGGAGATACAAAGACATGGGTGTCAGCGGTTGCTGGATATTCCAAGGGCACGGAAGCACCACTTGCAGCACTCCCATCGGCCACACTGTTAAGAGGAAGTTTCAGGGAGTGTAAGGCCCCCAGCATTTGCGTTTGCTTGCCAGTGATTCAGGACTCGGTTGTGGAGGCAGACATATATAGAGACTACAATGGGCCTTACTTCCCCTGGCATGTACGCCCCAATAGGAAACGGCTACCTTGCTTATTAGGTTTGAGACCCAAGGTCTTTTTGCTATTTATTGAAGGCCATAATTTTCTAAGTCCAGTCCTATTCAAGAATCAATAGTCAAATATTTTAGTCTCTTTAAATAACATGTTACTAATGCCTACTAACTTGAAGTGTCAACGTGAATGTCCAGCTACTCTTGAGGTACTTGAAGTTGCCATCTTTGCAGTACATCAGGAAATATTTGGACCCTCATGTGATAGAGGAAATTCATCTCATAATAAAATAATATTTGATATGTTGAAAAGTTGCTACATGAGCTTTTGTAATAATAACAAATATTTAAAATGTCATGTAAAATTCTGGTCTGTGACATGCAGTGCTACCTATTCAACTATAGAAATGACTGCGATTGTGAGGCTACACTTTATTTTCCAAGCTTCATATAGAGTCAATTTTTCTAGATAGGGAGATTCTGGAGAAGTTACATAGGCTGTGTAAATTCAAAATCTAGAGATTCCACACAATTGACATTTGGAGCGTAGAACTGATTTCAGTAGCGCCTTCATGATTGGCGTCTATCTATGCAGGGCTCCATGAAATCTGAATAAGCAAGTCTTGTTTTACATGCAATGCAATGCTCTTATTATAATGTTGCGAAGAATAACATGACCGCAGCGGTACCCACCATTATACAAATATTCTTGCTTTACATACCTCCAAAGGTAAATATTTTGATGCTTTAAGAGGTACAGATTCTCATGTACAAACTTGAAAATTATCAGGGTGTAAAATATGTCTGATTGTGGAAACGAAACAGTTCGAGACATTGTTAATTATTTTCATCTTAATAGCAGATTACATGAAAGCCATATTTATTGCCAGCCTAAAACAGTTCATTAGAAAACACCAAGACTGCGGTCTCTTCAGTTGATATAATCCTACAAAATAGGCTACTATATGATAAAGAAAAACTGCTGAGCTCTTTCAATGCTTGCAAGTATTGCACCAGCAACATCCTACCACTTGCAGGCATGAACGAGAGAAAATGTGTTATGCTTAAGAGAGCTATGGTACAGACTTTTCTTTTAAAGAATCGGGAAATGTTCAAGTCGGCATCTTAGGACCTTGGTGGGAAAACTCTGGCTTCTTCCCTGGTGCATCACTACACTTGAGAAACCTGACATGTGCAAAAATATGTTCCAACATGAATCTGGACTTGAGCCATGAAAGCCATTTTTATAATACAACTACCACCATGACTTGGGCCATTTGTAGGTAAGGTACAACTTAGTTAATGCCAGTCAGATTGTTCAAAGGAGGAAAGATGGAATGATCCTATTAAGAAAATTGCTCAGTGGCCCTGAATTCATGCTTGTTAGAGCTTTTGGAGCTCAAAGCATGCAATCTGCCGCTATTGTTGATCGTACTTAACATTGATCACTTCATGAAGGATGATGGGAAACAATTTCTTAGTTTTAACTTTTAAATTAGGTTAATCAATTTGGTTGTTAACTGTTATCACTCTTAAGATGTGAGAGCAAGTAGAATTTGCGTGCAATATTACTGTAACGTAGTTCAAAGCTTAAAGTAGGGATTTTTAGGCAGCTATGAACTTGCTGATGGTCGGGGACTTATTATGCTCTGTTTCTTTTAGATCTTTGAAATGGTTCTTGGTGCAATCCACAACTGAGACTTTTATGTTAGCTGGTTTTGCAAGCAGGTGATAAAGCAGATCTCATTCCTCCAGCCCCAAGCTTGACACGTTACAAGAAGGACACGGTGGTGAGAGCCCTTTCTAAGAAAAAAGTTGCCGATCCACGGCTGCCAGATGAAAAACGGTCAAGCGAAATCAACATGCTTACAATTGCAAAGCTATGCGTCCGCCTCAACACACTTCATGTAAGAAGTGTTTAGTTGTTTTTCCTCTATATAATTCATTTAATATATATTTTTTGCTCTGATTTGCAATGGCTTTACTTATTTCACTTGGTTTTTCTGAACAACTTTTGCATCAGTCTCACAAAGTATGCAGCTTCCTGAATAATGCAGCTGCTATGTGCTTCAATTGATCAATACACTACTGATTAAAGTCATTTGCACTATGAGTGTAATTGTTCAAACCAGGAATTGGAGATATCAAACTTTGCATAGATATTATTCTCATCCCTGTGATGTTAAGTGCATTAATGTATTTGTACTCCAATGCCTAGTCCTGGCATCTTCCTTTGCTCGATTTATAGTTACAAACATGTAGCACCAGCACAGTGCAGAAGTTTGCTAGTAAACTTAAACAAGTGATCAATCCTGACATCAAAACGATAACAAGTGGAGACAAATAAACAATGGATAACATGTCTAACCTAACCCCATAGCTGTAAATATTCCATCATTATAGATACTCAGTCATATTGAGTATTATTCTTTTGTTGTAGATAGTGTGTAAGAGCTGTGATCAAAGGAAAGAGGTGGAGGATGAAGAAGAAATTTTATGAATGCTTTTTCTACCCAAAAAAGGCATGTATATGTTGAGTGGTTGGAGTTCAGAACTGTCTTTGATAATAGAAAAGAACTAACCACCCTAGAACTCTGTGGGGTGGATCTGTATGTATGCTCTTACATTCTCTAAACCGTAAACCGCTAGGGGCTAGTTACCCATATGGAACCGAACGTCACACGATCCACCCCACGATAGGATCCAGTCCTGATCCACCGTCCATTCCTCACCCCATGCTAGCTCACATCCTCCAAGGCAGGAGTCTCCAGGCCAAGCACACATCCTAGTTCAAGTGGCAGTCATGTAGGTCCACGAGTCACTAGTCAAGTCAACAGGCCCAGTCGACGCCCGGTTCTAAGTTTGGGTCTGGGACCCAAGGGATTAGGTCCCTAAGATTCCCTCCCCCTTAAAAGACTCCTCTTTTAAGGAAGGAAATATGGGAATCTCAGTCTAAGGTCTCGTTCCTTTTCCCAAGTGTGTCCTTGTCTTCGGAATTTCCTTTCCAATGAACCAAATACTCAGTCACTTGTCGGTTTATGAGCCCACATTGACGAACATCAACAATGGCCTGAGGTTCGGAGGGTGCAAAGAATGTCAGGTCCTCTAGTTGAACTAGCTTATCCTGTAGAATCAATTTATTCTTTTCACCGAGTCATTCCTTTAAACGACTGACATGGAAAATTGGGTGAATACTGATTCCTTGAGGAAGGTCTAGTTGGGCATTCTGATTGAGTTTCTTTACAACACGGAAAGGACCAGCATATCGAGGCGATAACTTAGGACATTTTCCAGTCTTTAGTACCTTAGAGTCTTTTGGGACTTTAAGATACACCCACCAATCTCCTTCTGCATAGACCCTAGGTTGTCACTTTTGATTAGCATAAAATTGGGCTCTATCTTGAGCCGTTTGTTGTATGTACTTTTGTGTATATGTGTATGTGTATGTATGTGTGTGTATATGTGTATGTCTATGTCTATGTGTGGTATGTGTATGTGTGTGTATATGTGAATGTGTATGTGTATGCGTATATGCATGTGTATGGTTTGTGTATATGTATGGTATGTGTATGTGTATGTGTATTGTATTGTATATTGGTGTATGTGTATGTATATGTATGTGTGTGTATATATCAGGGATGTGTGTACTTTTCGCGTCCGCGTCCGCGTCCGGACCTGGACGCATCCCTTTTTTTTTTGCTATTTAAAAAAAAAAAGTTCATCCGGGGTGGACGCGCCCCTGGCACGTCCGCATCCCATGTCCAACGTCCAGACGCAGACGCGCGTCCGAACCTTTCATCTTTGGTATATATGTATGTATCTATATGTGTGTATGTATATGTGTATGTATGTGTACATGTGTGTATGCATATGTATGTGTATATTTGCGTGTATATAAATTTTATACATATATGTGTATGTATATGTGTGTGTATGTGTATGTATATGTATATGGTATGTGTATGTGTGTGTGTGCTTGTGTATGTGTATGTATTGTATGTATGGATAGTCAAAGAGTGTATGTATATGTGTATGTGTGTGTATGTGTATGTGTGTGTGTGTGTATATTTGCTTGTATACGTGTATGTGTGTGTGTATGTGTGTGTGTGCGCGCTTGTGTATGTGTATGTGTAGTTAAAAAATAGACTTGTATGTGTGTGCATATGTATTATGTGTATGGATAGTCAAAGAGTAGGGTCTAGGTGTGACATAGGGAGAGTAGAGTGGGTAACGGGTTAACAACACTCTTTATACATATATAAAAGCTCCTATATGAACACACTGGACATGTACCTTTTCTTAGTCCTATGTACCTTAGGGTACTTCAATTATCAATAAAGATCTTTCTACTGAGCAGAGAGTGTGCCTTTGTTTACTTTTAGAAGGGTTCTTTCTTTATTTACTTTTAGGAGGGTTTTTCACAAGAAACCAATACAACTTATTGCAACAAGGTACCTTTATTGAATCGTCCATTATTACCAATATAATTGTAGCCCACTGCAGATCACTGGTTATCTGAAGACTGATACTCAGTTCTGCTTTACTTCACATTTACAGCCTTTTGAAATCTTTACTCACCTTACAGTTCAAATGATGCATTTTATTCAGCCTGCTTACTTCAAAAATCATATTTGCAGGATAGAAGCGAACTTGTACATGAAAAAGGAAATATGGAAATGTACATTAGTCCAAAATGCTGCAAATTTTTTATTTGTTTAGGCAAGTCATTAAGCATATATACGTGTCATAGAACCTTTCATTGATCCTCGATTGTCTAAAATTGTGAGTGAGAATATGGTAAAAAGGCTACAACAATCATGTGTTTTCTCTGTATAGAATGCTGAGGTGGTTTTTCTAAAGGACGGCGTTGGTTGTTGTGTGCAGTATATATTAAGTCAATTAGATGTTTTAGAAGACAATATCAGGCAACAATGGGCCATGAAAAGACCACAAAACCATCTGAAGAATAGCAATGGGACATTAAGTAAGTTTACAGAAGCCTGTTCTTTATTTTAAAGTTGTGGCCTTAATGAACCCTTTCCAGTTATTGTAATATGCTAAAATACACATAAGTATTAAGCAGTAAGAGAGATGCTTTTCAGCTGAAGTTTGTCTTTAGAAACAATTATTTAGAGAAGTCAGATATCCGTGCATCAGGAGCCTTTTTCTCCTGAGCTTTGCTCTTACTTCAAGACATCAAAATTCATAAGCTGCTACTAGATTCAATGAACGAACTGCCTTATTTCTTTCTCTAAAGTTGAGGCTTCTAACCTCCTTCACCTTTGCAGAATCAAGGAACACTGATGGAGACCTGAAATTGAAGGCTAATGTAGGAAGCAGGCCTCTGGATGAGCTTTCTTCTGCATTTGATGGATCAAGAAATGCAGCTAATGTAGCAATTGACAAGATCTGTGAATTTACTGGTTTGTTTCTGTTTGCTCGTTTCTTGCCTTATACTGATGTGTACAATTGTGAATGTACTAGGAAGTTCTAATTACAGATTCAACTTAGAATATTATTTTTAAGGGATTCTTTGAACTTAGATATTACCCGATGCAAATGAAACAAATACATTCTTCATATCACTATTCTTACTTTGGAGACATTTCCTTCATTTCCTTGAGTTGAAAAGAGAATGAATTTGGTATCAGAATGCTTTTGGTAGCAGAACAAAATCAAGGACATTTGCATACAAAGATGCTGACGCTACCAACTGGATTTATAAGATGAGGGAGGTGCAATAGTTGCTGTAGATTTATGCTATATTGCATTTAAGGTGTTCTAGAAGATTGCATTATCTTGGAGGATTCAGATGAAGGTACCCAATAACTAGATTGCTCTGAAGCTGCTAACAAGCTGTCTACTTTTTAAGACTTTTTTTTATCTCAAGGAATGAACATTATATGTCATGTGCTGCATGTAATTAGCCCATGAGCTACTAAATGCAATGTTAAATATAGCCATGGACCTAAATTAGACTAGAATTAGTTAATAAGACAGTCAATAAAGTGTTTTGACCAACCGTGCTATATTTGTGAATATGGGATTGTAATAATGGTTGTCAGGCATTTAAGCCAAATTAGGCCCCAAATGTATAGTAGAAGCACAAAGGACCACTATAAATTTGAAATCATTCCAATTTTAGTTAGCTATAGAGTACGGTTATTGCTGTATGTTTTTCTCTATTTTTTGCTGTACTTTTGGCCGAATTTTCTGACTAAATTTATAGATTTGTAAATCTCTATCTTAGCTTGAATCTAAGTCAAATTTCAACCAATTTGGTGAAGAATTGACAAGAGATGAAATTTTAGTTTTGGTAGGATTTTTGGGAGAGAAACATTTCATTTTCTTTTAAAATTACTAACCTAAGCCTAAGTGCCCCCTGGCCACTCCCTCCTCTCCGCCACTTGGCCACTTTGTCCCTTCCCACAACTCGCTCCTTTGTTCGCTTTTTATTTATTTTTAACCTCCCTTGGTGGCCGTACCCCTCTCCCTCCCCATCCCACACAACGCGCGTGCTTTTTGATCTCTCTCTCTCTCTCTCTCTCTCTCTCTCTCTCTCTCTCTCTCTCTCAACCCACGACCCTTTAATATACCGTGAAGATTCCACCAAGCCGTGCCCTCCAAGGCCCAGAATTTTTTTTTTCCGTTTTATTATTACTTTTTTTATGGGCCGAATTTTTTTTACGAGCACCTTAATGGTCAGTCCAAGTAACCAAGAATTTTTTTTTTGGCTGACAATTTCAAGTTTTCTTCGATGGACCTTTTTCGTCTACGGGCAAATATTTCATAGATTCCAAAACTTACTCAAATCCAATTCATTTTTTCTTTAAGTTCCCTATTTCGAAGTTCGTTCATTTGTCTTCTATCAATCTTTGAACCTCTATATCTTTTCTGTTTGAGGTCGGATTTCAATACAGTTAAAAGCAAAAGTGATCAGATCACCAAGCTTGACACTATGCAACTATCTGTACCTTCGCAATCATTATCAATTCATAGTCGCACTCCGATTCCCGAACCGCGGTCCAGAAACGCGTTTCGGGTTTTTGGTAGAAACGCTCAGAAACATGTTTATTTTTATTTATTTTTATTTTTTTGTGGGCAATATGGTTGTCAGATGAAAGCTGTAATTAAGGCCATTATTTTTATGTATGTTGCCGAGCATTTCTGATACAATTCAGTCAAGTTTAGGTGCATTAATCCATGTTGGGTTCTGTCAATTTAAATTTAACCTCTAGCCTATTCGTTACGATCACAGATGGTTCCAGTGGGGGCAGACCCCCCCCCCCCCCCCGACGACAGTAGCAGGGGGGGCTGCCCCCCCTGCACCCCTCCGTAGATAAAAATGGGGGTCCAAATAAGTGTTGGCCAGGTATTGATTTTTTTTTCGGTTCTCAACCCGGTCTAAAGACCCTAACTGGCGGGTACACTATTTCTCAAGAACCGGCTTCTATGTAGAATCGGCGGGTATGCTCTTTTGTAGAAACCGACCACGGTTGAGAACTGTCGGGTCCCTTTGAGCCTTGAATTGAGGTTGAGAACCGGACCGTCATTTGGAGAGGGGTATAACCCGAGTATCAATTCACCCTACAGAACCTAACATTCATTAAAGGCTTTTAGCAAGTGAGGACATCATGATAGATGAGAGTGTAGACCTCATTGAGGAGTATGGATTTTTTCATGAGTAGGATGAGTAGCAGAATGTTAAGATAGACATTGTAACAAGACTTTTTTCAAGGCTATCATTTTTGTTTGATGGGAAGCTAGTTGATAAGGGGAATGTTAAAAACTTAAGACATTGTGCAACAAGACTTTTTTTTAGCAGCTTTTATATAAGTCATATTTTTAGACTGTTTATTTATTTGAGTTGTTTAGCTGTGAAGTGTGATTTTTTTGCACAATTGAAATATCATAGGCATTGAAGAGTGTGAGATTTTTATGAGTAATTCGTAAGTGGAGGAATGCTCAAATTTTGTGCACTTACACTTTTTTTACGTGGCTTCCACGTGTCTTTTGATAAATAATGTGAGGGAATTTTAATATAGTATGCAACAATAATTTTGAAATGATTTTTTTATTAATTTTTATAATAATAGTATATATTGAAACTTGATATAGGAACCGACGGTTCTCAATAGAGTAATAACCGGCAGATGGAGAACCGCCAAGATTTTTTTGTATAAGAAATTATTGAGAACCGCCAGGTGTAAATATTTTAAATGTAATCCAATACCCTGAACCGGCGGGAATCATAAATATGTGAGATAAGGACCCAATATTTATGCCCCCAACTGTATGCACATTGCACTCACATCTCCAGTGAAATGATTGCGAAAGTGATCATCATCCATAGAGTTGATAGCCCAAACTGTAGCATTAACAATTACTGAGAACCAGAGCAAATAATAACCAAATAGCTACTGAAAATAAGATCTGTTTGTGCCCTATCTATTACACTTATGGGAGGCAAAACGTTGGTTTGACCATTGCTCCCCTAAGGAAAATTCAGCCATAAGCTATTTTTCAAAAAACAAAAAAAAAATTAAAAACGTTTCGCGTTTTGAAGCGCGTTTCGAAGAATTGCGGTTCGCGAAACGCGAACCGAGCAAAACGCATTTCATTGCAACTATGATCCAATTTATGAACTTTTAACCCTCCCCTTCTAAGTTGTGAAATTTATATTTTATATTCTATTTTTTCGAACTTCTCTATATTTTCCGTTTGAGCTCAGATTTCAACGCAGTAAAAAGCAAAATTTTACCTTGTCAAATTTTATTCTCATATCATTTCAAAATTTATCTCAATTTTTCCTAATCATTTCGAATGGATTGAGATTATGAACAGAAAGATGAAAATCAGTCATATTGTGATGATAGTTTTGAAAATGATATGGAAAATTATTGGGATCAGGTAAGGAGGGAAGGAATACTAGTGTGGCAAGTGAAGTGACAATTTCTAGTCCCTATGCTAATTTTGTGGGAAGTCTTACAACATCAACTCAACAACAACGGGTCAGCATTTATGAAAGATCAAGCAGTACTATAGACCCTACTACCAGTAAGGTGACCATTAGAACAAAGGAAATAATAAGTAAAGTTTTAACTGCCATACAAGATAGTGACGAGTTGAATAAGCAAAGTACTTAGTAGAATGTACAATCATTCAGATTGTAATTTTTTGCTTACTACCATGTCACAAAAACTGGATGCTAATCTTAATCTGGGTAAAACTAAGATTAGACATCTGCGATCCATAAAGGCCAGTGATGACCTCACAACAATGTTTCCTATAATCCAAGGCTCTCCTAGCCAAAGTCAGATATCAATCGAGATGTCTTGAGCAAGCAAGATCTTGAGTCTTTTGATGAAGTTGATGGTTTCAAGGAAGAAAGCAAAGCTGCTAATTCTGACGCTTCTTCTACAGAGACAAATCAATATTAGCAAAGCACCAAAGGACAAGTTGGTGAAAATCAAGATCAAGTTTTGTTTGAGAGCCATAGTGATTAGGAGGAAGGTCAAAATAAAGAGGTTATTCATGAGCAGAGTAGACCTCTACAATTGCAGCTTAATCATGGAGTAGAATCTGCTTGCCAAGGATCACATTTCACTCCAATAATCAGAAGTTATGATTGCATTAGTGATAATGATGTATTTGGATTTAGTTCTGAACATGAATAAAGTGAGCAACAAGAAAACCGAGAAATATCTTTGCAGATTACCAATTGGGAAGTTGCTAGTGATAGAATTAATGCTTCTTATCAAAGTGTATATGACAACATCATTTTCAAAAAACAATATGTTGATAATCCTTGGGATAACCAAAATGAAGATGAATTATTCAGATACCAGCACAATAATGGCTTGTTTGAATATTACAAAGATGTGAACATCATTAGGATGTGGCCAAACATGGAAGACACATTTTTTGACTTGGAACATCACTACTTTGGATTATCAACAACTGTTCCAAGCATTTTGTTCACAAGGGAGATCAATGGGTATGTGGCAATCTATCTTCGGTGGGACATTGTCACTAATCTGGTTTCTATTGAACCAAGAGAAAACTCAAATAACTTCCTACTAGATGAATTGGAGAAGATATTAGCACAAGATAATGTACAACAACATGAAGCTAAAGGAATTGGATAGCCTATCCAATCAAGGAAGATAATGAGGAAGAAGACCATCGAATGTCTTGTTGCTTGGATCCAGTCAACCCAGTACTATTGCAACTTAAGGCAATCCTGTGTTTCATAAACCTCTTCTTCAGTCATCTTCTAGAATCTATTGGATAAATTTGTAGATCAAAGTTTTTGTCTATAGAAGCCGCAACCTTGTTCTACAATAATAAGCTAGAAGTAGAACCTGAGGCAGTGATATTTGTTCAACAGAAGATGGCTACTGACAAGGATAATACATGGAAAGATCATTCTTACTTTAAGATGGCCATATTTTTCGACTATTGCAAAGGAATCATGGAGCATGGCACTTGACAAAGAACTACACGGTCTTCATTTTTTAGGGCAAAAATGCTCAAGTAGGAGGAGTGTCATGTGTTGCATGTAATTAGCCCATGAACTTACTAAATGCAATATTAAATATAAATTAGACTAGAATTAGTCAATAAGACAGTTAATAAATTGGCTTGAACAACCACACTATATTTGTGAATAGAGGGATTATAATAATGGTTGTTAGGCCCCAAACTTATAGTAGAAGCACAAAGGACCACTATAAATAGCTGAGGTCGTGCTAAATTTGGAGACAATTCTTCTTTTGTGTAATTTGGATTTTAGGTGTTCTTGAATCTTCTCTTTGAGAACTTTCTTGATGGTATTGGTGGTTCATGTGCCTAAAGTTACATGAGAGCTTTGATCATGCTTTACCTCTAAGTTGCATCTGAACGCCGTTCTAGAGACATAGGGTTCAGGAATGTTAGAACCCTTTAAAAAAAAAAACTTCCTAAATAGTATACACATTGAGTTTTGATAAATTGCTTGTGTGTTCATATTCAATACTATTGGGGATTTTTTTTTTAATCTTGTATGTTTTTAAGTTTGCCCGAGTGGATTCAAATTCAGACCTCAAGGTGAGGATAAGAGCTATCTAGTATCAATCATCAAGCTCTTCTTATTTGACAGTGCAAAGAGCTACTTACAACACTAGGGGTACTCATTCAAGCTTGTACAGAACATCCAAGGTAATTATGGGTGGGAATTGAATCTTGCACCCAGCAGATACCTTGCAACTGTTCTATTCAACCTAAGATGCAAGACTCAATCTTATTTTTAGTGTCACATTTCTTGATTAACATGAGCAAATCTTTTAATGATCAAATAATGCTCTACAAATGGCAAGATGCTACTACATAAGGAAGAAAATAGGGTCTTGTATGCAATAAGCAGAATATTTAAGGCATGTGGGACAAGATTGGACGAGGCTTTTGAAATAAGAGCTTTATTTCGACACTGAAGCAAAATGGATGAGAGGATGTAAATCATTCCTTACCTTGCTGAGCAGTGGGACATAGTAGTCTGAAAGAATGGATGATTTACAGTTTCATGCTAGTCTATTTGAAATAGCACTCCTGTTTCAGCAAATCCTTGCTCAAGTCTAAAGAACAAAGATTTTCAGCTCATACAAACAGAGCTTAAAACCTTTGATGACACTTAAGCTGTTCTAGGTCATATTCATCCCATCAAGTAGCACCCTCCAAGGGCTCTTAAAACAGATCTTATAAATCTATGCAAAACCAGTAAAAGCCTTCAGAAAAAAAGTTAAAACAATCATCCAAAGAAATGTGAACTTGGAATATCACTGGCATTTTGACATAAAAGTGCAATTTTGGAAATTTTTGTACATCTTAAATGTTGTTTTTTCCACCCCAATACATTGTTTAAAAAAAAAACAAAAAAAAATTCAATGTTCCGATCCTGAACGCTCCCAACTCCTGGAACCGTTCCGGAACTTGTGTTTCGGACACAGTGCATCTAAGCTCTAGATTCAGGCCCAATGTTTCGAATGATCATTAATGATGAATAATGATTCCTTACTTTGCCTAATTTGGTGAAGTTGTGCTACATTTATCTAGTTTCTTGATTTTTTGACTAGTTTCTTGATTTCTTGTTTTTCCAAGCTAATTTGATGTTCAAGAATGGATTAGATGTTTTAATGCTAAGATTGGCACATGACAATTTTATATCTGAGCACAGCTTGTAAAGTTATGTAGGATTCAAGGAATCATTTTGCTATTTTGTTTCTACCTGGCCCTACTACACCTTCTCCATCATCATGAACATCTAGCTTAACCTGGGCTCAACCATGGAAGAATGCGATAAAATGTTCAATTTTTTCTGTGACCTCACATTAGGTACAAAGCTGCAGTGTTCTCAGTTCATGTAGTTCAAAATAAAGAAGCAAGAGGCTTTTCCTTTCTTGATTGTGATAGATGCATTTTAGGAGAGGAAGACTTATTCTGGCTAAACTTAACCATTATGTGCATTAGATGCATGAGACAGCCGTATCTCTTCCAAGTAATCTTTGAGCCTTTTTTTCTCAAAAAACATTTCTGGTCGCTTTTTCAATGGATTGCTAGTGAAGCCTTTTCTTACAATTTCAATCTAATTTTTTGCAAACTCTGACTTATTCTCAACCACAAACTACAACACAGCTACTGGAATATGCAGAGTTGTCTTAATAGACAAGAGGGATGTATCCTCTAACCCTTTGATGCTTCTTCAAATCCTTGATATTCTAAAACAAAAGAGAATATGTGCCTTCTTCCATGTCAGTAGTTTTGAAGCATGGATACAAGGTCCATTACATGTAAAACCTATCGCTCATGCAATATGGGATCCTCATTTTGGTCAACCAGCTACAGAAGCGTTTACTTAAGGAGGGGCATCTGGTCCAGTTAACATTGCTTATCCGGGTGTTTATCAATGGTGGTACAAAATTGGATTACATACCAAACAAGTTCTTCATACTGAATCTCTTATTTTAACTAATTCTTTCCGCAATATTAAGACTTACTAGATTCTAATCTAGCAAAATCAAGACCTATGCAAAAAAGGTCTCAATTAGATTAAAGCTTTGGCGTGCTGGTTTTCAAAATAATTGTGATTTTCCAGATAGTTTGGAGCTTAAAATGGCAATCCAGTATCACTTTTCTTTGGCCAAGAGTCACTTTGCAAGTAGAAAAAATGGCCTTTTTCAGTATTCTTTTCTTTTGTTTACAATTGAGATATACAGAATGGTTAAATTGACATACTACTATCAAGAAAACAGTGGTTTTGAATTCGTTCAACTTTTACCTGCTTTCTGCGCTAACCAGAAGTCTATGGCAGGTATGAAGGTGATTTTTTGGGATATGAGAGAATTGTATATTGATGGCTTGTACAAAGGTGGTGTTTCACAATCAAGGATGGAGAAAGTTGTCAATGGGCTTGATCCAGTAAGAACACTGAATATCTTTCCAAGTCCACACATTTATGATCATATTCCAAATTTAATGCATGGACTTGCATATGGATTGCTCTCCAATGAAGAATTTGTCTTAATATTTGACTCTACTTTTGTGAACTTAATTCCAAAACACATCACCAATAATCATATAGCACATAGTTGCAGCCTAACACATTTGGAGGAAGTTTCCAGCACCCACTTTGGAAATGTGGGTTTTTTTAAATGTCCTGAGACCTTCCAATAAGGAGGGTCTTGGGCCATTTAAGGGGTCATAGTAGCATGTAACATTGTCCAGACTTTCATGTCACATGTGTCAAAAATTCAAGAAATGTACTAAGCAGTGAGCAAAATTTTAATTATTAAAGTATCTTTTAGATAATTGTGATGTACAACTGTAAGGTTTCCTTTAAGTCAATGTTATCCTTTTGAAATATGTGTCATATTTGTATTGTTACTTTGAGTTTTAAATGGTTAGTAAAACCCTCTCTTAAGTACTGATGGTTATTTTTTTCATGAATGACTTTCAAAGTTGTAAATTTGACTCACTTAAAGGTGGGAAAGAGGTCCCAAGCGTTTGGAGGATTTTCCCGAACGTTTGAAACACGTTTTAAACATTTTACATGTGGATATTTCAAACGTGTTTTTGCAGTTACGTATAGCACCAATGTTATGACATTTCTATTAGTATGTATTGGACTTCATCACTATCAACTTTGTTTCTTCTCGTTTAGCTTCATATCCTTTTAATGATAATTGCCCTTGCACATATAGGGATCCCAAAGTATTTTGAGGTTTGAAATAGTATACTCAATTGACCATTGTGTTGGGAGTTAATGACTAGATTTATGGACTCCTTTGGCCCTGAACAATTCTCTATTTTTTTTTCAACTTGACTTGGACCCAAGATGTCCGTTTGAAATGTTAAGTCCATTTCTTGTTAAGTTAGGCCTAGTTATGAGCACACCCTTTGTGTATACTTGTATTATCTCTTTCATCTGCTAAAAAATGATGTATAAGAACTTGTTGCTCTCTCTCTCTCTCTCTCTCTCTCTCTCTCTCTCTCTCTCTCTCTCTCTCTCTCTCTCTCAGAGCATATGTTAGTGAAACATAGACTAACTATGTTAAGTAACTACCCTTACTAGAGTCTGCATATAAAGATAATTGTGGCCCATTCAAGCTCCATTATGGTTACCAACTAGGAAGCTCGACCACTGTTAGCATTCCTTAACACCACCAAGTCCTTGACTCATATGTAGGGTAAGCTAGAAGCAAGAAAGAGTTCAAGTCGAGGTACAAAAGAGTTGGTTAATGGTTTTGGCTTGTGTGGTGTACGACTAGAACGAGGTATAGGGCTTATAAGGGCAAGTTATGGATGGGAGCTTCATTATTCACACTAGCTAGGTAGTATCTGTGATTTTGGAGTTGAGAGGTGTAACAAAACCCTATAAATCGGAAGTAGTTCATTGATGAGTTGTAAAGTGCATTGGAAGCACCATATTCTAGGAAAATTCGGGTGTTTTCACGTCTTACCATAGCACCCAGAAAAAACAATATTAATTAATGAACAAATACTGAGAATTAGTGAATATCGGAAACCCAAAAATTAAGCATCTATGCATCTCATCACTAATTTGTATGGTGCAGGAGAATCACCTTATTGTGGGCAAATGACTAGAAGAACTTGAAATCAGTGATCCAAATGAAGAGTTTGTAAGAAGCACATAGATAAAAAAATCTCAAAGGTCCATCCAAAAAATTTGGGAAAATGGGACAGCCTACCTTTTGGAACTTGTTGGAAACAAAACCTCTCCAATTGGACAAGGGAAGCATGACCTACTTCGAGCAGTGGCAGCCTGTCTCATGTTGAATATAGGAACAGTGAAGAGTACACCCAAGTAAGTGTAGAAAGAGACCACATCTAAGGGCAATCTGTTGAAAAGGAGATCTTGGCACTCCATGAATGCCCTAGTAGTATTATGGAATGATAAGAACAAAGGCATGAGCTTCTTCCCTTTCTATATCTTTTCCTCATTTTAACAAGACCCAAAAAAGAGGACAAAAGAGAACGCAAGAATATGGCTCTTCTTCCTTCTTGAGGATAAGGAAGAGCGAAAACGTCCTCGTTATGATTCCAATTCAGAAGCATACTCATCATTTTTATGGAGGTCCTTCCAGAAAAGGCTCCTCAGCAGATTAAAGTCCCTCAGCAGGAGCTAACCTCCAGAATCCTGCGGAGGTCATCAATCTGATCTTCTCAAGATCGTAATTTCAATGACGCTTTTCTTGGTAATCTCGGTGGCCTTAAAAAAATCTCGGGACCGTTTGCGTAGTTTCCGGGGGGAGTCTGTTGAATACGTTGGACCTCCTATCCAGCGGATCCGGGTATATATTTATTGCACCACGGGGGTGGGGTGGGGTGGGGGGTGGGGGGCGCGTTCTTTGAATCTGAACCACTCTTTCCTCTCCAGATGGACCTCCTCCTTTTTTTGCCTCAGGTTTAGTCGAGTAGTTTTGTTCGGCTTTACTGTTCTACTCGCTTGATGAGGTGTACTCCTCCCCAAAGAGATCTGTGTGAGAGGAGACGCCCTCATCTGCCAAATGTTCACTCCACTTATGAGACCCAGAAAATTGGTAGGAGTGGCCCGTGGCTCGTTTACGCGCCACTTTCCTTCCCATGTATGATGATTTATGTATGACCCTTTTTTTCAACTCAAAACAAAAGCTCTTGACCCTGTCAACATTGCACTAGGAGCGGCTATTCATAATGTCTGCATCTCCGCATTCTTTGTAAGAATAAAATTCAGCTGCAGTGGGCTCTTTAATTAATAGAGCCCGAGGGCAGGTGGACTCTTGACTCTCTCCTACGTGCCTTAGGGCAAAAAAATATAAGTTGACCAGGCGTATTGACGACGGTAGTGAGGATCGGGAGGGACCGGGATAACTACCACAATAAAGAACAGTTTTGGGGAACCTACGTCGTTCACGATGGATCGAAAATGCATACCGAGGCTGAGAGGCCAGGGAAGCAGCACCGGTCATTTCTTTCTTCGCGAGGGGGTGAACAATAATTGAGGATTGGATGCGGGCGAAATTCCCGCCGATGGCTGAGTTATTCAGTCGACTCTCTTCCCTTTGTAGGAGGTCTGGCCGCCCTGGTGGAAACAAAATTACATGATAAATAGCATACCTAAGACCTGGTGGATTGTATATGTATTTTTCAAGGCCAGGTACCTTAGGTTCGGGCTTAAGATTTTGGCAGGTGGCTTTGGGTTTCACTCAGATATGGAGCGCGGGAGGTGACCGTGAATAAATTACCGTGGCTGGAAAAACACTGGAATGGTGGAACCAAGGAATTGACCCGGAGGAGCACAGACTGCTCCCTCCCAATATCAAATTTATTCTTTTTACGCATCGCGCCAGGCCTTGTCCAGGCCAACATCGCCGCGTTGGAGCGTATCCGTCAAAATTTTTTGGCTTCCCTCCCCAATTGCATTGTATTGGGGATTCCACGCACTCAAATGTTGTCACGGAGCCGATTCTCAGTGAATGTAGCAGATATAAAGGAAACCGGAGTATGTCCACCTTGACCCTTGAGAACATCATCCCACGATTTCTTGTGCTGTTCTTCTTGATGGTCTTGATCTTGATCTTCGACTTCCTGGAACTCTTCTATAAGAGCAGCCTGGTCCTTGACTTGGCGTTGAAGATCAGCCAAAATGCGATCCATGTTTTGAATGTGTGGTACCTCGGTGGCGTCCCGATATTGGGGGTGTGTGCGATCTCTGCCGGTCCTGTTCATCCACTTTCGCTTGTAGCTTTTTGACATGTTCTTGGAACTGAGCAACCGTCGTCTGAAGGATCGCTATCTCCCGTGGGCAGAAGCCATCCTGGAGTTGGGGCAGGTGTTTCGACTGTTAGAGCAACAAATGCATTAGGTTGAGGAGAGAGAGAGTAGGGATCTGTGACAGGTGCAGTAGAGATCTCAGCAGGGATAGGAGGGGCAGCAGGTTGCTGAGCAACCTGCACCACTGAGCAACCTGCACCACTGCTCCACCTGCTGCATCATGACTTGGAGCTGCAGATGTAGAAACAGGGGCAGGTGCACTCTTCTTATTCTTGGCTGTCACCGCAGCTTTCCAGCAGGCAAGGGTGCTCCACAGTAGGCACAGGTGCAGGCAATCAAGATCTTATTAGATGCGAGGAGTAGATCATAGCTGGGAGGTTATGCAATCGCTGGAGGCAGGCATGCTGGGCGCTGGACGACCAGCGCTGGGTGATGGACGATGGCAGGCGGGAGAGCTGGGCGATAGACAATAGCAGGCGGGAGGTGCGCAAGAGAGAGAGAGAGAGAGAGAGAGAGAGAGAGAGAGAGAGAGAGAGAGAGAGAGAGAGAGAGAGAGAGATTCTTTGATCATTAAAGCTCACAAATGTTTGACAAAGTGATGAACTTAAAGGGTCTCTCAAAGGAGGAACCTAATCTTTGACTAAGGTACTCTATTGTTCAGCTGTGTAGCTATGCTAAGCTTGTGAATCTTAAACTCTCTCTAATAAGGTACAGAAATCTATTTATTCTTTTCTAAAACGTTAATTAATCTTAACAGGGACCACAATTTTGGAGCCTTCTCTTTAGGTCAATGTCCTTAGACTGTGATAGTATTATGACTTTATTGATCCAAATGACATTCAATAAGCTGAAGGTTCCAAAGCACCCAAACATCCAGTTTAGATAACAAATTGCAGGTTCTAAGGGCCGAAAATATATCCATGGCCCGGTTAATTGTCGACATGTCTATACCTTGCTGTCCATTATGCTAGAGAAGTGTACCGGTCCTCTGTTTGGTTCAGATTTCAACATTGGGTCTGCAAGTATCTCATGTTAATGGATCATCTATTTGTCTGATAGGTCATCTTTGAGTCGTTGTATGTCCATTTAGTTTGAAACTCTATATGCTAGCATGGTTTTGTTGAGGTTAACGTTGAATGCTAGTATGCTTTTCATCTTGTCTCTTTACTGGAGGTGGCAAACAATTATTGATGCCAACTTATTTTTACCCAAATGCTGGACAGGTCCTAGGACAGTTGTGTGAAGTGATTAACGAGCCTCTGAGAGATCGAGTTGTCTTGGGACTTCTTCAGGCTTCCATGGTATACATCCTTTAAACTTCATTCTTCAATCATATTCCAATTTGGAGAACATGACCATTTTGAATTAGGTGGTAAAATAATATTCTTTGAAGAATGTAAATGAGCTCTTGTCACTTCAGGAGGGCTTTGTTAGAGTTCTTCTAGATGGTGGTCCTTTTCGTGGATTTGGTCAAACTGATATTGGTATGCTGGAAGAGGATCTACATGTTCTAAAGGTAAGAAATTCCTTTCTACTTCAGCCTTGCTGAAGAAACCTTTTTTTAGCCATAGAGGCATTGGTTGATCATATCCACTGAAATGGTTGGATCATTAAGTGAATGAGCTTGCACTACTGTTGAGTCTGGTCATGTGCAAATCTTTTACTCAATATTTCCAAGGTGTCCCTTAGACTTCGTGGCCTGTATACCATATTTGCAGATTTAGAGGCTTTATACGCATGTAGCTTTTTACTTCAGATCTTATATGATAGAAGCTCAGGAGCACTGCTTTCCTATATTGAAGTGATGGGATTTGTGGCTATATCTCATGCACGAGACATTATCTCCTGTTTTTTAGGGTTTCTTGCATTTCTTTTTATTCTCTGTATGGATTATTCGGTACTCGATCACTCAGCAACCAGTTAAAGAACTATAATTAGGGCTTTTCCTTTGTTATAACTAGCATCTGGAGCTGATTATCGAAGAAGCTCACAAACATTTTAGGTCAAAGCCAGAAGTTGATTTTTTTACGCAAGCTGACAAACCTTTCTGTGGTTTGTAGGATTTCTTTATTGCCGACGGGGACGGTCTTCCTAGAGGTGTTGTTGAAAATATGGCAGCTTCAGTACAACAAATTCTTACTTTGTACAGCCTTGAGGTGCGCGTTTGGTTACATTTCACAAATCATAAAGTATTCATATATAATCTCCTTGTACTATAATCAACCTCTTGCTTTGGTTTTCTCTATCTGTGTCCCGATCACAACAAGTATACATTTCATCTATGTACTTTGCAGACTTATGTGGTAATTGAAAGCTTCAGACGTGCTAGCGAACAGATGGTAACTGGCACTACAATTCAAAAGGAAGGTCTTAGGTCGGCTTCAGATGCAGATGCACTGCTTCGTGTACTGTGTCATAGGACAGATCCGGATGCATCAAAATTCTTGAAAAAGCAATATAAATTACCAAAAACAACTGCTTGAACCGCCACTGTACATATTTATTGTAGAGTAGGACCTGTTTGATATGTAGCCATGTGTGAAAGCTGTTTTGACTTTTGAGCAATAGGAATATATTAATTCTTTACCCATCTGTTCCCCATTCATGCCATAAGAAACTTATTTTAACTGTCTTTGGTGTACAAAAGATTTCTGTGCTGGCCTTTTTATAGTTTTCATTTGACTGTTATTAGGAAATGATTTCCTGCAAATCCAAGGTTTAATTCACAGAATTGTTTATTTGTTAAGTGTATCCAACCCACGCCTTTTTCTGTCAGAATCAGACAAATGTTGAGGGTAAAAAGCAAGATCTTTAGGTGGCATGAGCTTCAGCAGCAATGCCAGTGAATTCATTTGTGCTTCATCGTGTTTTAACATTTGGAAATACTAGGCCAAATGTTTGGAACGTTTCTTTGATTCTAGGGCTTGCAAAAAATGAATTGTAAAATAAAATGCGCATTAGCTGTCATACAGAAAAGAGAAGATGAGATTAGAGAGCACAGGACATTAAATTACTCTTGCAAAGATTGCTCATGAGCTGCATCGTCTTCTGGGTTGAATATCTTTGGAGGAGTCTCTACAGTAAAATAGCAGAGCACTAGAGAGAGTCTTACGTAGAGCTTTCTTTACAAGCTTGCTAAGAGTTTTCACAAAGCGGGCTAGAAATTTTTTCCTCCTGATATAGCCAGTGTATGGAATCCCCAGCGGAGCAGAAAAAATGTTGCGGTCAACTGGATCTAATGAGCCAGAGGCATGGATTTTTTTCTAGAGGGCCTGATGTAAATTCCCTCTCAAGTGGCCCAAACATGAATCCTCTATTGAGAGATCCAAAAATGACGCCTCTCTCTAAAGGGCCAGACATTGAAAGAGGGCCTGAAACTGATCCAGAAAATGGAACTCCCTTGGGAAGGGGTTGAAGGGGCAAAGAACTGAATGACGCGGTGCTCTCAAAAGAGGCTGCTCGATCAGAAGGAATGATCGGAAAGGAATTGAACTGCTCATGGAATAAGAGTGAGCGTGGATTGGAAGTGTTGGCACTCACGGATGCACCAGATATTGATTTGAATGATTTCTCAAGGAATATTTTATTCTTAGTCGTGCCATTGGTGGGTGGGTTCTGGAGGTGATCGTGAAGTTGCTTGGGATTAATTGCATGCGAGTACAGCGGAGGTGGAAGAAATTCATCCGATGGAAGAGAGAAAGAAGTGTCATTGGTATTCGAGGAAGAGTTAGATGACAAGGACGGTTGAAATGGAGGTCTGACGTAGCAGAAAGAATGGCCGAGGCCTTCATCTTGCGGTTCTAAGAATGAAACACCCATTGTTGCACGCTCACGCTTGGGTAAAAAGCAACAAATTATCCCTCGTGACGTGTTGTTGCCCACCGCATCTCTCTCAGCTCTTTCCCACTCTTGCAGACCTGACATTGCAGATGTCCATCACACAAAGCTAATTCAAATTGGTGTCAAACTGCTTTCCAGAATAGTTCCTGGAAGCGGTAAGTGGACTCCGATCCACACAACTCTTCCCCGCACTTGCAAACCTCAGATTGAAGATGTAGATCACACTCTTTTTTACTTCTTTTTTTTGCAAGTAAGCAAGACACAAGGCTATCTCAAATTGGTGTAAAACTGCTTTCCAGAATAGTTCCTGGAAGCAATTGCATACCGATCCACACAACAAGGACAAGGGATCATCCGTATGCACAAACTAATCAATTACCTAAACTTGAAGACAATTTCATATACACACATATTCTAATTGATCTACAACTATCGGTACCATCACTACAGCAGAAATTTCACTATATTCAGCACAACGATTCATATCATGCCTAACACATTAGTTAGCCATGATCTTTGTAACTCATGTACATATACATTAAGACAGAATAAGGAGAATATGGATAATCATCAAAAGGGCGTGAATTAGAATATGTTTGTGATCTCCATTGTATTAGATTATCTGACTCCCTAGAGTCAGAGATCACTAGGGAGAGTGAGAGCAATTCAAAAAGTAGAGATATAATTTAATTTGTAACCGGCATATTAGGATCACAACGCATAGCGCAATATTGTTGTGAACCATTTTTAGGTACATGATTTGTGATCTGATCGTTGTTATTACAATAGGTAAAACATAGATTTTCTATTTTTTGTACGTACACTTGTGTTGTCGTGTGCTTTTTGATAATTTCTCTCTGTTACTAATACTCGCTCTAACAACTCATGTAGAATATCTGACATGAAGAGTGCATGGTAGTTGTTGATGCCTAATAGTAAACATAATCCTTAATGGATTTCGTGTCTCGAACTGCTCTTTTAGTACATCCCAGTTCTATCTTGGTGTAACAACATTGTTGATGTGGGTAATGATATGGTCTTTTATCGATAAGTTGATAAAGGTCAACGTCCTTCTCATCTTCTTGTCGAACACTTTGATATCCGCTTTCTTTGGTAGTCTTTGCTCATTGTCTGTGACAACATCCCACAATTCCTTCTCTATTAGAATGTTTTTTATTTTGAATTCCACATGACATAGTTAGAAATTCCATCCAATTTACTAGTCTCACTCAAAATGGACACTCCCATATTTGCCATCTCAAAATTGCTCAAAACTACAACCATAGGCTAAAAGAGATATTCTGAGTACAATGACAATGCTGGAAACTTGTTTCTTGATGACTTGCTAAAATTTCACACCAGGCCCTCTAGTCACTTAAGCGGCGATTTGCAAGCCAAGTCGATCTCCAAACATGAAATGCCTCCTACCTCACATTCTTGACTACCCTCTTTCTAGAGGGGAAAAAAGAGATTTGTCATCCATTGAGTACTTTCTCTAAAATTAACACGCTATTTTGTGGTACCGTACTTGTAGGTACAGTTTGGGTGCCCTTCGTTTGGAGCCCATAGCGTTGGGTGGCATTGGATTATTAGCTTTGATACCATTCTGTTGGATGACAACCTGAGGGATGTTAGAGTCCTATCCAAACAAGAGAAAAATAATATAAAAATTAAAAAAAGGAGGATAAAAAAAAGATTATAGAATTCAGACTATTACTTACATCGTTCTTTTGATCAAAAGAATATCTATGTAGGTATCTTAGACAACCATGAAGAGAGTCAAAATTGAATAGTGCTCGAATGGAGCAAGGGGAGTACATTCAAATTTATAGGAGAATAAAGGCAATAAGAGACGAGCTGCATCCATAGGCAAGTGCATGTGTGATGGCGAGTTGGTGCATACTACATTGTGCAAAATTGCAAGTCCTTATCAGATATGCGTGAGTGAGATAGTTTCAAGGGAAAGGTTACCAACCACGAGAAGGAAATGGTAAAAGCTGGTCATCAAAATACTGGAGATCAAGCACTTGCGACACGTCAAAAACAGGACAAGGACAAGGGAAAGAAGAGGCAGTAGTATGCCAAGGCTCAAGAGGAATGTGGGTCATCTTGTAAGACCAAGAAGAATAGCAAATGCTTCTATTGCGACAAGAAGGTCCATTGGAAGAGTGAATGCTAGAAATTCATGTCATGTGCCAAATCCTAAGCAAATAGCAATCACAAGAGAAGCAAAGCTAGAAGCAAGAAAAATGCAAAGCATTAAAGATAGCATATCCATAGAAAGCTAAAAACACAAAGATCTCCATAGAATCACATTAGCAATAGAAAGAAGAGTACAAAGCAATGGAAAATGAGCATGAATTCGTGTGGATAGGGCACATAAGACCTAGCAAGGCCATCCCCATAGCTCACATTCACAAGGAAGAAGGAAGAAGCTCTCACTTGCAAATGAGCCAAAAGATCCAAAGATTGATATCTCTTGCCTAGTTATAGACAATGCTCTTACTTAACTAAACATAACTATCTTGAGGGATAGTTAGCCCTTGTTAAGTATTATATAAACTACATTGGGCCCTTATTGGCCTATTGTCCTTATTAACTACTTTGAACAGTCTAAAGAGGGAACCACCTTGTTCTTAAAGCTAATAGCTTCTTTTGGGCCTACAAAGCTTACATTGGATATTCTGATACATTGATAAGCACTAATGTACTAAAAGTACATGACACTCCCCCTACTTAAACATTTTTGTCCTAAAAAATAAAGGCGCTTGTCTGATCAGTTTGATCGCCTTGGTGAAGTAGTCATGACTAAGTGTCATCCAAAAATTACTGCCTCATTATAGATCCAAAGTTGTCGAATTGAATCCATTTTGTTAGGTTCAGACTGTAATCCTTGTTCCCATGTAGTAGAAAAGATGGCCAAAGAAGAGATGGATGAAACACCATATTGCTTTTCGACAACCAAATCACAATATCCTCTTTTGTCTGCTTCTTTGGCATCATGACAAATTGGATGATCTATCCAATTTATTTAGGATCGTATTTTGGCATTGCATTTGGCAGTGCTGACCTGAAGATTTTGTCATGTTGTTGGATGGTCACTTTGTTGTTCAATCCAAGTGTTTCGATGATAACCATAAATCTTGCATTTGAATTGTTAAGATCCCACATGAGAGAATTATTGTCATGATCAATTCAAAATTTAGGGACTAATTGCTTTGATTGATCATCTCTGGAAATAACAATTGACATTCTGAATGGACATTCATTTCCAAGAATATTGAGTGAATGAGATGCTTGCAGAGAGTGATGGTATTTCTTTCACTCAAAGTCTCTATGAAAAATCTTTCATAGATTACATCGTCATGGTAAATAATATTGATGTCTCCAAAATGTTGAACCGCAAATTGAAAACTTTGATATAATGGATTTTTGATTGTTTGTCCCATCTCATAGCTAGGACAATTTCTAGCTTGTATATTACAAGTTTTATCACATTCCATTGTGCACTCTATACTGAATGTGAAACATTCATATAGATTAGTTTTATTCTTGTCTATAAATTCCATTTCCCAAGAAGTCTTAGACAAATCGTCTGGTTGAATGTAATGCAGTAGTTCTTGTGATCTCCGAAAAATGAGGTCCTTGAGTGATTTGCCTCATTGACAACTTTATTGCCTGAATTGGCCTTTGTATTGCTCAATTGAAGATCAACTTTCAAAACAAAAATATTGTCTTCATAATCCTCCATATTGTCTTTGTTATCCTTAGCTGATTTTTGGTGTCCTTGCATTGACATTGTATTTGCAATTGGAATTTTCTTGCTCAATTCAAATTGGAAGTTACATTTATGTTGCTGATCCTGTATACATTCCAGAGCACTGCATAAATGTTGATTGGCCATTTCTTGTGAATTCAATGGGGAATCAAGAACTGTTGATGAAGTTGGTTGATCTATTTGTGAAACGGGCTTTTCCATTGTTGCTGATTGTTCTTCTTCATCACTTTGCACTTCCAATTCATTTACTGATGATGTTGATGAAGAATCATCTTTATCATCGTTTCGCAATTCCAATTTATTCTTTGATGATATTGATCATGATTCACCACAATCACTTGGCCTGTCATTTTTCTACATTCCTGGATTAACAATTTTTTCCAATTGAACTGCAGGTGCTTTGCCCTGGTCCTTCAACTATTGTAACTACATTATCATGCTATGTATATTTAGTGACCTACATATCTCCAAAGTGCGCTCTAGTGGTGTTAGCACTAGAGTCGTCACAAAATGCACACAAAAGTGTGCATTTTGAGCACTTATTCAAAAAATCATATCTCATAAACTATCACGAATCACATCAAATCCTTTCACATGTGTGTTCTTCATATATAAATTTACCGCTTAAAAATTTTGAGACCTTCATTTTGAGAAACTTATATATAAGATATGATGTGTCAAATTTGTGGGGGTAGTGATGAAACTTCGATATTTTCATATATGGGACTACATTGTTGTGAATTTTATATTCCATTTTTAGCTTGCCTATTCTTAAAAATCCTATATGATTATAAAAACATGCCTTTGAAAAAAATTGAATTTGGAGAACTATAGAGATAGACACGTGCATTCAAAGTTACCTTTTTAAGTGTTGATAAAAATCACTAAAATTGGAAATATCATATATGAGTGTATAATACCATGAATTTAACAATATTTTTTTGGTTTGTGTATTTTAAAAGTATATATGACCATAGAAACATGTCTCTCAAATTTTTTTCAATTTGGAGTTATGTAGAGATAGATATATGCATCTAAAAGTTACCCATGTCAAGTGTTGAAAAGTATTGAAAATTATTAAAAGGTGCTAGAAAGTTTTAGCTCTTTTGTAGGTGTTTTTACAACCCTTTCTTTGGTTGTCTATTTTCAAAAATCCTTTATGACCATAGAAACATGTCTATAAAAAAAAAATTATATTTGGACTCCTATAGAGATATATACGGGCACCTAAATTTACCCATGTGAAGTGTTGAAAAGTGCTGAAAATTGAAGTTTTTTTGGAGGCAAATTGCCATCAATTGAGAGAGAAAAAAAATTAAAGTCTTCCAATAACACAATGAAGAGTCTTCCATAACAAAATAAAGAGTCAAGTCTAGTTCCACATACAATTGAAAGATTGAAATTTGAATCATTTGATGGCATGTTATGTCTTGTCAAGTGACCAAGGGTTTTATGCGCACTTTTCTGCGCACGACATGCACAAAACTGTGCTGAAAACAACTCTAATGTTAAGTATTCTGTCACAACTTCACGTTGACTCTTGTTTAGTTCATGTTTCATGTGAAACTGAGCATTTTCTTTTTACCACATCGAATTTCGAGGTCAAACGGAAAAGTTATGAGGATTCGAAAATAACTAGTGAGAACACGTAAAAACTGACTCAAGGCATTCAAAGTTACCCTTTTAAGTGTTGATAAAAATCACTAAAATTGGAAATATCATATATGAGTGTATAATACCATGAATTTAACAATATTTTTTTGGTTTGTGTATTTTTTAAAGTATATATGACCATAGAAACATGTCTCTCAAATTTTTTTCAATTTGGAGTTATGTAGAGATAGATATATACATCTAAAGTTACCCATGTCAAGTGTTGAAAAGTATTGAAAATTATTAAAAGGTGCTAGAAAGTTTCAGCTCTTTTGTAGGTGTTTTTTACAACCCTTTCTTTGGTTGTCTATTTTCAAAAATCCTTTATGACCATAGAAACATGTCTATAAAAAAAAATTAAATTTGAACTCCTATAGAGATATATACAGGCACCTAAAGTTACCCATGTGAAGTGTTGAAAAGTGCTGAAAATTGAAGTTTTTTGGAGGCAAATTGCCATCAATTGAGAGAAAAATTTAAAGTCTTCGAATAACACAATGAAGAGTCTTCAATAACAAAATAAAGAGTCAAGTCTAGTTCCACATACAATTGAAAGATTGAAATTTCAATCATTTGATGGCATGTTATGTCTTGTCAAGTGACCAAGGGTTTTATGCACACTTTTCTGCGCACGACATGCACAAAAATGTGCTGAAAACAACTCTAATGTTAAGTATTCTGTCACTTCTTCACGTTGACTCTTGTTTAGTTCATGTTTCATGTGAAACTGAGCATTTTCTTTTTACCACATCGAATTTCGAGGTCAAACGGAAAGTTATGAGAATTCGAAAATAACTAATGAGAACACGTAAAAACTAACTCAAGAAAAGGGTCTTAAAGAAATATAAATGAAAAGTAATAATTACAAAATTTCGATAACTTCTCAGTGTCCGTCTCGTCGTTTTGATCACTTTTCGCTTTTACTGGACTAAAATCCGAGGTCAAATTAAAAGTTATGGAAGTTTTAGGAGAATCTAGAAAATGGATTAATTACAACTTAGAAAAGGGGTGTTAAAGAAAAACAAATTGCATTCTATAAAGTTTTGAAATCCATGAACCATTCTTGTGCTGGTAAAAATAATACAAGGAACCATGAAAATTTTAAAAATTTATGACATTTTTTTAACGACTGTTCCAATTGTGCATTTGGGTGCTCGTTATAGATTTTATGGACCGTAAAAAAAATTGAAAAAGTCGAAATTTTTTTCCGGGGCACAAAGGAGAGAGATATCAGGAAAGTTCAAGTGAGTCAATGTTAGTCTTGTACGATGCCTATAAATAAAAGAGACTAGCATTGTCTCACTTGAACTTTGAGATGTAGAAATCTCAATAAAGCAAGATACTACATCAAATAATGGAAGAGAAGCAAAAGTGAATATGTTGAAGTAGATACCACCTGAAAATTTTTCCAAGGTACCAAGTTTTTGTGATTTGGATCAATATTGAGGAAGTTATGGCCAAATTAATGGAAGTGGGTTAGACTAGCCAAAATTTTGGAAATTGTGTTTACAAGTGAGAGAGAAGCACTTCACCTTTTCAATTTTGAAATTGTATTTCTTTGCAGAATTTCTTCGCACCCTTCAAAAAAAAGTTTTAGTGTTTTTTATTTTGGAATTTCTATTGAAGCCTATCTAATGCCTATCTAAGCCATTAAATGCTAATATTGGCATTAGAGGCAAAATAGGCAAAGACACATGTAAAGCCATGATTAGGCCTAAATTAGGATTTGATGTGGCTCGAGATAGTTAGGCTTGCTACAATTGTCCTAGTTAGGTTGGATGAGTGACTCACATCTATGTGTTGGCATGAGAGCTAGTGACCAATCAAACAACTAGAAATTCACCAAATTGGTCCAATCAAGTTTGAGGGCTCATAAGTCACTCAACCAATCAAATTAGGAGGAGGAAAAGAAGGGGTCCAATCATGTTGCACTCCCCTTCACTTCAATTTGCTACTTATATGTCTTAGATCAATTCTATGTAAGTTTTTTGGAGTTAATGAGATTTCTACACATTTTGAGCAACTCTCTCTCTCTCTCTCTCTCTCTCTCTCTCTCTCTCTCTCTCTCTCTCTCTCTCTCTCTCTCTCTCTACACTCAAGTTTTGTTAGTTGGATTCATTCTCTACCCAAGAGCAAGGCTTTTAAGATCACAATTAGTTTTTTATTGCACAAGTATCCACACGTGTGAGTGTACTTGTATGGTTGATGTATGCATGTTACAAAGTGCTCTTGCCTTAGATTTGTGAAATAGAACTTGGATTTCAATCTAGAAGATCACAATCACACTTTTGGGCACTCCCACACATGTGAAATTCAACAAGTATTACTGACATTGCCTTGGTCATCATGAGAAAACTCAAACTTAAGATAATTCGTCTCTAGGGCAAGCAGACCAAGTTCTTTTCTAAGACGATCAAGGTTGAGAGAGTAGACATGGTTCACAATGTGGCCCCTGGCCTCAAGTAGAAAACCCTTTTCAAGCAAGGTTGCAACAAATTCCCTTTTCAATAATAATCTCCAAGGGTTCAAAGTTGATTGTAGAGAACTAAAGCGGCTCAATATATATATATATATATATATATATATATATATATATATATATAAATGTATAAATACAATCATATTTTCTTAGGAAGAGAACTTGGGATGTTAAGTTGCTAAGAAACTTATTGAGGCATCTTCAACACAAATCATGATCCAAATGGGTCTTTGAACAACATAAAGCATGTTTGGTTGTGAAAGGATTTTTTTTTAAGTCAAAGGTCTGACATTTTACCATTTTTTATCATTAACTAATTGTCCAATGCTCATTTTTTTGTCCCTTTCTAAGATAATTTCTCTATTGTCAATGGATGAGATATCTCTATAAGTTTGGCTTCTATCCCTTAGTTTTTGTGATGCTCTTTGCTACAACATTTTATCATCTCTTCAACCTTAACTCCCGCAATCGTATTGTTGTTTTTAGAATGCATCTTTCTCCAAAAGTGCCTTGGATTTCCCTTGAGATCCACATACAATTCCTCTTACATCAATTTGTTAATATCGTCATCTCTTCTAGTGCATCTTCCTTATAATATTCCAATTGCTTGAACTCTAGCCATCTTCGTCAAGAAAATTTACCCTCTTCATCATACCATTCATTACACTACAACTCTATGAACCTCCTTAAGTGGAGTTTCTCAATGAGACTCTAATAGTGTTGTAATAATAATTCTAATATTCTCCTTGTAGCCTATTAGCCATATTTGCATGGTAACATTTTTAGTTGACTACCAAAGGAGCTAGTCTTACAATACTCAATCCTCATGCATGGAATTTGGGCCTTGTCACAGCAACGTCCTCAATGAAAGAAAAATGGCATGTGAGGTGTTTTGGTGACTTCCTTTCAACTTGAAATTTTACTTCTCTTTCCTTGAGTGATGACATAATGAACCATAGTTTGACTTTGCTTTGTTTTGCAAGACAATCCTTGCATATTTGAACAGAATGAATCCGTAATAGATCATGTCACTCGAACTTTATTTACCACAAACCTCAACCACCTTGTTGTGTTGCTATTCATATTCACTAGCTCATACAACACGGTGTATAAAAGTGGCCTACTGTTTCTTGCCCCCTTGAAATGGCCCAATAGGATAACTTCTACCTCTTTTAAGAAGTCTTAAGATGTTCTCACTGGTCTTTCGTGAGCTAGATATTTAAACCACCATACATTCACAATTTTGAAGTTGCAAAATAATAGGATGCCATGTATATGTTTGCTTTACAAACATCCTTACAGATTTTGACGTTGCCTCGGGCATCTTTACAAGTCACTTATGTGGACTTTGGAAACATTAATGAATATAACATTCAATTTTGGAAATAATTTCCATAGCTAAAGCCTCGTAGATTGGGTACGATTCTTTGTTTGCATTTCAGTGTTCCTAGCTCTAGACGTCACTTTCAAGCTTCACATTGATCTTACCAAGAATAAACCATCATGCTCCATACACGATTTTTGAGGGTCATCATTCCCTATGGGGAGGTACACATCTTTCTTTTATGTTCCTAATCATTATTTTGTTTTTCTATAGGAACCACTTCTCTAACAAAACATATATAAACCCAGAAATGTATAAATGATAGGGGGGTTGTATTTGCTTCTACCTGCACAAGCTATGGTAAAACTTCTAAGTCGGTTAAGAGGCTCATTAGGTAGATAATTCTAAAGAGAGGATCTGAGATTAAAGGAGATGAAGGGACTTGATCCTAAACTCTTATTTTCGATTTCTCATTTGCTTTCTGAGGATCAGTGCAACTGAATCACAGCCAAATTAACTCAATAACACCAGTGCACAATTCAACAACTACTGCCAAATGTACTGGAAGAATTTAAATGGTTCGGTTTTCCATTTGAAAAATGATAATACAAACTCTGATGAAATTAACAGCTACTTCGTTTTCAGATATTTTTTTGACATTTCACAGCATCAGCCTGTGAATGGTAGTAGTTTGCCAGCCTGCATGTGGCCAGGTCATCAGTACAGGCCCCCACCCGGAATGAATGTTTGCCCTGTTGCATGCTGCGCAACATTGCATGCTCAGGTGTGCATGTGGTTCCCTCCCTCTGGCCTTCCTAGTCACTTGATTGAATGCATATTCACAAGTCAGTGCTTCAGAAATCGAACACCCAAACTAATTTACTAGTGCTTCAAGAAATCAATACCCTTTCCCTGTGCTACTCTCTTGCAATAGCGTTATATTGCAGTGCTTGGAAATGCATACAGTTTGCAAGAGCAGAGGTTTTAAAGGTCTCCTGTAACAATACTCGTGCTATATTGTTACAGGAGAGAAAGGAAGAGAAACTTATCTCAAGAGCTAAAATGGATCATGGGTATTCCACAGCCCTCGGAACTAGAAAGACACTTTCTTTCCTTCTTAAGGAATTCAGCTCCTGCCAATGAACGTACATGTTCTGTGTGGCAGCACAGAAGTTACAAAGGTGAATTCCAAGTCTTATATCTGAAGAACCAACAGTGACTACGAATAACAAGAGTCAAGGATGTCTACGAGCTATCTTGGGCCTTTCAAAAGCTACAACGCAATTGGTAAATTGCCCATCTGGCAAGAATATATAAGTTGAATGCTAGAAACGTGAAGTTGGCATAGGTACAGTTCTCACTCTCTTGAGCAGATGCACTAGCTTCCAAACTTTTAAGTTTTGAGATAGAGTTGCTAGTAAAAACTTCCTGCCTTATCAGACATAACAGCAACCAAATGCATTTGAAAGGTGGCCTTCAGTCAAGTTTCTTTGGCCCCAAAATTGTTCTTTTTAGGGGAAAAACTAGGGTTTCGTTTATACATTTTTACAATAAGAAAATTTCTTAAGCATTTTAGGGCCCTGAGTTGGGGCAGGCAGGTCAAAGGGAAACAGGCCAGCTTGTGTTGCAGTTTTTCAGGCTCTAGTCTGTAATTAGTTTTGTAGCTCAAAAGTGTTTCACGTTTTATAAAGCACTCTAGTCTAAAGTTTAAACTTACAATTTAAATTCTCTTGGATTAGTATGATGTGTTTTAAGTTTAAAGTTTAGCCTTTATGTCATTTTACACATCATGACATCTTTGAGCTCTCTCACCTGTTTGTAATGATATCATATGGTTGTGCAGTCATCGATGGACGATGGAAGGAGGGAGGATGGAGGGTAATTTGAATTTGGAGTGTGTTGTGGGCCCATTACATGCATGCATGGGGAGGAGGTCCATGCATCATGTTCCCCATACATGCATCCCCTTCTCATCATTTTTAGTGAAGAAAATGTGTATGCATGGGTGAAGGGAGGAGGATGCATGGGCCCCTCACCCATGCGCAAAAGTGTATGTAAGTTTAAATAAATAAATAAATAAATATATATATATATATGTACATACATACACATACACATGCACATATACACTGATATACATACACATATACGTATAGATACAGACACATATACATGCACACATTCACACACATATACATATACATAACTATATACATAAACATATACACATACACATACATATATACACATACACATACACACCATTGACTGCCCGCCATCGACGGACACACTATGCTAGTGTATATATATCTATATGTATATATAAACTTACATACAAAAGTTGTATGCCTGGGTGAGGGCCCCATGCATCCTCCTCCCCTCCCCCATGCATACACTTTTTTGAACAAAAAGGATGTTCACAGATTTTCCATCACTGAGAATTTGTGAAGCGATTGGTTTTATGGTTTTTAAACTCTGGTTACAGGACGTTTCTGCTTGTTACCAGACGATTAATCCAAATGTGTTCTTCTTAATACATTGCCAGACCAGGCAAAAGGTTCAATTTTTGTTGTAGTATATTTAATCCAGCCTGTCAGTGGATTACTTAGTTCACATTCACTCCAAAAGCACTCACAAAATCAAGAACTATGCAAGCCTAGAATGTCCATCCAAAGATAAAGCATGCATTGCAGGTGAACTCCATTTGATTCTTACTTCTAACTATTGTAAAACGATTGGAAACAATCAAGATTCTCAGATTAATCTAACAGAAATGTAAGACACAAGAACAAGAAACTAGCTAACAAGCCACCAAAATGCAAGGATTCTTGGGCTTCTCAAGAACATCAAGAATTGGACTGTTAGAGGATATGCAGGATCTACACCACAAAATCCAGCCTATTTAGTTTACTTGAAGCTTGTTTAAAATCAAGAACAAGAAAGCAAGAATCTAATCCACTCTACTTCCACAAACATAATGAAAAACAAGAAATCTATTCTAAATCCACAACTACATTCAGGAAGGAAAGCAAGATCATGAAAGCTTCACTGAAGAACACAAACATGATCATGGAGCTAAGATGAAGGCTCAAAAACTTGTGGAAGATTTCTCTTATTAAAATAAGAGCAAGAGCATTACAATCCAAAGCTCCCTCACAAGAGAGGGGGGCTCTTAAATAAGCCAAGAGGTTGCCCATGTGGAGCCTAAGTGGCAATTCCACAAATTACAATTTACAAGTGGAATTAGCTCCTCCACTAGAGGTCACCATCAAAAGGTGGCTCACTATATTTTATTTAAGAGGGGTCTACCACATTTATTACAAATGCCTACCCATACTAGCTCCCACATGGTCATTCCTTCTCTTGGGATTCACCATGAGGCTCAAATGATTTTAAACTGTTATCTTAGCTAGTATTTCTCAGCTCTCATTCTCATCCTTCTCTTCTTCCTCAGGGACCTCCTCGGTCTAGGGTGAGAGATGCTTTGTAGAATAGCTTGGCTCAGCATCTTGGAGATTCTTCAGAATCTGCCAACATCATTCCCCCTTAATCTGTTGCAGGACCCACTGCAACACATATGGAATGACGTCGTTTCTGCTTGGCACTTGGAAAAGCATGGATCTTTTGTCACTTTCGTAAAACCAAGTGCTTATTCGCCGCAAAATTGTTTTGCAAAATTTGAGATCTCTCAATGGCCTTTACATTCCTGCCCGCTTAAGAACCTCCTGCGAGTCATGCTCGCCTTGTCGCCTTGCAGATTGCTTTCTCGTGCTCATCTTCTTTCCTAGGGCTTCAAATACTTGGAAGCGCAATTTCCTTTCGAAGGGTAATGGCCCTAGGTAATCTCGCACCTTTTCGATGAATCCAAATTCCTGCCAGTCTTCCACCATTGTGACATAGAGAGAGGACATGAAGGCCGCTCTATAATAGAGTCGGGCCATCATCTAGTGGTCATCTTTTGACTGGAGGGCTACGTTGGGGTTGATCCTTATCGGGTCTAACCCTCATTCCCAGAAGCATTCTTGATTCATGAGGAAGGCCATGGATTTACAATACTCGGCACTCTCTCGTACACATAAGTTAGCGTTGGATTTATATTTGTGGCCAAAATCCAGTAGCTCCAAGCTTTCTGAAACCCCTCCAAGATGGCGAAGCCCTTAGATATTTGTGCAGCCTCATGCTATCCTTTAGGATTTTATTCTTCCATTCAGGCTATGGCTGCAATGCGGCAATGATCTCGGCCCTCATGGAATATTGGCTTTGGTCAATGTCGTCCTTCCCGCCCCTCATACTTTGGGGTATTTTCTTTTGAGCCTTTCAAATTCTAGAGAATCAGCCATTTGGGGTCTTGGCTCGACTGGCAGGATTGCCTTGCGCAGTTGTTGTGGCTTTGTCAGGTATTCATCCAAAGCCTTGACAGTTGTATCACCTTTTCTAGATATTGCACTTGAGGAGGGCTTAGCTTCACCCGCATTAAAGTCAACAGGTCGAGACGAGAATCTTCGTGTTTCCAACAGATCAGCCTGAGAGTCGTCATATCCACCAGCGTCAGTGTTAGTCTCAGGAATGTCAGGTGGGGTTTGACCTGGTGAAGTTGGCATGAGAATGACAGGTTTAGTAGGAACGATATTCTCAATGAGGTTGTACCCAGCAACGGGAGAACTAAGTTGTTTTAGGAATTCGTCCCGTCAGACTTTTGTACATCTCAAGAGGTCCTTGGTGTGGTCTCGGAAGTCGACTTAGAGGGGGTTGAGAGGATGAGGGTGGAGGAACAAGGTAAGTAGGAATGAAGGTTTGGGAGAAATCGAAGGCAGAATAGTAAGACATTTTATAGTTAGGTGGGGGGATAGGAAAACTCCTAGAAGTAGCCTCAGTCCTCTTGTCGTCCGATCCCAAGCTTCCATCTAACTGATGGGTGGATTCGTCACAACCAGCCACTCCGTCATCTCCGTCATTTTCCCTGGGCCTCTGATCAGAATTTCCTGCTTGGGCCTTGCACAGTTTCGTTGTCATTTTTGCTTTGAAACAAAATTTATAATTTGGACATCAAGTGATAATTTTTTTTACAATGACTTCTTTTGTCATGTACAGACTATTGAAAAACAAAATTCTCCCGGAAGGGAATGTCATGCCTGAGACAAGAGATGAGGCACAAAAGATGTTGTCTAACATCGAGATGGACTACAAGCAAGCATGTCCAAAAGACTGTATTTTATATCGAGGAAGGTACGAATCACTCAAGAAATGTCCCATTTGTGATAGTCCTCGATATAGAGATGATTTGCAAGGGGCAACCATTCCGTGCAAAGTTTTACGACATTTTCCAGTAAAGCCACGATTGCAATGTTTATTTCGTTGTAAATCTCTTGCACAACTTATGGATTGGCATGCACACCATACCTCTACGGATGGGATGATGAGGGTACCTTCAGATTCACCTGCATGGAAACACATCAACAAAGAGTATCCAAGCTTTGCCAATGAATTAAAAAATGTGAGATTTGGTCTTGCAATAGATGGTGTGAACCCCTTTGGTGTACGAGCAACTACGTGGTCCATTTGGCCTGTTTGCTTGGTAATTTATAATATTCCTCCTTGATTAGTACAAAAAAGGGACACATTATGTTGGCACTTTTAATTCCTGGCCAACGCAAGGTTAAGAACATGGATGTGTATCTTGAGCCGCTTATTGACGAGTTGGAAGATTTGTGGAAGGGTATAAAAGCATATGACATTTCGCGCCCCTTACATGAGAGGGAGTTTACACTACATGCCATTAAAATGTGGACAATGCATGACTATCCAGGATTAGGTGAATGCTCAAGTAATCATTCAAACAATGTCTATCTTGTGTACATAGGAGTTTGTTTACAGTTACATACAACTAGTAATTCTTGACATTTACATGATATACTACAATGGCTATAATTATTCTTTGACATATACTTTTTTTAATAGTGATTGATAGTATCCATTTGTTGGGCGGGCTTTTAAACGGCTGAAAAACATGCTTGTTTTTTGTGCGGGCCAAATCTTGTGGGAAGATACTCTTATAGTCTCAAAAAAGTGGTTTATGAAAATCATCGTAAATACTTGCATGAAGGCCATCCATTCAGAGACACTCGTAGAAGAGGTTTTGGAGGAAGAATTGAGAGAGAGATGCCTCCAAAGAGGATGTCCGTGAAAGATTGGTGAAAACTATGGGAGGAATCTCAAGCAAAGCCAATCGATGGTATGAAAAGATTATCTATATTTCATCGTTTGGAATATTGGAATAACCTTTTGATTAATCACCTACTTGATCCCATGCACATATTTAAAAATGTGAGTGAATCTATTTGGAAACACTTGATTGACGAAAAAGATACCATTGCTGCAAGGCATGACCTAAAAGAATCAAACACCAAAAAAGAATATTGGATAAAGGATGGTGAAGATCATGCTCCAAAAGTACCTTGGACATTCACTAAGGAGGAACTTAACAATGTGCGCTCCATTATTCATGACATTAGAACACCAACTGGTTTTGCCCATTCTTTACGGTCATCATTCACAGTGGATGGAAAGTTGCAAGGTCTCAAATATGATGATTAGCTAAAGATGATTCAATTCATCTATCCATTGTCAATTCGTGGGTGCTTGTCAGAAGATATTTGTGAGACCATATACAAATTATCAATCATTGTCAGGTATTTACATGTACTTGGTGCATTTTTTTATTTAGTATTTATCGATTGGAAATTCAAATAGACATAAAATGGATTGAACATGTTGCAGATGGATCATGGACTCACAAGTGCATTTATTGGTGCACTTGGTTGAAGAAGTTTCTATTGCTGGTCCAGTGCACACTAGGTATAAGTGCATAAATTATCTTTTGCATCTTAGTAGTGTGCAGTAAATAAGTGTCGTTAGACAAAATAAATGCATCATCTACGTAAAGAGCTATGTGAACTAAAATGAGCACTTATGTGCTTGGAATAAACATTGCAGTCAGCTGAATTGCTTGCAAAACCCAATTGAACAAGATAAAAGTTGATCAGACAGCCGAACTATTCGAAGAACGACTACATCGGGCTTCCGGCTGATCTTCATCCATCCATGGATCGAAACCAAAGGGTAACCAATCCTATTGTGTTCACTTTTAAATGTTAAATTCAAATTATTTAAATCATTGAAGACTTGGCCATTTTCAACGACTTCCACGAATTGGCATTTTGAACAAGTCTGCAGAAATACACTATGTTTCCAACAGTCTACAGAAACGAACTGATTGTCGCATAGTTCACATTTTTCCAACTCTTGAAAAATGCCACAATTTTTCGACAGTATCTTATTTTCAAATATTTCGAAGAATTGAACTCTTTGTCGACTTTTTCGCATTTTTCCAAAATGCGACAAAACAATCGCTTCAACAAATGGACTGTTTTACAGCACCTTCAATTTTTTCGCAAAATGCTAAAGTGATCTATTTGAACGAAAAACGTCTCCAGCCACTTGCGAAGAATGCGACAACTTGTGCATTCCAACGACTTCGAACTGGATGACCGAAACTACCGCCAAGACACCGCTCAAAGGCACCACAAGGAACCGCCAAGACACCATAGAGTCAACACTATGGTCACTATGTGAAGACCAACCGCTAAGGCACCACAAGGAACTGCCAAGACACCATAGAACAGCCAAGGCTCCGCCTAGCCACCGCAGAATACCGCAACAACTACGATTGCGGTCAACATGCGGTTGCGATAAGCGCCACCATATCAGTCTCCCAAATGAGGTTATTAACTTATTCACACATTGTACAGCTGTCATTATAAGTCAAATACTTCTCGAGTACAAAGAAGTACTTAGTTATAGGACAAACATTTATTGTAATAGATGTAGTGTATAATTACATTTTTATCACGCACTCTATGTGATGCTCCGCCAACAGAGCGAATGATATCGTCCAAGTTACACCTCCATTTTTTGCTGTAACGCATTTAGTGTTGTTCAAGCTTTCATTGTAATATAGAAGCAACACGTTCTATCGTCTGTGTTTAACATAGATGTATGATGTTGTGATTTGATTACACTCTTATTGCTTGTTCACGCTTGTTCACTCACTCTGATCATATCACGACGTCAATAACTCCTTAGTATCCGATCAGACGATGGCTGTCTTTGACACTTGAGGAACTTGCATTATTATATTGCAGTATCACTCTAAGTTTCTGAACTGAACTTTTTAGTAAAACTCATTTGCAGTAATAACACACACCATATCATTCAATCTCTTCGGTGGACTATACTCATTCACCCGTTTGAGTATGAATAGTTTTTAAAAATCCTGTTGATAAGAACGTTTGAGCTATTATCATATTTCTACATTTACATTCCTTCAGACTGTTCATGCACGTAGCAGCTCATAATAACGGGAGAGTTGTTTTGCAACTATTTCCTTCTTTCTTCTCCGTTCGCGTTTCTACCTCCTTCAGTAGATTGACTAAATGAAACCCTTTTAAGGATAAGAGCCTGTTGAAACAGAACCGCGAAAAGCTCAAACATTGTAACAATGCAGAAGGTTCAAAAAAATGACAAACAAAAAAAGTTCTTCAAGGTCCGACTTACCAGCACTTTGCAATCTGTATTATCTCTTAGAATATGCGACAAGACGCTCGCAACCCTGCATTTCAACTAGAAAAAGACAAACCAAAATAAGATGACATCCATAGCTCTTATTGATAGAGATAATTGAAACCTATGGAGCATCTAAAGTCAAAAGTGCAACTTTAAATATCCCCATCCAAAATGTAAACCCTTTTTCAATAGAAGACAATGTAAGTGACTTTATTTTTTAATAATGCCACATACACTCCTTACATTGCGCGAGTGTGTGTGTGTGTCTTAGATGGCTACCTTAATGTTTTCTTTGAGCCATTGTCAATCAATTGACTCACACTCAACAAGTTTCTAGACATTGAAAGAACTCTCTTGTTTGTCCTCATTTGTGTGGTGAATTAGAATCAAACCTTGACCTCATGGAGATGAAAGAAAATTCTAACTAATTTACTACTTAATAGAGATGAAAAAACTTCCTGTTTTTATTAATAAACGATGGGAAAACTCATCGGAGTACAAAGGTATGCATGTAGAAAGTGTGAAGGCCAAAAAGCGAATTGAAATATTGTACATCAACTATACCAAAGCAACAATTTCAAAAAGTAGCTATACAAAGCTTACTGCTTGATGTAAGTCGCTAGCTAAGATAGTTGGAAATTTAGATATTGCAGGAAGCTGTGAAACAACCGTTCTTGCAACTACGGCACTTCGAAGTATTGCAAGTGCCTGAGTGCGTTGTAAAGTAGTAGAAACTCGTTGACGATAATAAGACGTAATGATGGATAAAGGTGAGGCACCACGTCCTTGGAGCTTCGCTGCTAAACCTGCACAAGATGAAAGAAAATCGTCGAATTTCTTATGCAAGCACCCATAAATTTCCAAGGCAAAAGGAATAAAGTCTTTTCCAGGAGTGCAATGTGAATAATCTCGCTCTTTATCTTGAGTCGCATGAGAAGCAACGGCACCTTAAGTAGTTGAAGCACGACGAAGGAGGTCTGGCCGCGAAGGATCAGCAACAACAACATCCCCAAGCATGCAAATCTCCCCCCCCCCCCCTCACGTGAAAGAACAAGATTAACTCGACGCCGAGGTGACTGTGAATCAGAGATAGTTACTAGTTTATGTTAAATAACCTACATAAAGATAACATTTGTAAATGTAATTTAACATAGTATTTTATTTTAAGATGCTAACTTAAAGGCTAGTGTGAAGGCCTTCATAAACTTCAAAGGCCCTAACAGAAGCTGTTGAGTTTAGTTTATCTTAAAGGTTGCTACAATTGCCCCTTCCACAAGTCATTTTTCACATAACTGCATAAAGTAGAAGAGGGTTATCAGTAGACTGCGCACAAAGAAAACAAGGCCGATACTTATAAGATCAATATGTTTGAGATCATTCAAGTGCACAATTTGAAGAGGCAAAATCACCATTCAGGTTTAGATTGTATGTAATTTAATGCTAATTTGCAAGCTGGAAATAATTTCCTTTTGGTTGGGGACAATTGAATTTATTGAGAGAGAGAGAGAGAGAGAGAGAGAGAGAGAGAGAGAGAGAGAGAGAGAGATGCTATCACCATCCTACGACGACAAAACAGAAATGAAAATAATGTGGGATGCTTGAAGTCTTTAATTGGGTAAAGTGACCTGTTTGGTATATGGCTAGAATACTGAATGTAGCAAAGTGAACTTTTTGATACTGTTTTAGCATGCTATTTTAAACTATGTACAATTCCTTGATAGCATGTCCTCCCAGGTTCCTGAGACGTAAAGAGTCCTACTAGCTAAATTTCCATCTATATCACTAGATCATTTTCATACTGTTATTCACACAATTATCATTCAGAAAGCATAGTCAAAGCAGGCACTTCAAAATGCCAAGAAGCTTTCATGGCCACGATGAGATGGTGTTACATGTAGCTTCAAACTTTGAGAAACCAAGGGGAAAATGAATTGCTCCTATGTTACCCATACCCACACTCGAATAAACCATATCATCTTTTTGCTGAAGTACTTAGAACCAGAAAAACATTTGGGATGTGATACAATGAGCATTCTTAACAAAGATAACAGTGGTGTATGCAGAAGTGATGGCACATTTCAGGCCGAAGAAGAGACTGAAATGTTTTCTGGCACAATCATGCAAGCCTTCAATTTTGAAGCCATGCATTCGAAAAAATGATAGCAGAAAAGCGAGCTTGCTTTTGCTTTTGAAGACATTTGATTTGTGAAGTGAACCCCAAATCAGGTTGGCAAGGCTGCTCCAGGAATCAAGGAGCTGACGCTACAGACTTTATTGGCTTGTGTATGGACGTTCATGCTGGCCCACTTGTTGATGCAAGCCACCACATTTCCATGAGATCTACGGTTACTGTGCAAATATGTCAGTTCTGCCAGCAAATGAACTATTCGTCGTCGTCATCTTCGCCTGCTTCATTCTCGTCCATACCTGCAAGTAAGGAAACCACATCTTCGCCAAGCTCTTCTAAACGTGCACTTAGTTTTTCCACTTTGCTTTCCTCCTGACCAAGGCAAACAAGTAAATCATTCAACTCTGCTTCACATTCTTTCTGAACTTCTTGACGCCCCTCTTCACGCACTGCAGCCAATTGCTCTTCCCTAGGTCTTTCAGATGCAGCACCACCCAAAATGCTACGCAAATGATGTACTTCGCCCTCTAAGCGATAGTTTTCCTGTTCTAAAGAATTATATGCATCGGATAAGCCTTGGAGATCAGATTCATATTTTGAGGCAAGTTGCTTGTAAGTTGACAAATCACTGGCACTTGTAGATCTTTCTAGATTTAGAGCATCCACTTTTACTTGTAATTCCTGCAATTGCTTCTTCAGAGTCTCCATTTCAACTCGAGAAAAGGAAAGTTCACGTTTTTCATGAGTATCTGCATTGTCAGGTTTAAGAGAGTTTCCACCTCCTGTGCTTATCAACAGATCCTGAGTTAAAGCAGCATTTCTTTCTAAAAGGTCCTGCAAAATGGAATGATATCATTCATATGTTTAGTCAATTAAAATGATAAATTTCACCTCTTTTTACACAGTACATGCGTTAGATTGGACTATGAAAGAGCTTTTCTGGACAAGCATTGAATACATACTTGAATCTCTTGTACTTGGGTCTGAAGCAAAGATCTGAGTCTAGCAATATATTGAGGATCACTTTCTCCTTCTTTTGCATCAAATCCAACTAGTGAAACAGTTTCTATTTTCTTTGGGTGAGAAAATAGCTCTATTATGCGTTTTCGAGCAACAGGCTCGAGATTCCTCACCAAGCGCACAAAGCCAGAATCGTACAATGTTGTTAGTGGTGGAAACAAATCTCCATCCTGTAGTGTTGAATGTTCTAACTGTTGAAGCCGACCTTTTACATCTCCTGTTGAACCAAAAAACCCATCACCTGCTGCAATTACAGCTGCTGTTGAACGCGTTAGAGGTGTGGGGATGTGAGACGAATTAGAAGCTGACACAAAGAGAGAGCTACTTTTCAACTCGTTCCACTTTGAAAAGTAGTTGGTGAGGCCAACCCTTTGGCTGATAATGTCAACTACGATGGAAGCTTCCTTTGGACCTGACTTTGCATCATTGTATACTATACACTCCCCAAGCAGAATAGCCGATAGACCAGCTATATGAATACTTGTAGGAAATCCAGTACTTGCTAGTAACTCTATTAAAAGTGTAACATGTGATGGCAACTCGAGAAAAGCAGACACAGCTGCAGGGCAATCAGCTAACCATATGACAAATAACCGCAATAGAACTGGTGGAAACCACGCTGACCAAGCCTGAGATGCATCATTTAAGGAGATTTGTGCAGATGATTCGTTTAAATATGACGACGTGCTTGCTGCAAGGTATCTCATAAATCTTTGTACAAGTAGCTCTGGCAAAGTAAGTGGTGATGTCACTTCAAGAGGTATATGCAGCACCTGAAGAAACAATGCCATTGCAATTACTTGGAGACCAAGAGGATAAATATATCAAGCACTAAAGTAGATTGACTAAATGAAACCCTTTTTAAGGATAAGAGCCTGTTGAAACAGAACCGCGAAAAGCTCAAACATTGTAACAATGCAGAAGGTCCAAAAAAATGACAGCAAAAAAAAATCTTCAGGGTCCAACTTACCAGCTCTTTGCAATCTGTATTATCTCTTAGAATATGCGACAGGACGCTCGCAGCCCTGCATTTCGACTAGAAAAAGACAAACCAAAATAAGATGACATCCATAGCTCTTATTGATACAGATAATTGAAACCTATGGAGCGTCTAAACTCAAAAGTGCAACTTTAAGTATCCCCGTCCAAAACGTAAGCCCTTGTTCAGTAGAAGACAATGTAAGTGACTTCATCTTTCAATAATGCCACATACACTCCTTACATTACCCTAGAAATTCACTTTTTTGAGGAAGAAATCCTTCTCAGAACATTCTGAAATTTTAGGAGCCTCCCCCAGGAACATTTCGAAGCAGCCTCCTGAAACCTTTGGTCAATTCATTGAGATGCAAATGATGGTTTCCTTTGCTAAAACAAAATTCACGCACACATGGACAATTGTTTCATGCATCTATACATGCAACCAATGTCGTGGCTGTGTCGATTGCACACATACATATGGGCATGCATAGAAGCCCATCTTGTAGTGATGATGTGGGCTAATCCATAATGCCACTGTGGACTTCCATGCAGCTGACATCAATCATTCATGGATATTTGTTATTGCTATGAGTGTATGAACATTGAAATAGTTGGAAGCAATTGGAAGATTTCTTGAAAGGGAGGGCATAATCATGATCGATAGATGACCATTTTTCTACTGTAAATAGCTTCTTGAACTTCTATTGCATATGAATTTGTAATAAGCTTAGTACACTTGAGTGCACATTTCTGGAATGTACGTAAGGCAACATACTTGCTTGGTGTTTGAAACAAGGTCATTCCAAACAATGTTCAAAATCACATTCCACATTAATTGGAGTATAGTACTGTTTTTCCAGATAGAAAACATGGTTCAGAGCTTGTTCAAATTTTTTTCATTTACTTTTCAAAAGGCTGAATATCCAAGTGGTAAGCATGAACCAACTAAATACTGTTGGACAGCATATTTGACAGTATAATAACGAAGACAGAAATTTGAACTTTGTCGCAAAACCCACCTTTGCAGTACCAATCACTTGACCGATTCTAATGCATCAAAAATATTACAGAAATGGAATGCTTTACCTACTACAATTTCATGGTGATTTTGGAATGTAAGGAAATGCCAAAAAATCTCAGAGGAGAAGGGACTAAGTTAACCATTCTTACCTCACAATCGATACGACCATCATTCCCAATCACTGCATGCGCTAATGTACTGCATTTATTGAAAGCAACTTATGTCAATCTATGTAACATTGTGGAAATATTATCTGATAGAAGCATTTGATTTATAAAATCTAATGGAAAGCTAGAAGAATTCTTATGCTACAAGGAAGCTAGTACACTACCACTGATGCTCGGTATCCACCATCGTTTGAGAGACAAAGATTAACAATGTACAAAGCTTCCAGCCCCTACCTCCCAAAAGTTAAGTGCTTTTGATCAACTGTATCATTGCTGCCCTCGCCAGATTCTGGTAGTGGAATAATGGTGGAAGCAAGCATAATCTGACCATCAGTATTTCCCTGCAAGTCTCAAAAGCTGCAAATTAGATGCAAAGTAGAATTTATAGATGCCAGAAATACACTTGTTTTTCAAGTTCCTGAAATGAAAATACATGCCCCAAACAAATCATGTTTACTTCCACATGGTGCTCTGCATAATCAAAAGAACATGACACAAAATCCCAAGATGGAACAAAACCAATACAAGTCACATACTCGAGACTTGGTGATGATGTTCGAGGATTGCACCAAGCTTTGCAGATGGTGAGCAAAAATTTTCATCATTATTTGTAAAGATTATAATTCCTTGGTATTTGGAACGAAACAAAGAAATAAAAATGAGGTTAAACATATTTTGATTTGAGGATTGCACCAAAGGCCGAATATGAATCATCTTTTTAAAACATTAAGTCCTTGATGTCCAGAATGAGGTCATTTTAAACATCGTACCCTAAATAGAAAAATGAAATGTGATATTTTGATTTCTTTTTTCCACATTTCTTGCATACATAGTTGAAAAATAACAACACAATTGATCATAAAGCATTAAGTTTATTGCCCAGAAAAAAATAGACCCAGTGTTTAATGCTTGCAAAAAATACAGCACTTGAAAGTGATTTGTACATGAATACAGAACAAAAGTATAAGGGCTAATTCTTTGGAAGATAGCTTCATCACTATAACAATCGAGCACAAAATGTAAACAATTCCATCGATTTCTTTTGTAAAGATTAACACAACAAAAACCATAAACATGATGTAATTGCGTGAACCACCCCACCATAGATGCGTGCACGCTAGAAACCCTCACAATGACATAACATATTAATTTTTGCCATGCTAGACCAAAGCCTATTGTTTCCCATGTGTATCACCCTCCAAGCTACATCATTAATACCTACAAAAGAAATTCAAAGAATACAAAAAGAGAGGACACATGAGAGAGTTTAATAAATATTTTAATGAATTCTCAATTCCAATGGTTGAGACCATCAAAAATCAATAACAAGATATACAAGAATGTGTAAAAACTATGCCTTCAAGATCAAGATTCTTTAAGTCTTGATTTTGTTTGAATGTAGGGAGAGCTTGAGCATGTGAGTGGGGCTGGCGATGCCCAATGTAGGCACAAAAAATTTGCCTGCCGTGGGGCATTGCAGCCTCATTCACTGGCAGATGAAGTGCATGTTGTTGATTTTGAGCAGCAATAAAAACTTGTGTCTGATGGTCAAAATATTTTTAAGTTTGTTGTTGTCTATGTGGAGAGCGGTTTTCTTATCATTGGCATAAAAGACATTGCCTTGTAATGTCCTGAACAACATTCCTAGATGTTCTCTATGGACTAAACAGACTTACTATAGACTAGGATGTCATCAACAACATTGACAGCGAACTTGCCCATATAGTCCTTGAGTAAGTCATTCATGAGCATCATGAAAGTCGCTGGAGCATTAGTCAATCTGCCCAAGACGCATATGAAATGTCATCTTTGGAACATTTGGCTCCCTAACACAGATCTAATGCTAGCCACTCTTGAGATCGATCTTGCTGAACACCTTTGCTCCTTGCAATGTGTAATGAACGCTAGTAAAAACCCTAAGATGAGGATAGGATAACACAATAGGAGACATGTAGTAGTTCTTGGATCCAGGCCCCAAGCCATGCCATGTGAATGCTTGAGGAGAAGAGAGCAGCTGGTAACCTGAGCTATAGATGTCTCTACACCAATATATAGAGGGTATAATCTCGTGCATGGACTCATGCAATCCCCGTGCAATCCAACTATAAATAGGTCACAGCTCCAATGCAGTTCTCATGCATATATCAGTCACACGTACATGCACTACTCCATATGTCTCATTAAGAGTGTCTGGGTCCCCTCAAGGTTATTAGTTACAAACTGGCCTTGGCATGGAATTAAATTGAAGTGTAACCAACAATCTCGAACACTAGAGAACCGGTCTACCATATCAGGACTATTCCAAATCCTCTGAGCTGGATATGGCCATAACACAATGCATCCAGCAAATCATTTGCTCGTGGCATAAGATACATGTGCAACATTGTGATCTTATTTAAGCCACAATAATCTACACACATCCTGTAACAACCATCTTTCTTCTTCACCAATAGAATTGGTGAACACCAATACAATTGGTGAAGAAAAGATGAATAGCTATGCTTTTTATACATACTAACGTAAGATACTCATCAAAAATCGATATGAAGTCCTACCTAGAAAACTCATCTAGAGCCTAAAGCTCGTTAGAATCTAAACTACATTGTGCTCTGCATGGCTGACAGCCACACTTGGACTGGTGTATGAGCTCATGGACCGGATTGGACAGTTCCTGCAGCTGCCCATCTTGCAGCCAGACAGGTAAGTAGTATAGCAATGTAATTGTGCATTAACTTTTTTCAGTGATCGCTAGTTTGTTTTTCTGTTGAAGTTACATTTTTCCGTATTTTGCTTCGATTTCGTGCATGAACCCTAAACCAAATGCCTCTCACATGCAGGATGACCGAGCTGAAGTACATGTGGGAGACGCGGTGGAACTACTTCCACAGGAGTATCCACAGCGTTGCACACATGCTGCATCCCCTCTTCCTCTATCCGACATAGATCGCAGACAGGGGGCTCGAGCCGGATTGGCTTGAGTACATCCACAGGGTGGGCCCACACATTGGTTTGGATCCTATCAGACTCATGGAGGAGCTAGTTGCATTTCGTTTCGGCATGGGCACGTTCGGTCACCCGGCTGCTCAGGATGCAAAGAGGAGGCAGCTCCCCATCACCTGGTGGACCATGTTCGGTAGCACCTATCCCTCCATACAACATCTTGCATTGCGGGTCCTTTCACAGGTATGCATCTCATCTCATCCTCCCTATTGGATAACTTAAAGGAGATTACAGCAATTAGAAGCAATCACATTCAATGCATGTAATCATCACTCATCTAATCCATTAACCAATGAACTAGGATCACGACAGAGAAATCGGACATGAAGAATAAGACACAGCATAGCTGTTACAATCTTCTCCACTCCTCTCTATTGAATGAACGAAAATGCAAAGGTAACTTCTTTGATGGTTACCTTTCAAAGTTTTTAACGGTCACTTCTAAAAAAAATTTGAGATTGGGTCCCTAAGGGCCACCCTTCAATCTTAAGACTGTCCCTCTGTGTCAAAAACAATGGAGAACAAAAAACAGAGGCATAATTTCACTTGGAGAATCCGTTTCTGTTCAAACAAAAAGCATATAGTCTCTTGCTACACTGTTTGAGCTACACTGTGAACTAAAAATCTTTCAGTTTGGACTTCGGCAGAAAAAGATATTAACAATTGAAGTTAGTGACCTCCGAAAAAGCTAAGGACAGCTTCCTATCGTCATCTTGTCAGTACTTTGATGGTGAGAGAGAAACGACCAACATTTGAAGAATTCTCTGGCATGTTGGAGAGCTAAGTCTCCTAGCCAATCACAAAAGGCCGAAGACGATTCAAATGCTGAGCATGATCACTTTGTGGTGGAACAACGTGAAGATGAATGTTCTTTTATGGCAGTGGTTATCCAATCACATGAAGAACATATCCAATTCCAAGAAGATGACTACTTCATGATGAATGAGGTACTTGCAAGTGTTCAATCATCTTATATACTTAATGAGGCTTTGTCATTCATTGAATATTTGTCTAATGAGATTGAACGAGGTGAAGAATTAATTAAGAAAGATGTATTTCAATTAATGAACCAAGAATCAAAGGAATGCAATGTCTTTGATCCAGTTACATCTAATGGTGATCAAGATAGTGAGATTAAAGATCTGACATATCTTGAAGATGATTCAGTTTTGTTTCTTTCTAATCATGATCGTGATTGTGAAGATGATTCACAAATTGAAAAATGGACAAAACCGGTTGAATCATGTCATCAACTCCTACAACAAGCACAATCTAACTTGTTTGAATGTGAATGTTTAAGTGCTAAACAAGAATGTTGTGATCTTGGCGAGATAATTGAAATGTCAAAAGATCCAAGTATCCTTGAAGTGTTTTTACAAGCACTAAAGCAATGGATGGTCAACTACACAGTTGTGAAGCAGATTGAAGATCTTGACTACATACTTGGAGCGAACGCAACTATTGGAGTACCGCATTTCAATTATTACATAATGTTGTTATATATGCAGTTATACTTTACCAAAGATAAAAGTAGAATCGGAAAGCTACTTTGGCAAATATTGTTTTTGTTGGGAGTTATGAAAAAGGGAGTAGGGTAATCTACTTCTAGGAACATAAACTAGTCATTAAGGGGGAGTATTAGAATATAAATGTCGAGTTTATATTGTTGTACAATTACTTTCAATTGTTATTTGTCGAGTACTGTGTGCTCGCAATATTTAATAATGGTAACAGACCTAAATGTCCTGTATGATACCAAAGGGTGCAAGCAGCCCCTATGCACAGTTTTGTATCATACAGGACATTTAGGCCTGTTACCATTATTAAATATTGCGAGCACACAATACTCGACAAATAACAATTCAAAGTAATTGTACAACAATATAAACTCGACATTAATATTCTAATACTCCCTTAGGGCGTTTGCTTGACATTCCAGCTTGACATTCCACCAGTGCACGTGCTGAACCATTTCATTGCACGTACCACAAGATTGCGCTGCCTCCGTGTGTGAGCGTAATTGGAGCACATGGGCCCTCATATGATCTTTACCATTTCCCTTTAGAAGAAAGACAAGATAAATAAATCCTAAACAAAAGTTTCTAAAACCAGGTCTGTGACCATTCATAATGATCTATGTAATTGACTATTCAGAGCTAAAGGAACACTACTTCCCGTACATGGTGGATTTGTGGCTCAACAATATTATTACAGTTGAGAGCCCGACATTTACATGAACTCATCCCCTTCAAAATAGAGTATTGAATACGAGAGATGGACACTTCCCAAGAATGAACAGATTTGAGAACCCCACCATGAACACAGGCGGAATTGGATCGTCAGAAAAATCATGGGAGCAGGCACAATACAATATTTTCCTTTGTATCCTCATGAATAGAAATTAGTATCAAATCATATATAGCCCTATTTGCTAAAAGTGGCATCGACAGCTAATTTCCTATGACCACCCAGAATAGACATTTAAGCAGTGAATATATTTAGAAGAAAAAGGTAAAAATAGTTGTAATATTCACTTGCAGGTCTGATTGTGCAGTTCACAGCCACGCAGACAAAGACGAGCACTACGTGACAGGTTTTACCTCGCAGAAGCACTCAAAGACATATTCAGCAGCACTATGCTCATTTGAATTGGATGTATGTAGTAGTACTCGAAGTATGGAAACCAAGGCTGGCTCAGATCCGGGCTCATCTCCAACAGTTTTGCTGCCAAGGATGTCCCTGTTGGTAGGATGATGGATTACTAGATATCCAATGCACCGTAGAGCCTGCCACAACATAAGAGTTTCAGACCTCAAAATCCAACTCAACTAAAACCCAAAACGCAAAATGTACCTCATTATTGTAGAAAACAGCAACCAGAGTTTATGATGTTAATCATAGACATTGACATCAATTAAAAGAATGAAAAGTCCACTGAAAGAGGGAAACTCCTATGCAAAGGAAAATATCTGAATGGGAAACATATTCACTTTAAGCTCAATGAGCTATCGTTGATTAGTCTACAATAAACAGACACATTGTAAATTTTCCTAGAACACATAAATAGATCAGGAAAAATGTCATGTTGTCTAGGAGGGGGGTTCAACCTGAAACTGCAACTTCAAATGTAACCCTGCAGTAATACACAACTATTAAGTTGATTACCACCAGCTTAAAACTAACTCGTAACATGCAAAACTTGAACTGACTAACACCTGCACCTCAAGAGGACAGTGTTTCAAGTTGTAGTTAAGAATAAATTGAGCAAAATTCATAGATGAAGAAAATTAGCTACTTTAGAGCTCCAGATATAAAATTGAAGTCATTTCCAGTCTTTAGAGAAGGGTTACCTCCACAAGAATGTTCACAAAGATATCTACACTATATTTTATAGATTTGGGACAAGAGAAAGACAAAAAGAATAGAGGAAACACCTAGGTTCCGACATAAAATTCTCAAGATGAGCGACTGCGATTAGCATAAAACTGAGCTCTATCTTGAGTGGTTTTAATGTTTTCTTTGGCCACTTGTAACATTTCTTGCATATCTTGCACGAAATTCACTGTAGCTTGCACCTTGAGACCTTTAAGTCCGACCGAAACTGAGGAGATACTTTTCCCAATCAGACTGTCCATGAGAGACATATGCTTGCATATCTTGCATCGTCTAGTTGATACATTCTATCTACCCATCAAATTCTGGCTAACGTGAAGAACTAAGACTAAGGGTTGTTTTTAGTTTATCAAAAACAGACTGCCAGAACTTGCCAGTGAATTTGGAGTCACGGTCACTAACAATATCATTCGGCAAGCCATACAATCTAAACAACTTCAACGAAAACCTAGGCTAGTTCAGATGCCCATTGAAATACTTTTCCATTTCTTGTTTGGGAATTTCCAAAGGATGTAAAAGACCCCCCACTTTGAGTCTTTCTGCTTTATTATACTGGCATTGCTCACAACCTTGAACGTATGCCTCCACATGACCTTTCATCTTTGGCCAGAAGAAGTTTTGCCTGACAAGGTCGTGTCCTATGTATGCCTAGGTGACCAGCAGGATTTGGGCCTACAAGTCCTCCCTATCTAGCACACACTGTTTTTGGTCCCCACTACCTCATTCATATGATATCTCATCAAAACTAGCAACCTGCAACATATGTATCTGTATCCAAACCTAGTGCTATCTAAAGCATGTAGTTGACAACATATTATCGGGCAAAATTGCATCTTAACATGGCTTGCCTCAACATGCATGCACTTATACACTCTCAGAATGAAAGCAACTCAAATGTAATATGATCAAATATGCACAATCTGCTGAAGTGTTTATCATCATATGAATCGTGCCTCATCCTCCACATGAACACAGAATGGTGTAATGCTAAGAACTAAAACGAAGAGTTTGAAACGAATGTTACAATACAAGAAATGGTCAATGCTCAAAATATGAAACAGGTACATTGTCACCAAAAAAGCTAGGAATTACCATTTCTTGGCGAACAAAATGTTCACAGACCTCTAACACTAATGTCAACTTGTCAATAAGAAAGCTTCAGCGATAAAGAACATACCAAACAGCGTATGGCCACAGTAGAGATTCTGCCTTCAACACATAATGACAGCAGACATTCTAGAAGCTTGTTCTGTTTGAACACAATCCACAACAATATAAACATTGGTTATAACCAATAGCCAAATCCTGGTACAAGTTGCAGATAAAGGTAACATTATGTCCTTGCAAGAAATGAACTTAGAACCAACCTGAGCTAGAATGGTCTGGTTAGAAAGCAGATTGGCATCCTTCCCAGATTGAGGTCCACCAGTCAAAAGTAAAGCAACAGTCTCAAGAGCACATAGCAGATTGACAGACTGTTTTCACAAAAAATGCATATCAAAAGAACATACAGAAGCACATCCAATCCAAAAGCTGAATACTCTATACCCTACCAGACAGACTGATATTTTATGCTCATTTTTTTGTAAAAAGAGAGCATAAACTTGTTCTACAGTATTATTTATAAAGGAATACCAAACCTGCGTAAGTAAATTATGACTCATACATCAGCGTTTTTCAACTTGACCCAAAACTTTCATCATAGAGCATAAAGAAGACATTCCCATCAAAACATACTAATGGCATTAAATACCAATTTCCATTCACTGATAAAAATAGGCACAACAAAGTTCTTAGCTGAAAGTAGTATATGCATCTCAAGGATAATCATTGTTAGCAACCTATAACTTGGCTACTAACAAGTGGCAAATCATATTCCATACCTTAGCACTACAGCAAGAAAATCTTTAGCGCAGAAGATTGGGCTACTAGGACTCTTTAGCACCCAGACAGCCAATCCCAAGAGCATTCATTAGCTAAAAATCTATGTGATACATTGTTCATCCAGCAGATTTTATAAAAAATCATTATTTATATCAACCTCACAGTGGTTGACTGAAGCTATAGAGCCTGTTATCATTTTCATTTTTCATTGAGTCTCTGGATTCTTTCCTTGATTTCCATTTTGCCCGCCAGACTTTTGCAGCAAGTGACACTTCAAAAGAGCACAGAATATGGTGACCATCACAATTGAGAGTTCTTCTAGACATAATCAGGGTGTTTAACAAGCACTGTTCTAAATCCCTCATATTTTTCTACCAAGCATGAAACAACTCAAGGGCCGCATATTTTTGGAGTGATTTTCACATGAGATAGTCACTGCTCTATACAGGATACATAAGGAGTTTAAAGGCAAATATTTCAACACTTTATCCACTGCCTTACAGTCTACTATGACCTTCCAGCCTGGATTTGGAGTGATTTTCACATGAGATAGTCACTGCTCTATACAGGATACATAAGGTGTTTAAAAGCAAATGCTTCAGCACTTTATCCACCCAATCTTCAAGAGTATATTGAGTGCATCTGCAAACTAGGGACCATAATAAGAAGAGTTACCAAAGACACAAAATACTAGAAACGAAAAGGGCTCCTTCGCTGCCCACTTTTCTGGATTCTACAATTAATCATATTAGAATACCAAAAGCTGAAATACTAAAGACAAAAAAGTATGACTCTAAAATGATTCGAACTTTTTTCAAGATTTTCTTAAACAAGTAATCCTTATGGAGTGACAAAATAATTAAACTGCTTTACTGGTACATCCCTCTATTCGTACATACATGAAAAAACCTACAGAATTAAGAAGTAATCACTTCACATTTAACAAAATAAAAAATATTCATACTTTTTAGATTTTCTAGTGAAGTTGATGCAAGGTGAGCTCCCAAATATCTCCACCTTGGATTGGACTATCTCATGCTCTGTGCAGCCCAATCAAGGCACCCAATGTCATGCATGAGAAGGTCTATACAATGCACAATGCAAGGTGTTCAGATAGTGTTGTGGAGCTCTGCCATCAACAATCATCCCATGACCCTGCATTTTTGTTCTTAATCCAACAAAACTCAAAATGCGTAGCACTCTTTTCAAATTCAAAGCTTTGCATTGAGTGCTTCTCACTACAAAACTTCGAATCTTCTAATGTTAGTGTACAGTGTCATGAAGTCATAAGTTCGAAGAAGCTTAGGTTGAGTTTTTTTTTCTATTTGACAAGAAGCGATGAGACACTTTATTACTTCCATGATACCAACAAAATCATCCCAAAACCATTTATGGGAATAACTGCATCCTTAAGTAAATGTATCCAAATTGTATAAAGATAAGGAAGCAAGCCTTTGAAGTAATGAGTCAGCCACTTAGAAAGGTCAATAGAGTAGTTTTACAAAATGTCACAATAAACCTAGGTCTTTTATAAGATTTATGAAATTTCCACACGGATACAAAAATGAAGATTTGGCTAACAATTTATGTTGTATGACAAAAATCCTGATGATGTTCTATTACACTCGTAGAACGGGCACTATAAGTTCCTACTAAAGAACGGACTTGATTCCATAACAATTCCAAATGAGATTATTTAAGCATTTACCCACATGTGAAATGACAAAACATCTATGAAACTTACAAAAAAGAAATTCCTCCTCAGTAGAAATTGAAGTATGAGTGTCGGAAAATTGAAGAGATGACACTTGATAGATCTGGTTCAACTTCTTTGTAGAAGAGTCAATTGCAATTTATTTGAGACGATTGTTTGTGATCTATTTCATGCACAGCTTATCCTTGATTGTACAATGATCTACATTGGAGTCTGTCATATGATGAAGTTTGAACAATTCGTTTCTTTTCTAACTTCCCATTTCATGGCATTTAGGTTTTCTTTGTTGTAGGGTGTTTGATTTGTTGTGCTATGGTTTTTTAATGTGAGAAGAAAACCTACTCTTGTTTTTTATATAGTGGTCATTTTCTCATTTTGGCTTACATTTCTAGATTCCTTGTTGCAAGAAAAGGTAGGGCAGTACCAATTCCTTTATTCTAGTCTCTGAAGATCTTCTTTAAATACTTTTGTGCAGATTCTTATATGGTTGTGTTTGCTACAAAAGGGTACTCGTAGTGTATTAGTTAGCTTTCTGATTTCAAACTTCTTCCAGTTTTGGCACCTTGTTTTCCCTACATTTTCATATTTGTTTTCATTTTGTTCTTCCAAGATTACGGCACTTATCCTACACTCTACGTTGATCAAATGCATAAAAGTCCATTTTTGTACTTGTCAAGTTTCACTCATTTGCATAACTCTATTCTCTTTATTCTTTTCTTTGTACAATTTAGAATATTTTCACATCAAATTTCTTCCTATAGTAGGGTGCACCTTCCTACATGGTACTCACTTCTGCATGCCTAATCTCTAGAGGGTCAATACCTCCTTGTATAGTTCCCCTTTGTAACCTTTTTGGAGGTTCAGTATCAACCGTCCTTTAATTTACACAACAATCTTTGGGGCTTCTCTTAGGGCCTCAATGGCAGGACCCCTAATACTACACCTAAACCTACCAGAAGTATTTAAGTGTTAGTTTCCATCTTCCTAGTGGTACCTTAGTTCAATATGGCCGTGCCTTGAACCTATGCTCAGATGTTTAAACTAAATATCTTGTCATAGGTCGTCCATCGGGGACATTTTAGGTGTCCATTTAGGGACCCGTCCACTGGGGACCTTTCAAATGCCTACCTGGAACTTGTCCTAATGAGGACCTTTCGTATATCCACTTGGAAATTATCCACTAGGGACCTTTCGTCTTTTAACAAATCTTTAAATATAGCTTTATAATTCCTTGCAAATAATAAAAACAGAGATTAATACAAGAACTGACTTAATCTTTGAAAATGATTACCTAGGGCAAAAATACAAGTATCTTTGACAAGCGACTGTGTCTTGCAGACCCCTTTATGTTCCCAGTAAAAACATACTCTCAGATTTCATTCTGAATTCTAACCAGCTCACTGTAATAAGGGCAGTGCCTTAGGGTGAAGACACATTACTAGGTGAATGTAATCAATATAACTCTAGAAATGTTCAAATTCATATATGCATGCAGTATGATAACCATTGAAGGTTGGAAATAGATGCATCCTAATTCATGGGACAAAAATATGCTTATAATGGTTGAAACTCTTGAGAATCAACAGAACAGATTTGCCCACCAATTCATAAACAGTGGTCAAAAGTCTTGAGAATCGACAGAAAATATGCCCACCAATTCATTGAATCACATGAATACTTTGCCATTTCTATCCTACAAAACAGCCTTCATTCTTGAAACCTTAAGATGTGACACAACAATCCAGCTATTGTGTTGATTCTGATATAACCAGATATCTTACTTTACACAAATCAATGCAAACCTTTTGTTCAGTAAAGCCATCACCAATATTCCTCCGCAGCTTCAAGAGTGAAACAATTTGTTGAAAACCCAGAGTTTCTCTTAAAAAAACCTGCACATACAGTCCACTACTTGGTTATGGAATCAAAGCCTAAAATTCCAAGAGAAGATGATGGATCTAGATAGATACAGAAATAAAGTTGAACAGTGTTTATCAGGTTGAAAGAATCAAAACTCCAGATTTACCAAAAAGTTGATCCATTCAAAGACAAAAGGTTCACTTAAGGTCTGACCTGATTGGATGCATTATTCCGTAAAAGGTTATTTAGCAATTCAAGACAATCCTGCCACAAATAAAAAATGCCAGATTTCGTGAAACTAGTTACACATAACCTCACATAGTGCCTCCATACAATTTAGCGTTTCTCCTTAAACAAAGAAATCCAAAATGTTAATGCTTTGAACGTCCACTCGTAAGATAAAGCAGCATGCATGCTATAACATTCAAAGTTTCAGAGGCTTATCTCTATGAAAAATTTACCTGGACAACAATTCCTCCATCAGAGCCACCTTCCTCTTTGATGATGTTAAACAACCGCTCAAATGCACCTTCAAAGACTACAATCTTCTGTATCTCCTGCACCAACAAATTATCTGCTTACAAAATCTGCTTGCAAGTTGCCACAGCTTGCAGTGGTTAACATTTTGTATAGAGAACCTGAAAGTTAGTGAGCCTTTGACAATTGAGTTCAAACAAACTACTAATATTCAACATTCTTTTGACGCAAACTTTGGCCCCGTCAAATGATAGTTCTATGGAGATTGGAGATAAAGGTTACTTCAGCAATTCTACTGGGCAAAATTGACCTCAAAAAAAAAAAGTACTTTACCATTCCCAACTAAATGTTTCCATATATGACATTAAAACCTTGTCAATTAAAGAAGTGGGAAGACAAAACTCTATTTACGACATTTCCCTTTAGATTTGTAGGGAGATTCCTTGTCCACCCCCAAACCCTAATTCTAAGCATATGCAAAGCAATCATATCAAGAGGATTCTAACATGTCATGGGGAAGTACGTTCCCATGAAAATAAAGCTTAGATTCATAATATTTTTGCATGCTACATTGATGATCTAACACTAACATCCACTAACCCTAAATCTCTTCATGATCAGGGTTACAATTATTATGGTTCTCTCAGGCATACTTGAGTCATTTGGTATCTCCATCATAGAGCTTCCCTCGATTCACACTGGGACAGCTCCCGATGTCTTCTCGTCAGCTAGCTATTGAGACGGGGAGGTTCCATGGTATTCTTAGAGAGGAGCGGATTTGCCAGTTATGCTCTCTAGGTGAGGTGGAGTCTGAGGAGCCTTTATCTTTAGATGCCCTGTATACTATGAGATCATAGGGCGATACCATTGCCTGTTTCGAGACATGCCTACCACTCTACACTCCCTCATAGCCTATGCGGAACCACGTTGTGTCGCTCTGTTGGTACGCGAGATGTTCATACTACGAAGAGATTTATACGGGACAGCCCAACATTCTACCTCACAGCCATTGATTACTTCATTCTTCACTAGGCGGAGATCGTGTGATTTAGTACCTGAGGATGAGGATTATGATGACGACGAGGATCATCATAGTCTTGACATCTTGACATAGATACACATGATTATTATGCACACACTCTCGCATACGTGTCTATTTTAGTTTGTACTAAATGTTTTCTTTATTACAGTTTTGGAGACGTTTTTATATGCTCCCATGGTTACCACATACTTGACATGTACTTCATTAGTCTTATATGCCTTTTGGCATGGAAAAGACATAAATAAAGCTTTCTTTCTTCTTTCTTTCTTTCTCGCTGAACTTCTAAAATATGCTCCCGACATCCTCTCACCCTTCCTCTCCATTCTATTCAACTGAGCTATCACCTCTTATTTTCCCTCTCCATGGTCCACAAATCTCATTCACCCTATCCATAAAGGCAGGGACCCCATGAAAGCTGACAACTACCACACCATTATGATCAGCCACCTCTTCGCCAAAGTCTATGGTTCTATCCTACAGTCAATGGTTAGTACAGAGGCGGATGCCAGATCACTCCATACCATTGGACAGGCGCGGGTTTCAGACCAGGATATACTACATCTGATCACATCTTTACCTTGAGGTCCATCATTGAGGAGGCTACGGCCAAGAGGAAGCGTGTATACAGTTGCTTTGTGGATTTCTGCAAGGCCTTTGATTCTGTGCCTAGGCATCTATTGATATAGAGACTTCACGATCGAGGGTTTCAAGAGGATACTATACAGGCAGTAGTAGCATTGTACAGGCGAGTTTTTGGCAGGGTCCGACTATCAGGAGTTATTTCACCGGAGGTGGTTAGTACGATTGGGGTCAAATAGGGATGTCCACTCTCTCCTACACTTTTTGGTCTTCACTTTGACGAGCTGGAGCATGTTATACGGAGTGATGGAGGCGAGGGATGTACATTGGGCAACCTCATTATTGTTATCCTCCTGTATGTCAATGATGTGGTTTTGCTTTCACGGATGAGAGAGGGTTTGCGGTGACACTTAGACGCTCTTCTTCTTTCTGCACACGGTGGGGTTTGTCAATGAATGTGGCCAAGACTAAGGTTATAGTGTTCAACACCTCTAGGTCTTTCATGATGCGGCAGGAGCTTCTATGGGATGGTCATCCACTGGAGGTTGTTGATTCATATACATACACCTAGGGGTACTATTTTCGGGGCCCACATTCAACATGAGATATGCAGCTATTTCCCGGGTACGGAAAGGCTATGCCTCACTGGTAGATTTGGAGAGACTATGCTTCAGTTCACACATCAGAGATGCGACCAGTAAGTGTCGGCCCTTTGACACTATGGTTTTGCCCTCAGCTATGTATGCTTCTGAGACATGGAGCACTGGTATAACAGCTACTGATTGGACATATATCTCCCGGCTCCAAATTCGTTTGCTCTCCAAGATGATACGGGCTAAGCCCTCACTACCACACCAGATTTAATGGCGGAGTTCGCGATCCCCCCCGTTCAGATTGAGGCCTTATTCCATATTGTGACTTTTATACAGAGGTTGGATGATCTTCAAGACGAGGGTACACACTATGTTGTTGCGGCTCTATCCTCATCCCGACGTCTACACTCAGAGGGACACCTTTTCTTATGGTATTCCCAGGCTTGTCATCTCCTCTCCACATTGGGTATCCAAATCACTGACCTACCTGTGGGCACCCACCAGTACATCAGAGGCCTCCTCTACAGATTATATTTTCATATCACTTGGCAGGGTCCATTGGGGACCAAGAGTGAATTTTATCGTACACACTTTCTATCTCTTGATCCAGCTGGCTGCCCCATATTATCTGGTTACTTGCTGAGGAGTATATCACACAGACTGCGGATCGATGGGTCGGTTTCGGGTTTCTTCACATCAGCTGGCCATTGAGACCAGCAGATACAGTGGCACCCCACGAGAGGACCGGCATTGTATTCTATGCATGAGATTGAGGACAAATCACATTTCGTCTTCAGATGTCCAGCCTACTATCAGATTCGGGGGAGGCACTACTGCTTCTTCAAAGCGCACCCAGTTACACTTTCTACCTTGATATCTTATGAGGACCCCAGATGTGCCGCATTGATGATCCGAGAGATGTCAGACTTGAGGAGGAGGTGACTAGATATTGATACACATTCCTTGACACAATTGAGCATCAGTGAGTGCATATCCTATCGGAGACAGAGATTCGAGGTACCCACAAGCCACGATTCAGATGGAGAGGCCGAGATTCCAGATTCCTTCATACATCGGCATCAGAGACCATGTCAACGGCCAGAGAGACAGTCAGCTATTATTAGGCCACAGCCCGAGTGACACGGCAACAGAGACGACACCGACAGCCACAATTGAGCATCAATGAGTGCATATCTTGTCGGAGACAGAGATTCGAGGTACCCACAAGCTACGATTCAGATGGAGAGGCCGAGATTCCAGATTCTTTCATACATCGGCAGCAGAGACCATGTCGACGGCCAGAGAGACAGTCAGCTATTAGGCCACAGCCCAGAGCGACACAGCAACAGAGACGACACCGACACCAACATTCCAGGCTGTTGGACCCTGACTGAGCCAGCCATCTTTATGCAGTATATTTGCAGTTATTGTTTTATAGATGATTGAGCTTTAAGCTCCTATGTGCACGCTTGACATGTACCTTTTCTTAGTCCTATATACCTTAGGGTATTCAACGACATTAATAAAATCTCTCTCTCTCTCTCTCTCTCTCTCTCTCTCTCTCTCTCTCTCTCTCTCTCTCTCTCTCTCTCTCATGTGTGCGTGTGTGTGTGTGCGTGTGGTCTCTCTCTCTCTCTCCAGCGATGGCTGCCCTGTCCTAGACCCTGCCCTGGTCCGCCCTCCACCATGGCCCCTCCTCGCGCCCCTGCTCGCAGATCTTCACGCTCCCCAACCACCTCCTCACTCACCTCCCTCGCTCACCACTCAACCGCCCCCCCGCCCCCCCCTTGTTGCCCCTTCCCGTTCCCCCCTCGCTGCTCCTTCTCGTTCCCCCATCGCTGCCCCTTCCCGTTCCCCCCTCGCTGCTCCTTCTCCTTCTCCTTCCCCCCTCACTGCTCCATCCCCCCCCCCCCCCCCCCCACCCTCACTGACCTCCCCGATCTCCTAGATGCCACCCCCTCACCCATCCTCCTCGCTGACCCCTCCACTCATCCACCCTCCCCACGCCTCACTCTTCCTCCTTCCCGGCACCACAGTCTACAGCCAATATTCCGTATACGCCTTCTAAATCAATTGAACTTTTTTCATCTTGGCAAATTGATCGATTCAAGGCAGATTTCCAATTTTTGCGGCATGAAATTTCACAGCTGAAAGGAATGGTTACTTCTTTGATCAACGAGAAGAAGCTATTGCAGTCCAAGGTTGCCTCACTCGAACAATCCATCGGAATCAAATAGGACGCAGCTTCGGAATCCACCACCAACATGCTACGAGAGATAGAAACCAAGATCGAGAAGCAACACGAAGAGGCCCTTTCCTGTTTGATAAAGGGCACCAAACCCAGCGCTCCCATCTCCTCAGTTATCTTAGCCACCATCTCGGAAGAGAAATCTCGAGACCAAAAAGCCCACAATATTAGAGTTCGTGGAGTTCTAGACACACAGGATGCATTGGCTGAAGCTAAACGCTTTCTCGACATCACCCTCGGGCACAGGACAGAGGGGTTGAACACCGCATGGAGGACCACTAGAGATGCAGCCACACTCATTATTCGTTTCACCTCCCTTGAGAGCCGCCGAGATGCTTTGCGGTGCAGAGCTAAGCTACGTGGTACCACTATCTATATGGACGATGACCTCACATATATCCAGGTAGAGGAGAGGCGTAAGGCCTTTCAGGCAGCCCGTGAGTCTGGCAAACGAGTCATTTACCGAGATGGATGAGTGCATTTTCTTGACAGCGCACCTAGCAGCTCCCAGTGCTAGGGATTTGGGGTCCCCGGGTTCGGGTGTGCTCCGAGGCCCCATCCACACCATCTCCGGATTAGGGTATGGAACTGTGATGGTTTACACTCATCTTCCATTGCTGGCGACTTGATCGATTTCATCACTGACAGAGATTTACTGCTCTTTATGGAGACTCATGAGAGTCAGGAGAGAGGATTACATATTTTTCCAGGATACAGATGGGATTCCATGTACAGACTTGAGACTAGATCAGCTAGCGGTCGTGGATCCGGAGGTGTTGCATGTTTATACAGAGAGTCTCTTCATCTGAGCATCGAGTTCATCAGACACGACGAGCATGCACAGTATATATGGATTCATATTGTTGGGCAAGATATTGGTTTGGACAGGGACCTCTTTGTGGCGGCATGTTATTTTCCTCCAAAGTCTTCGTCCTTTGCTGAGGGCACAGGTTCACCCTACCTTGATTTATCACCTGATATTGTCAGATTCGCAGAGTGGGGGCATATTCTCCTCACTGGGGATTTTAATGCCCGAACCTCGTCACGGCAGTCAGAGTTTTATGACATCACCGACCAGCTCCGCGTTCATGCCCTTGACAGCGATGACATGGGAGTTACCAGGATTTCAGAGGACAGCTTGGGACCTACTACCCCTTACGGTGAGCATTTGTTGCAGTTTGGAGAGGCCCATGAGTTAGCCATTTACAATGGCCTAACTTGTTGGCCAAAATCTGGCAGTTATACTTGTCACCCTCACATTGGTGGACATAGTGTTGTGGATTACCTCATTGGATCACCATCTTCCATACCTCTCATCTCTGATTTTCATGTATCTCCCACCACTCTCTCTGATCACTCCGTTCTCTCCTTCGCTATCGGCCGCCTCCCACCTCCCCAGCCATCCTCACACCCCCTGCTTACACGGGCACGCAGGTATACATTTAGTTCTCTCTATACACTAGTCTACCAGGAGTTCCTAACCTCCTTGCTCCATTCCTTCCCTCACGATAGTACAGTCGAGACTCAAGCTGCCTTTCTTAGCACTTCTCTTCATACCGCTGCTTCCCTTGCTTTTCCATCTAAACCCCATAAAAGCGTAGGCACCCACTCCTCATCGATATGACCCACACACCCCCCGTGGTATGATGCTGAATGCCGCTCTCTTCATCAGCTTGTCACCCATGCCCGCACTCACGATCTATCTAATGAAGAAGGGAAATACAATCCATCAACTAAGTTATTACAACACATATAGGAAAGTGATCTTGTATTCACGTGTCCAAATCGACTATGCCATAGAACAACACTGTCGTTTACATTTTCATTAGAGATACTAGCTAATGCAACTAAATTAGAGAGTATGTAAAGATTTTCAACTCTAGTGCATGTAGTCAGAGTAGTATCTTCCTCGAATATTGTACTGCTCAGATGAGAAAGTAACAGTGTAGCTCTCATCAGTTATCTTAGAGACTGATAACAGGTTCTTTGATAACTGAGAAACGTGAAGGATGTTGGGAACACAAATAGATAGATTGTTGTTGAATGTGATCTTCACTGCTCCTCCACTCCGCCAGGTGCTCTTATCGTCGCACACTCCGCCGAAAAAATCGCAGACTCCGAAGGAACGCGTCTTGTTGATCTTCTCTTCAGTTCCTCTTCAGGCACCTTTTGGCGTGCGTTTATCCCTCGTGCTCCACCACCCCTCCTGGATGACCTTCGCATATGGACCGAATACGCTACCAAACTATATACCATACCCACTGACGCACCCATCTCTATCTCCCCACGCCCCTCTGAGTTCACCTTCTTCACATCTGACATGGTACTTACGGCCATCAAGAGAATGAAGTCCCATAAAGCAAGAGATATCAAAGACCTTGAATCTGAACTCCTAACCCATGCTTCCGACCTCCTTGCTCCCACACTAGCCACTCTCCTCAATTCCGCCGTTGTCTCTGGTTTCCCCTCATCCTGGTGCACCAACATCATCCACCCTATTCATAAAAATGGTGATCCCATGATTCCTGGTAATTACCACACCATCATGATCGGACATGTTCTCACGAAGCTCTATGGTACCATACTTCAGTCTACAGTGAGTTCAGAGGCGGAAGCTTGGAGATTACATGCATTGGGGCAGGCAGGTTTCCGATCTCATTATTCTACCACTGACCATTTTTACACTTCGAGCCTTGATTGAGGAAGGTAAGTACAGGAAAGAGAGGGTTTACTGCTGTTTTGTAGATTTCAGGAAAGCCTTCGATTCTGTACCACGCTCCCTGCTCCTTCAGAGACTTCGTGACCTTGGTTTCTCCACAGATATTGTTTTAGCAGTGATAACTCTTTATGAGAAGGTCTTGGGATGTTTCCGACATAGCAGTGGCCTATCTGATCACATTTGGAGCACCATTGGGGAAAAACAGGGGTGCTCTCTTTCACCGGTTCTCTTTGGATTGTATATTGATGAGTTAGAGCGAGTCATCTCACAGTGTGGCGGGGTGGCTATAGACTTGGCACCATTCTGATTGCTATTCTCCTTTATGCGGATGATGTAGTATTAGTATCCCGACCAAAGAGGGTTTGCAGAGGCAGCTGGATTGTTTACAGGGATTTTGTACCAGATGGGAGTTGGGGGTGAACACTGCGAAGACCAAGTGGTCTTCAACACTTCTCGAGCCTTCATGCAGCGCCAGGAGCTCATCCCAGATGGACAGGCCTTAGAGGTAGTTTCCTCTTATACCTATTTGGAAATACTCTTTTTTGGTCCTACCTTCAGCATGCAGCAAGCTGCCACCACCCGACTTGGGAAGGGGCATTCCTCTCTTGTTCAGCTTGAGCAGTTCTGTTTCAGGAAGCTCATCCGAGATGCTCGCAGTAAGTGTAGACTCTTTGATACTATTGTCACCCCCACAGCCTTATATGCAGCAGAGACATGGTGTACCGGCCTCCCTTCATCACATTGGGCCAGCATTTCATGATTGCAGACCACCATGTTAGCTCGTATGATTCGGGCGAAGCCCTCGGTTCCACATGAGATGCTTCTTGCAGAGTTTTCCGTTCCACCCATTCAGATATATGCCGCGTTCCAGCTTATCACATACATTCAGAGAATCCAGGCTCTGCCCGATGAGGGTATGAGATATACACAAATAGCACTTGTTTCCTCACCCTTTCTTCATGACCAGGGCTATCGACTATCGTGGTTCTCTCAGGCATCCCATTTCCTCCTTGAGTCATTTGGTATCTCCATTACAGAGCTCCCCTCAGGTACTCATCAGTATATCAGGCACATCTTATATCGGGCATATCTCGACCGTACCTGGGGGCGACAACTTGGGGGGGTGAAACCCAGCTACTACTGGACTCATTTTATTGAGCTTGACATAGCAGGGGTCCCGGTCTTACCGCATTATTTGGACTCGAGACTATCACATTGCCTCAGATTTACATTGGGACAGCTCCGTGTATCATCACATCAGTTGGCTATTGAGACTGGTAGATTCCAGGGTACCCCGAGAGAGGAGCGGATTTGCCAGTTATGCTCTTTAGAGGAGGTGGAGTCAGAGGAGCACTTTATCTTTAGGTGCCCGCTATATTACGAGATCAAAGGGAGATACCACTGTTTGTTCCGAGACACACCTGTCACCTTACGATCGCTCATACCTTATGAGGATTCCCGATGCGCGGCACTCATGATACGAGAGATGTTTATACTACGACAGGATTTGTATCAGACAGCCCAGCTGAGTCAGGTTTCTCAGCCTCAGATCACTTCTTTCTTCTCCAGGAGGAGAGGACGTTTTGATGACGGTGACAATGATGATGATGACCTATTTGCCCACAAAGACCAGAGACAGCGTCCCACACATACCCATGTTGCAGCACGAGCTACTCAACCTATCACGAGGAGACCTCTTCATCCTCTCAGACGACGTCAGAGACCACTAGTGGCCCTTCATGCCACAGGCCGTATCACATCCTTCTATATCATCAACACCAGCAGGACAGGACTAGATGATAGCGTCATATCTCACTCATGACTGTTAGCAGTATACATGCTCCCACATGTTTCTAATAGCATCACATCTATTTCAGTTTATAGCTTTAGCTCTAGATTGCTACTTTTGTTACTGTTTTGGAGACGTTTCATACGCTCCTATGGTTACCACATACTTGACATGTACATTTACTAGTCTTATATGCCTTTTGGCATGGAAAAGACATTAATAAAGCTTTCTTTCTTTCTTTCTCTCTCTCTCTCTCTCTCTCTCTCTCTCTCTCTCTCTCTCTCTCTCTCTCTCTCTCTCTCCATGGCGCCTAAACGGCGCCCTGCTGCCTCACCTCGCTCTCCACCATCCCGCTCCCTCTCGCCTGTCTGCTCCCTCAGTCGCGATGGCCACCTGTCCTCAATCGCGATGTCACCCCCGCTGATCCTGATCCCTCAATCGCAATCTCAGCCGTGCTATCTGCTGACTCAGCCACCTGTCAGCCCACTGATACGGATGAGGTCATGCTGCCTGCTGGTTTGCTCAGTGGTACGGATGCTGTCCCGTTGCCTCCCAATCACTGTCCCACAGTCCCGCTACAAACCTCTAGTACGGGTGCTGTTCCTGTCTGGTACGGGGAGACTAGTACCACATCATCCGCATAGAGAAGGATGGCAATCAAAACGTCTCCCAGCCGACAACCGTCCCCACCACATTGAGAGATGACTTGCTCTAGCTCGTCAATATATAATCCAAAGAGAACTGGTGAGAGAGAGCATCCCTGCTTAACCCCAATAGTACTCCAGATCTGCTCAGAAATGCCACTACCATGACGAAAGCAACCCAAAACCCTCTCATAGAGAGCCATGACGGCTAAAATAATATCTGTAGAGAAACCTAGGTCTCGGAGTCTCTGGATAAGTAAAGAGCGTGGAACAAAATCAAAGGCTTTCCTGAAGTCCACAAAACAACAGTAAACCTTTTCTTTCCTGTGTCTAGCTTTCTCAATGATGGTGCGGAGTGTGAATATGTGATCTGTAGTGGAAGAATAATGTGGAACCCTGCCTGACCCAAAGCATGTAATCTCCTGGACTCTGCTTCTGAGCTAACTGCAGACTGGAGGATGACGCCATATATCTTCGCGAGGACATGTCCAATCATAATAGTGCGGTAATTACCAGGTACCATGGGGTCACCGTTTTTATCGATAGGATGTATATGTTGGTGCACCAAGAGGATGGGAAGCCCTCAACCACAACATGGTTAAGGAGAGTGGATAATGTAGGGGCAAGGGTATCGGGGGCGTGAATCAGTAGCTCAGACTCAAGATCTTCAATGTCTCTGGTGCGGTGGGTTTTCAGCTTTTTGATGATAATGCCTGTAGATTTTTGTTCTACTAGTACTTAGACTTTGTTACATGAGTCATTATTGGATCACAAACATGTTGTCATTGTGCTTATTTTACACTACACAAACCCTATGATTTTAATCAATAAAGTAGAAGTTTGTCATCATTGTCTAGTTTATGATCATGCGGAGATTGAATGGGTTTGATAGTAGGAAGAGTCTATGAAAAAATTTAGCAACAGAAAATTAAAGTAGATTACTACCAAGGGCTTAATTAGAGACTAGAGTGTTGTGAGAATCTAAAAGAGTAGGATTTCTAAATTGGCATATTGCATAAAGGACTTTACTAAGAGGTAGTGTAGATATTATGAGTATGTTCCAATCAATTTGTCATCAAAGTGTTGCACATTTCTCTTGATTACTCTTCAATATCGCCCGAACCAAGTCAGGGGTGAAGAAGGTGAAGTCTGAAGGTCGAGGAGAAATGGAGATGGGCGTATCAGTGGGTATAGTGTAAAGCTGGGTAGCATAGTTGGTCCAAATATGTAAATCGTCCATAAGAGGGGGAGGGGCACGAGGGATAAACTCACGCCAAAAGGCACCAAAGGAGGAGCTGTGAAGGAGGTTCACAAGACGGTTTCCTTCGAAGTCGTCATAGGCACGTTTTTTGCGACGGAGTGTGCGGTTGTACAATTGCCGTGAAGAGCGTAGTAGATGGCGGGCGTGGAAACGAGCATGTGTGACAGAGTGGTGAAGGGATCGGCATTCCGCGTTTAGGATCACCGCCTTTGTGAATAGGATGGATAAGGTTGGTGGACCATGAGGAAGGGAAGTCGGAAGTGGCAGCACGGTTAAAAAGAGTGGAGAGAAAGGGTGAGAGGATATCAGGAGCATATTTTAGAAGCTCAACAGAGACAGTTGGACTGTTTACACACTTTTTGTACTCAGTGGGGTTTAGGGGTGAACCTCTCGAAGACCAAAGTTATGGTCTTCAATACCTCTCAGGCCTTCATGCAGTGCCAGGAGCTTACCTTCGATGGACAGTCCCTAGAGGTGGTTTCTTCATACACTTACCTGGGCATGCTCTTCTCTGGTCCTATCTTCAGTATGAGACAGGCGGCTACTTCTAGACTTGGGAAGGGCCACTCTTCCCTAATCCAGCTGGAGAGATTTAGCTTCCGTAAGTCTATTCGGGATGCCCGAGTAAGTGCAAACCGTTTGACACCATCGTCACCCCCTCAGCCTTGTATGCCGCAGAGATATGGTGTACAGGATTATTATCTTCACACTGGTCCAGCATTTCACGCTTACAAACCACCATGTTGGCTCACATGATCTGAGCGAAGCCCTTGGTTCCCCATGACATCATCCTTGCGGAGTTTGCCACCCCCCCTATTCAGATTGAGGCAGCCTTCCAGCTTATCACGTACATCCAGCGAGCTCAGGCACTTCCTAATACCGAGCAGAGATATACGCGGTTGCACTCATGTCCTCTCATCACCTTCTGACTCAGGGATACCGGCTATCATGGTTCTCTCAGGCATCACACTTCCTCATGGAAGCATTTGGTATCACTATCACCGATCTCCCTTTGGGTACACACCAGTACATTAGACGTTTTTTATACAGAGCATATCTCGACCGTACTTGGCGTCACCAGCTGGGGGTTAAGCCTGACTACTACCGGTTTTCTAATGCAGGTGGTCTTCCAGTTTGACCTCGCTATTTGTCTTCTTGACTATCACACGGTCTCCGTTTCACTTTGGGACAGTTCAGAGTCTCCTCACATCAATTGGCTATTGAGACAGGCAGATTCCAGGGTACACCACGAGAGGAGAGGTTTATATATGCTCCCATGGTTTTCACATACTTGACATGTACTCCTTTTGGTCTTATATGCCTTTTGGCATGGAAAAGACATTAAAAAAGCTTTCTTCTTTCTTCTTTCTTCTTTCTCTCTCTCTCTCTCTCTCTCTCTCTCTCTCTCTCTCTCTCTCTCTCTCTCTCTCTCTCTCTCATGGTATCAGAGCCATCTCATTGCGGAAGGAGAAGATCAACGCTGCAGGTTTTACTGGTGGAGATCACATCTAGTGGAGGTGCTATTTGGTGAAGGTTGTATCTAGTGGAGGCATCATCCTGTGCAGGTTTTCCGGTGGAGGTCACATCTGGCGCAGGTAGCTTTTGGACAGGCAGCATTATCAGACAGGCAGATCTGAGGGAGGCAACATCCAGGACAGCAGAACAGGTGTTTTCTTGTGCAGGTTTTATGTGGTGCAGGTTCATCTGAAGGTGGCAGCAGCAACCAGACAGGCAGTACCTGAGGCAGCAGCGATCAGGACAGGTGTTCCCGAGGGCAGCAGCAGCTGGAGAAGGCAGTACCTGAGTAGGTAATATCTGGACAGGCAGCACCTGAGGAAACAGTGTCCAGGACAGGTTCTCCTGAGGGCGGCAGCAGCTACGGAGGGTGGTATCCGGACAGGTTGTGATCAAATTTCTGCATGCAGGCAGAACTGAGGAAGGCAGTATCTGGGACAAGCAGAAACCAGATAGACAAGATTTGGACAGGTATTATCTGTCTCAAAAATTGCTGCATGCAATATCTAGACAGGTGATATCCAGGGAAAACAACAATTGGACAGGTATTATCTGAGGAAGATATTGTTGCATGCAAGTATATTCTTAGTAAAAAGCCCGTCATTTTTGTACGACAAAGATGGGGAGTCTGAATGAATCTGTTCTTCCAGAATCAAGCAAGTTAGATGGATCTAACTACAGCTTGTGGAAGTTCAAACTTCAGAATATCCTTCAGGACAAAAATTATTGGGAAATTGTCATGGGACAAGTATGGTCATTTTGCGTTTGAGTGCAGGAACAAGAAGGCTATCCAGGACAAGAAGTAGTCAGGCAACTTCATTGAAGACGAAGACAAAAGTGAAGCTGTGGGATGCTATGAGTTATTCTCAGCTTCAAAATCAGAGATCTCTGAAGATTGTTGGTATATTGATTCTGGAGCAACGCAACATATGACACCACATCGTGAGTGGTTCACACAGTTTGATGACACTGGTGTAAATTCACATGTCAAACTTGGAGACAATTCTTCTTACAATATCAAAGGTAGAGGTACAGTGAGAGTACATTCACCTTCAGGAAATATAGGAGAAATTGATTACCTAATATTGTATCTTCAAAAAAAAATCTGTGAAGGATGTGTTATTGGCAAGCATCATCGTATGCAGTTTCCTAAGGATGGAGCATATAGAGCCAAGGAGATCTTGGAGCTTGTTCATACAGATTTATGTGGTCCTATGCAGACTCAGTCTATAGGGGGAGTATCCTACTTCATGGTATTTGTGGATGATTTTTCCAAGAAGGTATGGATATACTTGCTTAAGTATAAGAGTCAAGCTTTTAAGTTCTTTACTCAGTTCAAATCACTTGTTGAGAAGCAGACAGGAAAGCAAATCAAGATTCTACGTTCAGATAAGGGAGGTGAATTCATATCTACAGAGTTCCACGAATTCTGCAAAGAACATGGAACAGGTCTATTGTGGACTGAACATTCAAGAGACAATTTGCTTCGACTGATACACCACAGCATAATGGAGTAGCCGAGAGAAAGAACAGGTCTATTGTGGAGAGTGCTCGAAGCATGCTACAAGGTAAGAACCTCAAGAATCATTTGTGGGGCGAAGCAATTAGTACAACAGTTTACTTGCTTAACAGAAGTCCTACAAAAGCTGTTCTAAATCGAATTCCAGAAGAAGCTTTCACAGGTTTAAAACCTAAAGTGGATCATCTACGAGTTTTTGGTTGGACTTGGTTGTGATTATAATTAATTATCCATTAAGGGGGAGTGTTAGGAATTAATGGATTAATTAATTCATTGTAGAGGCCAGCCTGCGTGCTAGAAGGCCTATTTCTATTTTTAGTATAGGCACTATCTATTTTTAGTATAGGTACCTAAGTTAGTTCCAATTTTGCTAGAATAGTATAGAAATCTATTTTAACCAAGTTAGCATAGATTTCTATTGTTAAGACTTCATAATTAGTATTTCAATTGCTATTGTAGAAGGATAGCTTTTGCTTTTCATTGTGGACAGCCTCTATAAGAGTAGATGGGCGCCCACCTCCATTGTTATCTCTGCGAGCATCTCGGATGAGCTTCCTGAAGCAAAACCTCTCAAGCTGAACAAGAGAGGAATGCCCATTCCCAAGTCAGCTGGTGGCAACCTGTCACATGCTGAAGGTAGAACCAGAAAAGAGTATCCCCAAATAGGTATAAGAGGAAACTACCTCTAAGGTCTGTCCATCTAGGATGAGCTCTTGGCGCTGCATGAAGGCTCGAGAAGTGTTGAAGACCATAACCTTGGTCTTTACAGTGTTCACCCCACCCGGTACAAAATCCTTGTGAACAATCCAGCTGCCTCTGTAAACCCTCTCTGGTCGGGGATACTAGTACTACATCCGCATAAAGGAGAATAGCAATCAGAATGGTGCCAAGTCTACAACCACCCCCGCCACACTGTGAGATGACTCGCTCTAACTCATCAATATATAGTCCAAAGAGAACTGGTGAAAGAGAACACCCCTGTTTCACCCCAATGGTGCTCCAAATGTGATCAGATAGGCCACTGCCATGTCGCTAACATCCCAAGACCTTCTCATAAAGAGCCATCACTGCTAGAACAATATCTGTGGAGAAACCAGGGTCACGAAGTCTCTGAATGAGCAGGGAGCGTGGTACAAAATCGAAGGCTTTTCTAAAGTCCACAAAACAGCAGTAAACCCTCTCTTTCCTGTACTTAGCTTCCTCAATCAAAGCTCGAAGTGTAAAAATATGGTCAGTGGTAGAATAATGAGATCGGAAACCTGCCTGCCCCAATGCATGTAATCTCCTAGCTTCCGCCTCTGAACTCACTGCACACTGGAGTATGGTACCATAGAGCTTCGTGAGAACATGGAGTGTGGTAATTACCAGGATTCATGGGATCACCATTTTTATGAATAGGGTGGATGATGTTGGCGTGCACTAGGATGAGGGGAAACCAGAGACAATGGCGGAATTGAGGAGTGGCTAGTGTGGGAGCAAGGAGGTCGGAAGCATGGGTTAAGAGTTCAGATTCTAGGTCTTCGATATCTCTTGCTTTATAGGACTTCATTCTCTTGATGGCCGTAAGTACCATGTCAGAGGTGAAGAAGGTGAACTCAGGGGGGCGTGGGGAGATAGAGATGGGTGCGTCAGTGGGTATGGTATATAGGTTGGTAGCGTATTCGGTCCATATGCTCATCCAGGAGAGGTGGTGGAGCACGAGGGATAAACTCACGCCAAAAGGCGCCTGAAAAGGAACTGAAGAGAAGATCAACAGGAAGCGTTCCTTCGGAGTCATCATAGGCACGCTTTTTTCGGTGGAGTGTGCGATGGTAAGAGCGTCTGGCAGAACGGAGGAGATGAGGATCATGAGTACGGGCATGGGTGACAAGCTGACGAAGAGAGCGACATTCAACATCATACCACAAGGGGGTATGGGGGTCGTATCGATGAGGAATGAGTGCGTCTGCCTTTATGGGGTTTAGATGGACAAGCGAGGGAAGCAGCAGTATGAAGAGAAGTGCTAAGAAAGGCAGCTTGAGTCTCGACTGTACTATCGTGTGGGAAGGAATGGAGTAAGGAGGTTAGGAACTCCTGGTATAGACTGGTGTATAAAGAAAACTGAATGTATACTTGGGTGCCCGTGTAAGCAAGGGGTGTGAGGATGGCTGGGGAAGTGGGAGGCGGCCGATAGCGAAGGAGAAAAAGGAATGATCAGGGAGAGTGGTGAGAGATACATGAAAATCAGAGATGAGAGGTATGGAAGATGGTGATCCCATGAGATAATCCACAACACTATGTATCTCATGTGGAACCGAGGGCTTCGCTCGGATCATGCGAGCTAACATGGTGGTCTTTAAGCGTGAAATGCTGGACCAGTGTGAAGATGATAGTCCTGTACACCATATCTCTGCTGCATACAAGGCCGAAGGGGTGACGATGGTGCCAAAGAGTTTGCACTTACTCGGGGCATCTCGAATAGACTTACGGAAGTAGAATCTCTCCAGCTGGACTAGGGAAGAGTGACCTTTCCCTAGTCTAGAAGTAGCCGCCTATCTCATACTGAAGGTAGGACCAGAGAAGGGCACACCCAGGTAAGTGTAGGAAGAGACCACCTCTAAGGACTGTCCATCAAGGGTAAGCTCCTGGCGCTGCATGAAGGCCCGGGAAGTATTGAAGACCATAACTTTGGTCTTTGAGAGTTCACCCCTAAACCCCACTGGGTACAGAAGGTGTGTAAACAATCTAACTGTCTCTATAATCCCTCTCTGGTACGGGATACTAATACCACATCATCCGCATAGAGAAGGATGTTAGAATTGAAGAGATTCTCACATCAGAGTGGACTAATCTTATTAGTACTCACACAAAACATCAACCACAAGCTGAAGAAGAAGAGAGACTGCAAGAAGCTATGCTTCATAAGCTGGATTCTGAGATAACAATGGAGGTGGGCGCCCATCTACTCTTATAGAGGCTGTCCACAATGAAAAGCAAAAGCTACCCTTCTACAATAGCAATTGAAATACTAATTATGAAGTCTTAACAACAGATATCTATGCTAACTTGGTTAAAATAGATTTCTATACTATTCTAGCAAAATTGGTACTAACTTAGGTACCTATACTAAAAATAGATAGTACCTATACTAAAAATAGAAATGGGCCTTCTAGCAAGCAGGCTGGCCTCTACAATGAATTAATTAATCCATTAATTCCTAACAAGGTTCCCGGTCTTACCACATTATTTGGACTCGAGACTATCACATTGTCTCAAATTTACATTGGGACAGCTCCGCGTATCATCACATCAATTGGCTCTTGAGACTGGTAGATTCCAGGGTACCCCGAGAGAGGAGTGGATTTGCCAGTTATGCTCTTTAGATGAGGTGGAGTCAGGAGCACTTTATCTTTAGGTGCCCGGTATATTACGAGATCAGAGGGAGATACCATTGTTTGTTCCGTGACACACCTGTCACCTTACGATCGCTCATAGCTTATGAGGACTCCTGATGCGCTGCATGCACTCATGACACGAGAGATGGTTATACTACGACAGGATTTGTATCAGACAGCCCAGAAGAATCATGTTTCTCAGCCTCAGATCACTTCTTTCTTCTCTAAGAGGAGAGGACGAGTATTTGATGACGGTGACGATGATGATGACAATGACCTACATGCCCACAGAGATCAGAGACAGCGTCCCACACACTCATGTTGCAGCACGAGCTACTCGACCTATCACAAGCAGACCTCTTCATCCTCCCAGACGACATCAGAGACCACAAGTGGACGTCCTACATCCTTTTATAGCATCAGCATCAACAAGACCGGACTGGATGATAGCGTCATACCTCACTCATGACTTTTAGCAGTATACATGCTCCCACATGTTTCTTGTAGCATCACATCTATTTCAGTTCATAGCTTTAGCTTTATATTTCCTATTTTTGTTACTGTTTTGGAGACGTTTCATACGCTCCCATGGTTTACCACATACTTGACATGTACATTTACTAGTCTTATATGCCTTTTGGCATGGAAAAGACATTAATAAAGCTCTCTCTCTCTCTCTCTCTCTCTCTCTCTCTCTCTCTCTCTCTCTCTCTCTCTCTCTCTCTCTCTCTCTCTCTCACACACACACACACACACACAAAAATAGCAACAATAATCAAATCCAACAAATATGAAAATAGCAAAAACACATGAGAGATGGAAGAAGAGAAAAAGCAAGGACATCCCATTTCCAAAATGGTATAGGTTCCACCTATTGGATTTCATTCCTTAAATCATTCTGTAATGTTGAACTACTGACTCTACAATTTTACTTGCATTGTCGAGACAATATCGAAGGTTTTGAAGACAGTCTGCAGAAATACACATATTGTTGATGCGGTGTCGACCTAAACTATTATTCAAGGGTTACCAAATAATGACTTCAGTAAATTTGGTTGTCACGTGGCACCTGCCAGCTAGATGATGGCACATTCCGTTAGGGATGTGCCATCAACAACTATAAATAGATCAGTAGATTAGTTCATTTTAAGAGAGCAATTCATACGTTGAATCAGTTCAAGTTTTAGGAGTAGTCACTCTTCTTCTTCTCCTCTCTCTCTCTTCCGCCATAGGCGTAGACTGATCGTTAATAAGCTATCGCGATTACAATTTGTGTATGAGCAACATTTATAGCAGAAGTAGATGCGCTATTCTTATAGTGTAATCAAAGTAGACAATGGATGCATTTTTCATCATTCAGCAATACATACTGCATTCGACAAAATTTGACACAGGACAAGTCTTGTCTTACCTTTCTGTTAGTCATGCTATTATAATGTAGGTTCTGATAATTGGCAATAATTTCCACACTTGTGAATGATAATAAGTTGTGTTGATGATAGAGTTGAAACTATCGAAGTCGAATAGTTATTCAACTATATGCAGCTTATTTTCCAACACCACCTTCTTTGACTGAACATGAAAAATGAAATACAATGTACCACTATTTATAGTGGATTTTGGCCACTTGGCTTCAATGGCTATTGGCCAATCTCTACCTCCCTTATAATTTGAAATTGAATTTTGGTGAGAATAGACCCTCCATTCACTAAATTGACTTTTAGACCCCTAAACCATTTACTCCCGCAGATAGCCTAAAAGTCCCTTTATTGCTATCTATTTGATCAAATAACAATGTGAGCACTGGGTTGTGGACTTAAACACGCAGGGTGCCAGATCTCTCACACTTATTCCCTACTCTAGATCAATCTAATCTATGTACATTATATGGTAATGTCCCACCAAAGCCTCAACAAGATTGTTTTTTTTCACAAAATATTTGCATCAGGAATCTACACTAGACATTTCTGCATAACCTGCATGCGCAAAATAGTACTTGATGAAACTTCAAACCTTAAATAGTGCTCAAATCACATTTTGCAAAAATTTAGTACTAATCAACATAGTTTACCATCATTTCACCAACCCTGTTTGCAAGAAATGTACACGTACCTCAGCTTCACGTGTGAGGTATGTCAGAACCAATATGGCTTCGTTTCGTATAACCTGTGTCACAGCACAATAGGAATGAGAAGATGATTTGTCCTATAGCATCATAATTAAGTAACATCATTACAACCACCCCAAAGCTCAAACAAATGTCATATATACATCTAGTTCATCAATTGAGCAGCTCCAGCAGAATAAACTCTTAACAAAATCAATCAAGGTGATCCTCATGAAACATGGCAGTTATTTTCATACTTTTGCAAGAAAACGAAAGAGTAATGCATGCTAATCATTGCTTTAATAGCAGCCAGTTTTTGTGACAGATAGTAAAATGAACACCAAGATGACCTCAGATGTGATCTCATTGTATATTAGACAATACCAGAAATCAATAGTACATAGTGAAAAGATAAGATTTACTCTTCACCATATAATGTGCTCCGTGGCATGCAAATTCATTTGCATCAGGATTTCTGCAGTAAAAGGACTCTGGAACATGGAACACGCCTCAAAATTCTATAAACCATGCAAAGCATCATCTTTATTTTTGCGACACACACATATTTTTGTCCTCGAAGTTTGTGCATTGTCCTCAAATTCTATTTAGTTGAAGATGGTATAGTCTCAGGTCCGCCACCTCGGAACCGTTGCAATAGTTGCCAATATATACACATAAAGCTGGTTTGATCATATTTGCAGACATGCACAGAAAATGAAATTTGGGAGTCTCTAAGCTGTATAGTGTGTAGAGCAATGATTTTGTTATTCAAAAGTACATAGCATGTAGTAATTCTAATCGGAAGTTTTTGTATCGATTCTGTACCAGAGATCAATCAAAGTCCCCTACAACTGAAACGTAAACACATATACTCAGAAGCAACAAGAATAAATTACATGTTGCCTGACCCAACCCATAATGTGCACACAATAGAGATCATTGGTCTATTTAGTCAACATAAAACCCCCTCCTTGAACGGTAGAAAAGAGAAAAATACTTACAGCATCAACTAACCAAAGATGTGCTCAACAATCAACCATCTTAGAAATGCTAGATTGTTTCTTGCTTTGCTCTAGAATTTGTATGAACAGAACAGGAAGCTACAGATGCAAATTCTCGTCTTAATCTTGTGCAACAATTGATACAAGTTCTTGCATTTGAAACAACAGACTTCATCCGATCAGGAAGGCTTAAGACTCAACCAAAGAGCACCTCTTAATCAGAATTTTGTTTTTCACAACAAAATGTGGCTGAAAACATCCGCAAGATATTGGACAGTGCCCTTATAATGTCTTCTAGCAAAACTTTTAATTAAACATCCAATAAGAATATAATTTGCGATTTGATTCTGGATGAAAGACTCATACCAAGAACTTTTTCAGCTCAAACTCTTATAAGCTTACCTCACGCTCCAATAACATGTCCATAAGCCGAGTTATTCCTTGGGGGGTTCCCAGAATTACTTCCTGCAACCTTTGTCAAGCCATGTCCAAGAAAACCCAAGCCAAACAAAATTCCCAAAACAGATAAATGAGTGCTGCAACCTGAGCCTCTGCTAACAAAGTTCTAAGCTTTATAAATGATAAATGAAAGAAGAAGCTTTGCCCACCTTGCTGCAAAATGTGAAAGGAGGGAAGTAAGTAGCTGTAAAGTGTAGTAGCGAACATAAAAGTCGTCCTCCTCCTACAATAGTAGATGAGGGTGACAAACGCAGTATTGCAGAAATACTTCACTGGTGAAACGTATAGAAGTTTGAGCACTAAAGCACATGTACTATATGTAAATAGAATGACATTCAACTTACTCTAAGTATCTATTAGAAAATGATGTAATCGAATTGCTAATTTCTGAAAACATTCCATTGTTACCACTCTCAGAATCTTACACTCTTAAGAAGTTAAAGAGGAAAACTGTACCAAAAGACTTAAAATCAAAGCTACACTGCCTTGTTCTCTTGCCAACAATTCAGCATTCAGCAACCCAGGTGAAACTTGTCCTTTTTCTCCCTGAACAGCTCCTTCGGTGTTCAGTGCACTTACAAGTGTCTCCAAAGCTCCTCTTACCTGGTGGCATGTCAGACAAATCTGATTATGCATGCCATTTCAGGTCTTCCAAATAAAAGAAGACCCCACAAGTAATATTGAGCTAGTTCATCTCTGAACTTGTAAAAAACTTTCACTAAGTTCAAGAAACAGTGAACTGACCGACCTTAACAACAGTGTCAACCAGAGTTATATGCAAATCACATGAAGTAAGAGCTATCACTTTACCACAACTATTTGGAATAACAAGGTTAGAGGCCTTGGGAGTAAAAGATGCAAACAAAGTCTTCCAATTTGCCGATACGACTTTATGGCCTGGGCAATTGAGTTCCTGAACCAAGGGGTACTGGAGGATGTAGCAAAAACATGTAGAAGGGTACTTGAAACAAACAATCAACTAGGAACTTTCCAGTTACACAATCTATTGAATTTGTTTTGTCAATGGTATAGTATCATAATAAATAGCAATGTCGTGTTCTCCAAAAACAATCTAGGCAGGTAATTTTCAAGTAGCTTGGTTCTCTCTCAATCATCCATTGAACATTTTTCTCAGTATGCCATACCTGCCATATTTGCAGTTAGAATAAAATGAGGATGCAATCATGAATAAGTCTCTCTGACAATTTTATATTCTTGAAAACCTATCAAGCACAACAGGTCGAAATTGACTCCAACACTGCTCCCTACAAGTGTAATCAGAGTTAGCTCAACATCTGACAGCACTTTGTTCCATGTGTTATTTCATTAATCTATCCCCAAAAAATGCATGTCAACCTTTACAACTGACGTGCATCAATTCACATCATCAAGCATAATTGCTCCTCCATGCTCCATCTCCAATAGCATTTCTCTACGGCACCACACAGATATTTTGTCTGCTGATACGACAAAAGTACTCAGTACAAAAAGTATCGTACTTCTCTTATGTCCAGAAGTAGACAGTTTAAATATTAAGTTTTGAACATGTTGAGTATGCAGAAACAATTGCAGGTTATCGACTTCAACATTGAAGCAAGACTTATACGTGGTTACAATCCTACTCAGATCATCACCTAGAGAGAGAGAGAGAGAGATGCATTAATGTCTTAATCATGCCAAGAGGTATATAAGACGAAAGAAGTACATCCAACTGTGATGGAAACTAGACGGATCAATGTCGTCGAAACAAACTTACTGTACTATCCAAATTACGAAAACAAAGAAATAACCACTAAGAAGAGAGAGAGTATAGGCCAGGATTATATGGTACTGAGACCATTTGCATATTCAACTTTACAACTCTTGATTTCTGTAACTCTACTCTAAGTCAATCAAATCTACACTCTTAATTTTTGCGTTCCACAACTTGTACATAAGTAAGATCTTCATCCAAAAAGATCTTACTGCCCTTGAGTTTAGATTTATTCAAAGATAGTTGCACCTCTCAACGGTTTGTTGAAAGGAGTCAAAACTTGGAAGGGTAGGCCTAGCCCGCCGATTGAGTGGAATGAGGAATTAAATTTGTAAGCTCAAGGATCTGATTGTTTCGGCACTCGTTCTAGTTATAGCAGATCCAGATAAACTGTAAGTTGTGAAAGTGGATGCTAATGATTTTGCTATTGGTGCGATTCTACTTCAGGAGGGGAGGCTCATTGCCTTTGAGAGTAAAAAATTATCTGATGCACAAAATCGTTATACCACACAAGAAAAGCAACCTTTTGCGGTGGTGCATGCATTAAAGACTTGGACACACTATGATAATAAATTTATAGTGTCCTCAGATCACCAACCATTCTCTGTAATCAGAAAGACCTAAGGGGTCATAAAGCTCGATGGGCTGAGCTAAAGCAGGAATTCGACTTTGATTTGAGATATATAAAAGGATCTTTAAATCAAGTGATTGATGCCTTGAGTTGAATTGGTGAAGTGAATGAACTTTCATTCACTGAAATCTCTAAGGTATTCATAATTCTACTATTCCTTACTAAGTTTTAACTAATGTTTTATATGCCAAACACACACACACACACACACACACACACACGGCCTGGGCGAGTCTCCCAGGTAGCATCAGATAAAGGATGCCCTTTCCAAGCCACTAGATACTCCTGGAGGAGACGATTCCTCAATCGTCACTCCCTACGATCCCGGACTCTCTCTAGCCTGTAACCTGTGGTGTCTTTCTCCTCCAGAGATACTAGACCCTCCACCAGGCTATCGCCATCATGCAAACATTTCTTAAGTTTATGGACATGAAACACTTGATGCATCTTGCATCCCACAGGTAACTGTAGCTTATAAGCTACTTGGCTAACCTTCTTAATAATCAACCGTGGTTCACAATGCCTAGGAGATAACTTGGCGCACTTTCCTATGCGTAGCACCTTCGACTTCGAAGGGACTAGTAAATACACCCAATCTTCTTCAAATTCCCGATAGGTACGGTTCTCACGACTATAATTCTCTGCCCTGGACAAGTTATCTCGTGCCATCTCTAGCTTCTGATGCATCTGAGCCATAAACTCTACAGCACTAGGTAAATTACGCGGAATTCCTCTGATCACAGGACTTAGCGGCTTGAAACCATAACTGAGCTCAAATGGACTCAATCCAGTGGACACATGTCTCTTGTCATTGTACGCAAACTCCAATAGTGATAAATGCTTTACCCAGTCTGTTTGCATACCACTAACATATGCCCTAAGCATATCTTCCAAGATCTAGTTCACTCGCTCTGACTGACCATCTCTTTGAGGATGCTCAAAGCTACTCATTCGCAACTGTGTTCCCAACCTAGCAAACAACTCAATTCATAAATTTCTTGTAAACTTGGGATCCCTGTCAGACACAATGGACTTCGGAAGTCCATGCAACCTGACCACATTCTAAATAAATAACTCAGCAATCTGCAGAGCTGTGACCTTCTTGGTCGTTGCGACGAAGTGAGCCATCTTGGAAAACCTGTCTACCACTACCATAATGGAATTCAATCGGGTCTGGGTCCTGGGTAGTCCAACAATAAAATCCATGGAGATACTTTCCCACCTTCCTGTAGGAATCTCTAGTGGATGTAGCAAGCCCAAAGGACTTACACGCTCGGCCTTGTTCACCTAACAAGCCGTGCAACACTGGACGTACTCTCTGACGTCTCGTTGCAATCGTGTCCATAAATAACGCCTCCACCACGGTCTTGCTATAGACCAATATGTTGTCAATAAAATTGACAACAAACTTGCCCATATAGTCACGCAGGACATCGTTCATGAGTATCATGAACGTGGCGGGTGCATTGGTTAACCCAAACGGCATAACCAAGAACTCATAATGTCCAAAACGGGTTCGGAAGGCCGTCTTTTGGACGTCTTCCACACGAATCCGTATCTAATGGTACCCACTTTTGAGATCTACCTTACTGAAAATGGTTGCTCCCTGCAACGCATCTAGTAGATCATCAATCTTGGGCATCGAATATTTGTGCTTTACAGTGATTTTACTCAATCCCCTGTAAACCACGCACATCCGGAAACTACCATCCTTTTTCTTAACCAACAAAATGGGGGAGGCAAAAGGTGAATAACTAGGACGGACATACCCCGACCTGAGGTATTCCTCCAACATCTTCAATACTTCCTCTTCCTTTTTCAGGCTCATCCTATAAGGAGGTCGACATACCAAGCTTGCCCCTGGAACGAGCTCAATACGATGCTCCACATTCCTAAAGGTGGCAACCCCATTGGCATGCTATCAAGCAACAAATGTTTAAACTCAACTCAGATGGATCTTTCCAACTGACTTGCTGGATCATCCCTGAGCTGATGAGCTAAAGCATAATTTACATAAGACATTAAATAAGATGAGCTAAAGGATAATTTACATAAGACGTTAAATAAGATGAAGTTGCTTCTAAATTAATAACTTGTGGGTTTATTGGTAAACTACAAAAACTGGAAGGATCATTCACATTTACCAAATAACACAATCACACATACTGCAAGTCCATCTTCTTCATACTACAATAAGAGGGCCCTGTATAGATGGTCTCTCCCTGAGAGTTGATGATATTATGCGAGGAGTCAGTGTCAAATAATACAACAACATCTTGACCTTCCGGATTCCCCCTCATCCGTATCAGCTCACTTTCCGGAAACTGATACCCATCTCGTGCCCTAGTGGAAAGGGAACAAAGTGGTGCATCTGGAATAATCTTCCGCACCAAAATGGTCATGACCTGCTTAGTGTCCTCGTCACTGCTACTCAGTAAATCATCCATCATCGTCGAGGACAATCTTTGAACAGGTGCTTGCCAAGGTAGAAAAAACAGTCCTTCTTTCTTGGACTTTTCCTTTTGTTTCATTGTGAGGGGAGAATTAATAGGAGCGTTTTGGCAAAGAAAGTGTTGGCTTGAGTTTCAATGCCTACTACATCGAGATAGGCTGTCCCAGCGGAGATTTATTGTGGCCCTGCTGGCCACCCTTCTGCGACCCCTTCTTCTGGTGCATAAAAGGCGATCCAAAATCAGGCTTGCTTCTAACATTGCCTTCGTAGTTGAGAGCCGTAGCAACTGCCTGTTCCAAGGTCTTACAGTGTGCATTCAGCACATCGCGGCCTCAATTCTTCCCGAAGACCAAACACAACCTTGTGTACCACAAGCCACTCTACAATTTCTTCTGGAATCTTGATAAGTACTTCCCTGTACCTATCAGCATATTCCTGCACACTGTAGTGTTTCTGACAATACAAAAAACACACATCCGTCGCACGTACATGCTCGTGTGGAGGAATAAATTGAGCCCTTAAGGCCCGCTTGAATTCAACCCAGGTGGTTGGGCACTGGTTTGACTTGAGCAATTTCCACCACAACCTGTCAGCAAAATTAGTACAATGGTAAGCAACTTTCCGAATTCTCCAACCTTCATCGGTCGGAGCTCGTTTGAAAACAAAATACTCCTCCCATTTATGCAACCACTGATCTAGCACGTCAATGGTTCTCTATGGAATACTTCCAACATATTTTTTCGGTTTTATGTCTTTATCCTCTGAGTAATCAGTATTCACAGGTTGTTCGGAAGGTGGAACGGGAAACTATGGCAACGTCTGAGAAGGGAATTGCAAAGGGTGCGGCGGAGGATACTGAGAAGAAGGCACGTAATTTCCAGTCATGAGAAGATGAAAAAACACACATCTCTACCATGTTCCTCTCCATACTGTCCATGCGAACCTGCACGGGTGGAGGGACACTTGCAGGCGGACTCGTCATCACCGCACTCGGATTACGGTCAAGATCAAGACTGGCTAGTGGAGTTTGAAGGGAAACTGGTGGATGTTAGAAAACCGACTTGATCATACAAGTAACCCAAGACAAGCATCCTATTGTGATGAAACAATAGCCAAACACATGAGAGAGAAAACACAAGTGATGAGAAACTCCAACTATGTCCCATTGCTTATGAGGTAGGGCGCACTACATTCTTATAGACTTTGGTCTATGCCAAAAGCAAAAGCAATTGCCTAATTAATGTCTCTACATATGGTAAAAGCACTACCACCATATCAATAGCAAAGACTTGTGCTCCAAATCAAGCACAAGAATCTCGAATTTGTCTAACTATAGTCTAGCTTGACTTTTACTAAATATAGGTAAGGGCCCCTAGAATTAGCACGCAGGCATGGCCCAATAATCCTAATTAATCCTAAATGACAACATTAGGGGTAATATTGTGAACATTAACTCTAACACTCCCCCTTAATGTTTACATTGTCAAGAACTATGCATAGCACAAGTATGCATACGTATCCTCCATGATGCCCATGTCATGAAGAACCTCAACTCTGATGTAGAATCCGCGATCAACTCTCATCTCAATGTCTTCATTACTTCATGTAGAGCTTCCTTTAAATAATGATGTTCAATTCCTTTGAATGTTGATCCTTTTTGTACGAACTTGCTTCATATGACTTCCCAATGTCTTGCTTTGGTCTTCATGTCCCTTTAGCGTGTATGTGTGACCACCATGAGAGCAACATATCACCCGATTCCTTGACTTCCTTTGAATCAAAGAACTTTGACTCCCCGTGAATCAAATAATGTAGACATGATAAACCTTTGCCATAACTTTGAGAATTTTGCTTGAAGATTTTGACTTCCTTGGTCTCTTTGGATATTTCCAAGCTACCACAAATATGTAAGTATCTCCCAACATCCGTAAAGAAAAGGTAATCCTCTTTGATTACCATAGCACCAATATGATAACCATAGGTAGAAAATAGATCTTCAAATATCATATTATCTCATACATCAACACCCATGTTAGAAACCTTCATAAGTAGTTGGCTCCACTTGTGTCGATTCCTTGAATTGAATCCACTTCAATTCTCCTGGTACTTTCATAAGTTACCACCTGTAACGGACTTGATGAACTTAACTGAACTACTCCCCCTGAATATACACTTCATGTTTGCATTCAAACCACTCTCCAACAATGATACAAATTCAACAAAGAAACCAACCAAACATGCAGCTTGTCACACCTATCACCTGTAACAATGAACCTATCATTTGCCACCATGATAAGAACTCCATGAATCATCCTCTTGAATATCGATTTACCTATATAGACTCATAGTCTGTACTTCTCATGCAACTCCCTCTTAAGAGTTTGCACCTTTTGTCGATTCCAACTTTGACAAAACCTTGTCCAATCTTAAAACTTCTGAAGTTGACCTTCCTTCAATATGCTTGTTGGTAGCCGCGTTTGCAGCTTCAACGACACCATGATTGTTGATTGTCTTCCTCTACCATCTCCCTTGTTTCATGTACTTTTCCTTTCCTTGTGACTCTTCCACTTTGCAACAAAATTGTTCTGATTACTCTTGTGAATCCCTTCTTCACCTTGCACCTGATTGCAAACAACTCCTAGTTGCTGATCTTGACTTCTGAGACCACCTTCCAAGTAAGCTTTGTATGATCAAACCTGATAGCCCTTGTATCAACCACTTGACTATGCCCCAGATTTCTCTTAAAAAATCTCTAACTAGTCGCAGCCAATAACATGCATCCTTGCTACTCACTTACAGCATGTTCAGCAGCGCTATCAGACTTCTGTTGATCGTCATCGCCGTCATGTTGAGTTTCAGGTTGGTGATATGGTTTACCTCCGGTTACGCTTTGCACGTCATCACTTTGTTCAAGGTCACGCTTCTACTGAGAAGCTTGCACCACGCTATTATGGGCCTTACTGTATCTTGGATCGCCTCAGCCCTGTTACATACCGGTTACAGTTGCCTGATTCTACACGAGCTTGTGATATCTTTCATGTTAGCCTGTTACGAGCTGCCATTGAGGATGATGCTCCTCGCGATCTCACATTTCCTACAAAGCCAGAGCTGTTCCCTTTTTTGCCAGCCGCTATCCATCAGGTTCGCCTTCAGTACAGTCGACGTCGCAGGCAGGTTCAACTTTAGTACAGTGGGATGGTCGTCCTCTTGAGGAGGCCACTTGGGAGCCTATTGATGTGTTTTATCATACACCATTATTGGCAGATCAGGCTCGAGCCCTCGTGGCTTTAGTTCTCTCCTCTACTACAGATGTCATTGTAGATGTTCCCTCTGCTTCATGATTCAGCTAGCTATGACTATTCTTTATTGTCGTATTTGCTTAGTACTTGCTTCACACAGTTATGATGCTTTTGGGGTATCTGTTGTGACGACTTATGTCCTCTCCATCAGTATTTCCATTAGTTCGTGATTTTTCAGTATTTAGCATGCGTACATCATTGTTTTAGATAGTCATTATGCTTGCTAGCCGGTGGAGGGCTTTGTTTTTCCGTAGGGGAGAGTTATGGACTTGGCTCATTACATTCGCCGCGTCCATTCTGTTATTGTTATTATGCATAAGCAGGCCTAAGGGCCCTTTTTATTCATATACTGGCCTTGGGCCCTATTTGGTTATATTTTTAGGACTAGGTCACATTGATTTGGAGTGGGGGTCCTCCTATTGGGAGGGCGCACTATTTTCCCTCCAAATCCTTTTCCCTCCCTTTTTTGAATCCTCCATTTGATTCAGGGAGAGGGTATAAGTAGGGCAACATTGTATTCCTTTATTCAGTTTATGATGATTGCTCCTCTTTTAGCCTCCTTAAGCATTCTCTTCCTGCTTTCTAGCTTAAGTCCTGCTTTCTAGCATAGCTAGTGAATCTTAGCTTGTACCTCTGTGTGTGTGTGTGACGTGTGTGAACTTTCAACTTTGAGTGTGGTGGTGTGTTTGTGTGTATGTGTGTGTGGTGGTGTGTTAAACTGTGTTTGTGTGTGTGCATTGTGTGGTGTGTGTGTGTGTCTTGAGACTGTTGTGACATGTGTGTGTGTGTGTAAGATTGAGAGAGAGAGAGTCTAGAGAGAGGGAGGATAGGGATAGATTGAGGATAGATTGAAGTTAGAACTTAGAGCATAGGTTTACCATTTTGGAAATTAAAATTTAGGATTAGTTTTAAATTTGAAGTCTGAATTTAATACAGTTATTGTTTTGTTGACACTAGATAGCTATTAGCAATGCCCAGACAACGGGATCCCTTATGGGATCACGTCACCCTTAATTCAGGTTATGGCACATCAGGCACGAAGAAGTGGACTTGCAAGTATTGCGGAAACACTTATGGAGGTGGCCCGGTTCGAATCAGGGCGCATCTTTTACGTCTTCGAGGATATGAGATCGCCGTTTGCACTCATGCCCTAGAGTCACTGAGGATTGCCGGGATCGGGGACGACTCTCCTGCTACTACTACAGGCACAGGTGATTCTTGAATCTTGTTTGATCAATGACATTGATTGAAAATTTGAAATTTGATCTAAAGCTAAAACTTAAAAGTTTATTCTATAACTTTAAACTTTGATTACTAGTGAGTAATTAGTGACTATTCCCTGAGCTCTCTCACTGACTATAATTTATTACCTAAAGCCTGCTGCGCAACTAGTAACACCAATGTTATTGTTACAGGTGTGGCAGAGCGCCGAGATTCCCCATTAGCCGGCACTAGCTCCGCTACAGCATCCATTCCACCACCTTCTTCTGGAGAGACTCCTGCAGTGCCAGTTGGTGGGGCCGGCAGTAGTGCTATTGGTAGCACTGTTAGGGGACAGGGTCGAGGACATGTGAGAGGCAGAGATGTTTTTGTGGCAGCCTTCCAACAGTCGCATAGGGATGCAGCTGCTATTGTTGTTAGGAGGTGCTTTTACTTGTGTGACCTCCCTTTTCATGTGGCACAGACCCCTGCATGGAGGGATATGATGCGAGCAGTATCTTGTATCGGTGTTGAGTGGGAGGGCCCGACCATGGAGCAGTTGAGGACGAGAGAGCTACATGCTGAGCGGCAGTCCGTGGATGCTGACCTACAGCCCATTAGGAAGTCATGGGCGAGATATACCTGTAACCTTACATCTTCAATACCTTTGCACTTGCCACTTACTACTTTAGAAATTAGTACTTTCAAGTTTCTAACTTTGAACTTTCAATCTCCAAATTTGCAAATTGCAAGTTGCAACTTAGTTAGTTGAAACTTGAAAGTGTTGTTGAATGTTTTAGGTTTGGATGCACTATAATATCAGATGGTTGGACCGATGCAAGGAGGCGCCATCTTGTGAATATATTGGTGTCTTCTTGCATGAGCACCATGTTTTTGAGATCCATTGACACGTCGCAGCCAGGCATGCCATTGGATGGCAGGAGATTGTTTGAGTACATCTCACAGGCCATTGAGGAGGTCGGAAAAGAGAATGTTGTCCAGGTATGCACTTGCCACTTGCCACTTTCAAGTTTCAACTTTGAAACTTTCGACATTGAGCTCTCAGCTTTGAAGTTAGAACTTAGTAAGTTACAACTTACAACTTACATTTTGTGAATCGTGATTATTGTTTTGAACGTTGCAATTTGCACTTGCCATTTACATTTGCAATTTGCATTTGCATTTGCTTCCGGAATGCTTAATGGTGAATGTTCATTGTTCATGAGTTATGATTCGACCTTTGTCGGAATTCCAATGCAGGTTGTCACGGACAACGCGTCCAATTGTGTTGCCATGGGGAAGATGGTGAATGAGAAGTACCCTTGGATTTTCTGGAGTCCATGTGCTGCACATTGTCTTGACCTCCTAGTTGAAGACATTGGGAGATTACCCTGGGTCAAGGAGGGTGTAGACATGGCACGATTCTTGGTGAGATTTGTCACCAAGAGACAGAGGGTCTTGAGCATCTTCAGGTTCTATTCCACCTTGGAGCTCTTGAGGCCTGCCCCCACTAGGTAACCAAGTTCCAACTTCTAACCTGACAACCTGTTTCCAATTTCTTGATTTGAAAATTGCAATTTTGTTTTAGCTTCAAGTTTCAATGCTCATAGAATTTGAATTTTACTATATAGTATAGTTTGCTTGTTGCCTATAGGCTATGACCAATTACAAATCTTATTTCATGATTTTCATCCTAGGTTTGCCTATATGCTCATTGTTTTGGAGCGGCTCATAAAAGTGCATGGAAGCTTGAGGATGACAGTGGTTTCACCCCATTGGGCAGAGTGGGGCCGATCACGAGAGGCCAAGGCCAGGAGATTTGAGGCGATCGTGATGGGGACTTCATTTTGGGATGATGCACGCTCCATTGTCATATCCATGCAACCTATCTATAGTGTGCTTCGCCTTACTGATAGAGAGGGTTCCACCTTAGGCCTTCATTATGAGTTAATGGATAAGTTGGGAGAGCAGCTTCAGAGTTGCACCACCATGGCTCCTGACAGGTATATTACTAGAGTCTAGTAACTACGTTAAAAGTTTCAAAGTTGATTCTTGAATCTTCAATGTTCATTGACATTCATGATTAGAATTTAGTTAAAACTAATAGTTCTTGAATCTTGAGACTTGAATGCTCAAGCCTCAAACTTCACTCCTGAGTCCTGATTGTTTGCAGGCTGGAAGAAGTAAGGGGCCTATTTCTAGGCAGATGGCAGTGGTTCCATCAACCTCTGCATGCCGTGGCTTGCTTGCTTCCTCCACTATGGAGGACGGAGGATCAATTCCATGATCGAGAGCTCAGGCAAGGATGGCATTCCTACGTCTCCTCTGTCTATCCTGATCCCAGGGATCAGGATGCACTCATGGATGACTTGAATTTATTCAGGTATGTACTATGTAATTAGTAAATTGTAATATGTATTCAGGACCCAGGTATGTAATATGTATTCATCTATGTAGTATGCATATGTAATATGTATGAACTTAAGCTAGCTACTAGTTAAAACTTAATAGCAATAACTTGTAAGCATTTAGTATTTACTATTTAGTATTTTGAAATTTGAATGGTGATGAATGTTGAATGTTCAGGACCGAGCGCCTCGATTTCGATCGTGCAGTTGCCATGCTGAGGGAAGGGCAATTGCGCCCTGTTTCATGGTGGATGAAGTATGGGAATGATGTTCCCAAGTTGCAGAAACTTGCCATCCGCGTCCTCTCACAAGATTGCACAGCAGTTGCATGTGAGAGAAATTAGGGTGTGTTCTCTCTTATTCATACAAAGAGGAGGAACAGACTTTCTACTGCACAGCTGGAGAGGTTGGTGTATGTGCATGCCAACCTATGGCTTGTGAAGAAGCTGAGAGAGACCGGGGAGCCCATACAGGTAATGAATCATGATTCATGATTAAATCATTAATCTGAATTCTATAGAGTCTAGTATGTACCATGAATCATGATTTGTCTAGATAGTAAAGTCTAGACTCTACACTAAGAAGTTAGAACCTTCAGGCTTCAAGTTTCAACTTTTCACGTTTACATTTCAAATTTGCTATTTTTTTTAAATTGTTTACCAGTACTTACTATTGAGAATCGAAATCTTGGTTTAATTTGAATTTTTGTAGGTTAATCCCACTGAGATCTATGTGGCAAAGGTTCCGGACTTGCCACCAAGATCACAAGAGGAGGAGGATGTCTATGCTCTACTCCATCGGGAGGCCTTAGCAGCTGCAGGTTGATTTCTATGCCCAATTCCCCGATTCACTGCGTTACATTAGTAGGCTTTTAGTACTTTGAAATTTTGTAAATATACTAAATAGTAGATTACTAGATTGTAAATTGTAATTACTAATTTGTAATTTGTAAATTGTAAGTTAAAACTTAAAAGTAATATGACATGTCGAGACTCGAGCCTAAGTCCTGATTCCAATTTCCTTTTGTGCATTGCGCAGGGCCTACCACTCGAGCTGCAGCACGCAGGACCAGGAGCGCAGGAGAGGGCCCGAGCCATGCAGTCGTCTCAAACACCTCTGAGAGTCCCTCTAGCTCTAACTCAGATGAGGAATCCGCCACTGAGGGTGAGGGATCGGATGAGGAGGATGAGGGTGACTCTGATGATGGGGACGATGACATTGAGCCTGAGGACATGCCAGTGCCTCCACGACGACAGCGTCCGAGGCTAGAGCCTAGATGGGCATTGGGGGGGGGGGGCACTCACTACTCAGTTTTCACTGCTCAGCATAGATCATAGATGATAGTTATTAGTGGGCATACTCTAGGCTGAGGGCTCTAGCATAGTAGTTATACATATTACTGTTTACATATGACAATTGACTTCAGACTCATGGGGCCTCAGGCTTGAGCCTTGAGGGCCGAGTCCACGCTTGACACTCTTGTTATTTATGCAGCATGATAGCATCATTGCTTTTACAATTTACTTTAAACTTTAAAGTTTAAACTTTTGACTCTTGAATTGTAATTTGTGATTCACTAAAGTCTGATTTGTAAATTCAAAATTGTTAGTAGTTACTTAATACTGATTAGAACTTACTACTTACTACTTAGAAGTTAGAACTTAGTGCCAACTTGAAGTTACTTCCAAGTTAGTGGTCAGTGCATTGTAATTTGTAATTTGTAAATTGTAACTTGTAACTTCAAACTTGTAAGTACTAACTAGTAACTTCTAAGTACTAAGTAGTAAGTTGAAAGTTCTATGGATAATAGTTATTAGTTTGTAACTTTACTGTTTACAATTTTTGGAAGTTCCTAGATGTTTGAAAATTGAGACTGTAATATGTATGATGAATGGTGACAATATCAATAATTGACTGAGGAAAGTGTCAAGTGAGTCGTGACCAGTTGGCAGTGACCACATACTGATACTACAGCTTCTCCTCTTGAATTGCATTCTCTAGAGCATTCTCATGAAATTGGATGTATCTACTTGTTACCGGACTGTCTATGACATGTGTAAACCCTCGAAAACACATTCAAAAAAAAAAAAAACCTAAAAAAAAATCCCGTTTCGAACCAGAACCAGTCGTTTCGAACGCGTTTCGAAACGACGTATGAAACGAGCCTCTGAAACATTGACACGTACGAACTGTAACTATCCATAAAACAGGTAGTAGGGCGCACTTTTTCAAAGAGGTATCATCAAAAATCCATCTCCAGCCCAATAAGCATCCAATCAGAGGTTACAAGCACTCTTCTAAGGTTCATTAGAGAGGCATAGAGGCTTCTATCAGAGCCAAGTTTTGATCCTGGGACCTCTGGGTTATGGGCCCACCACGCTTCCATTGCGCACTCTGATACCACTATAACGATCGCCAAGTGAAGATCTTCAATAATCCTGTCACATGCAAACCAAAAGGACACGTCCTTGATGTTTCAAAAGAAAATTAAATTAAATTCATAGTTATATCTTGACCTTGATGATAATAGGAATATCAACTCCTAGTTTGTGCAATTTATTCAACATTATGTCTAGCATAATACCCGACATAGAAAGGGAGACATGCAATCCTCAACTTTAAGGACTTCACCCACAAATCTTGGACCATCAACTTTATCATGCATGCCACAGACAAATGCTATTCTACGACAATGTTACTTAAACTCCCAAGAGTAGGGTGCAGGTCACATATTAGTAAAATATGTCCACACTAGCCCTCATCCGTTTGCACAAAGAACAACGCCATGAATTTCCACCACTTTTCCAAAGGTGAAGGGCAGACTAAGTCATAAACGAGGCTAGCACTAAGAGCAAATCCAATCAAATAAAGTCCTTACCTCCTCAATTTATTTTGAGCAATTCATTGTCAAGGGTAGCACAACATGCCAAGACTCTCCTCTTGGAATTGGCCCTACCAAAAAATCCATCTCATGTAGCACTCCAAAATTTCTAAGGCAAACTGAATTTATGGCATGTCTCCTTTTATGCATTAACATAGTCTATGATAGTGTACAAAGATTCAGTGTGGGCCTTTTTTAGTCATCAGAGGATTCTTTTAATTTACATAGCTTCTACGTGATATTCATTTCCAAGATACACATGCTCAAATATCTTTCACGTGACATTTTCATTCTTTATGAACAACATTACTCAAAAGTGTTGAATAAAAGATTTGCCTATATGTCTCAAACTAATCCACAATAAGTAATTCAATAAAATCAATCAAGGAAAGAGCTTTGATACGCCTATAAGATTTTAAAATGATAGCCACTAACCATGTCTAGATCATCATGATCCTCTTTGAAGGTAGCCATAAGTATCGGAAAGCCTGAACACATTTAATGATCATGTTATGAATTAACTCACAAGAGCGCTCTAAAATTACTACAAGGAATTTTTTACCAGCTTGAAAATGACTACAAAAAGAAAACTAACTTTGTTGAGATAAACAAGCACCTCCCTCATACTTAAAACTTTTAACAAATCGGTCACATAAATGATCATCCATACCCATTGCCCCAAATGCCATTTGTGCTTGGCGATTGTCAGCAACAGCTTCCTGAAGTTCTGCCATTGCTGCTCTTCGATCTTCTGCAAGAACACCATTGCTAATCCTTTCCAAGAGTTGCTCCACTCCCCTGCCACATTAGTCAATTGAGATGCTTGAAAGGGCATGCCACTATTGAATAAAGCAAGCAGAAGCAATGGGGAGGAAAATGCTAATCTACAACAAGACATCTAACACCAATGAGTAAAAAACCCCATATTTCTAACAACTACCAAACATTGAATCTCTAGTCGCATAGTTTGCATGTTGTTGGAAGAAACAACCTTGCATATTCACTTATCCACAAACTATGCATCAATTTTTCAAAATAAAACAGGCTAACAATGAAAATACCAACTTAGTTACACAAAGCTTGGTCTTTGATTGGTACTTAACAACTTTTGCTAGGATTTTCACAAACACTCTCTCTCTCTCTCTCTCTCTCTCTCTCTCTCTCTCTCTCTCTCTCTCTCTCTCTCTCTCTCTCTCTCTCTCTCTCTCTCTCTCTCTCGATGGCGCCTCCACGCAAGAGGGCCAGCCCTCGCTCCATCTCTCCACGGGCCAGCAGTTATGGACTCCACTCATTACATTCGCCGCGTCCATTTACATTTACTTTACTTTATGCATAAGCATGCCTTGGGCCCTTTTTTATTCATTAGTGACACTTAGACTATATGGTTGGCCTTTGGCCTTATTATTCATTATTAGGCCATTTGGACATATTACTGGAGAGTGGGGGCCTTCTTGGAGGGCGCACTATTTTCCCTCCTAGTTGGGCCCTACCCACCGGAAGCTTCCTTTTAGGGCTTCCTCTTGGCTATAAGCAGGGAAACTATGTCATTTGTTATTCAGCTGATGATATTGATCTCTCTCTTTAGCCTCCTTAATCTCTCTCTTTCCTGCTTTCTAGGGTTAAGTCTTGCTTATGTGCCGCTTTCATAGCTTAAGTCTTGCTTATGTGATGCTTTCATAGCTTAGCTCTAGATCAGCTGTGGCTCTATTCGTAACTTGGTATCAGAGCACTTTCCTGATTGCTGAATTTCAGATCTGATTTTCTGATTGGGTGCCCATTTTCCTTGCTGATTTTTCTCTCTTTGCTAAGGGCTTTCGTCTCTTTGCTTCAGCAACATTCAGCACAGTTTGGAGGAGGACCAGCTCCTATCAAAGCATTTTCCTTGGCGGAGCTTTAGCAGATAGTTAGCGGAAGTACTTCCGCTAAATTTGGCGGCCGGAAATAAAAAATTTGGGCAGATTATTTCCGGCGCCCAAGTTCCAACCCTCTATCACCCATTTCCAGCTTGTTAGCAGGCTCTCCAGCACCCAATTCCCTCATCTCTTTCATCCGTTCCTCCTCCCATTTTCAGCCCTCTCACTTTTGTTTGCAGGCTGTCCAGCCGCTTCATACTTGTCACTTTCGTCCGTTTTTGTCTCCGTTTGCAGCCATTTTGCAGGCTGTCCATTGCCCATCCTCAACCAAATTTCACGAGATTCCGACTCCGTTTGATACTCCAATTTGTCACTTGCCTCTTGGCTGTCCAGCGCATTTTTACAGCCTTCATTTTCACTTTTTTCATTTGCTAATTGCTATCCTTTCTTAGTTGTGATAATAGTGGTTTTAATAGACTAATTTGGGGTGACGACAAGAGTCCGCTCTCTCAAGTTTTCGTTGACTCGCTGTCCCGCTGATCTGGCCCACTTCCTAACTGCTCGTCTGCTGGTCTTGAGCCTGACTACTCGCTGGTTGGGTAGGGCAGTAGGGTGCACACCATATGGCTAAGAAAGGGAAAGTGAGCCCACGCTCGCTGTCACCAGATGCACTCTCACCATCCTCATTGTTGTTGCCCACCATTGTTGAAGAACCAGTACTGCTGTCCACCATCGCTGCAGCACCTGCTCAATGCCCAAAATGATGCCCCTACTGCTAGTATCGATGGAGCCTCCACTTCTACTCCAGATGATGCAGTTGATCAAGGGTCACTGTTCCATACTCCATGACCTCCCTCTGCTCGCTCCTCTTTCTTGCTTCCCAAAATCTATACACCTGGCAAATCATTTGAGCAGTACATTCTCTCTCGTACATCGAGCAGATCAAACAAGAATCCAGCTCTCTACGAAAGGAAATGGGACAGCTACAAGCGACCATTCAATCTATGTCTGCCGAATGAGAAATCATGCTAGCCCAGATTACTTGTTTGGAGGCAGCAATAAGTAAACAAGGAGAACCTACAAATATTCAAGAGTTGCAAGAGAAGATAGAGTCATTTCAGCCACCATATCCGAAGAGCGAATGCGGGAGTACAAATCCCTGAATATTAGGGTCCGAGGGGTGGAAGACACCAATGATCCAATGACTGAAGCAACCAGCTTTCTTTCAAGTACACTCTCCCCACCACTCCGAAGGATTGGATAGAGCTTGGAGAACCAAGAGAGACCCTTCTACACTCATTGTTTGCTTTACGAATATGGAAGAAGGGGACGGGCAACCCTCAAACTGCGGGCCAAGCTTAGAGGTACACTTATATTTATGGATGATGATCTCACTCCCATGTAGGTTGCGGATCGGAAGAAAGCATTCAGTGAGACAAAAGCCTTCGGGAAGAGGGTAATTTATCGGGATGGTAAGGCTCGATACATTGATCCTCCGAATCCTGACAAGTAGGGATTAAGGCCCTCCGGACTAGGTAGCGATTCGGGGGCTCTTTCTCATTGCGGTTGAGGTTATGGAACTGCAATGGCATTCGCAGGGGATTTTAGAGATTTTTGTGTGGAGGGTGATATCTTACTACTCATTGAGACACATGCGAGTCCAGAGAGAGGACTACCGGCTGTTGCGGGTTTTTGTTGGTACTCTGCACATCGGAGGGCGACAAGAGCTTGGCCTTCTTCGCACCCCATATACTAGTATGTTAACCCCTAGCGGGAAGACCGTATATCGCTATAACCCTCAAAACAGTCCTATGTACAGGGAAGCCTTATCTGACCTCTTGACTCATTTCCCCTACGAACATACTTTAGCGGACTAGTCTCTTTTTCTTGTCCAAACCATGCATACCACTACATCCCTTGCTTTCCCATCCCCACGGCCGCACTTGGCTTCAGGATCATGGCTTCCAGGAGGATATCATACAGGCAGTTGTGGCACTGTACTGACGAGTTATTGGCCAGATTCGGGTATTAGGAGTTGTATCGCCAGAGATAGAGAGTACTATTGGGATTAAGCAGGGATGTCCACTCTCACCTACACTCTTTGGTTTATATATAGGTGAGCTTCAGCAGGTTATACAGAGAGATGGAGTAGAGGGATGTAAATTGGGTGACCTCGTTATTGCTATCCTATTATATGTTGATGATGTGTTTTGCTTTCGATGATGAGGGAAGGCCTGGAGCGGCATCGGGATGCGCTTCACTCCTTTTGTATACAGTGGGGATTGTCAATGAATGTTGCCAAGACCAAAGTTATGGTGTTTAACACCTCCAGATCCTTCATGATGCGGCAGGAGCTTCTATGGGATGGACATCCACTTGAGGTAGTTGACTCCAACACATACCTAGGCGTGGTATTTTCTGGTCCCACTTTCAGCATGCGATAGGCGGCAGTTTCTCGGTTACGGAAGGGCTATGCATCATTGGTAGATTTGGAGAGACTATGTTTCAACTCACATATTAGGGATGCGACTAGTAAGTGTTGACTCTTTGACACTATGGTAGTCCCCTCAGCCCTGTACGCATCAGAGACATGGAGTACTAGCCTGACGGCTACATCTCACAACTTCAGATTCATATGCTATCTCGGATGATACGGGCTAAGCCCTCTGTACCACATCATATTATACTGGCGGAGTTTGTCGTCCCCCCTATTCAGCTAGAGGCATTGTTCCATATTGTCACATTCATACAGTGACTGGAGGATCTTCAAGGTAGAGGCACACACTATGCTGCAGCAGCTTTGTCATCATCCCAACACTTACATTCTGAGGGACACTCCTTCTCGTAATATTCCCAGGCTTGTCGTCTCCTCTCCACATTGGGTATTCCTATTACTGATCTACCAGCTGGTACTCATCAGTATGTTCGAGGCCACCTGTATAGGGCATATCTCCAGAGCACTTGGCAGTTCGTCTGGGCTGAAGACTGAGTTTTATCGGGCACGGGGCACATTTTCTATCCCGGGATCCCGCTGGATATCCTATGGTACCCGGATATCTGGTGGATAGTATCTCACATAGACTGCGGACAGTGATGGATCATTTTCGGGTTTCCTCTCACCAGCTAGCCATTGAGACTAGCAGATACAGTGGCACCCCAAGAGATGCTCGGATTTGTAGTATGTGATACACACGATGTAGAGGATGAGTTTCATTCTCTCTTCAGATGGCCAGCTTACTATGAGATCCAAGGGAGATACTATTGCTTGTTTCAAGATCACCCATTCACACTCTCTACCTTGATATCGTATGAGGACCCCACTGATGATCCGAGAGATGTCAGACCTCCGTATGGCAAGGCTAGACGCTGACACCTCCCCCTTGATACAGCTGAGCATACAGAGTGTTTCTCCCGTCGGAGACAGAGACAGGAGAGTATTGATTTTGATGGAGAGGTTGAGATTCCGAATGCTTCCATACATAGACGGCAAAGCCAGTGCACGGCAGCAGAGACGACACCGACCACCCACTCAGAGACAGAGATCCGCAGTTCGCTCAGTGACAGTGTCACAACATACTATACATCACTATTTTACAGGCGGAGAGACATCTATTGTCTTGTTTCTTTTAGGTCGTAGAGCTTTCATGCTCGCACCGTGCATACTTGACATGTACCTGCTTATTAGTCCTTTGTACCTTAGGGTATTTCATGGACATTAATAAAGATCTCTCTCTCTCTCTCTCTCGCTCTCTCTCTCTCTCTCTCTCTCTCTCTCTCCCCCCTTCATCTTCATCCTCTTTGTCTCCGTCCCTTTCAGCTGATTTTTGTCTGGTTTCCCCCACATTATTGAGTCTCTTCAAGAGACCAATGTATCCTTGTTTGCGTTAATCAAACAACAAGCATTTCAAATCTCCACTCTGGAGAATACGGTTTTGGTCCTCCAGGGCAAAGTTGGCATTCTTGAGGTTGATGTTACTTACCTCAAGAACGAATTGGAATTAGATGAAAAGAAGAAGGAAGCGGCAATGCAGATTCAAAAGCTTTGGCAAAGCAGCTTCAAGAGCGGGTTCACTCCTTGGAGCAGCAATTTCAGCAATCGAAGTGTTCTTGGGCCGACGTGCTCAAGGGATCTAAGTAGGTTATTTCTGAATCTATTCTAGAACATCAAAAAAGAGATCTCAAGGCCCTCAATGTCAAGGTTAGGGGAGCTTCTTTTGCGGGTAAGGACCTCGTGGCTGAGGCAAATGCTTTCATTCATTCCACCTTTGATCTCAAAACTACGTAAAAGAGGTTGCCTGTAGGGATCTACTATTTTTATGGATGAAGACTTGATGCCCATTCAGTGGACTGAGAGAAAAAATTATCGCAGATGCTAAGGCCAACGGTTTCCGAGCTCTCTTTCGAGACGGACGCCCGGTCTTGGTTAAAATTGCAGAAAAAATTTCAGATTCTTCTCTCTCTCCTACGTGACAGATGTTTGAGCTACGGTCATTTATTTCCTCTCCTGCATGAGAGATGAGCTTTTTTACATAGCGAATTACGTTATGTTTTAGTTTAGTTTTCTGTTGATGGCATGGTCCCATCCGAGTTCCACTTACTCTGTTGTACTCCTTTTCGTCTTATACGGCTTTTGGCATGGAAAAGACGTTCATAAAGCTCTCTCTCTCTCTCTCTCTCTCTCTCTCTCTCTCTCTCTCTCTCTCTCTCTCTCTCTCTCTCTCTCTCTCTCTCTCCACCACCACCACCACCACCACCACCTCCAACATGAACTAATCTACACACTTGGATAGAATACACTAAATCTCTATACACCATCCCTACTACTTCTCCCAGTTTCAAACTTTTCGCACCCTACACGATCAGTAAGTCTATTAATAACCTCAATACTCATCGCGCACGAGATATCGAAGATCTGGAAGCAAAACTTCTTATCCATGCAAACTACATACTCTCACCCATCCTAGCTGACCTCTTTAATCATGCAGTCACTCAAGGCTCCCCCACTTCTTGATGCACCAATGTTATGCATCCCATTCACAAGAGGGGTGATCGCATGAAACCAAAATAAACAGCCTCGATTTGAGAACTGCCAGCACTATGGGATTTGTAGAAATGTTGGCACATAAATATGTGTGACAGCTAAGCCAACAAATTAAGATTAAATTTCTGACATTTTCTGTTTTCTTTTTGATATTACGTAATAGCAATAAAAAACGTACTACACCAATACATTCTGGAACGTACTGCATGCGTTCCATCCTCAAAACTTTGAAACGGGTTTCTATGGAAATGGATGTCAACTCAGCGTTTGTAAAGTAATACTTGGAAAATGAGATATATCTCACTCAACCCCAGCTTTGAAGTCGAAGGTAAAGAGTCTGTATGCAAATGTCTAGGAAAGCTTCATGTGGTTCGAATCAAGCTCCTTGTGCAAGGCTAGATGAACATCTAGAAGAAGAAACGTGTACATGTTACAACAAGAAGAAGCTCTAATGGTTGAAGCCACTACCAGTGCAACAACAAAACTAAAGAGATCCAAATCATTTATAGTTCTAGACGTTCAAGGCAATATGGACAAAGTTCAAGCTACTATTTACTCAAATAAGGAGCTTGTGAAGGCACCAAGGGACATCAACTAGCGGCAAAACTTGTAGCTTCAAATATACTTTGAGACCAACAGAGCCCAAAGAAGTTCACATGACCCCAAAAACAATTTTCCAAGCATTAAAAAAAATGAACTTGTGTAATTGTAGTAATGATTGGCTTGTGCCTCACGTTTCCTTCTATAATTCATATTATAGTTCGTCGACTTCGACCCATTGAGCCCCTTGATTTTATGTTTGAAGCTACTTCAGATTATTGATTGGATAGATGTTATTGAGTCTCATGCCTCGTCACAATGTGCATTTATGGAGGAAAGGGCAATGCTAAAGGTGGTTCTCTACAAGCGATCTACCAAGAAAGTCAAACTGCCAAATTTAACTTTACGTAAATCAGGTGATAAATGTACATGACTTTGTGGTGCAAGGGTTATATGAGCAACGTATGATGGTAGATTTTCATTGAAGGTATGAAAGGAATGAGTGCATGCATGAAATTGATTTTGCACAATTTGAAATCATAAATGATGACAGGATTTTGATTCATTGAAAAGCATATATGATGCTCCTTATGCACGAACTCAGTATGAGAATTATAATAGATATAGTTGAGAATGAATCTTATCTAGTTTTTGACATGAATCTAGTGTCTAATCACAAATGACGTGTAAAGTCTTTTGAAGTGCTATTTATTCATGCAAGAGCATATCAGATATTACAACTTTTTAACTAGCTTTTCTCGCCAATCCACAAAGGGGAAGTTTATGCCTCACAAACCACTAGTCGATTTGCATTCGACATTGATTAAAAAGGATTTATGCTCTTCTTTCTAATACAATCTTATTTGCAAGAAATCCATTAGTTCTGTTCTCAATGCTGCATAGGCCAATAGTTCATTGGTCATGGACCAGGATCTAATCACTAAGATATGGATAGTAAAGTAGTGGAATCTGGACAGCAAATGGTCACGAAATTCCCCATCACCAACTGTAGAACACGTAAGTGTGTTCGCCCCAAGCCTGGAAATGACACCAAAATTGCCGACCAATCCACTAAATAGCCACGTAATCCCATACTACCATACCCAACTAATAAAGGAGATGCCGAGTCTAGATTGATAGATTACCAAAAGCTTTCATAAATTTGGAACACAAAAAAGGCTGTGCAATAAGTATCTGCAATGAAGCTGCTCACACATGACTAGTTTATGTGCCCACTAAGTGACCCCACAAAAGCACTCTAGTCATGGGCTAACCGAAACTGATCCCAAGCCTTAACCTCCAAAAGAGCTTAGTGTCCCTCGGTTTTTGTGTGGTGTTGCGATTTTTTTACGTCTTCAGTGCTTAGAGGATGAATTATTTTCTAGAGCAGTAACTGCTTCCGACTGATGGAAGAACAATATTAAACAAGGAATTTTGTTTCCATTCTAAAAACATTCCAGCTGGGCATGCTGCACTTACCCATCATCCTCCTCTGAAGTCCGGTCGCCAGTTCCAAAAACAAGCCCACCAACTCCCTATACAGCAGTTGAAACCAAAAAGCTTGTCACAACCAGAAATTGGCTATTCAATACCAACTCCCTATACAAAAGTAAAAACCAAAAGCTTGTTACAACCAGAAATTGGCTATTCAATACAAATAAATGTTTTTGAGATGTTGACTTCAGAAACTACTATATCATGGTTAATCTGAATCTAATTCAAAAAATTGCTTTGAAAAAATGTGTTTTGCAATAGGAACCAGGTTACAGTGAGATAAGTAAACAAAATTGAAGAGCAGGTTCAGCATATCGAGGAGCAGTAGAAAGTGCTTCTCAATCTTGTAACAACCACTGGCAAGTTTTCCTGTTCAAATACATGAGATATGACTGCACACAGAGCTCACTAACACATAATACATTGGTTGACACTAATTGAAATAGTTTTAATGACTTCAAAAGTTCTGCTTCCTCTCTCACTCCACACCATAGAATTAATAGACCATTAACGGTTCAGTACGGTTCTCAGAACCGTACTGTGAACCGTACGGTTCACAATTCTTTTGGGGGGGAACCATGTGAACCGTGGCAATATTTATTAATTAATTAAGTATTTTTTTTTTTGGTCCCATGTCCAAAACGAGCGATGAGGGGTTTTGGGGGGAAAATTAGAATAATTGATTAATTAATTCATTAATTAATTTTTCAGATGAACCGTACCACGGTTCAAGGAACCATGGTACGGTTCCTGCCACGGTTCTGGGAACCGTGGCTTCTATGCTCCACACATAGACGAAGCACAAAAAGTCAAAACATTTAGCACCATGGCCACCAGCAGTAATAGGTAAACACAGACAAATTCAGGGTCATGTCATCCAAACAAAACTAACAATGATGCAGTGGGTTAGGGAACTCATGCACTTGAACATTTGAAACAGTTGCTTTGATAACAGCGACAACCATTCGAATGCAATAATGGTCGCTGACTCACCTCCAGGCTCCAGCCATAGGAGATTGCCGATACATGCCCAGGCTTGGAATTACTTGCATGATGCTGATCATTCTCAAACCATATACACTGATTCTCATTCTTGATTCTCATTGTATTATTGTAGTAAAACAGGCTAGCTATCATGATGCTAATTAGCACACAGACACACAATTGTTGACACAAAAGACTTCAATTTGAGAAACTTTGTTGCATGATGCAATACAGGCATATAATACATTGTTGAGTTCCTTAGCTCATGGCATGCTAGATTACAGCTAGACTCACTACACAGCTCCCATAAAGTTTCCTAGGGGTGTTCCTATGGTGGTGGTAACGACCTCCTTACTACCATGTGACCGAGAGCCCTTGCATATACTTAAGAACATAAGCAATAAGCAATCGGCTACAAGTACGATTGCAATGAAAGAAGTATCACATCACATGAATAGCATCACATCGACACCACATCGAGGGGCCAAGATCCTCCCACCCACTAGGGAATCTGCATATTGATGCAACCAAGTAGCGATCAAATTGGTCACACTATGTCTTCAACAATGGATCTTCGCTTCCGAGCTTTCTTCACAAATAACTCAAAGAAGAGTTAGCACATGAAGAGATTTCTATTACATGCAAAATCTTTCTTCAACATAGGATCAAAGTCTTCACTTCTTGAAAGGAGAAAGTAACATGCAAAACGTGGTCCAAAATGCGTTTCTGAACCACATATTTTAAATGGAGCGTTTCTCAAAAAGTTTTTTTTTGTGTGGGCAACATGGGTATCAGATTAAAGCTCTAATCAAGTGCATTGAATTTATGTGGGTTGCCGAGTGTTTCGGTTACAGTGTGGTCCAGTTTACGTGCATCAATCCCTGTTGGATTCTTTCACAAATAAAAACTCAGAATGGCTTGTCGTTTTACAGCAGGATTCCAGAATTTCATGGAATGTGTGCATGTGTGTGTGTGGGGGGGGGGGGGGGGGGAGAGAATAGAATAGAATGTATTAATGTCTACAGAGTGCCCTTGGGCACATGAGACAAAGAAAAAGTACATCAGAAAGGAGCATTGTCCATGCCGGACTTATTTTCTATCAGCTAAAACATAGAATAACACAAATAAACCGGAAATAAAACCAAAGCTTAACCTCCATCTATGGTGAGGGTACAAAAGCAGTAGCTTAGGAATAAAACTTACTAACTGAGAGAGAAAAACTATGTGATCTGGTGTGAGACACATGGAGGTCTCTGGTGGTGAACTCTGGATCTGGATGGTCGAGGAAGACGCTGGACCTTCGGTCGTCGAGCTGGAATGTGCCTCTACAATCAGAGGGGCAGAAGCAAACTCTGCCAAAAAAATATCGTGAGGAACTGACTGCTTGGCCCGAATCATCCGGCTAAGCATGAGAATTTGCAAAGGCGAGATGTCACTCCAAGTATCTCTAGATAAGGCTGGGCCCCATGTAAAACGTCCCCCATAACTCCCAACCGAGATAGAGCTTCCTAGAATGCCAAGGGAGAATTGCAGTAGACAAAAGCATCCCAACCAAACCTAGACCCAATACCGGTCTAGCCCTCGAGCAATCCAGGAGATAGGCAAACCACAGGAAGAGCGCTTCACAGTCTGACAGCATAACGGCCACAAACTCTTCAATGATCCTCATAGACACTGGTGAGGGTATATATAGAGATATAGCCAACCCCACCTACCCATGCACTGAATCCACATGGAAGCACTCTAACAGATCATACCAATCCCCCATGCATGTCCACTGCATGTAGGTACCCCTAACCCATAATAGTCAAGACCCATGCATAAGCACAATGCATGTACACCCTATCCCATACTAGGATGCAACACACATGCCTATACCGCATGCGGGTGCGACCCCATGGTCCTACTCGACTATTATCCAGATTAGGCATGCCCCTACGTCCAAGACAGCTCCTGATGGTCCAAACCCCCATTAGGGCCGTAACATACTTCCCCCCTTATTTCAGTTCTATCCTCAGAACTTAAAGTCCGGGAAACTCTTCTTTAGATTACCTTCTAGTTCCCATGAATTCTCATCATCAGAATATCCTTTCCAACAAACTAGATGCTCAATAACCTCCCGATTACGCAATCGCTTGGATCTTGTATCAAGAATCTTTTCAGGCTCTAAAGGAATCCTTTCAAATAAGACTTCAAATGAATCTAGACTTTTACCAGAACCAAGGTAATCCCTCACATGTAAACTCGTCTCTAGACGACTAACATGGAACATGGGATGAGTCTTGATTCCCTCTGGTAACTCTAACTGGTAAGCTAAAGATCCACTGTAACGAGCAGACAAATTGTAATGCTTCCCAGTGCACATTACCTTAGAATCCTTCAGAATTCTAAGATACACCCAATCCCCAACTTAAAACCCCTGAGGCAATCCTTTCAGATTAGCAAAATGTCTTAACCGATCCTGGGTACTTAGAACATTTTCACGGGCTAATTGCTTTGGCTGTCTAGGGCGGCATAGGTTGAAGGAGTGTCCTCGCAATCCCTCACGGACCACTTACAGTTTGCAAGTTGAGGAGGCAAATCCTATGAAAATTGAGGAATTAAGACAAGAAGAACCTTCTGATGTTCCACGGTTGATGAACGTGTCGGTGATTCGGAAGGTGGACTCGGTTCCTTTGCCACAATTGTCAAAAGCGGCACAACATGGGTATCAGTTTCCTTGTACTTCTTTGATTGTTATGCGTGGACAGCTGTGTGGTAGAGATGTTTTGATTCTATTTGACACTGGGTCCTCACATAACGTCATTAACTCCGCTTTGATTAAAAGGTTGAGAGTGAGCACACACCCTGTACCAGTGTACAGTCGAAATGGCTGATGGAAAGGGTGAGGAAGTGTGGGATGCCAGGGTGGGTACGCCTCTAATCATTCAGAGCTATACTGAGGAGTTAGATTTTGAGATTACCCGTTTGGCTCGCTTTGATGTGGTGCTTGGAATTTGTTGGCATGTGACTAAGAAACCCTACATCACTTGGGATACTCATGTGTATGAGTTCCAGCACATTGGTAGGATTCACTCCCTACGTGGAGAGCCTGATATGCCTCTAGGACCTTTGATCACGGCGACGCAGTTGTGTAAGGTTCAGTGTAAGTGCATGTATGTCTGTTTCTTGTATGATATGTCTGTTTCTGCTAATGAGTCTGATGTATGTCAAGAACAAACTAACCTTACTAAGAACCTAAATCGCCAAATTAGGGAGGAGTTTCTAGATGTGTTCACCAATGAACTTCCATCTATTTTACCCCCTAAGAGAAATGTGGGGCATAGAATTGAGTTAATTCCTGGATCATCTCCTGTTAATAGACCACCTTATAGAATGAGTCTGAAAGAGGAGGAAGAGGTCAGAAGCATGATTACGGACTATCTTGCCAAGGGGCAAGTAAGACCTAGCTTCTCCCCCTTTGCCTCTCCGATCATTCTGGTAAAAAAGAAGGATGGGTCTTGGAGAATGTGCGTGGACTATTGAGGCTTGAACAAGATTACTGTTAAGCATCGATATCCTATGCCACGTACAGATGATCTTTTGGATGCCCTCCATGGTGCTACAGTGTTTAGCAAAATTGACCTAAAGGGTGGTTACCACCAGGTGAGAGTTCGAGAAGAGGATGTGCATAAAACTGCCTTCTGGACTCGTTTTGGACACTGTGAATTTTTAGTTATGCCCTTTGGATTGACTAACGCCCTTGCAACATTTATGATGTTAATGAACGATGTGCTTAGGCCGTTTATGGGCAAGTTTGTGGTTAATTTTGTTGATGACATACTTGTTTACAGTTGTGGTGATGCTATGCATGTTAATCACCTAAGAACTGTGTTATCAACTTTGAGGGAAACACATTGTTCGCTAATGATAAAAAAAGTGAATTGTTTAAAAAAGAAATAACATATTTGGGTTTTATAGTCTCAGCAGATGGAATAAAACCGGATCCGCAGAAAGTTGTTCTTCTTGCCTGGCCTGTTCCTACAGACTTGATGGCACTAAGAGGCTTTCTAGGATTGGCTGTGTTTTATCGTAAAGGTGTGAAGAATTATTCACACGTAGCTGCACCATTGACCGATATGTTACAGAAAAATAAATGGAAAGAGTGGACGGAAGTTCAGCAGCGAAGTTTCGATGCCTTGAGTGTGGCTGACTTTCACTTTAAAAGTTGTTGACCCTCAAAAACCATTTGTCGTAGAAACGGATGCAAGTGACATCGCCGTTGGGGCAGTTCTGATGCAAGAGGGTAGGCCTGTGGCCTTTGAGAGCAAGAAGCTCAACCCTGCACAAAAGAACTATCCAACTCATGAAAAAGAGTTTTATGCCATTATCCACACTTTGAAGGCATGGAGGCATTATTTGTATGGTGCGGAATTCTATGTGTACACCGACCATAACACTTTGAGATATTCCTGCAACCAGTCGGACCTAAGAGGGCGACAAGCCAGGTGGGCTGAGTTGATGCAGGAATTTCACATGGAAATTTGGTACAAGAAAGGTGCCGAAAATCGTGTGGTTGATGCATTATCTCGGATATTGTATCAGATGTCTTTTGTGGTCATAGAAAATGACCTGATTGCTGAGATTAGACAGGCTCAGAAAGAGGATCCTCATTGTCAAGGAATTGTGAGGGAGGCAAATCTTGCGCAAGTAGAATCTCAGGATGAGAGTTCTGGTCTCTTGACTCACACTTACCTTAAATATACCATAGAAGATGGTATGATTAAGAGAAATGGCAAACTTCTCGTTCCAGCTTGTGAGGAGCTGCGTAGGAAGATTGTCCATTTATGTCATGATAGCCCTAGTGCAGGTCATCCTGGTGTGGATAAGACCTATGAGTTGATCTTACATAACTTCTGGTGGCCTAGGCTTAAAAAAGATGTTTACCATTACGTGATGCACTGTTTGAAGTGCCAAGTCACTAAAGCTGAAAGGATTAAACCTCGTGGAGTTTTACACCCACTACCTGTGCCAGAAAGAAGATGGGAGAGTATCTCCATGGATTTTATCACTAACTTACCTCGTACACAGTCACAGCATGATTCTATCTTGGTCGTAGTTGACAGACTCACTAAGATGGCTCATTTTATTCCAACGCGTAAAAAGATTGATGCGGCTGGAGTTGCTTAGGGCATTTGTTGGGGATAAGCAGACTCAGTGGGAGAAGTGCTTGCCACTGTTGGAATTTGCTTACAATGACAAGAAAAATGTGAGTACTAAGATGAGTCCTTTCGAGCTTAACGATGGATTTAGGCCAGCTAGCCCTGTTACGGTAGAAATTCCTCGGAGAGTGCCTAGTGCGGCTAATTTTCTAACTCAAATGAATGAAATGCTTGAGTTAGCGAGGATTAATATTAGGCAAGCGATGGATCGAGCAAAGTCATATGCTGATCAAAATCGCACGCCTAGAGAGTTTGTGGTAGGAGACATGGTGTTTCAAAAGTAGGAGTTGACTAGTCAACGTGACATGTCATATGCTCACTGGGACACTTGGTCTAGTGAATGAATGACACATGTCAGGGTTGACCGGTCAAACATGACACGTGTCACATGCCCACTGGGACATTTGGTCCAATGGATGAGTGACACGTCTGCCTACTCACTTGCCTATATGTCAGGGTACTGCCAAGTGGCAAGTGTCGACTGTGCATGGAGTTGGCCATGTGTCGAGATTTAGGAAGGATCAGGGTTAAGGAGTGCTTGAGGATTGTGTATAAGGGAGCCTAGGGAGAGGCATTCCTCATGATAATCTAGGCAGCAAAGGCTGGGAGGAGACAAGGCAGCCAGCTCCATCTTGTGGTAGAAGTAATTTGATGCTTGTATGTTCAGGTGATTAGCAGGATTTGAAGAGAAGATCAGAGAGGGAGTCTGACACCGATGCTGCAACAGCCCGAGCCCGAGCCCTCCTTGTGGCCACTCTACAACAGCAGAACCAGAGGAAAGAAGAGGAGCGCGGCGAGAGAGAGAGAGAGAGAGAGAGAGAGAGAGAGAGAGAGAGACAGGAATGGAGGCAATCGTACGCCCACCCCATCCTCAAAACGTGGCCAATCAGCCCACAAAAAGCCAAGGGATGGCCGTGAATGTCCGCTGTCCAGCCACTTACATCAAATCATTCAAAACAGGGTTTTCAAGTGCAAAAAACCATTTCTTGTAGGTTTCCAATAGGAGGAGGACAGCTCTTCATAGATTACACTCCTAGATGGGCGCTCTCCTCCTGACAATCAATTAGAAAGTCCAACACACAACATGCAAAGCTGTCTTTTTTGCTTTTAACAGCATGCAAGCTTCATTCTCAAAGCTTTTCGTGCAAAGTAGAGATCCCAGAAGCAACGTGTACTGCTGTCTCAGCTTTTCCTTACTTCTATTCACTCTTGCTTTTGCCTCATTCACAAGGCAATCACAGGGTTGTCCAATGAATAAAGGTTCAGAAAGCTTTACCCATTTCTAGGCAGCATGCATGGATAGATACTGCCATGAAATCCACAGCTATTTTCCTACAATTCTGCATGCCTACTTCCATTCACAGTTTTCATAGCTTCAGTCACAAAGCAGACAAACCAAATGGAAGAACTGTAGGCAATAATCTCTTGCAAACAGCATGCATGGGTAAACCTTGGCAATGAAACCTCACTCCACTGTCCAGTTTGCTCTGGTTTCAATTTTCTATTAACAATCAATAAGTTTCAGAAATCTTTGCATTACTTATTGAAAGACAGTCAATGGAAGGTTTTGCCTACTTATGCATGCCATGCAAACCCATGAATTCAGTATTCCAGATTATACATCAGGCATAAGCTTCCAACCGGTTTGCAGCAAACACTAAACACACTTCACCACCATGAAGAGGAATTCCTAGCCGCATGCAAACCACGGATTGAACCAAAAAACCATTCGCAAATCGGAAACCAGCAAACCACAATAGACTGAAAATCGCATTACATGCCAAACCATGAGAAGCCGAATCAATTCCACAAACAATAAAAAAAACAGTTTCTTAAATTGGTTCACCCAAACCGAAGGTGAAATGCCTACTTGAATGACGACCAATTTAACAAAAACCAACCGATTGTTGAGACCTTGATTCACAGCACATCCCTCACTCGTTGCCGCTCCAACATCTCGATTTTTGGCTCTGATACCAATAAAACGTCCCCCAAGACTCCCAACCGAGATAGAGCTTCCTAGAACGCCAAGGGAGAATTGCAACAGACGAAACCATCCCAACCAAACCTAGACCCAATACCGGTCTAGCCCCCGAGCAATTCAGGAGATAGGCAAACCACAGGAAGAGCGCTTCACAGTCTGACAGCATAACGGCCACAAACTCTTCAATGATCCTCATAGACACCGGTGAGGGTATAAATAGAAATATAGCCAATCCCACCTGCCCATGCACTGAATCCACATGGAAGCACTCTAACCGATCATACCAATCCCCCATGCATGTCCACTGCATGTAGGTACCCCTAACCCATAATAGTCAAGACCCATGCATAAGCACAGTGCATGTACACCCTATCCCATAATGGGATGCAACACACATGCCTATACTACATGCGAGTGTGACCCCATGGTCCTACTCGACTATTATCCAAATTAGGCCTGGCCCTTACGTCCAAGACAGCTCCTAATGGTCCAAACCCCCATTAGGGCCGTAACACCATGTCTCTACTGAATACAGTGAACTGGAGAAACAGCCGAAGAGAAAAGGCGTCAGCGTGTATCAGGGTCATGTACGTAATAAGTAGAGGAAAACCTCTCCAACTGAACAAGGTGTAAGACGCTGCTATCTCTAGAAGCTGTCCATTATAATAAAACATAGTGTCTCTCATATGTTGTCTGTTGGTGTTAAACACCATAACCTTGGTCTTACCAATGTTCACCCTCAGCCCCCATGTCTGACAGAAAGTATACAAGGCATCTAGGTGTCGCTGAAGTCCTGCAGCCGAACTAGATAATAGAATCACATCATCTGCATAAAGAAGAATAGGGATAACAAGATCTGCTAGAGGACAGCCATCACCTCCTCCTTCCCAAATGATCCGCTCAAGGTCATCAATGTATAGAGCAAATAGGGTGTGGTCTGTCTGGTGCCTCGGGATGTGGATGGCTGAGAGGATGCGGAAGGACAGTGCGGCTCTGGAGGTGGTGGCATAGCTGCAGGTGCGGAAGTGGAGGTTGTGGATCCATGGGGAGTACTGGCGGAGGGGGTGGCGGAGGCGGGGCCGGGGGTGGTGGTGGGGGTGACAGTGGGTGCAGCAGTGGAACGGGTCTCCGCGGCATCTGTGGATGGCTCGCCGGCCTCAACGCCTGGCTCAGCATATGTGTCGAGAATGCGAGCCCTCTCCGCAGGGGGGGATGGATTTACAAAGGCCGATCCCGTAGCGTCCCCCTGTGGGTCGGGTACGTAATCCTCCCAAATGTGCTCGGACCCGAGAGGCATTCCCTTCCAACTCTTTCCTACAGAAAGGGCAACGCCACTTTCTATCGGGCAACAACTCCACCTCGTCCCAAATGGGAGAAGCGGCCATCTCTCTTGTGGCTCCTCCATCTCTTGAAGCTCCTCTAGATGGCTGCCATCACTACCTCAACCACGCTCCACTCCAACCGTTAAGGAAGTTGCGCCCACCTTGGTATCAACAAAAAACGGTGCTTCAACTATTCATCAGTTCTTGCTACACCATCGTCTTCCCTCAATCTTGAATTCCTCAAACTGAGAATTCAACTGCAAGCGGAAAACATCTATCTGAAGGCAGCCTTTGCCAGGCAAACCCAACTCAGAACCATCTACGTGGCCCATTGCAGCTGTAGGAGCAGCGATGGAGGTGATGCTTAAACATACATTGGAAAATATTTGCTCATGAGCTAGTTGCTGGAACATCGATGGAGCTACTGGAGCCTTGTGCTCAGAACTAGTGCTCAAGTGTTTGTTGAAAGCTAACGCTTAGATATTGCTTAGAAGAGCAATCAGGGAAGTGATCTATAGTGGGAGAAGACAATGCAAAATTCCTCAAACCAGAGAAGAGCACCCACTGTTTGACCTTACATGGAGCCATTGGCAATTGTTGAATCTGTACCACCTGTGATGGTTGATTCACAATGCACTTTGAAGGGAAGGATGTCTCCCTCCACCCCTCCTGCCCCCCCTGCTGTCCCATTCTTTTCCTCATCCTCATCCTCATCCTCATTTCCCCCACCTTCTTCCTCATGCTCCTCTTCTTCTTCTCCTTCTGCTCTATCTTCCTCTGTTCCTATCTCTCCTTCTTCATTTGCTTTTTCCTCTTCTTACCTTGCCTGTCAGATCCCTGCAGAACAATTACAACCTTGCAATATGTCTGACTTTTAATCTCTTAATGGCTACTTACAACATCAGTTCAACGAAGTGCTACAATTTATCTAGAAGTTGCAGCTACGATCTTCATTCGCAGCAAGATGTGGAAAATAAAATCTCGTCTTTGGCAAAGGAAGTGGAAAAAACTCACACTTGGGCTTTGGTTCTTAAGGGTAATGTTCCCTCTAACCAGGTTCAGCCCTCTTTAGGTAATTCTACTTTGGAGAATGTTTTCACAAACAAGAGAAAAGAGCCAAGAAGGCTCTTAATATCCGAGTTAGGCGTATTCCTAATGGAAACAAGGCCCTTGATGAGGCGAAAGATCTTGTTGCCTCTAAACTTTCACATAATATCGAGGGATTTGACACTGCTTGGAGGAGCAAATTTGATGATAAAGTCTTATTCATAAAGTTCCGTTCCATTGAACAACGCAATGCTGCTTTACGCCGTAGAGCTAAGCTCAAAGGCACTTTTATTGATATGGATGAAGATCTAACTCACACACAATGGCAAGTGAGGAAATTGATCATTCAGGAGGCCAATGCTAGGAATCAAAGAGTAGTCTTTAATGAAGGCAAGCCTAAATTCTATGATAAGGCAATAGGAAGTCAGGGATCCTGGGCGGAACCGCCCGAGATCCCCTCAGCCATTACAAATTGGTTTTTGGAATTGTAACGGTGTGCTTTCATCTTCTTCAGCAAGGGATTTTCACTGTTTTTTACAGACATGTGATATTTTGCTCTTAGCAGAGACTCATAAATCACTGTATCGACCCCTTCCAACTATTCAGGATTATTCATGGCATTCAGCATACAGACCTTTCTTGAGAGGCAAAACCACACGTGGCTCTGGTGGTGTCGCATGTCTTACTTACAAGGGAGGTATATAGTACTCATTTTAAACTGCTCAAAAGTGATCCATTTGCGAGATTTAGTTGGCTACAGTTTTTTGGTCGCTACTTGGGATTGCCTCAAGATCTCTTTATAGTAGTTTGTTATTTTGCACCTCAGACATCAGCTTTTGCAGACTATGGTGGTGACCCGTTTCAGTCTCTTTCAGATGATATTGTCATGCACAGCGGGTCTTATTCTACTAGCAGGTGATTTTAATGCTCGCACCAGCACCCAGCAGACAGAGTTTGCAGATAGTGATTTCCTACAGATTCAGGCTTTGGACAGGACCTCTCAGGATGCAGATACTCCAGCTACACACTTTGGAGAACACTTAATTGGACTAGCAGAAGCTCATTCTTTAGGCATTCTAAATGGCCTATATCGTTGGCCATCATCATCAGGTTTTACTTGCCATCCACGCGGAGGTGGACACAACGTTGTTGACTACTTCATTGGTTCATCGGCCTTGATTCCATTTCTTCATACTTTTCATATCATGCACCCTACCATCTCTGATCACTCTTTGTTGCTCCTGTCCCTTGGCCATGCTACTCCTGGTTCTGTCACGACATCTCCCACCCGCCGCCACCGTCCTTTCTCTCCTCTTGGTCTTCTTTCATACACTTCCTCTTTAACCACACTACTCCAGGACTTCCCCTTCTCATCCTCAGTAGACCAACAAGCAGCCCTTTTATCTCAATCGCTTCTTCACTCAACCAATACTGCTTATCCACCAAAAACTTTCTCATCTCATAAACGCACTTATAATAGATGGTATGATGATGAGTGCCTCTCCCTACACAAGCAAGTTGTTCACACTCAATACCATTCTCCCGACACCTTAGCACTTAAACAAAAGGAATATCATGGCACAGAAACTCATGGATTCTTTGGACGACTCCTCTTCAGTTATGAACGTAGCCACGGCTGATCTAGATTTAGTCTATGAAAGCATCACATAAGCAAGACTTAACCCTAGAAAGCAGGAGAGAGAAAGCTTAAAGAGACTAAAGAAGGAGATCATATCATAAGCCAAGTAACAAATGACACCGAATCCCGACTTATAGCCAAGAGGAAGCCCTAAAAGGAAGCTTCCAGTGGCTAGGGCCAAACTGAGAGGGAAAATAGTGCGCCCTCCAAGAAGGCCCCCACTCTCAGTAATATGACCAAATAACCAATATAGTGAATCATAGGGCCCAAGGCCAATAATATGGTCTAAATGTCAATAATAGGGCCCAAGGCCAACCATATAGTCTAAATGTCAAATAATGAATAAAAAAGGGCCCAAAGCCTGCTTATGCATAAAGTAAAGTAAATGTAAATGGACATGGCGAATGTAATGAGCTGAGTCCATAACTCTCCCCGACACAAAAATAAGACCCAACTGCCATAAAGGACTGGATCAAGTAACAGCAAGCCCTGGAGGATCAACTGGAACAGCATCTGGTGTAGTAACAACTGGAGCAACAGCTGATGTAGAGGAATCAACAAGTGCGGCAAGAGCACGAGCCTGATCTGCAAGTGATGGTGTATGATAAGAGACATCAATAGGCTCCCATGTGGCCTCCTCAACAGGACGACCATCCCACTGGACTAGGAACTAAATCTGCCGGCGGCGTCGACTATGATGCAAACACACCTGAAAGATAGCAGCAGGTAATAAAGGAAAGAGATCCGGTGCAGTAGGAAACTCAGCATCACGAGGAGCATCATCCTCAATAGCAGCACGTAATAAACTGACATGGAATATATCACAGGCACGTGTGGAAGCAGGAAGCTGAAGACGATATGTAACTGGACTAAGAACCTCCAATATACAATAAGGCCCATAATAACGTGGTGCAAGCTTCTCAGTAGAAGCATGGCCCTGAATAAAATGATGACGTGCAAATCGTAGGCGTAGATATACCATATCACCAACATGAAACTCAACATGACATCGATGACGATCAACTGAAGCCTGATAACGCTGCTGGACCTGCTGCAAATGGGAACTGGCCTGGAGAATAAGCTCGCGAGCACCTAATAGAAATGAAGACACAGTCACAGGTGTATCCTCGGGAGGAAGAGGAATACCAAGTAAAAGAGGTGCATAACCATGAGATAATAAAAATGGTGCAACGCTGGTGCTAACAGAGCTGTTATAGCTATACTCTGCCAAACATAAGTGCTGATCCCAATCCTTCCCTGAAGGAGTAACAAAATGGCACAAATAGTCCTCAAGGATCCTGTTAAGGACCTCAGACTGCCCATCAGAAGTAGAATGATAAGCAGACCCCATAAAAAGCTGTACATCCAATATACGCATAAGCTCTATCCAGAACAATGATGTAAACTTACTATCCCGATCAGAAAGGATAGTACGAGGAAACCCATGTAGGCGAAATATCTCTGAAAGGAACAAGCGTGCACACTGCTCTGCTGTGATAGTACTGCGGACGGGTATGAAATGTGCCTGTTTCGAGAACCTGTCAACTACCACCATACATGAATCGTGACCACGACGGGTGCGGGAAAGGCCAATGATGAAGTCCATAGAAATATCAGTCCACTGGCGGTGACGAATAGGCCAACTCTGAAGCAAACCAGCGGACTTAGCACGGGAGTACTTATTACGTAAGCAGAAAGGACAGGTACGAATAAGTACAACAAGCTCTTTCCTAAGGGATGGCCAATAGAAATGATCCTTAAGACGAGCATAAGACTTCTGAAAACCAAAATGACCCCCAACTGGGGACGAATGAGCATCCGACAACAACTGAGAACGGATACCCAAAGAACTAGGAATACAAAGAGAACCATAATGATAAAGACGGTGGTCAACAATGGAATAAGCCTGATGAGGTGAAGACGACATAGGTGGAGCAGAACTATAAACATCACGAAAATCAGAACATGTAAGATAAGCAAATGGAAGATCATCAAACCAGGAAGGGATCATGGCAACAAGGGTATTCAATAAAGCAGGAAGTCTAGACAATGCGTCAGCAGCAGTGTTAGCACGACCAGGACGATACAAAATAGAAAAATCAAAAGATTGTAAAAATTGCAACCAACGAAACTGACGATCACTAAGATCACGCTGGGAGAAGAGATAACATAAGGACTGATGACCAGTAACGATATCAAAAGGAACACGGTACAGGTAATGGCGCCACTTCTTAAGAGCATAGATAATGGCAAGAAGCTCTTTCTCATGGACAGAATAACGTTGCTCATAAGAGCGTAAACGACGCGACTCATAAGCAATAATACACTGAGACTGACGAAGCAAGGCACCCAAACCAACATTACTAGCATCGGTCTCAACAATAAATTTCTGATCAAACTGTGGTAAACACAGGACAGAGGCCTCCACAACAGCACGACGAAGAGTGTCAAAGGCGAACTGACAATCAGAAGTCCAAACAAAAGCACTAGACTTCTTCGGAAGGGCATGAAGAGGGGCAGCCACAATGGCAAAGTGAGGAACAGGACGACGAAGGTGAGTAGCGAGACCAAGAAACATACGAACATGGTGGACATTTGTGGGAACAGGCCAATCAGCGATTGCCCGAACCTTATGAGGGTCCAAACGAATACGACCATCACAAATGAGAAATCCTAAAAACTCAATCTCAACAACAGCAAAGGAACACTTAGAAAGTTTAGCAAACAACTGGTGATGAACAAGCAATTGAAAAACAGATGAAAGATGTAACACATGCTCATCAAGAGTCTTACTAAAAACAAGAATATCATCAAAATAAACTAAAACACAACGACCAAGGAGAGGACGCATGATGTTATTCATCACATTCTGGAACATAGGTGGACCATTAGTAACACCAAAAGGAAGAACACGAAACTCATACAAACCAAGATGGGTACGAAACGCAGTCTTGTGTTCGTCCGAAGGATGCATCCTAATCTGGTGATAGCCGGAACGTAAGTCTATCTTAGAGAAAAGATGAGAGGTGCCTAACTGGTCAAAGAGATCATCCATGTGAGGAATAGGATACTGGTTACAGATGGTCAACTTATTGAGGGCACGATAATCAATGCAGAGGCGTTTGGAACCATCTTTCTTACTGACAAGGAGAACAGGGGCACCAAAAGGACTGTGACTAGGAACAATAAGGCCCTGATCTAGTAAAGCAGTAATCTGAAGCTCAACCTCATCACGCTTAGACTTAGACATACGGTAAGGAGGCCGGGAGGGAGGAGCAGAACCAGGACGCAAATCAATATGGTGGTTCACATCACGTAATGGTGGTAGCGTCGTAGGTTCTGAAAAGACAAATGCATACTGATGTAATAAGTCAGAGATCACCTGAGGAACAGCTGCTGGAGGAGAGGTAGTCACTGGAGAATCTGTTGCAGCACGCTGAACACATAATAAAGCTGCACAATGAGCCTTAGGTAGGCTGCGGATAAACTACTTCCCGCTGATCAACTGGAAATCTGCCTGAGAATCAATACCAGCAAGTGAGTGGGTCACTGCATCATGAACAAATGTCAATGTCTGCTGAGCCAGGTCCAAAGTAACCGCTCCCAATGAAGCAAACCAATCAGCACCAAGGATAAGGTCATAGCGCTCCAGAGGAATGATATAAAGATCTGCCTGTCCAGAAAAATCACCAATGCGGTAGGAAAATCCCTGAAACATCTGAGAACTAGGAAATGAGTGAGAACTGGCAACCTCGACTGTGAGAGGCTGTGGAGCAGGAATAGGTGAAGCGCATATCCGGCTGAGAACATAACTGTTGATAAAGGAATGAGTGCTGCCGGTATCAACTAAAGCAATATACTCACGACCAGTAATGCGCACACGTAGCCGAATGGAGCGAGGACCGGGGCACCCTGTCCAGGTAGCATAAGCAAGCTGAGCATGGCAAGTAGCAGGAAGTAAATCAGTAGAAGGCTCAGGAGATAGATCAGGCTCATCAGATATATGAATGTAGATATCGGACTCATCTGGGGTATTGCCCTCATGGTAGAAAACAGCAGTAGAAGTAGGCAGGGGCTGGCGGCAATCACGGGCAATGTGGTCAGGACTCTTACAACGAAAGCAAAGACGCTTCTGCTGAATGTCAACGAACTCTGCAGACGTGTAACGTCGGACAAAAGCAGGACGAGGAGGCAGAGGGCGAGGAGCGGGAGAAGTAAGAGAAGAGGTCGGGACGACAGTGGATGGGGCAGATGGGGCCGGAGATGGTAGAGGTGAAAGAGATGGACGGGGTCGGGAAAAGCGAAAGGGAGCAGGATCAGGGTACTTATGCTGTAAAGTACTAGCAAGGGACATGGCCTCAACAAGTGTGGGTGGACGGAAAGAAGAGACATCGTATCGTAGAGCACCACGAAGTCCAGCAATGTAGCGACAAATAAGCTCGATGGGCTGAAGATCTGTAAAGAGGTAGGAAAGGTCCATAAACTGATCTGTATAGGAAGAAAGATCACCAGTCTGAGTAAGACTATCGAATATATCACGCTGGCGGCTCAGCCACTGAGGGTCAATCATAGCATGACGAAGATCACGACGAAAGGTAGGCCATAACTGGAGACCGTCCCGATCAGGGTCAAGTCGGTAGACCCGCCACCAAGTGGCAGCACGTCCATCTAAATGTAAGGCGGCTAACTGGATCTTCTGAGGATCAGACTTAGGGTAAATCTGAAAATAAGTATCAAGCTTTGCAAACCAATTCTCTAACAAGTTCCCGTCAGAGGAACCAGAATAGGTGGCAAGCTGTACCCGATCACGAAAATCTCGAGCAAAATGTGGCTCAGGAGCTAGATGTCGTGGAAAATGTGACTCAGGAGCTGTAGGACGTGGAAAACCGGGTGGTGGGTTAGGTGGAAAATGAGGCCCACCGCCAAAGGAAGTAGACGAGGATGGAAGTCCAAATGGAGACCCAAATGATGAATGAACAGGGGCTTTGCCAGGTCCATGTGGCTGTAAGGAATCAATCTGTGACTGCATAGTGGCAAAGCCGGTCTGTAGAGTGGTAAAACCGGTCATCATTTGGTCGAAACGACTACTGAGGAGAGTAAGAGAGTCACGCATATCAGCAAACTGTTCATCTAAAGGTCCGGAATGACTCCCAGGTGTAGTGGGTGAGCTAGCCATGAGGAAGAAAAAGTAAGCGAGAAAAGAAATGTGACGAACTGAAGGAGAGGACATAAGTCGTCACAACAGGCACGCCAATGAAAAGACACAATAGAACTCGCGATGTAAGATGAACGGAAAGGACAACTAAGTAAGAAATACCTCGTAACCGCAACCGGAAGTGAGCTGAAAAATAGCGGCGATATGTCGAGTTACCGGGCAGCCTCCAAAAAAGATGCTAAGGGCCCGACAACGTGGAGTAAACGGTGGGTAAAAGTATGGGAAACAATAATGGACTATGGGGCTGGAAAGGGAGCAGCCAAGGAAAGGAAGTGATAACAAAAAGGAGGTATGGGCAGCGAGGAAACAAGGCTGAAAAATCAAAGATCGCCCTTCAAGGGTAAAAAAAAAAGTTTGCGATAAAGACGGGGAGCAATCCCGATGCGCGATGAAGTTGGGTGGGAGTGGCTTTCTAAGCATCTAGGCGTGTTTGTATTGTCCGGGGTAGGGTTGCGAACACAGACAGCAATGTAGGAGGGTGAGCTGAAATTGAGGCGGATGTAGGGCGCCAGCTATGGTGGAGTGTGGGCGTCCAAGAGAGGTAGTAAACGGCAAAAAAAAAATTGGATCAAAAAGATGGGTTGGTAGGGCGCTAAGAGTGGCTGATGGAAGGTGGCGAATAGGGGCAGCAAAAAGCGGAAATTTTCAGCAAAGGAAGGAGCAGTAGGGCGCTGGTCAGCAAGCATGAGGGCGCCCAATAGGGCAGCAAATAGGAGGCAGTAGGGCGCCCAAAATAGGGGAAGCAGTAGGCAGCCAGCAAGAGGGCGCTAGAAATGGGCAGCAAGTGGGCGCCTGTCCTCCTCCGATCCGTCGTGAAAATCTGCAAGACAAGTGTGGAGAAATGTTGAAGATCCGGCTGAAAAATGGTGAAGATCCAAGCTGAAGATGGCGCCCTCCTGTGAGAGAAAAATCTGCTCAATGGAGGTGCTCAGGAAAGTGCTCTGATACCAAGTTATGAACGTAGCCACGGCTGATCTAGATTTAGTCTATGAAAGCATCACATAAGCAAGACTTAACCCTAGAAAGCAGGAGAGAGAAAGCTTAAAGAGACTAAAGAAGGAGATCATATCATAAGCCAAGTAACAAATGACACAAAATCCCTACTTATAGCCAAGAGGAAGCCCTAAAAGGAAGCTTCCAGTGGCTAGGGCCAAACTGAGAGGGAAAATAGTGCGCCCTCCAAGAAGGCCCCCACTCTCAGTAATATGACCAAATAACCAATATAGTGAATCATAGGGCCCAAGGCCAATAATATGGTCTAAATGTCAATAATAGGGCCCAAGGCCAACCATATAGTCTAAATGTCAAATAATGAATAAAAAAGGGCCCAAAGCCTGCTTATGCATAAAGTAAAGTAAATGTAAATGGACATGGCGAATGTAATGAGCCGAGTCCATAACTTCTTCCACCTTCTTCTGGAAGATATTTTCTAAAAACTCATGTAAGCCAGCTCCTATTGCCATCGAATCCTGGATGGACTATGCTGCAAAACTCTATGCAATTGACTCTCCTCCCATCTCTCTCTCACCAATATCGTCAAAGTTCACCCTTTTCACTCCTCCCATGATTGAAAACACCATAAAAAATAGTCAAACCCATAAAGCCATTGATGTTGACTCCCTAAGTATGGATTTCCTAAAACCTATCGCCCATATTGTTGCTCCATACATCTCCCATGTTTTTAACCAATCTGTTATTTATGGCCTTCCCACACTTTGTACTAACCTTTTGCACCCTATACTTAAGACTGGTGATCCTCTGAAAGTAGACACCTATCGCACTATTATGATCAGCCACACTATGGCTAAGCTATATGGCTCGGTCAGGCAATCTATTATCAGCTCTCATGCAGAGACAGAGGAGTTATACGCTATGGGTCAGGCAGGTTTTAGAGCAGGCTACTCCACAACTTACCAGGTATTCATACTTAGATGTGTCATTGAGGCGGCGAAGTCTAGGAGACAGAGGGTCTATTGCTGCTTTGTGGATTTCCGCAAAGCGCTTGATTCGGTTCCGAGACACTTGTTGCTCTAGCGTTTGGCATCTCTTGGTTTTTCACAGGAAGTCATTGCTGCTATCATCACATTATATGAGAGAGTGTTGTCCCGTTTCTGTGATGGAGATGGATGGTCTTCATATATTCATAGTACAGTCGGGGTAAAGCAGGGGTGGCCTTTACGAGATCTCTCAGAGAGGGACAACACAGGGAGGCCACCAGGACCATAGCACAAATGTTCTATGACCTGAACCTCCCCTTCATCATGGCCTCATCCCGCATCTTCAAGAGGCAGTCTCGAAGATTGCAATCTGCGGGCCTAGCTACACACCACCCTCAGCCGACACACTTCGCGGCCCTTTGCTCCAGGGGCGGGTTGCCAAGGTCAGAGAGAGACCGGCCGCATTACACAAGGGCTGGGATTTGTACGGTTGCTCCATCATGGTTGATGGGTGGACTGATCATCGTAAACATCCACTCATCAACATCATTGTGTCCAACTGCTACGGTTCCATGTTCCTCCACAACGTCGACGCCTCCGAGGCAGGGAGAGTGCACACGGCAGAGTACATCTACAACATCATCCGCCAGGCAATACAAGAAGTTGGGCCACAGCGCGTTGTCCAGGTACTAGTTCTTTCATTGGTTGCTTGATCATTTACTACGCAATGTGTTAACAAAGGTTTCATTAGTTTTCAATTGATTGCAATGTGTTTTCAAGCTGTGCATTGATTAAATCAACTGTTCGCGATAGGTTGTGACGGACAATGCGTCCAACTGCCGCGGTATGGGGGATCTTCTTATGGCAGAGTACCCCTCCATTGTGTGGACTCCATGTGCCGCACACTCACTGGACCTCCTCCTGCATTCCATCGGGCGTCTGCCTTGGGTCAATGAGCTTCTCAAGAGGGCACTTGCGATTGTGGACTTCATCACACACAAGCGTCGCACCACTGCTCTTTTCAGCACATTCAGCAGGTAAGAGACTACTATTTAAGCTCATTTACAGTTCCGTTGCACACGCCAATAATTCCAGGGCTTAAGGTTTAGGGTTGCGAATGCGTTTTGGTGTGTGGTTCTTATTTCGTTTTGCAATGCAAGCTGGATTTGAAGAAGCCTGCTCCCACTCGCTTTGCCTACCAGTTCATCATGCTCGAGCGGCTACACCGGCTGAAGGGGGAGTTGCGGCGCATGAGCCCTTCTGGTTTGATATGCAGCAGCTCATGGATGTCATGCGCCCCATGTATTCTATTATGAGGCTCGTTGATCGCGAGGGGTGCACGATGGGCCTCATATACGAGTTCATGAACCGCATAGGCGAGTCTCTCGCACGTTTCGATCTGGACGCGGCCAGGTATACCTCTTTCCATCTCACGAACTTTCTTTCCATTCGCACTCTATTTCCGCTGCAGCACGCAATTATGTAATTGTTGCCTCCTCATGGTATGTTCCACAGGTTGGCACCTATTAAGCAGTTGTGGGCACGGCGATGGCAGAAGTTCCCCCGGCCGATTCACAACGTAGCCCACATACTTCATCTGTTGTGGTAAGCGACCGGCAGTACAGAGATGGGGAGCTGCATGCGGACTGGTTCTCATACATCCTCCTCCTGGATAGCGACCTTGTTTACCGCAGCAAGCTCAAGGATCAGAGGCTGAGGTTCAGGTACACCCTTGCTCTACCCCCACCCACTTTGCATGGTTGACAACTTCACTTTGCTTGCTCGATTGAACTCACGCACATCGTTGCTCAATTTCAAGAACGCCCTAGGGCTGTTCAGCGAGGACCTTGCTCGCATTCGAGCTAACAGGCTTAGGCCTGTATCATGGTGAGAGAGCTACGGCGCTGGACAGACGCAGCTGCAAAGGCTCATGTTCCGAGTCTTGTCACAGGTATGTTTTCTAATCCGCCAATTCCATTCATCCAAACAGTTTCTGCATTGTCTCTATAAGGCCGCAACTCACTTAAGTGCCCTGGCTGCCAATTAATGCAGGATTGTTTTGCCTGCATGTGTGAGCGGAACTGGTCAGCGTTCGGCCTTGTTCACACGAACAGGCAGAACCGCCTCACGCAGGAGCGGTGCAATGACTTGGTGTACTGCAACACCAACACCAGGGTGGTTGGACGCATCGCAAACAGCATGAGGGCAGGAGGCGCACGCGCCCTACTGCTGCAAGTATATTTCGTTGCTCTATCGTTTTGCTTTCGTCCCTTTGCATACAATCAGTTTAATGCCCTTCAGGTTGCTTCGGCTATTCTCACTTGTGTAGGTCAATCCGGATGACTGCATGGTTGTCGCGGCTGATCCAAAGCCAGAGCCAGAGGTTGATCCAGATGAGGCGGCTCGCCGTGCTCTGCAAGGTGATGCTGAGGATGATTGTCCCCCTCCCTACTAATGTGCCATAACCCTCCTCTGATGATGACCACACATATGATTCAGACAAGACAGTCGACATCGCAGTGGATGGTTACCGTGCCCCACCCACTCTACTGCTACCTTGATGATGATGGTTGGGCAGAGGCAGCGAGGGAGGCAGATGTTGCAGCTCAAAGACATACCCACACCTATGATGGCTCGCAGCGGTTTGACAGCTCAGGGCATCACAGGCAAGCGGTTCCCATAGTGCCCCTTGTGGTAGAGGGAGACCTCCAGGCAGGAGTGTACCACAGAGGGTTCCTTCCGGCAGACCCAGAGGCACCTCCAAAGAGGGCAAGCACCAATGACTTTTCCAAGAGCCTATTGGCGGGCGTTGGCCCAGACTTGGAGGAGTCTCAGATGCCTCCAGGCATAGACTCTGAGCCTGAGTTTGTATTTGACACCCCTGCAGTTGCATCTGGCATGCAGAGGGATGATTTGTTTAGTTTGGACTTGTATTGATACACATACTGGATCATGTACATTGGCAGCAGATGATATGTATATATTTTCTACAGTTTAAAACAACGAACGGAAGCTAGAGACACAAAAACAGATCGAGAGTGTAATTCCTCATTGTGTGATAGGCATTGCACGATTCAATCGGCAGAATCAATATCAAAGCAGCATTTGTGTAGCATACATTCAAACTTGTGTAGAAATCATGATTCCTGGACCAAAATGGTCCAAGAATACAATCCGCAAGTTCGTGAACCCGATACGGACCTAATGGACTTGGCCTTGCACGATTAGGGCATCGTTTGGTGAAAATGGCTCTTCGATGGGAGAGAAACGCAATTAGGTCACGCGAAATGGACTAGTTTTGCAGCTTTCTGTCTGACGGCCCTGTTTCCCCAAACGAGATACGTTTCAGGTGCCGTCTGTTTTGGCCAATGGACAAGCTCGATAGGAACCTGTGGAAACGGACAGGACGACGAACGGATAGACAGTTAGCCCATAACGTCCGTCCGAAGTTTGTCGTTAAACAGGGCTTCAGGGACACTTCGTCGATCGAGACCTGGAAACATTTGGAAGTGACTACTTGTGTATGTACCTTTTTCATGGAGAATTAAAACTGCACTTCTAAAGAAAGCTTTAGCAGAAGCACATTTTTGTTTGATTATTCTTATGCAATTCTAGAAGTGAAGTCACAACTGGTCCTTCTTGAGATGTCGAGCCAGGGTTTATGGTTTAGGGTTCAATGTTGAAGTTGTAGCATAAGTAATTAGTAAGTTGTTGAAGTTCATCCGGGGAGAAACCAATCTCATCATATAAGACATAGTAGTGTGTAGGTCTTGTGGTCACTGGTTCCCTATAGGGAATGACACAGTTTTGCTTAGTAGCCCCATGTATTACTGAGAGAAACGCAAGTAGGTCTATGCAAGAGAACTCTTCACTAAGGACACCGCGTTCGGTAAGATTTTCCTGCGATCCGATCATCTAGGATGATGTGGCACCTATTTTTCTGCGATCCGATCATCCCATTCAGTTCTGCTGCCGCCCTGATAGAGTTTTCTGCTTATCGTGATAGCTAGAGCGTTGCCTTCCATACACAAGGAGTTTTGTAGGATGTACAGAAACATTTGGCGGAAGGAAAAATCCCTTATGCAGTCGGTTTTCTATATTTTTGCAGTTGAAGTTGATACAATATTCACATGTTTCATACTGGTTGGAGCGCATCGTTACATAGATTCGTATTGTACGTATTGTAGTGAGCATTCATGTCTCCCAGAAACTTGTGGTCTTCAGAGTTTGTCACTCTTTTGGTGAGCATTCACTTCTCCCAAAAATCTTCTGGTCTTGTGCTTGATCCTGCTTGCAGTTTACGTAGTTGTGCCAAAGATATGACGCCCGATTTCGCACCTAGAAACCAAAACATTAGCAGGTTAAGTTAGACAACATTGTTTTTTTTTTCTCTATCTCCCCCGTTGTTTTTTTCCTTGTTTCTCATGTGGACGAGGCCTTCTACTTGAAGGTTGCAAGCCTTCCTGCTTGGAATCTTGCAACCTGCTATGTCTTTCTGAAACAAATTGCACCCTTCACTGCATAACGAACTGTACAAAATGAGAATCCCCTAAACCTGAACCTTGGATAGACATTGGAGGTGTTGATTTGATTGTACATGGTATTCTAACCTAACAATGACCCTGAATCATAACCTAACCTAACCTGATGTGGTAAGAAAGCTACTGCTTGGATCGATACGCTCACTTCGGTATCATCTTGTAAAAAAAAATTCGTGAAAGAGCAAAACATATTTTCAAGTGAGGAGTATGAAGCCTAAAGCAACACAACAAGTATTTTGGAGCACAACAATGATTGTGGGATACTCAGTCGTTGCCAAAAGCTAAGATAGGAGTTGTCAAAAATTATAGTTAACGACAACTAGAAATCTGCAATATGAGTGGCAAAGGATGGGATGTCCAAAAGATAGATAACTAAGTTGTGTCTGTTGTTGTGTAGATGGTAGGTGAATCCACCAGCCGTAAAGCACTTTGATAGGCCTTATACACTTCTCTTCCTTCAATGTTCTTGATGTCAAGCTCATGCAAGCATGAAGTATCCAAGATGAAGCTCTTCTTAACAAAGGTACATGTCTCTTATGAAAAATAGTAAACTACGGCCCAAGTTGAACAAGTCTCAGTGTAATCAAATTTTGATCAATTGTTCACACTTTGCAATGCAACCAATGCATCAAGCATGTGCATGAAAGGGACACACTTGCCTTTTCAAAGCTTGTCTTCGACGAGACATCCTAGAACCCAATTGACATTATTTGGTTCCAAAACCATGACCATTATTGTTTCTTCGACATCTCAAACTTTTAGGCAACTTGATACTTGGAACTTGGAGATATGGTAGCTAACATCATTGCACCACAACATAAAATTATTCTTAAAAAAATCTCTCTCGCACTTATGCATATCTTGTTTTGTTAATAGTTGTAGCCTGCAAAATTTTCCATTTCAAAAATGTAGACATGGGAAACAATAATTGACAAAAGGAAAATCAGACTGGAAAACACCATCATAATTATAACCACTGCAAGGTAATCGCCATAGTGCATCTAGGAAATAAAAACAAAGAGCTTAATTAAATGTTTAAAGAAAATTCCAAGGTGTATTGCCACAAAGAAGGTTGCAGGCCTTGCACCATAGCTTCACATATACAACCATGTGTCGTGCTTCAACACTAGTGGTGCTCTATTGAATCTCGAGAATTATGTCCTTGCGGGAGAAACTCTACGGGAGAAACTATAAGGAATTATCTAGGTTGCCATTTATATATACAATAAGTTGTGGCACTGCCACCATTATTGTAAGAATTTGTGGTACCGTTTGCTTCATACTTTGCCATTCCTTGAAGAGTTAACTTAAGTTAAAAATTGGAATTCATAATTCACGGAATGGTTTTGCCCTAATTCGACAATCCTTTCTATGCATGCATACGCAAGCAACGGCAGACTGGCACTTCATCCGGGGGCTAGGCATGTTATTCCTTTCAGCTTAGGGCACCTAATTTCTTTTGTTTGACAAATCCCATGAAATTTACGTTCTATTGCATAACTATATTCTATAAACGTGTAAAGGTGTCCAATCAAGCAGAAAAAGAGAGGTCTACGAAATTTAAGTTCTGTACCAGGAAAAGACGTGCTGACTAGGTCGAGTCCAAAAGACAACAGACTTAAGATAACGTCAATAATTAAGAATGTGACTACACTGAAAGATCATGACGTTGCCGATCATCAAAGGTGAAGTTTAAATGGCCCTTTTAAACTGAGCACAAAAGATTTGCCTTGATTAGAAAGAGTGTAAAGCTCTATCCGATAATCGACCACAAATAAGCAGTCATCTGATATGAGAGGCATAATACATCATACCTGAGCTACAGCGTTGAAATTCAACGATCCAAGTCTGAAAGCCATCCTCCTGATTGCTCACTCCCAGCAGAAGAGTCAATACCGCAATTTGAATGGAGAATATGTGGCTCCGTCGCTATATACTTCACTGAACTAGCCCAGCTATCTCCCCCCCATGTATATATCTTTCTCTCTCTTTTGGGCCACCGCGGCCCAGTGTGAAACCTCTCTTTAAGTTAACCTCATCCTCTCTTTGAGTTATCCTCATCAAACCTCCATTTTATAGAACTACTCAGTTTTTTGAAGACTTTTTTATTTATATACCCTCAGTTTTTTAAAGACTTTTTTATTTATATACCCTCAGTTTTTTAAAGACTTTTTTATTTATAAAAAGTATATATGCTTGTATTAAAAGTTGTCACACATTTGATAATGTAGGTTTTTGAGAAAACTTGCCGATTCCATTCCTATAATTTGCCGGTTTTTTAAAATACTAGCAGTGCCTTGATGCTCGCATCATAGCAAAGAAGCAATTTCGGCCTCATTTTTTTTTTAACGGGGGGTGAAGCCCCAAGGCGACTTGCATTCCTTCATTCTTCTGGTATTTCCTTTCCTAACAATACATTTTTTTACTTTGGAACTAGCATATTGCTCATACACTATCGGATGCAGATTCTGACATGTGGAGAGCAGTGATGGATAGTGAATACAATTCACTAATCAAGAACCAGATCTGGCCTCTAGTCGAATCACCAACCAAAAGGAAGATCATCGATTGCAAATAAGTAGATGAAAAAAAATTAACTCAAATAATGATGTGAGGCTTTGGTCACTTCATCTATATTTGGCTTGAAGATTTAATAGAAGTAGAGAAGTCGCCAAACGAGATGTCTTTGCTCCATGATACAATGCGGTCTTTGATTCTTCTCGCAATTTCTTTTTTTCTTTAGACAAAAGTGCCTCCTCATCTTGTTCATTGTGTCTAGCTGCACTATTGTTCTCGTACATATCATCCAACATGTCTCCCATGACTTCAAATTCATCATTCATTGGAAGCTCATTTTCATCGTTGGAACTTGTTTGCGAAGAAGTAGATCTAGATGAGCTAGATTCAGATGCATGAGTCTCTTGATTAATGCGTTCATCAATTTCCATCATCTCTTTTAAGCCTTGACGTAGACGACAAGGTAATTGCTTTATATGAGGACCGTTGTATTGCATTCGTCGTCTACGTCGACCATTACGAGGATTATTGTCTCCAACACTAAATGAGGATGAAGAATCCTATATATCAAAATAACAAGTAGGTTGAAACAATGCTTGATAAACATTTTTTTCCAATACTTGATAGATCTAAATGTTGCATATGAATATAAATTACCTCTCAGTTTAAAAAGCATGAACATACCAATGTATCTATTAGACAGATTTGTCTTTTCAACTTGTTAATATTCAATGAACTCAAAGAATTGCACGCTTCTACATGTTTACATATTTATGAATTTCACATTCACACTTATTATCCTATGTAAACATCTAGGCAAATGACGAATAATGCTCCTAACATTTGACATATTTAATGACACAAACCAAATACAATCAAGATGCATGGATTATACATCTCTACATATCAACAAAATTTAATCTTCACATTTGACTTATTGTCTTTTGCAAACATTTGGGTAGAGAACGGTTGAAACTATACTTGATGAACAATTCCTCCCCAAACCTGATAGATCTAGTGGCACAGACCATTACATAAGTGCCTTTTACATTCCTAGTGAAATATTCTTCTTTTCCATTGGTGCATTCTTCAAAATCACAATTCGTCAATAAAGGGTGGCCAGTTGAACTATTTATATATGCAGCAATGTTTCCATGTACATCTGGACGTTCATCAATGTATGTACGATTTGCCCTTGAGATGTTGTCTCCTTGCATGCGTTGCTCCTCTAAAGAACAAGCATTTGAATTCAAGACATATACTTGCATCCTCCATTGGTGACGACACAAAGCATGCCAATCACCCCAATTGTATTGAGGTCCTGCATATGGCATCAATGTCACAACACTATTTAAAGGGACCTCAATACTACTCAATGCAAAAATCATGCTTGGACAAAGCCAAAATCTTGTATATAGGATAATCACACATGTGTGAAGCCTGTTCCCACGTGTGAATTTAGTGTACTTATCATGTACCATAATCATATATGTTGTACATATGATTTAATTCAAGTTCTAGTGGCTAAAAAGGCCAAAAACTAGTTTTCTAGATATGGCATCAATCTATTGATTGCATGAGCCAAATTCTTTTGTTAGGTGTCACATCTCATGTGTAGAGGACAGCTCACACGTGAGAAAAAAACTGAAGTAGGCGAGTTTTTGCTTCTAGAAGATTTCCATGAAGATTTTCATATGGGGTAGGAAATTGGACCAAAAAATGCTCAAAATAGAAAGTTTGATCCAAGTGTCAAAATGGCATGATGATTCACCATATGACAAAGCATCCTCACACGTGTGAGATCTGATGCATGATCAATACCTCGAGCTCCAAGAAGTGTACATATAGAGGCATATTTGGCCACAATCAATATGAAACATCAATCTTGATTTTGAAAGCAATTTTGTGTCATTCTCTCTATTTGTCTACATTTGTTTTGAATGTTTTGAGGTTCTATCACAATGTACTTTGTTTTCAGGTTGGAGTCCATACTCTGACAAGGTTTCACACGTGTGAAACCAGCAAGTACATTTACCTTCATTAATGATTGTTCTTGTTAGGTTTTTATGTCTAGAATTGATCTAGATTGATCTTAATCTTATGTAGATTGATAGATCAAGTATATCTAACATCCAATCCCTCTTGAGAATCATATTAGGATCTACTCTTGGTCCTATTTTGTACTTTTCCACATGGTATCAGAGCCAAGTACAATAGGTTTTATTGAAATTGATAGGGTTGATCCAAATCAAAGCCAAAATTAACAAGTTTTTGGAAACTAGCTAATTTTTGTGTAGTGAGTTGGATTTGATAGGTATTCTCAAAAATTTTAGACCAAAACTTGTTGTGGGCTGTAGGAACATTTTTCACACGTGTGAGGCCGTACAGGTCCGGTTTTGGCTAAGAAAATTCAAAAATTTGTACAATTTGACTCACACACCCAATTTGAGAGATTTTTAGCGCAAAATCAAGCATTTTCAATAGATAATCTAAACCCTTGATTAGTTCTTGGATTAGATCAGGCAAAAAAATGAACTTGAAGCTTGAATTAGGTGCATTAAATGATCTTCTCTGATTTTTTGATGTACTTTTTGATGTAAGTAGAGATGTACTTTTTGATGAATCTCTCCAAGCCAAAGAAAAGGTGACTTCCAACAACACTCAACTTGTCAAGGATCATGCTATGGCCGAGGAGGAGCTTCATGAAGATGAAGACCAAGTGGAACTTACTCAAAGTCCAAGGGTGCCAAGAAGATCAACAAGGAAAATGATTGAGCCATCAAGGCTCATTTATAGTGACAAAGGGGAGCAAAGGGAAGATTCTCAACTACTCAACTCTTATACTTTCTTGACTACTATGCTTGAAGAACCAACTAGTTTTGAGAAAGCAAATAAGTCTCAATATTGGAGGAAAGCTATGCAAGTACAGTTTGATGCATTAATGGAAAATCAAACTTGGAAGCTTGTTAATCTACCTTATGGAAAGAAGCCTCTTACTTGTAAATGGATTTATAGACTGCAATATAACCAAGATGGTTCCATTCATAAGTATAAATCTAGACTTGTAGCAAAAGGTTTTTTTGCAAGTCAAAGGCATAGATTACGATGAAACCTTTGCACCTGTTGCAAAGTTTGTGACCATTAGATTAATCATATGTCTTGCTACTTCTTTCAAATGGGAGCTCTTCCAGCTTGATGTGACAAATGCGTTCTTTAATGGATTATTGGAAGAGGAAATCTACATGTGCCAATCTGAGGGCTTCATCAAAGATGGAGAAGAAGACAAGGTGTGTTTCTTGAAGAAGAGTCTATATGGACTCAAGCAAGCACCAAGAGCATGGTACTCTAGGTTGCATTCCTATCTTATTTCCATTAGATTTGTTGTAAGTTCTTATGAACCATCATTGTATTACAAATGTAATGATGGGAAGATCATTATCTTAGTTTTATATGTTGATGACATTATACTCACAGGGAATGATCTAGATGGCATCAAAAATGTAAAAGTTTCCTTGTCTAGTGAATTTAGGATGGTAGATCTAGGACTTCTTAAAGTTATACTTGTAATAGAAGTCACTAGAAGTAATGATTTTACTTTCATATGTCAATCTAAGTATGCTAGATCAATCTTAGCAAAATTTGGCATGATTGATTGTAAAGGAGTTGAAACTCCCATGGAACTAAGTGTAAAAGTTTCTAAGGAAAGTGATGAAGTATCCTTTGAGGATATCACTACCTATAGAATGCTTATTGGTTTCTTGATATACTTAACCATCACTAGACCAGATCTTAGTTTTTGTGTTGAAAAATTGAGTCAATACATGCAAAGTCCATTAATATGTCATTGGAAATGAGCAAAAAGGGAGTTAAGGTACATCTCAGTTACAAAAGACTTTGACATAGTTTATGAAAGGACTAATATTTGTTTAAGAGCATATTCGGACTCAAGTTTTGCAGGTGACAAGATGGATAGAAGATCCATAAGTGCATTTGCTACGTTCTTATGTGGAGGAGCTATATCTTGGCTTTCCAAAAAGCAAGATACCATCTCTCTTTCATCAACAGAATCCGAGTATAAAGCTATGACAACAACAACAAAGGAGGTTCTTTGGCTTAAAATGCTTTTGGAGGAGCTTCATGTGATCAAGGATGAAGACATTCCATGCATATATTGTGACAATCAAGCAGCTCAACAACTTGCAAACAATCCAGTCTTTCATTCACATCATTTCGTGAGGGAGAAAGTGCAAGCAAAGGAGATCAAGCTTATTCATGTTTCATCATCAGATTGCATTGCTGATATACTCACCAAGGCATTGTCTAAAGATCCATTTGTAAAATTAAGATTGGATCTTGGAGTTATAGATAGATCTATGCTATCATTCAAGTGAAAATTGACAAATTCTAACATGTGATGAATTGTAACATGTAACAAAAATTGACAAAATAGTCTTTGTACATTTAGTGCATTTTGAACCTTCATTTGTGATGGAGTGGTGTCTTGGCTTTCCAAAGAGCAATATACTCTATCCAAAGAGCAAATAGGAGTACATCACTATTACAAATAAAAAAATTATGACATAAATCAATATACATATATGTGATGGATCAATAGACGGTCTACGTCGACTAATGGAAGAGCTTGAAGATGAACCAATCAATAGTTGTTGATTGTACTTTAGTCTTGCTTGCTCCTTTTTTCTATGATAGAGATCAATTCTTTTTTCTTTCTCTAAATCACGTGGAGGTACGATAATTTTCCTAGAATTCATAATTCCAATCAAATGTCATTGTAAGAATAAATTTACAAGAAAAATTGTACACTCATATTCAAATAACAAATAAAGTGCAATTGATGTCAATATCAATAACAATATATACCTGCTGTTGCGATCATGAGATGAATCGCTATTTGATGATGATGACATCGTCGATGACATATACACACTGTAGCCAGCTACTCTATATTACATCGTAAGTAATCATTATGAGACCATATGTACTGAACAAATATAATAAAATTTGTTAAAGACATGCCAACATCTAATCCATGTATATTTTACTTATGCTTAATGTAAATCTAATATTCTAGTAACATAGCTATCAAGAAAATTGCTTGGGTGGGGCAACACATGATGAGCAGTCAAAATGAAGTTCATACTGACAAATGTTAGACATCAGTAGATAGTGCACGCATGCCTATCTCAACTAAGTTAAAGACCACATAGCAGTCAATATTCGAAGCTCTCAGTTTGAACTCTTGTCTAAGATGAGTGATGATCTCACTTGATCTTTATTTCAAAATGGAATGATCAAAATCAAACAATTAGTCATATACTCAATTGATTCATTGCCCACTCAATCACTCATTTAATTAATTAATACTTGGCTCGAGTTAGTTAAAGATAAATCTCTTTGGATTGGCCTAGTGTGCCATGGTATCTCATGACGACTAATATGCATTCGTCTTTTCTATCTATGGTTGCTTTGTATGCAAGAAATCATATACTAGATAGCACACCATTGATCAACATCTTTATTACAATGCTAAATGATATTTCAACTAATTACTATGATTTCATAAAAGGTTATATAGGTCACATACCAACAATTAAAAAGATTTATCATATAGGTCACATAAAATCTATAACAATATAAAACTAGTTTTAACAGTTAAAAACTACCATAATGATCTTTGAATTGATTTTTTTATATTCCATCATATTAAAAAATATATTTTATGTAAAATCCTACAGTAAAATATTCTCATAAAATCTAGAAAAGATTATGAGAATATTGAATGACATTTGAAGCATGCAAGCCCATGTGGGAGACCCTCTCACGTGTCAAGAGAGGAAAAAAAAACCGCGTGGAACATCCACGCATGGATATCGCGTGGATTATCCATGCGTGGATTATCCACGCGTGGATAATCCACGCAAAACTTGAATGCCAATTAAATAGCATTTTCGCGAGCATTATTGCTCCTCTTCTTTTGCTTTCAAGTTTTATCGGTTTTCTAATCTAGTGTTTAGTGCTCTTGCTTGCTATTGCTCTTCTAAGCTCTATAGATCTTGCTTGCGTGCTTTTGGTTGCTCTTCATTACTAGTGATCTTGCTCGTGCTATTGCTTGCTCTATTGATCTTGCTTGGTATTGATCTTGCTTGTTCTTGCTTACTATTAATCTATTGCTTTCTTGTCATTGCTTACTCTTATAATCTAAAAGTCTTCAATACTCTCTCACTCCAATTCTCCACTACTTTCTAACTTTTAAAGTTTTTCTTTGATACAATGTCTTCAAGTGGTAGGTCAAGTGGGAGACCATCTAGGAGAAGAGCTCATGAGGAGCCCGAAGAATATAATCAAGAGTGGTTTGAGAATCTATCTCCTCAACAAAGAGATAGATCAAAAATCTTGTGTTATCTTCTTCGGGTGAATCATCCGAGAGAAGAGCTTCCGAAGATGCCCCTTCCCAAGAATCGTGTAGTGTGTATTATGATCTTAATCCATGTGGTGGAGTTATAAAAAATACGCGTGGCAATGTAGCATGCCCGGTTGCGTGATTTAGTTGCTTTATATTTTGGTAAAGATTACATGATCGATTGGTCCTCCCAATCGCTTGAAGACAAAAATAAAATAATAGAGACTTTATATTCTGAATTCCCTCAATCCAATGCTTTTAGTAGGACTTGGGCCTTGAATACAATGTGCCTTTGGATTTGAAACAAAAGGGCAATTGATGAGAAGAGCCGTGAGGAATCCCAAGAATCCCACGAAGCCTGATTGGTGCTCCAAAAGGGATTGGAGGAAGGTGAAAGGGGAATTGTTGCAAAACAATCCCCAAAAGTATGAACAACAACGTAGTGCCACCGCTGAGAAGCTTTTAAAATATGGCCAAAGTCACTTGGGATTGGGAGGAAGGGGCAATCTAGAGGCCCAATTTGTAAGTGTAATATTTTTTAGTATGATTCTATTTTTATAGTGAGATTGTTAATGTTTTCTATTGCTAAACTATATTGTATTGCTAAACTATGTTTTTTTGTTGAATGTAGCTTAGTGATTTTGGAAGACACATGACCGCCGCGGAATACAAAAACAAGGTTACGATCATGGATATGCCGGTCTTAAGGCTTTTATGGAATCCCATGGATTGTTTCCAATCGTAAACTCTTAACCTTTATTGTTTTGTGATTGTTTACTTTGTGGTTTACAAGTAAGTTTAATCTCAATTTAATTAAATCTTTGATTCTATTTTGTAGAGAGGCTCTACAACTTCAAGTGTTTGTGATGTGAAAGAAAATGTGGAAAATGTGAAAGAGAATGTGAATGAGAGCGAAAGGGGAGTTTGAAGATGTGGACACCAACGTACACCTACAATATGAAGGAGGCGAGGAGGGAGGAAGTGATGATGAGTAGACATTTTCAAATTGAATGTAAGGCCTTGTAGAAGGCAATGTAGGAAGAGAGAATTTATTATCTCATCAACGTACTTTTTTTTAAATCGATCAATATAATGTTTTAGCATCACATCATTCTTGCAAAATTTTTGAATGCATATATTTTTGATTCATGAATGCAAATATATAGTCTATTGAATGCACATCTATTGATGTATTCAATGCAATGTATAGTCTATTAAATGCACATCTATGCAATGCAAATGTATCCATTGAGGAATTCAATGCAATGTATCTATTTTAGCACATGATTTGCATGCTAGAATGCAAAATAGAAAGTAATGGAAACTACAATATAATGCATCAATAGATAACACATTAAGTTATCAACTAAATATCAAATGAATCAAAATAATGTGAATTTACCTTTACTATTGTATCTCCATTGTTTTGCAATCTTTGATTTTCCTTTTGCATGCACTTGATCTTTGAATCCTTTGCAATGAAAGCTCTTTTCTCATTTTTCATATCCAAACCTACATCACAAACAAAAAAGATTTTAAAACTTATGATCACAAAACACATACTGTCAATGAACTAAAAATCCTAAACACTATCAATTTTCTCACTCACATTCATCCTCATCTCATTCTCACTCTCATCTATACTCTCTTTTTCTCTCTCTCAAACGACACAAAAAAAAAAAGTCACCTCTAGTTTAGGAACGAACCACATTTTGGTTCGCGCCAAATATTTTTTTTTTGGTCAAAATTTTTTGCGTGGATAATCCACGCAAAATCCAAAAACCTATCCGCATGGATATAAAAAAAAATTTATACACGCGGTATTCACGGCCTCAACTCTCTAGATTTTGCGTGGATAAAGCAAATTTTGCGTGGATTATCCACGTGTGGATAATTATCCACACGTTATCCACGCGAAAGCTGAGGCTTTTTTATTTAAATTTTACTATGGCGTGGATAATCCACGCGTGAATTATTCACGCAAAATTAGAATTCCTATTTCCGGCTCTGGGTGTCGGAGGTTTTGCCCGGCTGTTGGTAGTCGAACTTGGTGTGGATAATCCACGCTTTTTGAATTTCACAACATCCGACCGATCTGCTGCCGAAAATGACATTTGCGTGGAACATCCACGCGTGGATTATCCACATGCCCGTATCCACGCATATATTCACGCCTATCCACGGCTATATCCACACGAAATTTTTTTTGCCCGCGTGTTCTCCTTTGTATTGTGCGTGGATATTCGCTACACGTGTTCTTGTGCAACAAGGTTAAGCAGATCAGGATAGATCGAGGTGGTGAATACATCTCGAATCGTTTCACTGACTTCTGCAATGATTGTGGTATCATTCACAGAAGTACTGCAGCCTACACACCACAAAGAATGGTGTTACAGAACGAAAGAACATGATCCTAATGGAAGCACCAGATGCATGATGGCCTACTTGAAGGCTCCGAGGGTACTGTGGACCGAAGCACTAGCTACAGCCGCATACATCCAAAATAGGACAAGTATGGTGTCCCTCACATGACACCACATGAGCTACGGTGGGGTAGAAAGCCCAACATGTCTCATGTCAAAATCTTTGGCTGTGCAACTTATGCACGTATTTCTGATAAGCTTCGTAAAAAGCTTGATGAGAAAGCCGAGCATGGATTTCTGGTAGGTTATGACAACAATTCGTCATACTACAGAGTCTACATGCTAGACACAAACACTGTGAAAACAGTGAGAGATGTCAGATTTGATGAGAGCAGGACAATGGCCAATGACGATCCTGTCAGCTACGAAGTTCTGGAGAGACAGTACTATGACCTGCTGCAAGTGACAGAGGGAGCAGAGGATGAACACGAAAACGAAGATTTTGGAGTTGTTTCTCATTCGAGTGACGAATCAGAAGAAGAAATATTCGAGAGGCAGCTTACTACTACAATTTCTGTAAACCAAGATGGTTCCGGACCGAGCAGAGCAGACAAAAGCAAAGGCATTGCTGTCCCAGGAGGATCTCCTAGAATGCCAACAAGACCACGAAGAGCACCAACAAGATATGTGTTAGGCAGCTCAGCTTCCACATCAGAAGAGTTCTACGGATTCAGTGGCGAACCACAAACTTTCGAGAAAGCGATTGACAGTCCAGAAAAGGACAAATGGATCCAAGCCATGAACGAAGAGATGGAGTCCATGAAGAAGAATCAGGTATGGACATTGCAGCCATTACCACATAAACGCAAGACTGTCAAATGCAAATGATTTTCAAGCTCAAATACGGACCAAATGGAAAATCACGCAATACAAGACAAGACAGGTAGCGAAGGGATTTTCTCAGAGATATGGTATTGACTACTCTGAAACCTTCTCTCCTGTCGTCAAACATTCGTCCCTACATCTGTTATTTGCATATGCTACAACTTATGACCTCAGGATCCACATTATGGACGAGAAGACAACCTTCTTGCATGGCGAACTAGACGAAGAGTTCTATATGGATCAACCCCCAAGATATGTCTTGAATTCACTTCCTGACTATGCATGCAGAATGCATAGAAGTATCTACGGTCTGAAACAATCAGCCTGACAATGATACAAGAAGAAAGATCAAGCCCTGAAATCATTAGGATTCAACTTTCTCTTGGCTAATTTCAATATATATGTCAGAGTTACAGATGGGCAGATCATCATTGTGGCTGTATATGTGGACGACACTTTGATACTTTGCAGGAGTGAGCAGCTAATTGTTGAAGTGAAGACTGACATCTTGAAACATTTTGAGATCATGGATCTGGGAGAAGCCAGGTGTTACCTAGGCTTACAAATTGAAAAGGACTACGAGGGAGGTAAGTTATACCTTCACCAGTCCAGATACACCTAGAAGATCCTAGAGGATTTTGGGATGCTGAACTACAAAGGAGCGAATACTCTTGTAGCGAATACTCCAATGCTCGCAGGGATGGTGCTAACGAATGATGATTGTCCAAAGACTGAGGAAGAGAGAGAATAGATGCAGCTCACACCTTACAGAAAGCTGATAGGATCACTAATGTACCTTGCAGACAACAAACGTCCTGATATTGCTTATGCAGTATTCAGGATGAGCCAATTCTGTACGAATCCAGACTCGACACATTGGAAGATTGCAAAATGGATTATGCAGTATCTTCAATTAACGAGGGATTATGGCTTGTGCTATTGTCGTGATGCAGGTTTCAGGATACTTTGCTACAGTGATGCTAGCTGGGCATCTCCCAAGGACGATTGTAAAAGTGTCTCAACAGGATGCACCATCACATTAGGAGCAGCAGTTCTCTGGGTCAGCAAGAAGTAGACCATTGTGGCCCAGTCATCCTACGAAGCAGAGTACGTTGCAGCAGCAAAGATGGCCAACGAGATAATTTGGCTGAGGCAGTTCCTGGATGAATTGGACGAAACAAGGAATGAGCCTATGGTCTTGTAGATGGACAACACCTCTACAATACATCTGACGAAAGATCCTGTGTTTCATTCTAGAACGAAACACATCGCGATCAAATATCACTTGATCAGGGATCTGATTGATAAGAAGATGTTGCAGACCACCTTCATCGGAACGAAAGACATGGTTGTTGACATCTTCACCAAAGCCTTGGACAAAGGACTCTTTGAGAGACAGAGGAGCAGTCTCGGGATTGTAAAGCTATCATGCTTTGAGAGGGAGCTGAAGAAACAAAACATTTCTAATTACAAAGCTTTGCTAGCTTTCACCCTCTATCTGACGAAGATGTTTGCGAACACGAAAGTCAAGAGACACGAATCACGATAGTTTCACGAACACCTGACGAGAAGACACGAACACGAAAGATTCATGAACGAGAATCTTTTGCGATCCAACACAAGAAAGTCAAACGACGGATACAAAACCAACGACGCGGCAAGAAAAACATCGCGAAAGACTTTCTGCCCTCACGCTCCAAAGAGTACCTGCAAAGATCATGCAAGTACCCAGAAGTAAAGATATCTGATCTGATGGCATGACATTAGCAGATACACTATAGGTCGTGGCTAATTTGCCACTCTTGTAATTTCCTGATTAGTTGTAGATGTTTAGTCACTCTAATCTTAGAAGTTATATAGAACGACTATATACTTGCTGGATGATACTTGACACTTGACAGAACATACACAAATGAAGTAGTTTGATGCTAGTAAGCAATCAAGACGAAATACAAACAAGAAGTCTGCCTGCGTGCGAGACGAGTTCTGTGATCCGGATCCATAGTGATCCACAAGTCCGCTAGTAAGCAAGACATCCACTCGTGAGAGAACTGTTTTTCTCTCACGCCAACGCATTGCGTGGATATGCATGTAGTGCTTGAAGAATCAAAGAAAATCAATAGATGATCTTGTAGCCATTGTGCACATGTCTTCTTTTACGTTATATGATCTTGAATGCAAAATGTGTCTGCTGTTATTCGTGTGTCTGATTCTCCCATTCATTTCAATTCCGCACATTGGTTGAATTTGTTGAATGATGCATTAATTTATAAACGTAGATCAGGGCAGTGCTAGGGCGCCCTTAATCCTGCTTTTACAGATCAGAAAATGGTCTCCTACAGCTCAAGATCCAACTTTTGTGCTTCCAAACCCTAGGCCATGGTTTTCCTTGGAATAACTGTTTATAGCTCTCTGATTGGCCAATCCTCTTCCTCTAAGGTCGTCCTATTGCTAGGAGTCTGATGCTTCAGACCGTTCTCAAAACGGTGTACATTTGAATCCACACCGACTGCAAATGCCAAGTAGCCTCCCTTTTTTAGAATTCCGTTTGGCTAAGGTTCTGATTTAGCCGACAAATCTTGTCTCCGAATCCTCACATAGTCTCAAGCTCAGAAAGCTGATGTGTGCTAGAATCTGTGCACTAGTGCTTCACTTTCCGTCTACAACCCGCCGTAAACCCCGAACTCTCATAAGACTCTTCAACGCCGACACTGTACTATTGTGTACACTCCCTGTACGGCTCTGATAGCAACTTAGAATTTGCTTCGAATAGGAACACAGATCATGCTACACAGTAACACAGACAGAAAAACACTCTTCACACCAAGCTCACGTAGCAAACTGTATTTCTCAATGAAATTACACTAACATATAGTTCTTTACTCAGACAACCCATGCATGACCCAGGTTGCCGTTGACGGGACGCGTGTCCCGTCGATTCGCCTCGTGGCGAGGCCAACTGATCCTTATCCACTAATAGGATCCACAGTACAATAACACAATGATTCTCTTTTAATTCTAACTTTGTTTTGATCCTAACCAAGTATTCAAACTCGATCTCGACTAGATGATGCAACACATTTTTTTGGTGTAGATGGAGTGCCGATGCTTCACTCAATGGTTGCAAGGCATGCACCCCGTGTTTGGTCCCATGTCAGAAATGGGGCATATGCGTGTGTTACTCCATCAGCAGTTCACACAAACGATCTTCACGCAAATAAGGGCCAATCGGTGCGCGGAACAATGTCTCATCCATGTTGCCACACAAGCCAAAGAATAAGCGCCATCTCTCACCTTATGTATTTTTTTTCCAAAATATTTTTACGCCCAAAAACAAAAAAAGAGAATAGCAAGGCTCATTTTTAGTTTTGTGCAACTTCTATCTCCAAAAAGGGGTTGCTAGTCACAACCTTCACTATTTTTAAACGATAACATCTTTAATGGGGACGATTGTTTTCCTGTGAAGAGGCCTCATCCAAATTCCCGATTCATGCTTAATGGGGATGAGCTCTAAGTGCGACCAGAGATGAAACTTACTCCAAACGGGAGAAGTGTATTCCGGGTGCAGGTTGCCCTTGCTTGCTAGGAAGTCCAATCGAATAAGCGTTGGGTTAAAAGGGCCCAATAGTTATGCAATATGAACAAATGCAGAAACGTGACCGATTTCACACCGCATGGCTACAGATTATTTTCAATACCATATAGCCTTCTGTGTGAAAAGGGTTCTAGATAGAAATGAAACCCGAAGAAAAACAGCTATTGGAGAGCCTTCTTCTTTGCAGATCTACGCTGTAGCTGGCTACATCTTCTTCCTCCTCGCTTGCTCGATCTGCGTTTTTGTCCACAGGCAAGTTCTAAATATGTTAATCCTGTCACTGATCTGAAAGCTAATTGTCTCACTAGTGTGAATAACTTAACTTATTGATGATTTACGCTCTTTTGTTAGATTCTTGCTCGCTTCTTCAAATGTCTTATTTCCGTTTTTCTGTTGTTGATATTATGATGTTGATGATGCTTTAATGTGTCATATTAGAAACGGCATAAGATCTGTTTGTGTTTTCATGATCTGTTTCTGTTTTGATGTTTTTTGTGACATAATACTGTGTTTTATTTTTGTGTTTTGTGTTATTCTCTTGACATTATGTGTATAATGAAGCTGTATGTCGTATTAGAAACGGCTCCATCAGATGCTTGCGCCTTAGATTAGCTATTAGTCGTATTATTTGTAGGGTTTACAGAAAGCCTAAAGTTCATGCCTCTTCATGGAAGGTTTCTGAACTGTTGTTCAAACAACGATACTCTTCTTCAAAACGTTTTGTCTATGTTTTTATGTTGATGTGATTATGTTTATCATACTATATTTTTTCATATTTCAAACTGCGCCATCAGATATTTGCTTTTTAGATCAGCTATCATACGTATTCTTTGTGTGCAGAAAGCTTAAACTGAAGCTCGTGCCTTTTTGTGGCAGATGCCTGGACTGTGTTTTAAATAATGATGCCATAAACGCCATTGTTTTGTACATTTGTGTTTGGAAGTATTTTTTTATTGAAATTAATATTGGGCTTCCATGGCAGCTAGGGCTTCTCAAGCGATAGATTCAGAAGTGGAGGCAAAATGAATGATGCGGAGGTTTCAAAGCAAGTGCAACAAATGGTCCGTTTCATTCGGCAAGAAGCTGAAGAAAAGGCTAACGAAATATCTGTTTCCGCAGAGGAGGTTCGATTTTGTCCATGTGAATCTTTTAGGGCGATAATCTCAACAAACAGCCCTATTTTGTTTGATTTTCATTGTTCCAGATCATTCTTACATTGCTATGTAGTCATATATTATAGTAATTTGCCATTACCATAAAAATCTTAAGTTATTCTAGTGTTGGATTTGCACAGGAATTCAACATAGAGAAGCTGCAATTGGTGGAATCTGAGAAAAAGAAAATTCGTCAGGAGTATGAGCGCAAGGAAAAGCAAGTTGAAGTTAGAAAGAAGATGTACGTGACATTCGAACCTTTGTCTCTTGGTTGCTACGTTCTGCTGCAAACTCAAGGCGAAGATGCAGATGTGTGGATTCTTTGTTATTGGACTATGAATGTTTTCATCTTTCTCTTGATTGAAATTCAAAGCACATTGTTCCCTGCCTGTTGTGTTGCCCATGTTGTGCTCGAATATTCGTCAGATAAACTGTCACAATGCTAGTTTTTACTACCATTGAGCGTCTAATAGCTTGTACCTTAGCGTCCTGTGGCAATGCATTCTCACGTAAGCTATGAAAAACAGGCTTGAGCTCAGGATTATAGTGACGAGAGACTGCTGGTTTATACATTTTAGAAAAGCAACAAATGGAGATATGCCCCTGATATAGTTGGGAAGAAAATGGTCGAATACCATTCCAGGGGATGGGGATGGCAGTTGGCTTAATCTGGGTGCCAAAATTTCCCTAGAATGAACTGGCAAAATTGCTAGAAAACTGCCATCAAGATTTTAGTTGTGGATAACGGCCAAAATGTACACACCACTTGATCAGAAGGTCTTAAAAGTAGCTCCACAAATTCTGTACATACTATGGTTTTGAGCCACCTCTAAGGTGGACAATTAGTACAGCCAAACAAGTTCCAAAGTGTGGTACAATGTACATGCACAACTTTAAAAAAGTGACTTGGCCAAAGTGGAACAGCATTTGAAACACCAATAATCAAGGATCATATAAGCTGTTAGAACTGCACAATCAATGTTCTAAGAAGGTAGAATCAAAGGCTAGGAAATTCGATGATATGGGTAATGTGAAAGACACAGCAGCAGCTGTTGACCTCTTTGCTAAAGAAGCAACTCCATTTTGAGTTGTTTGGTGTGTACATGTGAGACTTTCTTGGGATTGAGGAGATTGTTGGGAATCTCCCATTCTCAAGACTAGCCTAGAGGATGACTCTTGTTGATTGTTAATTGAAGACTTTTTGCTCATCAAGGATGCCTGATTAAGGGGAGTATTGGAGTTATGATCTTTGTATCCCTATTGATAACATCATGACATCACAAGAGAATAAGCATGCCATTGTGCCTCATTTGATGTAATTAAAAAAGTTTGTTCCTTGTATGTCAAACTTGAGACTAGTTGACTTATTGTAGTGTATTTGGGCTATTTTCTAAGACAAGCATTGCATGTTCTTTCTCCATCTCGTATCTTAAGTGAATGCTCTTTATTCTTCAACAACCTTCAACTGATAAAGGAATAATTTCATGGGAATCATCATGTGCAATTCTTGCACAACTTACTTTCCTCCATAACCCACATGCATAGCTTAAATAGCCTTACCAAAACCCTTAGTCCTCTATGCATACTATTTCACGGTGTTAGGTAATCCTTGTCACAGGAATGTTATATGAAAAGGTCAAGACTTGTGGTTATTTTGAGCACATGAAAAATTTGTCTCATCAACATATCCATGGTCTCAATTGACATAGGATCCAACCTATTTCACCAATCTGTGGATGTTTATGCAAGGTTGTTGTGAATAGGAGCATTTTTTTCCCCTCCTTTATAGTACAATCCACAATGCATGATCTCTCAAAGTCCAAATGTGCCTTTTAGAATTCTCTTGCACTAGTGCAACAAATTTCACCAAAGCAAATTTCAACTTGGAGGCTTGGTATTACTTGCAAGTACCCATACTATATTGTTTGGGCTTGTACTTTGGCCTCATGTTCAACGACTAGTTTTGCAACAACTTGATCTTGGGGGTTCAAATCCACTCTTGACACAATATCTCGCAAGCACCCACACTATAAAGTTTGGGCTCACACTCTAGCCTGATGTTTAACGCTACTTTTGGCCATAGCTTGATCTTCAAGGTTCAAATCCACTTTAAACACAATATTTTCTTTCCTTTGGCTCATATTAGAGCAACTTTCTACTATTAATCATACCCCCCCCCCCCCCCCCCCCCCAAAGGTATATGCTTGAGGCACCATACTGCAGGGATAATAAAATTTTTAGAAAAGGAATTGTGTGAAAAAGACACCTTGCACACTCCACAATAGTTCGGTTCTTTCTCTCTGCTACGCCGTTTTGCTGAGGGGTACGAGGAGCTGTAAGCTGCCTTTTGATCCCATTGGCCTTGCAGAATTCCACAAATTCTGTCTTAATGAACTCTCCACCACCGTCTGACCTGAGCATCTTTATCTTCTTTCCTGAATGTTCTTCTACCAAAGCTTTGAAATGCAAGAAGTACTTGAATGCTTCAGATTTTAACTTCAAGAAATAAATCCAAATCTTGCGTGAGAAGTCATCAATAAAGGTCATAAAGTAATATGCCCCCCCTGCAGATTTTGTTTGGGTTGGCCCCCACAAATCTGAATGTATCAAGTCAAGTATGCCTGCTGCCCTGTTGGTGCTTTCCTTGGAAAACTTATGTCTTTGCTGTTTTCCCATAGCGCAAGCCTGCAAACTGAAGAGCTTGGCTTAACAACTGGAAGCCCCTCCACCATATGATGCTGGTTCAACACCTGCATGCTTTGGTAGCCAAGATGTCCATACCTCTCATGCCACAACCTATCCACATCACTTCCTTTTGCTGTATAAGCATGCTGACTAGGGATAGAAGTGTATAACCTGTATAGATTATCTTCCTGCAATCCTTTGGCCACCCTTCATATTATCACTCAAGTCCAACACAAGACAAGAAGTAGCATCAAATTCTACTTTCATATTTTGTTGAGTGATAGCTCCTACCGAAAGAAGATTTTTAGCAAGTCCTGGTACATATAAGACATTCTTAATGACTTTGACTTCTCCTGATGGAAGCTTTACAGGTACTGTGCCCTTTCCCTGGACCTTGTGTGTTGAGTTGTCACCTAGGCACACCTCTTGTCCATCACTAATCCCCACAAAGGTAATCCCTATGAGGGGTCATGTGCTTTGAAGCACCTGAGTCAATGTACCAACCACCTGTCGTAGCTTGTGAAGCCAATGCAACAAAGAATAACTCAGCTTGCCTTATGTCACTCTGCTCCTCTCTTGCAACACTCTCAACAACATTTCCTCCTTGCTTCTTTGTGCCCTTCTTTTGGTCTGCAAGCTTCTTCCTGCACTCAAAAGCAAAGTGTCCATATTTACCACAGTAATTGCAATTCCCCTTCCTTCGAGGTGTGGAAGAAGTATTCGAGGAGGATTGTGCTTCTGACATCTGCAAGTTCTCCATTCCTTGCTCAAGTGTTTGTGGTGCTCCTTTGTTCTTGCCTTTACCTTTCTTCTTATCCTTAGCTGGATTTTGCTTCTTCTTAGAAGCAAAGGCATGCTCCTGGAAATCTTCCCTCTTGGAGAGATTAACTCTCCTCATCTCCTCCTGTAACAAGAGACCATAGACTTCTTCATAGGTAGGGATCTTCTCTCTCACTGATATCATCATCACAAAGTTCTGATAAGCATATGACAAGCTATTCAGAACTATTGGCACCAAGTCTTTGTCAGCAATAGACTCTCCAAGTACAGAAAGCTGATATCTAATATCCTGAATCTTAGTAAGATGATTAGTAACTGTCTCCCCTGTCTCCATTCTGAGAGTATACAACTTGTTCTTCAAGTAGAGAAACCTGGTTGTACTTGCTGTCTCATACAATGCACAAAGAATGTGCCATGCATCCACATGCCCTTTGGCTGACCTAATTAGAGGAATCACATTATCCCTCACTGACATGTTGATGATTCTGTGTGCCTTTTCCCCTCTCTTGATATAGTCCTTAAGTTCAAGTTCAGATGTTGGAACAGGCTCCTCACCTGTCACAAGCTTCCAACATTCTTTGTCTTCAAGAATGTTCTTGATCTTGAATTTCCATATGCTAAAGTTAGTGCCATCAAGCCGGCTGGCTTCACTCAGCATGCTCTCTGCAAGACTAGACATGGCTGGATAGAAATAAAACACAAAAGGCAAACTGGGGTTTTCACCCAACTAGGGTATGCAGCCACTTGCTCAATAACCCTCAGCTTCTGGATTTGAAACTATCCCCCTGTATGGCTGTCCTAGCCCTTGTCCAAGATCCACTCAGAACTTTCACTGAAGTCCCCACTGTAGAAAGCGCCCTCCTACAGTCCTGGCTGTCCAAAATGACTCAAAATTTTTTGTCCCAAATTAAAAACTTTTGGCTCCCTGTACTCCCCTTGCCAACAGTACTCCAACCATGCAGATAGCACAGAGATCAGATGCCCCTACAAAAGTGCTCCCTCCTCAAAGGTAAGCTGCTCTCCAGGAATGGCAGGAATATGATCAAAAACACCACACCACAGGCAACATAACCTGCTCTGATACCATGACAAATTCAAAGGCCTAGCTATGGAGTATCATAACAGCATAGTAAGCACACTATGAAAGCTTCAGAAAACCAGCTATGGAGTAGAACACAAAAGCAAGAGAGAGAGGACTTCAAAGCTCACACAACATGAATGAATATTCAAAGTGTAGTAGGGCGTGGAAACCCCTCCAAAGTTTGGGCTACATATAGCATGTTATGTATAGAGGTGGTGTCTTGCTAATTCTAGCTCTAGAACCCACATGGGTCCTTAACCTACTTGATTTACTTGCCTAATTAGCACAAGTGGGGTGTACTATGTACATAAATGTTTTACCCCCATGTCTTATGCACAACTTACAAGTTACAAGTATACAAGCCTTAAGGGGAAAAATAGGCATTTATTTCAACAGAGTCAAGACTGAAGTGACCAAACATGATACATCCATCGATGATCACACATGAGTAGGTAGTAATTATTAATTTGTAAGTAGTGAGAAGTAAGCTAAATACATTGGATAAACGCTTCACCAAATTTTCTTTTTTTAAAATACGTTCCGTTTTAACAAAGGAATCAAAGTATTAAGGAACAAAAGGATGATTCTTGGATTAACGTGAGCTTAAGAACGTGCCTCAGATAGCGATTCTAGGATCAACAAGAGCTACAAGAATTTCATTCGTTTTTGCTAGATTTTTTTGTTGGAGGGCAAGCTATGCACAGGCCGGCTGCCTCCGTGGATGCACCATAAAGAGTGCAATCATCATCCCATAAGTAAATGGAGACTAAGACATCACCAAAATGTAAGCTGAAAGTAGACATAATACCCTTGTCCCCTGGTACCAGCCCTTTTGGGGTCAAGAGGGAAAGAGGCGGGTGGCTAGGCGGTGGGGATGGGATCCCACTCGCGGCCCGTAGGTGTGCGCATTGCGCGAGAGCGTCTACTGGACCGGAATGTTTCCGCTGCCGACACATTTTTGGCTATAAGCAGTTGTCTATCAGCAATTCGACAAGATATGCATTATCTAGCGTCAGACAAGACATGGACATCGCGAGAGAGGGTGAGTTTTCAAATGTAGCATTAAGTTTCATGCATAATCGAGATATGGAACACAATGTAGAAAAAATGGGCCAGTCATTTGAATATGTGCACAGCGCAGTGAAAAACTAGCACAACAGCAATAGAAAGCCACGCTAAATTAACGCTAGTAACTTCTTCAATGTTGTTTATGGTTGAATTGTTTTTGCAGTCAGTTGTTAAAGCTACGGTATTCTCGTTGTTTCGGCGGAGCCGAACTTCTGTAGTGTGGATCCCGTTGTATTGTCCTTGGTGCCGGACCTGGTCGTAGAGGTGCCAGTAGTATCCTTAGTACCATACTTGATCTCCGAAGTAAGTTCCGGGACCTTGGTACCATACTTCGTGGAGGTAGCAGTATATCTGGCGTCCCTTAGTGTATTATCAAGAAGACAAAAGATCGCGGCCAGTTTAACACCTATTTTTTTATTTTCAAGAGAACGTTCCGACCCAGTACTTTCTGGAACATACTGTACGGAACTTACAGTATGTTCCAACCCAAAAGGGCGGAACATGTTTCTGAGATTTGAATGTTGCAACTTACATTGAAAAGCAAAATCAAATAGCATTCGAGGGAACCTTTAAGTTATGAATTATATAGCGAAAACCGAATAGCTGGTTTCAAACTATACACATGTCACTTATGATATCAAAATGAGCTGAACACTTAATGGCAAATGCTGAATCCAGAGTCATGACTCATGAGTCATTTGTCATAATAATGTACTAGTAGAATCTAGGTGAAATATTGAGTCTTCACCTAGATTCTAGAGTATGAACTATGTCGAGGTCCTCTCGGTCCTCCTAGTGGGGGGGTGGCCTCGTAGCCTCCTGCATATACTCCTCCTCCTCCTCCTCCTCATCATCATCATCCCCAGCCTCTGAGGCCTCATCAGAAGAAGACCCCTGGCTTTGATCCTTGCTCTCCTAAGTCTCCTCGGTAGAACTATTGAAGTTGCCCTCTGAATGTTGTTTGGTAGTGGCAGCTTGAGTCCATCGTGGTGCAGCTCAAGTCATAGGTCTGTACATAAAGATTTGCAGCTATAGAAAGTACGCATTGCCCAAAATTGAAGACTCAAGACCTAGAAGGTGACCTGGATGGTACAATCTAGATAGTACAATCTTGAAAGTTGATTGAAATACAAGACTCAAGTAATCAATTACCCAAGCAAGACTCAAGCCTACCCGATTGTGCAACAGACATGCGATATAGGAGGGCATATATATCCTCCTCCTCCTCTGACCTAGATGGTAAATCAAGAAGGAACCTTGGCGATGTCGATCTCTCCACGTTTTACCTAAAGTTTAAACAATTCACACACATATCCACAGACCACGACTAGTCATTGATTCATGTCACATGTGACACGAATTCACAAATTACAAATGGTTCATGAATCATCAAAGTTCAAATTAGTCAACTTTCAAGTTTCAAGACTTCAAGTACCAAGATCCAATTGATAAGTTTCAACAGGTCGCACTCAAGTTCAAGATCAACAAAGTTTAAACAATTACCTACATGGATTCTTTGGCTTCTCTGATATTATCTACAAGACATAGGTTTGAATGCACAAACACTAGCTTTTCTAATTGCTTCATGGTGAGCCCGTTTCTCTTCTTGTTGTGTATGAGGGAGTAGATGCTCCAGTTCCTCTCACAAGTTGTTGTGGTCCAATCCTGTGAGGGGACTCTCAATGCAATGCGTTGTAGCCCTAGGGGTGCACCCTCCATACTTGTCCCACCAAGACATTGGGACCTCAAGTGGCCAACTCTATCTTGTGTCACGGCCCTCTGATATGTGAGGCGATCTCTCCAAAAAATCATGAGCTCATCGTTGCAGTTCTGTTGCTCTGCAACATCTGGTACGACCCTCTGGAGACATGTGCAACTGCATGTAAAGGCCTATGAAACCAATTCCATCCGCTCTCCCACTTGGCATTTATCTCTTGAATCCTGCAAATCAAAAAATGAATGTCATTGATTAAAACTGAGAAGGTTCCAACTTCAAACTTGAGACTAGATTTGTAAAATGGAAATGAAAGAGATTAGAAGGGCCAAGGGCTTATAGTATATATCGGGCAAAACTCAACTCAGTGCATTGATCAAGCTGCTCACCTAACCTACCCATAAACTCGTAGAGAAAGCCCATGTGGACCCCTCTCTATTTGTGAGTCATAGAGAATGGTGTGGAGTGGCTGCAACCGAACAACTATCGACCATGCCTCGTCCCAAAAGGCCGATGACAAAACGATGGTCTCAAATCTCCTAGATCGAGACTCGGTTAATCTGCTCCACTGTACCCATAGGTTAGAAACAACCATCTGTCTAAGGGTGTGGTGTACCTTTAGGAGCCCCCAAGACTGTAAATATGAATGCAATCCTAAACACATTGCACAATTTACAAATTTCGAACAATCATCAATCATCAATGCATCAAAGTTCAAACTTCAAAGCAAGAATTGAGATCCAGATAGGCTTAAGCTAGATGCTAATTTGTAAACTTTAAAATCTAGACCCATATTCAAGCACTGAGAATGAGACATCTATCATCAAGAATCAAGACTCAAAGTTCAAACCTTGTGGGAGCAGGTCTAAGGATATCCAAATTTTTCAACCCTCTACAAATTTCAAACCTCACCAAGAACTATGCAGTATCAAGGACCTCTTTCACCCAAGGAAGAGTTGGACAAAAGCAAGTCATGTATGACGAAAAGCAAAGTCATGACGAAAAGCAAAGACAAACTAGTTACTAGGTCCAAGGAGTTACATGATTTTGAAAATTGAGAGCAAAAGCAAGAGTCTCGACTCCTTTGTGACCAATCAACACTCACTACATGTAGAATCTTCGAACTTAAAGTTCAATCTAGATGTGGGAATTGTTGAAATTGTTACTAAGCAGTAACTTGTAACTAGTTACGACTAACAAGGATATACCTGCAATGTTCTCAATCAATAGATCAATGTTATGTGTAGCGCATGGAGTCCAAAAGATCGTGGGGTAATTCTCCATCACCAAATGCCCCATGGCTTTGCAGTTTCCAGCATTGTCAGTAATGACTTGCACAACATCTTGAGGCCCCACCTCCTTGATCACTTCCGCGATGTGTGAGTAGATGTACTTACCTGTAACAAATTGCAACAAGCATTGAGCATTAGATTTTAATTGAGCTTCGACTTTTGAGCAACGACTTACGAGCATAAAAAATTAAAATGATTAAAATCTTAAGTAGCAATGAGCATCGAGCATTGCAATCCAGCGCATGTCATGAACTCATTACTTACCTGAAACAATGGTGCTAGGTGCCGATGTGGCACTCAAGAACATGGTGCCCACACAGGAAGACACTAGAATGTTATTTATATGTCGCCTCATGTTGTCACTCCAACTATCAATCATGAATGGTGCACCCGAATTGTTTCCATGATTCATGAACAGCTCTAGTTCTTTGGTTATATCCTGAACCTCCCTCATCAAATGTGTGATGCGTAGGGACTTCATGCTAGGTCCACAATATGTGCCCCCTACCGCGACAACACTCTCTATCATATTCCCCCAAGCAGGAGTCTTCACTAGAGTCTTCTGATAGCCACATCTCCCCTATTTTTTTTTTTGTTGTCACCCCGAAATGACTGCACATAATATTCTCTAGTAGTAACGCCTCTGCAAGGGGCTCTAGAAGTAGAGGGGCCAACTAACAAAATCCAAGGCCTAGCTATGGAGTATCATAACAACATAGTAAGCACACTATGAAAGCTTGACAAAATCAGCTATGGAGTAGACGACAAAAGCAAGAGAGAGAGAACTTCCAAGCTCACAAAATTTGAATGATTAGCAAAGGAGTAGTAGGGCGTGGAAACCCCTCCAAACCAAGGGCCACATACATGTAATGTATAGAGGTGGTATCTTTCTAATTCTAGCTCTAGATCACACATGGATCTTTAACCTACTTGTCATTACTTACCTAATTAGCACAAGTGGGGTGCACTATGTACATCAAATGTTTTACCCCCATGTCTTATGCACAACTTACAAGTCACAGTATACATGCCTTACGGGGCAAAATAGGCATTATATTTCAACACCCCCCCTCAATGGCTATTTTGTTCGTACCAACGCCTAGCATGCTACGAAACTTTTCAAACTTTTCTCTACTAAGTGCCTTAGTAAAGATATCTGTTGCTTGATCGTTGGTATCACAATACTCGAGTCGAATTTCTCTACTTTGTATCTTCTCTTGTAAGAAGTGTTGATCCCACCTCAATATGCTTCGTACGAGCATGGTACACAAGATTTTTGGCTAGCTAGATACAACTCTGGCTATCGCAATCAATGTTTCATGGGCTCGTTTCATACATCGTTTCGAAACACGTTTGAAACGCCGGTTTTGGTTCGAAACGAGAATTTTTTTTTTGTTTTTTTTTTTGAATGTGTTTTTGAGGGTTTACACATGTCATAGAAAGTCTGGTAACAAGTAGATACATCCAATTTTATGAGAATGCTCTAGAGAATTTCAAGAGGAGAAGCTGTAGTATGGTGACTATGGTCACTTTCGTCAGTCAATTATTGATATTGTTACCATTCATCATACAGTCTCAATTTTCAAACATCCAAGAACTTCTAAAACCTGTAAACAGTAAAGTTACAAACTATAGAACTTACTACTTAGTACTTACAAGTTACATGTTACAACTTACAGATTACATGTTACAACTTACAGATCACAATGCACTGACCACTGAGTCACTGACCACTTGAAAGTTGGCACTAAGTTCTAACTCCTAAGTAGTAAGTTCTGACTAGTAACAATCTACAAATGACAAATTACAATTCAAGAGTCAAAAGTTTAAATTTTAAGGTTTGAAGTAAAAGCAATGATGCTGCATAAATAACAAGAGTGTCAAGCGTGGCCTCAAGGCTCAAGCCTGAGGCCCCATGAGTCTGAAGTCAACTGTCATATGTAATATGTATAACTACTATGCTAGAGCCTAGAGTATGCCACTATCATCTATGCTGAGCAGTGAGTACCGAGCAGTGAGTGCCCCCCCCATCTAGGCTCTAGCCTCTAGCTGCCCGCCTCGGACGCGGTCGTCGTGGAGGGCTTCACCAGGCAGGAAGCATCCTACATCAGAAGCTAGAAGATTGCCTAGATAGTACTATGAAACTATCAAGGATAGTGTCATTATGGAACAGGGAGAGTCCAGTACGCATGGAACTAGGAGATTGGCTAGACTTGAAAAGCAACATGAAGATCAAGATCGACAGGAGGTTCGACAGGAGGATCATCATAAGGATGGGGATGTACACTTTGCTTTCATGGCTACACTGATGGAAACCAAGGATCCATCTACTTTCAGGGGAAGTGGAGCTTACGGAAGAGCAAGTTGCGGATATCTTTACCAAAGGACTTGGCAAAGAAAGTTTCAGAAGTTTAGAGAACTTCTAGGAGTAATAGATAACAAAGTAAACATTAAGGGGGAGTGTTAGGAATTAATGTTTATTTGATACCCCTTAATGATAGTTTGGCCATGCCTGCGTGCTAATTTAGGGGCCATTCTATTTATAGTAAATTCGTTTTTTAAAGCTTATGCATGTAGGTGGGTGCACTACAACTAAATTAGGATCTATTTAGTACTTAGAAGTTCATTTTTGGTCTTTACCAAATATAGGCAGTATTATTAGCAATTAGCTTTTACTATTTTGCTATTTGCTTTAGGCTCTTCGCTTTTCTCATTCATTAGAGAAACTATTTAAGTAGGCTGGCGCCCCACCACAATTATTCCAATATGCTAGAGCATTGCTCAATTCTCCTATGATCTGAATTCTGTCTATGCTTGGTATTATGTGAGTGCTAGTAGGACTAGTAACTTCATCTAGAATTTGTACCACAAATTTTGACAGTTCTCTCGTCCTCAACTGCTCCATGGTCGGGCCTTCCCACTCAACACCGATACGAGATACTGCTCGCATCATATCCCTCCATGCAGGGTCTGTGCCACATGAAAGGGGAGGTCGCACAAGTAAAAGCACCTAACAACAATAGCAGTTGCATCCCTATGCGACTGCTGGAAGGCTGCCACAGAAACATCCCTGCCTCTCACATATCCTCGGCCCCATCCCCTAACAATGCTACCAATAGCACTACTGCGTGCCCTCACAAAGGTATCAAACCAATCCCTATGAGGGGTCATGTGCTTTGAAGCACCCGAATCAATGGACCAACCACCTATTGTTGCTTGTGAGGCCAATGCAATAGAAAATAGCTCAGCTTGCCTTATGTCATTCTGCTCCTCTCTTGCAACACTCTCAACACCATTTCCTCCTTGCTTCTTTGTGCCCTTTTTTTTGCTCTGCAAGCTTCTTCTTGCACTCAAAAGTAGAGTGTCCATATTTACCACAATAATTGCAATTCCCCTTCCTTCGAGGTGTGGAAGAGGTATTCGAGGAGGATTGTGCTTCTGACATCTGCAAGTTTTCCATTCCTTGCTCAAGTGTTTGTGGTGCTCCTTTGTTCTTGCCTTTTCCTTTCTTCTTGTCCTTGGCTGAATTTCGCTTCTTCTTAGAAGCAAAGGCATGCTCCTGGAAATCCTCCCTCTTGGAGAGATTAACTCTCCTCATCTCCTCCTGTAACAAGAGACCATATACCTCTTCATAGGTAGGGATTTTGTCCCTCACAGATATCATCATCACAAAGTTCTGATAAGTATATGACAAGCTATTCAGAACTATTGGCACCAAGTTTTTGTCAGCAATAGCCTCTCCAAGCACAGAAAGTTGATATCTAAGATCGTGAGTCTTAGTAAGATGATCAGTAACTGTCTCCCCTGTCTCCATCCTGAGAGTATACAACTTGTTCTTCAAGTAGCGAAGTCTAGTTGTACTTGCTGTCTCATACAATGCACAAAGAATGTGCCAAGCATCTACAGGCCCTTTGGCTGGATAGAAATAAAACCTGGTAGAGGTTTCCTTCTCTGCATCCGACCCTCAGCAACTTGTTTGTCGTCTTCTCGATCATGCGGCATGTGTTGCCGTCGAACAAAACTCGAATGCCAAGATCTGCCATCTTGGAAACAGACAACAGATCTTTTCTGAGTGAGGGCACGTAGAGTGCTCCTGGCAGCTCTGTTTGCCCTGACAGTGTTCGCAGCTGTAGAGTGCCGATGCCTTTGACATCGTGTCTGCTCCCATCACCTAGAATCACTGCTCTGTTGTTTTCGAGCTCTCTGAAGTCAATCAAGATCTTCTTGTTGTAGGTTATGTGAGATGTTGCCCCTGATTCAATGACTACATCGTACTCGTGTTCGGTGTAGCTCGTTCAAGCTTCATCGAGTATCGTGAAAGCTTCGTCACCTCTGTCAGCATCCTTTGATGACTCTGCAACATTAGCTTTTTCAGCTTTGTTCTTTCTTTTTTGGTTGAATCTGCAATCGTATGCAGAATGCCCTTTCTTCTTGCAGTGCATGCAAGGTATTGCTGGATTGAACCAGCATTTGTTGGCCGTATGGCCTGGTTTGTGGCAGTGATCGCAGGATGAAGATTGTTGGTTCGAGGACTTCGTCTTCTCGAATCTTGGCTTGTTCTTGTTTATCTTCTTTCCTTTCGTGAAGAGAGCCCTCTCTTTATCACTGCTTCCCTCTCCTTCGTCTCTCATCAGTCCCTCATCAACGACAAGACTGACTGCTTTGTCGAATGTCATATCTGGTAGACTCAGTATGAGCATTCTCAGCGGCTGATAGGACGTCGGTAGAGATTTTATGAAGTACATCAGCTGCTGTGGTGTTGGGACCTGGTGCTCCTGTCCTGATGCAGCGAGCTGAGCGAAGATCGTTATGATCTTCTCAACATGCTGATCCAACTAGTTGCCATCCCATCGTATGGATTGCAGCTGATTGTGAAGGTGCATGACTGAAGCTGCAGTCCTCACTTCATACTTCTGTTTTAATCTTTCCCACGCTGCATGGCTGCTTTCGCAATCTTCAATCTGCATGCAGTAGATCTTCATTTATGGACGAAACGATGATCGCCATTGCGCGCTCATCTTTTCTAATCCATTCAGCTCTTCTCGGGTCTCATTCTGGAGGCTGCACCTCTGAGAGTTCGGTCACCGACCAGATGCCTTCGCCCTTCAGAAGAGTTTTGATTTTGAATTTCCAGATTCTGTAATTTGCGCCATCAAGACTGATTGCTACTCTTGTCTGGATTGTTGTAGCCATATTGTGTTGTTTAGAAGAATCACTACTGGGATATCAGTAGTGATAACCTGTGCGCTCTGATACCATGTCGCGGTAGCGAAAAACACTGTTCGGTTTTGCGAAAGCGAAATTGTTTCTTTTCTTTTTTGTTTTCGTATTCACGAACGATTCTGTCTTTGAATTCTCTTTTGTGCGGAAGCTTCACAGGATCCTAGACACGCGACTGCACATCACAGAACACATTCTATCAAGACACACACCACAAGACAAGGAGATGCTCGAAAATAGAGCGACTGTATTATCAGTTTAATTTTAGAGCGAGATCGTTAGTGTCTCGCTCGTTGGCGGAATGACACTCTGCTCTTTCGCTGTGTTCTGCTCGTTGGCAGACTTTCATGCACAGCTCTATTGTTTCTAGTATTTTTCTTTTTTGCTCTACTCACTACCTCTCTCTTTGTCTCTTACAGATGTTTCTGTCTATTCAGATTTTTTTTGTTTATGATCCATAAAGGATAGTTTATACCTCCACAGTGTGGAGTTTACAAGATGGCTAAACGCAGAAATCACAAGACTAGTTAACGCTAATCAACTAATCAGTTAGTCTCCATCGTTGCCTCTCGTTTCACCTGGGCGTGAAGTCTACGACTCCAAGCCCGTTGAGCTGCCAGCTGGCAGCGCGAAAGATTCCCCTTCGTTTGTTTCGTAATCTCCCGTTTGCTTTCGTTCTTTTCGTTTTTTTCGTAGTCTTTCGTTTTGCGTCCCTTTGCGGTTTGCGGTCCTGGAGGTGTGTTTACATTCACGAATGATTCGCGAATCGTTCGTGCTTCGAGTCAAGGGACGTTGACTGTCACGAATTGTTCTCGTTCGACCTTCGCTTCGTGTTCGTGCGGCGACAAAGTTGCAGGAGTTCACCATTTCTGACATGTCCCTCTCCTATTCTCTTTCCCTTGAAAGAGGCACAAAAAATGGTTAGAATAGGAACTCTCGGAATCGGGCCCGGGCTGTAAGGACCAAATTTACAGTCCTGATTCGTTTTGCCCATACCTTGTTTGAAAGGTTGTCTCATAGACATTCTCTTCCGTGATACGAACCTGATGGTACCAACAACTCAATTCTATCATAGAGAAGAAACGACTACCCTTTTGCATATCGATCGAATGATCTATCCTACCAATAGGATAGATGACTCTATCTTATAGTCATTCTATTAGGAGTCCTGTGAACAGAAATGGAATTATCCATCTTTTTTTTGTACCAACAAAGCAGCTGCATGAAAAGGAGAATTATTTGGTTGAAGCCAACCCCTCTCTATATATTCAGCTAGTTGCTTTCTAACTAATGCCTCTTATGCTACTGTTGTAATTTTCTAGTTGTAGGTCTTATGTTATGGAAAAGGTTAGTTCAGTTTGCTGCTTTCCCTTTAAGTACTTTCATTTTTCATTATGCATACTCCAATACACTAGATTGAAGTCAAAGTATTTCTATTCTTGTAAGTCACTGATTATGATGATATCGACAGTGAATACTCCACACAGTTGAATGCATCTCGACTCAAGGTATTGCAAGCTCAAGATGACCTTGTCTGTCAAATGAAAGAGGGTGCAGAAAAACATCTTCAACATGTCAGCAAACACGACCACACTTATAGACATCTTCTGAAAGAACTTATTTTGCAGGTATAACATGTTGGCAATCTTCACAATTGTGCAAGTTTTTTTGACGTAATCACATACTAGTTGTAAGATTTACCATTTTATTCACATTTAGTCCTAGTTTCTCTTGAATATGGAAATTAGCTACATAAGAACTCTGAATTTGTATGATCATTTTGATAGACATTCAAGATTTTGAATTTCCTTCTAGGCAGTTCCAAAAACCTTAGAAAAATTGAATCCTGAACTTTTATATTATGAAACAAAGATTATTTGAAGAGATCACAATTCCCTTGCAATCAAACACTACCAAATGGGGATGTATTCAAGGGTAATTGTAGTCTCTAATCAGGGTTGGGCATTCTATTGCAAGGTCTGCTTCTTAGAAGGCTTAAGGATCACTGAACGAATGACTCAATGGTGAAATTGTGCCCAATTGCAATTAATCTGGTTCTACGGGTTGAATTGTAATTAATGAGGCCTTACAATACAGCACCACATCATAGTGCTCAATTGTACTTATTTCACTTAACTTTCCCCAGCTAGCAAAAGCATTTGTCAGCAATACTTTACGAACTGCAAAAATTCTAGGAACGTTGTCGTTCAAGAACATTGGTTATGCTGAGGAAGATGCTGTAAAATTGAATATGCCAAAAGAGGATTTCACACAATATAGTGGACAGAAAAAAAGCTGTCAAAAATGAAGATGCTAAGTGAAGATGTGTAGTCAAAAGGAGGATGCAGATCCTACAGGTTTCATGGTGGGAAAATAGGATTAACAGTTCTTGCTTCTGTAGCAAATGTGTGCACGTGCTGATCTGTTGGTGTTCACTGTATCATAGTTCTCTTTCACGACGAGAGAGAGAGAGAGAGAGAGAGAGAGAGAGAGAGAGAGAGAGAGAGAGAGAGAGAGAGAGAGAGATTTGTACCAAATAAACCATGAGAAAAAAAAATTTCTTTAGTAAGTTGGAATTACTTGTTTTCCTTTCCCTCAGTAAGCGAGTTAACATTGCAACATTCTGTTTGTTTTTGCTATGCATTTCAGCTTTATAATATCACCACATCAGGAAATAGTCTTTCACAATCGTGATTGTTTCCTTCAGGGATTGTTAAGGTTGAAAGAGCCGGTAGTCCAACTGCGGTGTAGAGAAGCAGACTATGACCTTGTTGAGTCAGTGCTTGAATCTGCAAAAGAGGAGTATGCTGCCAAACTAAATGTTGAGCCACCTGAGCTACGTGTGGATGATAATAAATTCTTACCTGCAGCTTCGGATCCAAGTCAACATGGCCGTTCGTGGTAATTGTTCTCTTATCCCTTTTGGGTTTCTGGTCTATGAAAGTTCTTAGAACAATCTGTTATTTCACAACTATGAAGGCTTGGCGGTTAATAATCGTAAGTAAACTCAAAGGCCTATGTACACATGACTTGTTAACTTTGGCAAAAATTTATGGAAAGACCATTCTCTCAAAAAGTTGATTGGATTGTATTGAACTTTTTGAGAGATACATTTATCAAAGAGCCATGGAAAGCACTATTGAAGTAGACACAATATTTCCAGACTTGGCCAAATCTACAGAATGGAGGAACCATTATAAGCATACTTCTGCAGAGAATGAAACAAAGAAACAAATAGGATTCCCGAGGGCTTAGTTCACGTGATCCAAGGTTGGTACAAACAGCATCTACTGGAGACTGTTTGCAGAGGCTCTTATTCATCTCAAAAGGGTGGCACCTCATTCATGACTACGTCTATAGGGAGGGGGAGCATTGGTCCATAGGGAGGCTTACTTTCTGGACTCTGATGCGGAGGAGGCTTTTCAGGAATTCTTCATGGAAATAGGTTCTGAAGCACAAGAATGATGGATTGAAGCTCATCTTTGTGAACGTGATGAAGTTAAAATGTAGTTTATTGACTGTGAAAGCTAACAAAAAAAATTTGGGAGAGAGTGAGGGAGTTAATTTTAACTGCCACAGGTGCTGAAACTCTGCTCACAGAATATTCGAGTCGATTGCCAGACGTCTCTAAGCAGCATTGGTACGGTACCAAGTGATATCTGTGACCAGCTGCAATTGTCTGCGTTAGTTGTTGTGATCATTAATGAGGAACAGGTTCTGTTTAGTTGTGAGCAACTTGCTATAGTTTCTGAGGTAGATGGATGGTTCTCAAAGTTTGTACTACTGCCTTAACTAGCTGTTGAGCACTTCACCAAGTAGCATTATCCATTTTCTGGCTGTTATGGTCATTACTATGAGCTACCATCCTAGCACATTCAGTCATCAATAAAATTATCTCTTAAGTGGCTTTTTTTATATTTTCCTCAAGATAACTTAGTTTGGCTTTTTCTACGTACTCCAAACTAGAAGAGTGTGCAATCAATGTCCTTGCGGCATTCAGCCTATTAACTACATAATGTGACGCGATGAGTGTTGGAACTATGTGAACACATGGGAAATTGGTTGAACTGTGGCTTTTACAATAGTTCTGGAAAACCGCGCTCAAAATTGACATGACACTTATTCGCATCTTGTCATCTCTCACTCTGTTTTCATCCCTTGGGATTTCAAAGTTCTTGTCTCAGTAGTTCGTTTCCCTTTTTAGTAAGTATGCTAGAATGATACTGCAGCTCCGGTGGAGTGATTTTGGCAACGAAGGATGGGAAGATTGTTTGCGACAACACCCTTGATGCTAGACTCGAACATGCATTCAAGCAAAACCTTCCAGAGGTAATCTCATCTTCCAACAGCTTTAACCCTATTTTAGCTGATGAACTAGTCATTTGGGTTGCTGTTACATACTGGCGGACATGTGTATCTGATGATCTTTGCTCATGTATTATAATTTCTGCAAGCAAGCAGTGCAATTTGGTTGAATTGTGCTGGTAGGATTCCAGTTTTCACGTCAAGACCTTGCCTGCATTATTGTTCCATATGTTCTCTGAGGGCAACCTTCACGATTGTTCATTTTTTGTGAAGATTGGGTCCTTCTGCCTTATGCTCTTCGTTGTTCAAGGGTTTCCCCATGGCCATTGACTTAGTTGAGTATCTGGACGATGGAAAATCTGTAACTACATCAAAATTGCCTTATAGGCTTATACATTAGTGCTAGACATGTAGATACTGCATTTCCGTTTCCTTCAGAATATCTAGGCACGAATGATAGTTCAAAAAGTCAATTGTGCAGATGCAACGTGAAATATCCACATAACCGTATGTCAACAGTCTTGCATATATTATATAATGTTGGTATGCTTTGTAATGCCTAATCCCTAAAAAAATTTCTATTGGTGGTCTCATCCTTTTTTGACATCTCAGTCATTCTCATCAATTTTGACCTCAATATGTGCTTATTAACATTTTAACATTACTAAGTCATTTGGAGCAGTACATTGCTAATAGACAACTTATCTGGTTGTTTACAATGCCCATGCCCATTTCTTATCCTGAAATATAGGATGGATGAAGCCCATAGAAAGCTTTCAGAATTTTAAGATCCTTCCAGTTAGACACATTTGAACGTTCTAGTCAGATTTTCATCCTGGAAAGTAGGTCTGCTTCATGTGTATCCAAAGTCTTGTAAGTGAAAAATCTTGTCTTTCAAGTTTTATTTCAGTTGTGCTCTTTGTAAAGCATGTTCTTGTTTTGTTCAAGAATTCGAAGCTTGACATTTTGCTTCACCTCTGCTGTCCTGAAGTGCTCTTTCTTTCACCACTTATTCTGTGATCTTGACAGATAAGAAGGCGATTATTTGCCAACGCAACCCAAGCTGGTGCTTGAGATGAAATTGGTCGCTTTTGAAACCAAATTGGGGCTTCAGTTCTGGTTTCTAATAATTTGTTAAACCATAAGAAAGTCTCGGGAAAAGCAAACTTTCCTGAAATAATTTCTGGACCAAGTACCTGTTTAAAGTAAGACGTCATTCTTATGGATATATTAATCTTTAGAGTAGCGTAAACTCAAATCTTCTTCAGTTTGCAAATTCAGATTCTCTGGTTGAGTGTTTTGATAGAACGTTCATTTATTGCGCAGTGCGTAGTTTGCCAATTTGAGTTTGTGACAAACTAGGGGCTTATATGCGAAACTATAATTTAATCAAAATGACTAATAGATTGAGTTCTAGTGATGATTTCACTTGCTGTATCATGCTTTCAAAAAGTTAACAAGTTCATTTACCATATTGAAGAATCTTTTGGAGTCCATGGTTTGTTATTAGAATGGAAAGCTGAAGTTCTGAATTATGTAACTTTGAGTTTGAAAAAAGTCTCATCTGTCCCATCTTCTAATACTCGTACTCCATTTTCTAATGAGGAAGTTTTCTTTGCAAGTTTCGTAGATGTTTTGTCATTTCGTATGTGGATAAATGCTCAACAATTTTGTATTTGTTTGCAAGAAATTCTATTTGGAATCGTTATTTAATGAAGTCCATTCTCCAACGGGAACATATAATGCTTGTTCTCTTTCAACTATGAGTGTAAGAAAATATCATCAAGATTTTTGTCATTCTTATAACTTTAATTGTTATCCAAATCTTCCATGTCTTTGTGCTGAATGGAAATTTCATAAAGTTCCTAAAATGCCTAGGTTATTGCAGCAGCCTATAAAAGTGCGCTGACTTACCTTTCTAAGTGGCTAACTAATTGCTTCAAAGCGTTGCTTCTTTCTATTAATGAGCTTTGGATAAACTTAAGGATGTTCTTGTTAGTTTATGTTGGATTTTAAACAATTATGTAGGTATTATAGAAGTAATAAAGTTGTTTGACTCCTCTCGAACTTTTAGAAGAAAAAACCCAACCTATGCTTTTTCAAACCTATGACTTCATGACAGTTTACGCTAAAATCATGGAAGATTTGAAGTTTCGTGTTAATAAGCTATTTCGAGATGTTTTTAGCAATAAACTTAAGGACACTCAATACAAAGCTTTAAAAGTTGAAATTAGTGCTTTGTATTTTGAGTTTTGTTGGCTTAAGAACAAAAATCAAGATGTCAATTCAAAGAAGAAAATTTACTAAACTAGTTGATGTTGAAGATGTTTGTTTTTGGATGTACTTTCTCTTGGATAACTTCCATATTTCTTTAAGTGATTCACTTTTTCAACAAACGATAGGTACCTCCAATTGTACTAATTGTGTTGACCATCTAGATAACTTTTATCTTCTCTTATGTATTTGAATTTATTCAAAGATTAGTTTCTTGTGGTACTTGTCCCATCTTGTTGCATAAATTAACTCATGTTAGAAGATATATTGATGATTTATTTGTTCATGATCTTCCCAATTTTGTTAGTTTTTTATGTAAAGACCCTAATGTTTTTGGTGGAGGAATCTATCCTAAAACTCTTGTGAACTTAATTGTGTAACTAGTGATGATAAGTGCAATTTTTTAGACCTGTCTTTGACCTAGGCCTTGTCAAGTTTATTGGTCGATATTTTATAAAAAAAATTGCAGCCAGAATACAATGATTTGAACATAATTTGCATGCCTCATATTTTTTCAAATATTTTATATTTTGTAAATTATGGAGTGATCAATTCTCAATTCTATAGGTTTTTATTGTCTTTGTACTAGCAAAGATGTTTTTGTAGACCAATCTAGCAATCTAATTATTTTGTTATTCCATAAGGGTTACTTGTTCCAGAAAATCATGAGAAAAGTTTGAATTGTTTTATACTCTTTTGGTTTGATCTTTGGTATTTCAGCTCATGGTATGTTTAAGATGATTAATAATAGATTCTAGAAAAGTAGGGAGCTAAAGAGCCCGTTTTGTTTCTAGTATTTTGTCTTTGTTTTGTTAACTCATCTACATATTATGAGTCTTGTTTTTATTTATTCTATTTACTATTTATTATTTTATTTTAAATTAAATTTTCAATTTTAAAATTTGAATCTCATTTCATTTGAATTATTATTATATTTTCTTTTTTCTTACTAATTGTCTTTTGCTTCTTAGTCAACACCAGGTCTACCCAATAGAATCCGGATTCTTTCAAAACCCAGTTAAAAACTTATGCTTGGGTACTAATGAGACATAAGCAATGCATTTTGGCTAAGATTTTTTGTTTATTGAATTTTATATTATTGTTTTGACTTATTTCCTTTGACTTTTTGAGTTTCTCGTATATTGTTTACAAGCTTTAACTTATGACATCATTGACTTCTCTATATAAATTTGTGAAATTGGATATATTCCAATTTCAAAAATAGATATTGTTCGCGAAGGCAGTATTATCGGTGAATAATCTGGTCAATATTTCTGTGCTATCTCAAAATAGCATATTGGTGTCCATGTTTGTTGCAGTTGATTGTCATAATTGGTATGATATTGACAAATCAAAAGCCTCAAATTCAAATAGGTCTTCGTATCATACAGAAGTTTTTGCATTTTCTTATAGTAGGTAGACATAGAATTATCATTGATTAAGCTCTAAAAAATACATTTAGACCATATCTGAAGTATCGAATTACTTGAATACGATATTTGAGCATTGAATAGATTGAAAACTCTATGATCTATTTGTTGTTTGTATCAAATTGTTTTTTGAGGTTTGAAATTCTTTTATGGTTTTTTGAAGTGGTACATAGATGATGATATCAAGAGTTTTTTTTATCAGTTACGAGTTGTTGATGAATGTATCCAAACAATATTTGCTCCTGAACAAGAGGTTTTGGTTTAAAAAATTCCATCACCAGTGGCACCAAAATCATCATCATCAACATAGTTGTTTGTTAATGACATCTAATACATGTTCTTTTTGTGCTCCTTGTTAATTTGCAATTTTATAAGTATTCATTTCTCTGTATTTGTATGGGACAAGGTACAATTTCAGTGAGTGATGGAGCTTAGAAGAGTGTTTGATTAGCCAATTGATGGTATTTAGTGCTTTTATTTTGTCCGAATGCAATTAATACGAAGATTTCTTCTTGTTGCATCATCTTATTCAACTCAAACCAACATGGCATGGAATACCAATAATTTTTATGCAAGGTGTTCTGTGAATTTTTGTCATCAGTAGCTCACATATTTATTTAGTGAAGATACTTACATGAAATAACTATATTGCATTCCATCCACCAAAAGAAGTTGGGGCATGCTTTCTAGAAGCCTCTCATATGTGAAAATTGGCAAATTCTAGCTCGATTTGTATCTTAGTTGTCCGTTCTGGAACGGAACGCGTTTCAGAACGCGTTCTGTTTCGAAATGGGACTCCCAACTTTTTTTAAAACAAAATACGTTTTTTACAAAGAAAATAAAAAACCATATCCTGAGAGTTGATAGACAATGGGCAACTAATTACGGGCAATCAGTGTGTGTCATCAGTTTAAGACGGAGCATGTCAACACGGATTTTATTGGGATTCTGCGGAAAAACGTATTATACAAATTATACAGAAACTCTTGGGCTGGGCCTCAAAATTCAAACGACTGATTGACTCAAGATTGTCCAAAACAAAGGAAATGCGCGGTTACAAACAAATATATGTAACGTGGCATATAGTGATTCTAGGATTAACGTGAGCAGCAGTCAGAGAAGATAGCGATTCTAGGATCAACGTGTTTGTTGAAATCGAGTTCTTTGTTTTATATTTACGCAAAAACAATGATTTCAAATCGATTTCTAATCTATAGCGTCCCTCAATGCATTATAAAACGTCCCTCAATATATAATCAAGAAGGAAGATTGCCAGTTCTGAATATCACGTCCAACAAGTGGCATTTTGATCTGGTTTTTTTTTTTTCTTTCTAAAAAAACGTTCCTACCCAGTACGTTCCGGAACGTACGGAACGGAACGTTCAGACCCATTTTGTTCGGAACGGGCTTCTAAGATTTGTATATAGTTTTTTGTGTACATTGTAAATCACAAGTGTGAGAGCATGTGTCCACGTGTGTAGATCAGTCTAGGTGTTGAATTTCACACATGTGGGAGTGCCCAAAAGTGATTGCGCAAAGATCATACATAGATTGAAATCCAAGATCTATTCCATCAATCTAAGGCAAGAGCACATTCTACCATGCATAGATCAACCAAACAAGTACATTCACATGCGTGGATACTTGTACAACACAAAAAACTAAATGTGGAAAAGCCTTCCTCTCGGGTAGAGAGAGAATCCAAGTACTAACACTGGGGTAGAGAGAGAAACTCAAGATTGCTCAAAATGTGTAGAAATCTCAATAACTCTAAGAACTTACAATACAAGTAGACTATTGCTTCTATATGTAGCTACTCGAGGTAGAGGGGAGTGAAACATGATTGGACCCCTTTTTTTCCTCCTCGAAATCTTGCCTGCATAGGAGACCACCTCAATCTAAAAGAGCTAGTGCAAGTGATCCTAAATGGTTTGAAAGATGAATATGACAACCTTGTTTAATCTTATGAAATCAAGGAGGAGCTTCCAAGCTTGGAGGCACTACAAGGAGTTCTCATTTTCGAGGAGTGTAGGCAAGAGAACAAGCTTATGAGGATGAATCAACTTTCCTTGAAGAATGATGGAGAGGTGAAAGCATACTTCACAAAGGACAAGCCAAGAGGAAGGGGCAAAGAGCAACATCAACATTTCAAGAAGGACAAGTCAAAGGAATGAAGAGTCATCACAACCATCAACAAGTTGCAAATCCAACAAGAAGTGCTTCTTTTGTGGTAAGAAGGGGCATTTTGCTTCCAATTGTTTCAAGAAGAAAGAGTTCCTCAAGGAAGCCAATCTTGCCAAGGAGAGTGAAGGTGAGATAGAAGAGAGTTATCAAGAAGGATCTCTCATGATGTCTATGTACTCCTCTTCTAGTTCTGAAGTTTGGTGGATAGATAGTGGATCTAGTTCTCACATGACTAGTTCAAGAGAGTCTTTTATTCATCTTGCACCTTACTATGGTTCTAGAAAGTTTATCTTCTTTCCTATTGATGGTGAATGCAAGATAGAAGGGATTGGTAGTGTACCAATTGGTGTTGAATCCACTATGATTCTCAAAGATGTACTTTTTGTGCCTAATCTCACTATGAATTTCATTAGTATTGGCAAGATGCTAGATGACGATTTCCAAGTTGATTTTGGAAAAGATGCTTGTTTGGTTAAGAGGGATGGTGATGTGGTAGCAAGTGGGACTAGATGTGGTAATCTTTTTAAGATTGATGCTAATCCATGTGGAAGTGTGGCCAAGAGGAGCTTGGATCATCTCAAGGAGGAGAAGGCAAGTGATCTACCTCAACTTATGATCCAAGATGGTAAGGCTCATGAAGATGGTGCTTTAAAAAAATCACATGGAGAGTTATTGCCAAAGAGGTCTACTTCTCATCGATTCTCTTATCTTGTCCATTTGGATGATCTCATTTCATCATGTAGAAGCAAACATGGTGCTATTTCATGCGACTTCTTACTTGAAGACTTCAATTGGAAGTATCTCTTATCAAAGGTGCTTGATATGAAGATTGCAATAATTGATACTTTGGGGATCTTTAGATCCATATGATTTGTCAACATTCCTTTGCGTATAAGGAGTATGGAGGACCTAATCTCAATCAAGAGGATGATGGTTGGATTCTCAAATCTACCATAAATCCAAGTGCATGATGGATATTTGCCAAGGATTGAGGGGATCTTCAAGAGGCAAGGTCAAGTCTTTGTGGATCACAATACATGGAAAAGAGGGACAATTTTTAGGTTGTATCTATTTCAACAAATTCACTTTTGCTTCTCTTACATTATTTGATGTGCTTTGTTGAGACTATATCTCAAAGTTGGAGTGAGGCAATGCTTGTCTTGTATCATGCCTCTAGTATGGACATATTTCTTGTCATTATTGGTTTATATATGTTTCCAAGTTACTTAGAAATCATGTGGTGTCATCAATTATTTGCTCTTGGATCTTGTAAGAGCAAGCATGGGATTATTTCTCATAATGTGAAGAATCTTGTTTTTTCATTTTGAGAGGCAATTTGTAAACTTCTCTTGAGATCAAGTGAAACATCCAAAGAGGAAAGTTACATCCTTGAGCACGTATGTAGCCTCAATAAGACTGCAAACAGACAATGAAGTACAAATTACTTTGATTGCATTTGGATCATAAAAACTCAATGTACAATGTGGAGTAGCTCGAGATTGCCAATGAGCGCCAAATTTTTTTTCAAGTACTCACTATGGGAGGATGGAATACATACAAAAAGCCTCTTCCTTTGTAAAGTTAGGTGAATCTCCAGCATGTAATAAGGAAGTTAACTTGTCTTTCTTGCCCTAATTTGCCAACCTAGCCTCATTCCTAAAATAATGCCAAGCAGGTGGCTAGTTGGTCAATCCCCACCACAAATCTAGGATTTATGTCCTATAAAGTAGGAATCACTACCAAATTGACTTGACCTACTCTTTAGACTTGATCTAACCTACACTAGGTAGGTTTCCCACGTGGCTCCATGGCCTCACAGTGTGGAAACCCACGTATGTACATTTTACATGGTTTTTTATCAAGCTAGATTTGCCAATTTTTGGTAATTTTTCAAACTAAGGAAGTCATTTTCCTTTGAGAAATTCACTTGTAATGGATCAAAAGGTGTTGCTTCTCTCTCAATAATGGATTCACAAAAGGTGTACTACCAACTCCAATATGAGACCTTGAAACTTAGTGTCAGACCTATCTCTCTAGCTCTACCAATCTCTCTCAAACTAGATCAAACTCTCATCCCAAGATGGAGCAAGGACAAAGTTTGGGTCAACTTGACTCAAGCACTCAAAAACATCTACCAATGACTCAAATAGAATTGGATTGCATGAAACTATGTGGCTATGACCTCAAAAAATTGTCTAGATCTCAAATAGACAAGATTGGCAAGCTTTTTTCTAGGTTTTTGGATCAAACAAACAAGATATGGATCAAACCAAAAGTGTCCATACAAGTCTAGGTGTCCTAACTACCCTCATTCAAAAGGATATAGCTTTTACTTGTCTAATTTGCCTCTAATGCCAAAAAAAGGCCTAATCAGCATCTAACATGTGGCTAGATCTCTACTAAAAACTTGAGTACCCCTAACTCAACATAATAGTCTATTTTCCACACGTGGGAACATGCTCCACACATGTGAGATTTTCTCACAAACAAGAATTTACAAAGTATCCAAGTTAAAAAATATTTTGCCAGATTTTCACACTAGGTAGCTTAGATCCTAAGCATAGGAGTCAGTTAGTCAATTTGGTCATGATTCCTAAAATCGAGGACCAAACTCCACAAATGAAGGATGTTGGTGGGTGACCTAACTACCAAAGTTGGTAAACCTAATGGTTAGGTAAAATTGACATGTTTAGGTCAACCTAATGTTGATTTGACACATGACACGTGTTGGACCTACTCAGCCAACCAAGGATAGGATCCTTATCGTACTATCATTGATCCATTCCATTGATGAGAGATCTAGATTTTGAAGTTCCTTGACAATCTCGAGTTTTTACTCTATTTGTGTGATGTCTTTTGTGATGAATGCAATCTAAACTTAGTGAAAGTCATTCTCTGCTCTCTGGCCGTACTACAGGCCATACCCCACACGTGTGAGGTCGGATCTTCATGTTTTGATCTTCTTTAGATTGCTCTTGATTGAAATTGCCAATCTAGATCAATTTTTGATTGCTAGTTTTGCTTCAATTGGTTAATCAATCAATCAATCAATCATTTTTGAGAATCAATCAGAGGTTCATTTATGATCTTGTTTGTTGTACTTTTAACATCATATGTGAATGTTCATTAGCAGGATTGGTGGTCTAATTAAATGCCTCATCTAAAGTCATGATCACATTTCTAGTAGAAAAGTGAAAGGTTTTCATATTGAATAAAAAGGAGAGCATTTGATCGGGCTTGCTTCCTACAAGTCTAGTATCAATGTTTTAATAGATTTGCTATTTTCATAGCCTTGAAAGATAGACATGGTCCATCTTTGTCTTTGATATGATCTTACTTTCTTACATGCACTTCTTGTGCATTTGTTGACTAGCTTCTCGATAGTAGTTAGCGCCTTTGCTCACTATTTGTGATGCTTTGAATACATTTTTTTAGCATATTTCTAATTGTAGGTTTAGTTCCAAAAAATTCATTGTATGACTCTTTGAGTAGATTTGAGCTGTTGGTCCATAATTATATAACTATAATTTTCTTTAAGAGTCATTTTGATTATGAACACTCCAAGATAGTCCAAGATTTCTGTAGAACACTTATTGAGCTTTTATATGATTTTGTGGGACATGAGTTAACCAAAATAGAGAAAAAATCTATGAGTATGATTGTTTATTGTCACAAGCAAAAAAAATGTCATCATGGATGTAATGTAAAAAGAAAGTTCTATCTTATATCAAATTTGAATCGGATCATAAACTTAGTATTTTATTTTGTACAATTTATTGTTATTTCAAGTGATAATCCACTATAAAGTATATGTTTTCTATATGTGAAATTGATTAAAAAATACTCATGGCCATTAGAGCAACATTTCAAAAGACTTCCTCAATATGTTTGGTAAGTGTTTCTGTAGTAATTTATGAAACAAAGTGTTTGTATACACAGTGTTGGGTATATAGGTGCCCGAGTGGTATCAACAATGATATTAACCATGGTATCGTAGGACATACCCGACCGGTATATGATTTTGTGAAACTACGGTCGATACCCGACTTGGGTTGGTTTTAGCCCATCAATGCACATATTGATTGTTGGAGGATGCAAGCTACGCACAAAGCAGCTGCGTCTGAAAAGGCACCAAAAAGAGTGCATTTGTCCCATAAGCAAATGGAGACTATAACAGAACCCACATATAAGCTCATTGTAGACAATGTACCCTTGTCCCCTGGTACCAGCCCTTTTGGGGTCAAAGGAGAATGATGGCGGGTGGCTAGGCGGTGGGAATGGGATCCCGCACGGGGCTCGCAGGCGCGCACGACGCGCCACATCGTCTACTGGACTGCTCTTCGCTGCCGACAAACTCTGAGTTCAGAAAATGTTCGTGCGCAGCGGAATGAATTATTTGACTCTCTCCCTAAGCATGACTACTCCTATCAGAATGAAAAGAACTTTAGTGATAGAAATCACAGTCATTCTAGATTACGTAGCCAAATGTTTAATGGATGAAGCGCTAGATGAATAATTTGTCGCGAATTGCAAGACAAATTATCTGTCGCGAAGAGCTAGACTGTGCTCGACTGATAATTAGTCACGAATGATTCGCGAAAGACAAGACTAAAAGTTAATCGTCTATTACCAGAAAGAGCAACTAGAAAGATTAGACAGAATGAAGAATAAGCATAGCAATATTAACATGGATCTGAATGCAGAACAGAGAGCTGTATCAGATTAATTATATCATGTATACATGTCAATACTGCGATAGAACACAATACAATAGCGGACGAAACCGCGTGCCCTACGAAGCTTATTATGTCTGTAATGAAAAATAAAAATCAACCTCTTCTCTTAGTCTCTTCATCTCGATGCATTACGAATACTCAAATGGTATCCAATATATATACATAGTATTACATGTGTGCAAATGTGAAAGTGTAGAGTGGATGTGATTTCTGTAAGAGATCGTGGGTGGCTGCAATCATTGTCCAATCTATTAACGCAACTGCATAGGGTGAGCATGGAAAGGGTGTGACGTCAATTAGTACTGAAGTGAACGTTGGTGATGATGCAAAAGTGCGTCACTCTTAGGATAAGATTTACAGGGTGCCTTAGCTTTTAGGGTACTTTTGGCATTCAGTAAGGTAGTGTCCTCTTTTCGCCTATCACCATAACATGTGTAAGAGCACAGTGTCGCAATTCATTCGCCTTTTCTTCGTCTGTTCAAATTTGTGTAAAAATACAAACTGCGTGACAACGTTAGTAAATATGCAGCATGAATGGAGGCAGACTAAAATTGGGATTTAGTAGAGTAGAAGGAGTAAATCCAACACCCCCCCTTAATCTGGATCCGTGAATGCCTTGATCTTGAGACTGAGCAATGCACAAAATCTGTTGTGTGCATTAACACTGAGTGCTTTCGTGAAAATGTCTGCAACCATGTCTTGCGTTCTGCAGTACGTTAAGCTCACCTCTTTGTCGAGAACTTTGCCCCTGATGTAATCTTATCTCAATGTGCTTACTCCTAGAATGAAATCTAGGGTTGGCCGATAAGGCAATAGCACTTTGATTATCACAAAACAAAGTTGTAGGGCTGTACTGATACAGATTGATGTCTGACAGCAAATTTCTCAACCATAACGCTTCCTTAATAGATTGAGAAGCAGCAATATATTCTGCTTCAGTAGAAGATTTTGATAGAGGTTTGCTTACGACTGTTCCATGAAATAGGACCACCATTGAAGAAGAATGTAAATCCAGATGTGGACTTACAATGGTCTGCATCTCCTCCCTAGCTTGCATCAGAATAACCACTGAGCTGATGTAGATTGTCGTTGCTGACATCTCCATAGCAGATGCACTGGTCCATGGTAGCTCAAATATATCTCATGACTCGAATAAGAGCCTTCCAATGGGTAATTCCAGGATTAGCCATGTATTGGCTGAGTGAGCTGACAACAAAAGAGATATATGGTCTTGTACAGACCATTGCGTACATGAGAGATCCAAGTATCGATCGATACGGATAATCTCTCATCAGCTCCTTTTCCTGCTTGGTCTGGAGACATTGGTCCTTTGACAGATGCAAACCTGGATCCATTGGTGAGTGAGCTAATTTATAGTTCATTAAATTGTATCTGTTAAGAACATTATGAAGATACCTTTGTTGAGTGATGTAAGTCAATCAATTTGCTCTGTCTTTGTGGATTTGAATTCCAAGACAGAAGTGTGCTTCGCCCAGAACAGTCATGTCGAATTCTGAGAACAACATCTGTTTCGAATCCTTAACCACATTGGCATTGTTGCTGAAGAGCAACGTATCATCAACATACAAGGTGATGATAATGAAGGATTGTTGCACTGAATTTAAATAAACATTGCAATCAGCAGTGCTTGGTTTAAATCCTTGTTCAATGAAGAATGTGTTGATCCTCTGAAACCAAGCTCTGGCATATTGTCAAGTCGTACAGTGCCTTGTGGAGTTTACAGACCTGATTCTTCATGCCTTCCAAAGCATATCCTTCGGTAGATATTTTCTTGTATAACTCCATTCAGATAGGCTGTCTGTACATCAAGTTGATGTACTTCGAGGTCGGCAGCTGCAGCATAAGACATGAGCATTCGGATCGACGAATATTTGACGACTGGACTAAAAGTCTCACTGTAGTCGACATTCGGGATCTGGGTGAGTCCTCGTGCTACCAGTCTAGCCTTCCTTCGATCAATCGCTCCGTTGGCATTATATTTGATCTCAAAGATCCATTTGCAATCAATAATATTGCAGCCAATAGGAGCTTCAACTAATCACCATGTCTGATTCTTGATCAGAGAGGAATACTCTATGTCCATAGCTTCTCTCCAGAGATCAGAGTCTGGTTGGCTAAGTGACCCTTCGACTGTCGTCGGTTCCTGCATTAAAAGACAGGCAAACTCAGGAGTATACCTTGTGGGCTGTGTGCGCACTCGGCTTGATCTTCTGGGAGAATTTGATTGATGAACCGCTCCTGGGATATGTTGTTGGGTAGTAGCAACATCTTTGTCTGATTCGTTGTCTTGACGTGGGTCGACAATAGACATGCCTGAGCCAAAAGCTCGGATTGTCATCTCAATGGCAGGTGATGAAGGTTCTTCTTGAGCAATATCCTTGCCTTTGAGGTCGACGATTTGATCCTCAATAAAGAGTGTATCCCGGCTATACAAGATTTGCTGGGTATCAGGATCGTACAGCTTGTAAGTGTTATCAAACAAAGTATATCCGATCAGGATGGTCTTTAGACCTTGGAAGTCCATTTTCTTCCTTGTGTCCTTTAGGATCTGCGCGTAGGCAATGCACCCAAACACTCTTAGGTTCTTCAAAGAAGGCTTAGAGCCTCTCCACACCTCGTGGGGTGTCTTGTCTGAGAGAGCCTTGGTCGAACATCTTTTCTGGATGTAAGCTGCAGTGGAGATAGCTTCAGCCCAAAATCTCTTGGGCAACGATGCATGTGCTAGCATACACTTAGCAAATTCGACCAGAGTACGGTTCTTTCTCTACTAAGCCATTAGATTGAGGACTGTAAGGACTGATGAATTGTTGCTCAATGCCTTGGCTTTGGAAGTACTCCTTGAACTCGACAGAGATATATTCTCCACCGTTATCTGACCTTAGGGCCTTAATTGTCCTTCCAGTCTCCTTTTCTGCACGCTCCTTGAAGATTCTGAAACAATTGATGCCTCTGATTTTTTCTTTATGAAATACACCATAGTTCATCTGGATAATTCATCAATAAAGGTTATAAAATACTTGGCATCCTTCAATGAAGGATTTTTCATTGGGCCACAAATATCTGAATGTACAACATCTAGCAATCCTCTAGCAACATGCTGATGGCTTGACTTAAATGGCTTCCTAGTCTGTTTACCAACTAGACAGTCTTGACAGACAGGTAGCTCGACGTTTTCGCGAGGATAGTTGAGATCAAGAACAATAGATTGTCTAGACATTTGTTGTACAATAGCATAATTTATATGACCAAGTCTATAATGCCAAAGTAAACCTTTATTTGAATGAATTGAAGTACTGAGAGCCTGACTAGAGGCAAAAAAAACAGTGACTTAGTTTATACAAGTATCCATGCCTCTTTCCGAGTGCTAGGATCTTGCCTGTCCTATCCACTACTTTACATTGATCACATTTGAATTCTGCTCTGTGTCCTAGATCTGTGATTCTGCTTACAGAGAGCAGATTTGTAGATAATTTAGGTACATACAGGACTTTAGAGAGTAGCTTAGATTGATCATTTGCAAAGCATAATCTTACAGTGCCTTCACCTTTAATAGCTTGTGTGCTATTGTCGCCAAGGTGAACGAATTTCTGGGTACTGTAAGGTGTATCCTTCTAAGGCTCGGTCAAGTTTCTTGACGCTCCTAGATGGCTTCAATCCCGATTGTGCGAAGGTGATGGGAGCTTTTCCATTTGGAGAGCCTCCAGATGGGGGATCCAAAGTGATCGGCTCTTTTCTCTTGGCATGCTCCGATGAATTGGATTGACAGTTTATTATCAGGGTCATTAACCATCTTAATGCTATTGTCCCACAATGAGACTTCTAGCTTGTAAAGAGCTTCATCCTCAGCTAGGTCCCAATCTATGCATTCTCGCAAGAAATCGTTCACAGTTATTGGGACACTAGTCATGGATCCGTCGATTACTGTATCCATTCGGCCTACTACATCATTGTCTTGAGGGGTTCTGTTGCTTCGATGTGATGTTCATTCGCTAGCCACTTTACTGGATCTAGTACTTCAAGATTTTGGCGCGGGCTCGAAACGTTGAGGATCTATACATCCAAAAAAATCTTCATTCTCGTATTCTCGACCTTCCTCCAGGGTGAACACCTTATAAATTTCTATCTCCTTCTCATTACAAACTCCTTGCAGTGGTTCTTGGGGTATGGCCTCTAGGTTCATCATGAAAAACGATACGAAGTCCTGATGGCCTTCGTTAAGTTTCTTTGTTGGTTCCGCTAATCTCTTGATCGGGATATCATCTTCATCGAAAAATGTATCTACATCAGACCTTTGCTTTGGCAATCGCTCATAAGCAGATGCAACATCAAATTGAAGACAATCCATCATAGCTAAGGCTTTGGTCCAGTTTACTGCATCGGTTTGCGAATCATCACGTATGACAATTCACCTCCAACGTCCATCATCTGACTCCTCGCCATAATGGATTGTAGAGCTGGCTACGATTGCTCTTTGGTCAGTGGGTTTTGTGATCCAGGTATCAAGATCGATCTTAACTACAAAATCACGATTCTGTAGGATGATGCGATTCTATCCCTAGTCGTGTGCTTGTGACATTCTGAGCCACGGTCTACCTAGTAGGATGTTGTAGGATTGGGTTGATTCGGACAAGTCCAAGACTACGAAATCTAGCACAAAACGAATTCCTGCTACTTTGGTGTGTACTTCTTTGGCTATGGCTAATAGTTTCACACTAGATTGGTCAGCTAGTCGGATCGTAAAAGGAACGCTTACCATGTGAGTAAGTCCCCAGTCATGATATAGCTTGGAGGAGATGATGTTTACTCATGATCATCCATTGACTATGGCCGACTCTCGTGAAAACCCCTGATGCGTGATAGGGATGGTTATATGTTTGGCATTCTTTTCCCATCCTACCCCTACTTGGTGGACTAGTTGTGATCCCTCTGCTTCTACATATGGCACCAAATTTGGTAGGGTGCGTCTCAGGTCTATCGCTACTTGGTCCATCTATGTAAGTCTTCAATCCTTCCCAGAGGGTTGGATGCGTTTTGAGTAGAATGTCTAAGGGTATTCAGTCATTGTCTCTCAATAGATCGAAAAAGATAGATGTATGGTCCTTTTTCACCTCTTTGTTGTGAAAAGGTTCCTAGCAAAGTATCCCCACGAGTCATCTAGAGGCGGCTGGCAAATATCTTTTTTAGCTCAAACAATAAAGGGCAAGGAGCTGCAAGCATTACCCGCCCTCCAGCTACAATCAGACTGGCGTCAACAGCTTTTTGAAAGAGACCCTATGACCATCAAGGCCTATGTGACAAGTCCGCAATCGGGTGAACGTGCACTTCCTGCCATGCACACGACGATCCAAATGGGCGGAATGCGGCACCCCTCTAGACAAGATCACAATTCAAAATTTCAATTGGCCGATCATTCCATCAGAGTAGGGCTGGAGTACAGATGTAGATGCCAGAAGGGCTCTCACCATATTCGCCAGTAACTACTTCAACTGCCCTGATCCAACAGTCCGCGCGGTAGCCACTTATGCCCAAGACTTAGAGCATTTAATGGGGATTGAAACTGAATGGGACAATTTTTTCCCCCCCATATTCTTTGATCCTAATAAGGTGCTAGCTTCCGATAAAGTCAAATATCAGCTGCCAGTTGCTCATGTGTATTACCGAGCTGCCCTTCTTGGCGATCCATGGATGCGCAAATTCCAAGCGTGGGTCGACCAAGACTAGCTGACAAGAGTCCACAAGTCCCTTCACATGCCCAAGGACTTGAAGAAACTGGACCATCAACTTTATGGAAGACATCACGGGCTACCTGATCCAACAAAGGTGGGCCAAGAAGACTCTTTACTGAACCGACAGAGTGCCGAGGGACCGACACTACTTCAGGTCATGGGTCCTATTGGGGGTATTCCCAACGAATTGTAAATAAGTAAAATCGACTAATAAAATGTGTTGCGAGGGCATGGCATTCTACGCGCATAGGCACATGGCCCAATGAGCATGCATGCTTAAGTTGTAAATAAAATAAAATAGACTTGGGCCTTTGAATTAAAATAGAACTAGAGGCCCAAAGTCATTTTTAAACTTAGAGATTACTTTTTAGAATTGGGTCCAAATCGGGACTCACATGAATCTTGTGAATTTCAATGTACTTTTTGTGGACCCTTGGATCAAGTTGGGTCCAAGATGAATGGATAGGATCAATGTAGATATTAGCCAATAGGATTTTGGGGCAAGGGCCTTCCCCATTTTATAAAAAGGCACCATTTGTACTCTATTTCCATGCTTGATAGAGAGGAGGAGAATCCCTTGCAAGTTAACCTATGTGACTTAGATAAATCACATTGCTCACAAACATGATGCAAACTTGTAAGAGATTTAGGAAGACCAAAAACAACTTCCCTTTTTGCCATCACCTCCAATGACTTGTAGTTAAGATCCTCCAATCTCTTGTGTCATACCTCTTGCATTGACAATTGCTCTTTTGCCATACATCCAACTTGGTTAGCAACAACACAAGCATCAATTTGAACAATTTACCTTTCCTCTTCTCTTTTGCAATCAATTCATCTTCTTTCTTGATCAAACAAGCATCACCAACAAACTCCACTTTGAATCCCTCACACTAAGAGCTAGTAATAGATGGAATAAACAAAACATCCTTCAAATTGATATTCCTATTAGTAGAAGGGGAAATATGAATTGTGCCAATCCCTTTGATTGCACACTCACCATTATTGGCCGTGTAGATAACCTTCTTGTCACCTTCAAAAGCCATCAAGTTTGCCTTTGCCCTTGAATTTTCCTTTGATGAACATAGCCTCCTCTCCATCAACTTGAGATGTCGTAGATGCACCTCCTCTTGATAAAAGCCTAAACTCTTCATTCACCAAAATCTCTTGAAAATCCACCATACTTGGCAAAGTATTTTGAATAGCAAAACTTTGAACAAGATTAGCATGATAATCCAACAAGCCATTAAGAACAACTCGCACAAGTTCTACTTCCTTAATGCTTTCATCAATACATGCTAACTCATCATTGAATGTCTTAATCCTCAAAACAAAAGCATGAGCACCTTCATCCTTCTTTTGCATACTTGAAAAGATTTGTCTTCTTAACGTTAGAACCCTAGATGTAGACTTGGACTCATAAAGCTTCTTCAAAAAATCCTAAGCCTCATTTTATGTTGTGCACTTACCAACTTCCTTGAGAAGTTCATTAGTCACATTCATCTTGATCACATGTAGAAATTTCTTTGCCCTCTTGTCATACCTCAATTGCTCTTGTGGTGCCAAAGGTCTCTCCTCCACACCTACAACAATATCCATCAAACCATTCATATCAAGCAAAGATTCCATCCTCACCTTCCAAGTAGAATAATCTATTGAGGTAAGCCTATCATTGCCTTCCAATATGAAGCCACTTGAGGTTGCCATGTTGCAATGATATGATATTCTCTTTGAACTTGTTCCAATTCACTTAGCACTCCCTTGAAAATCAACAAATGAAAATCAAGAAGAAATCACAAAGATATGGAAACAATCTAGCCTCTCCTTTTTCTCTTTCTGCAAATCGTAGCACCTAGAATATTGATTTTTTGATCACAATAGATCCAAACACAATATGATGAACTTTTGCCAACACCTAAGATTGAAACACACTCTTGAAAAATCTAGCAACCTGAAAATAAAGAGATCCTATCAAATTTAAGGTTTTACCAAAAATGAAAAATACCTACATGCAAAAGCTAGAATCTAGATATCTCATCTAATAGAATGTACCATCCACAATCATGAGAAAGTTTTGTCTCCACATTCCATTAAGTGGTTTCAAAAATCGGCCATCCACAAGTGATTTGACCTAAAATGATCATTGGACCACAAAGATCCACTTTCTATACTTGAGAATGGAAGATTTGATCTAGCAACACCTCCAAATGCACATAGAATTTATGGCACCCTCAAATCCACCATTAGATTTGGCATAAACACCAACGTTGGCCCGCAACCTGCTCTGATACCATGTGAAAATTATAAATCCAAAATACAACTAATGGATCTAAGATCTTGAGCCAATTTGGTGTGCACATCTAGATTTAGTCACAAGATAGAATTAATCAAAATTAGCATGCTAGAATTGCATAAACCTTCACATGTGTGGAACCTATATCAACCATAAAATCAACATTTTACACATAGAAAATCAAGATATCAAGAGATAAACACATGAGATGGACATAGAAACTCAAGGAATTCTCCATACAAAATGAGAATACAATGATATGTTCTCCACACTAGTACTGCTATTTATAGCTGCCAAAATGTCATTTGGCCACTTGCCCTAAGTATATCCTAAAATAATAGCTTCTAGGTACTTAATCATAAACCTAGAAATATTAGTCCAAATGTGATGTACCAAAGGTAGCCAATTAGAATGGGTCCACTCTCTCTCTCTCTCTCTCTCTCTCTCTCTCTCTCTCTCTCTCTCTCTCTCTCTCTCTCTCTCTCTCTCTCTCTCTCTCTCTCTCTCTCTCTCTCTCTCTCTCTCTCTCTCTCTCTCTCTCTCCAAGAAGATGAATGATGGTGTTACGTAGAAGCTGGCCCTCTTCTAATGCTGCGGAAGGCTGGGGCCCAAAGAGGTGCACCTCTTCATGAATGGGCACCAACAAGGGCTTTTTAGCAGTTGGGCCCAAACTTAAGGGCTGAGCCCCAAATTTGGTTTTAAATCACTAAAGTGGCCTACGGTGAATAAAACTGCCATTTAACTGGTTTTTAAGATGAACTGGCACCTCCTAGCCCCGACAAACCCGAGAACTAAGGTCATAGGCCTCTTAAATAAATTTAAGTCCAACGTAAATTAATAGATAAACAGAGTGCAACCGACCATAATGGGCCATTTACGCGTTAATTTTAAGCAGTTTCGCATCAACGTAATAGCGCGTGGCGATGATTTTCCGTCCAAAAAAACTTGAAAAAGGGGTCTTTTTCCCCGCAATTAAGCTGTTCATATTTCAACATCAGATCAGAGATCAAGTATTGAATAGTTAGCTTTCTCTCAAGCCTGCAAGCTTGAACACTCTTGAGCATTCTAGCTCAGTTCTTTAGAGTTGATTAGAGATTGCTATTGCGCTTACTGCTTATCAGTAGTTGTGTTTAGTTCAGACTTATATTTTAGTCGCTCAAAAATAGCTTAGAGTACATGACTTTGATCCGCAACTTGTTGTACTCATTTACATTTGGTTCGCTTTCATACTGAATCAATACTATCTTTTATTGCGTCCAGTTTCTTCTCAAAATGTATGCGTTTATGTAATTCTTCGTGACAGATTATTTGTCTGATAATTCTATGCTTTAAATGTTTGGCTACGTAATCATTGTAGTACTAATGATTTCAAAGTTAGTTATTATAAGATCGAACATGGTTTTTATCACTATTGTTTTGTTCAAAATTGATAGGTGTAGTCATGCGTGAAGAAAGAAGAAGATAGTTTATTCCGCAAGGCACGATAAGTTTTCTTTCTTGTTGTTCGAATTATTTTTATTCTATTCTTTTAGACCTATCTTTTACACACCTTTTTCCAACATGGTATCAGAGCGTTGATTCGTCTTCAAGGCCTAATATTCAAGGCCTATGCAAACTCCACAAATATCTGAATGCACAGTTTCCAGTACCTTGGTTGCTTTATAAACATCTTAACTAAAAGGTGTTCGAGACATTTTGCCTTTAAGACATGATTCGCAGGTAGTTCAAATATCTCGACTTTTGATTTTGACTCCTTCAATTCTCTGACTTTTGTTGGCTTGGTACAGGACTTCCATGTTCATGTGACATAGCCTCTTGTGCCACAGAATATATGTTGATTCCTGAGTTTGTTCACTTGTTCAACTCTAGTTCAGATGCTCAAGTCATACAAATTACTATTTCTATTGCCTTTGACAACCAGGTTATCAGAATCTTCATCGAACAATCTACAAGAGTTTCTTGTAAAGGTTACTGACATTCTTGTGTCAACTATCTTAGCTACGGATAGAAGATCCTTATCAAGAGTAGGAAATGTTAGAAAGGCCTATGTAAACTCCTTCATTGCTAGATGCAAAGTATTTCATTATTTTTATTGACGAATTCTCCAGAAAAACAGCTGTTTACTTCATTAAACAGAAATCAGAAGCTTTCATCAAGTTCAGACAATCCAAGAATCATGTAGAAAATCAAACTGGCAAACGAATCAAAGCACTGAGGTCAGATAACAGGGGAGAATACATCTCCACAAAATTCAAGGAGTATTGCCTTAACAACGACATTGAGCAACAATACATTACCTCATATTTGCCTCAGTCAAATGGTCTTGTTGAGAGAAAGAACAGAACCTTAGTTGAATCGGCAAAATGCATGTTATCACATGCGACACTTCCGAAGTCCTTATGGGCTGAAGCTGTTTCAACAACAATCTATATTCAGAACAGATGTCCTAGTAAAGGTCTCTCAGACAAAACATCATTCGAAGTTTGGACAGGTACCAAACCTTCTCTATCAAACTTACGCATTTTTGGATGTACTGCTTATGCACAGATTCCTCATGATCTCAGGAAGAAGCTCGACTTCCAGAGTATCAAATGTATTTTCATCATCTACACTACTTCAGATCAAGCCTATAAGATGTTTGATCCCATCTAGTCAAAGATATTCACTAGATGGGACGGCATCTTCATCGAAGATCAGTTTATCGACCTCAAAGGAAAAGGCAGTGCCCATGTAACTGACCTGTCAAATTCTCTTGACATATTGAACTTTCTAGTTCCTCAGTTTTCTATTCCCATTGAAGGTCCAAGCTCATCTGCTCTTGACGAACAACATATCAATGGCGAATCAGAAGATGATGATGTTGTAGTTCAGCAACTACAGTATGATGAAAATGATCAACTTCTTCTATTTCCTAGAAGATCATCAAGAGCTAGTAGATCACCTATCAGGTATATTGATGAGTCTGCAGTCTGCCTTGTTCACAAGCCGACGACTGTCGAAGAGGCACTTAGTCAGCCAGATTTTGCGATCTCTAGAAAGAAGCTATGGATGAAGAGTATTCATCTCTTATCAAGAACCATACATGGACGATTGTTGAACTACCTGCTAGCAGAAACGTAGTTGATTGCAAATGGATTTTCAGAATCAAGTACAAAGCAGACAGAAGCATTGACAAAAGAAAAGCTCGACTTGTTGCGAGAAGATTTTCTCAGGTATACAATGTTCATTATACTAATACTTTTAGTCCAGTAGTTAAGCATTCTTCTATTTGACTTTTATTATTGTTTTCTACTGCAGCAGATTTGGAAATACAGTACAGACAACAGATCTCAATGGAGTTATCGAAGAAGACATTTACATGGTGCAAACCGAAGGTTATATTCTCGAAGGTAAACACAATCATGTGTGTAAACTCCATAAGGCACTTTATGGTGGATGACACACTGCTCTTAAGCAACAATATCGATATGATAAAAGAAGACAAGCAATGCTATCTTCTGAATTCGACATGACCGATTTGGGCAAAGCTCATTTATGCCTTGGTATTCAAATCCACAGAGATAGAAATCAAAAGTTGATCTACATTACTCAACAGAGGTACATCTAGAATATGTTAGTCAGATATAATCTGATTAATTGCAAGTTAGCTCTCTCACCAATAGAACCAGGGCTCAAATTGTCAAAGGACCAGTGTCCTCAAACAATTCAAGAGAAGGAGTAGATGCGTGAGTATCCTTATCATTCAATAATAGGATCTCTTATGTACGCAATGATCTGTATCAGGCCAGACATAGCTTTTGCAGTCAGCTCCCTAAGTCAATATAAGACCAACCCAAGTGTAACACATTGGAAGGCTCTTATCAGAGTCATGAGATATCTTCAAGCTACTATGGACTTTTGCATTTGTTATGGAGCAGTCGACAACGTCAAACTCAATTTACTCATTGGTTTTACAGATGCAAGTTGGGCAGGAGATGTAAACACTCGTAAATCCACTTTCGGATTTACATTCTTCCTCAACAATGGTCCAATTTTTTGGAACAGTCGCAAGCAATCTTCGATAGTTCTATCTTCTACAGAATCAGAGCATATCGCAGCCTCACAACCTACAAAGGAAGCAATATGGTTGAGAAACTTACTTTCAGATATAAGTTTGAATCAATATGCTATGACATTATTATTTTGTGATAATCAAAGTGCCATTGTCTTGTCAACCAGCCCTAGATTTCATTCTAGGAGTAAGCACATTGAACTAAAGTATCACTATGTCAGAAGCAAAGTTCTCAACGAAGAGGTCAAATTGCAACACTGTCGAACACAAGATATGACAGTAGATATTTTTACTAAAGCATTAAGCTTGGATGCACACAAAAAGTTTTGTGCAGAACTAAGTTTAAAGGCCAAGGCATTCGTGGATTCAGATTAAGGGAGAGTGTTGGATTATTCTCCTTCCTACTAATCGACTAATCGATTTTTAATCTTCATCCAACAACTTATCCAATTTTGCGGATTCTCTCATGTTTTACGCAGTCTGCAGAATTACAAGCATTTTCACACAGTCTATAGAAATACACAGAATTTCACAACAGTGTTGGGAATTTTCTCTCACTACAAAATCCGACACTATTGTCTTTTTGCTACAGTCAATTTTCTCTTAAAGCGACACTGTCAAGAATTGCAAGTAAAAAGCAGTGTTGCATTTTTTGTATTTTTCGTCTGTCAGGAATTGCGAGAAAAAATGCAGTGTCGCATTTTTCAAAGTGCCTCAAATGTTAAGAAAATGACTTTGGCAAAGTGTGGGGCTACCCCAATATTTAAGAAAGGAAATTTTGTGACACTGTCGTATTTTTCACAAAATTCGCATTTTTCGCTTTCTCCCTGATGACAGTTTATGTTCATTTCTACAGAGTGACAGTCACGTTCATTTATGCAAACAGACTGTTTACGGCCAAATGTCACTGCTTATCAGCAAACAACTTCTGAGAAGAATTGGATGAATGTCAGCAGACTCCAGCCAACTGGCAGCCACATTTGACGACCTAATTGCTTAATATAAATAGTTGTTCATATTTCAACATCAGATCAGAGATCAAGTATTGAATAGTCAGCTTTCTCTCAAGCCTACGAGGTTGAACACTCTTGAGCATTCTAGCTCAGTTTTTTAGAGTTGATTAGAGATTGCTATTGTGCTTACTGCTTATCAGTAGTTGTGCTTAATTCAAAATTTTATTTGGTCGTTCAGAAATAGCTTAGAGTACGCAGCTTCGATCCACAACTTGCTGTACTCATTTCCATCTGTTTCGCTTTCATGCTGAATCAATACTATCTTTTATTGCGTTCAACTTCGTCTCAGAATGTATGCGTTTATGTAATTCTTTGCAACAGATTATTTGTCCGATAATTCAATGCTTTAAATGTGTGGCTACATAATCACTGTAGTACTAATGATTTCAAAGTTAGTTACTATAAGATCGAATGTGATTTTTATCACTATTGTTTTGTTCGAAATTGATAGGCGTAGTCATGCATGAAGAAAGAGGAAGATAGTTTATTCCACTATGCACGATAAGTTTTCTTTCTTGTCATTCAAATTATTTTAATTCGATTCTTTTAGACCTATCTTTTACACACCTCTTTCCAACAGATAGATCTTGAATTTTGTAGAGCAAACCATAATCATGAGTTGAAGATATGTACCTTAGCATCCTCTTGGCCAATTTCCAATGATGGATCTTTGGATCTTGCATAGATTGACTCAACTTGTGCACACAATATCTCAAGTCAGGTCTAGTGATGGTACGCCAAATCAAGGAGCCAATAAGACTCCTAAAAAAGGTGATGTCCTCGAAGGATCTTTTATCTCCCTTATTAGTATCTTTTACAACATCCTCCATAGGAGTATTTATGCTCTTACAATTCTCCAGATGAATCTTTTTTAACATTGATAGAGCATATCTAGGTTGATATATAAAAGCATAATATCATGAAAGTCAATCTCTAAGCCTAAGATATAGTGGATCTCTCCTAGATCTTGCATCTTAAACTCACCTCCAAGTGCAACTTTAGTTTCTTCAACTAATTTGATGCAACTTCCACAAAGGATAATGTCATCTACATAGATAACAAGAATGACAAGATCACTAGCAACAAACTTTAGATACATGGAAGGATTATAGTCACTTAGGATAAATCCTAGTGAGATAAGAAAAGAGTTGAGTCTAGCATACCATGATTTTGGTGCTTGCTTGAGTCCATAAAGTCTTTTGAAAAGCAAGCAAACTTTGGACTCATCCTCTCAACATATGCTTTGAATATGAGAAAATAATCACACTTGTGAAATCATCAATAAATGTCACAAAGCAAGTGGCTCTTCCCTTTCTTTTGCATGTTGAGAAGTGCACATCTGAGTGTATCAACTCCAAGGATGTGCGCTCTTGATAGAAGATCTTGGATATGGCTTCTTTTGTGATTTGGCAATAACACAAGCCTCACATGGCTTGATCTCCTGAGATAGTGTCTTTGGCAAGCCAATAGCCTTGGCTTCTTTGATCATAGAAAGCATGGATTTGTAATTGGGATGTCCCAATATCCTATGCCATAACTCCTCCTTGGAAAGCTTGGTCACATAAGATATCACAAGAGTTTGCACTCTCTCTTGGATCCAATTTGTAGATGCCTCCAAATCTAGATCCATGTGCAAGGATCTCATTATCATTTTTGATCACACAAGTATCAATATGGAATTTCACATTAAGGCCATTATCAAGTAATTGGCCAACACTTATAAGGTTCTTTGTAAGCTTAGGAACAAAAAGAACCTTGTTCAGAGATAGAACTTTAGAAGATGGAAGCTTCAAGGGAATACTCCCTATTTTTCAATTTTGCACTCATGATCATTTGCAATGTATATAGACTTCTTGACTCCTTCATAAGACATAATAGATGAGAAAGAGTCCTTGGAGTTACACATATGAGATGATGCTCCACTATCAATATACCAAGAGCCATCCTTCTTGAAGGGAGAAGAGGAGAAGCTTGATACCATAAGAGAGCCTTCTCCATCACTTGCAATAGCATCATTTTCTTTCTCATTAGAGATGTTGGCTTGCTTGAATTGATTCTTCTTCTTGAAACAATTGGTGGCATAATGGCCTTTCTTGCCACAAAAGAAGCATTTAATCTTCTTCTTCTTCATCTTTGAGGTAGAAGCATGTGAAGAATCATCCTCCTCTCCATCTTTGTCCTTGTCTTTAGCTTTGCCTTTAGAGAAGTGTTGGTGTTGATTCTTGCTCCTCCGTTTGTGCTTGTCTTTGACAAATAATGCTTTGCCATCACCATTATGATTGAGGGATTATTTGTCCATCCTCATAAGCTTTTTTTCATGTCTTGATTCTTCAACAATAAGTACTCTCTGCAAGGCCTCCAAGCTTGGTAAATCATCCTTGATAGCATAGGATTGGACAAGATTGTCATATTCATCTCTCAAGCCATTGAGAATGACTTGGACTAGCTCACTTTGGTTGATGGTTATCTAAAATCATATAAAAAATGAGATGCATGAATGTGTAAAGAATATGATACACTAGCATAGGGCGTCTTTTGTCTAGACTTGCTTGATATTAAATCTGATAGCTTATTTTTTTTGTCTAATTGTTTGATTTACATGGTTGATGCAGAGGTCACATATGAGCTTGCCATAACCAACCATTTCAACACTATTTTATCATTCCAGTTTAGTATTTATTGGAATAAAAGAATTTGCATAGGGGATAGATGTATTTTGTGTAAAAAAATCAATATCAGCTATGAGGCATTTTATAATGTATTGTCTTGCAATTTGTGTATAATGTGATTAATTTGCTTGTTTGGAATAGGGCATTTACTTTACGTATTACAACATTAATGATTAGATATACCTATGAGTCCAATCTAACACCAAGTCTTTATTCATTTAGCACCAATTCTTACATTCATTTTTGAACCAAAAAAAATGCAACAATCACGTCTCTAGTGTTGTTTACAGTTGAAGTGCAGGAGCAAGTAAGTTGGCCCAAAATCCATGAGTATTCATCAAGGTGGTACCCAAGCATCATTCATTACATATATTTTTTGGACAATTTATAGAAGAAAATCATGCTTGGCATCCAGCATGTATAAGTTCAAGTCGCGAGCTTACTAGAATTAGACTTGGTTTTGAAAACCTTATTGGTTAACTTAGGCCTAGAACTTATTTGTACGAACTATAAAATAATAAGATTATTTATGTTGGAAGATTCTAGCACAATTAAAGTCTCCAAAGAAGGTAAATGTAAATAAACAAGGCGGTGCTATTGTAAACAAATGTAATTAATAAAAGAGACACCACATAATGGTGCAATGTACTGTCATGATAAGTGCCTATAATTGTAAATGTGCCTTGAAGCATGATAGGTCCCATATATTAATGTGTTTAGAATCACGATAGAAACTATTGTGGCAATCCAATACCTTAAAAGAAATATCATAAACATTGTAAAAGTCAAATTGTTTGAGAAAAATGCAAAAGCAAAGTTAACTTAGACCTAATAATATTTAGTTAGGATCATAGTAACTAAACCATATTAAGTTTAGGCACATAGTAAATTTCGCACATAGTAAATTTGGAACCCAGGTATATAAGAGACAAACTCCTTGTATTCTATGTTCTCCATGCTAATTTGTGAATAACAAGAGTTGAAGAGTTCCCTCCTTTTGAGTCTTACGTGAATGAGTGACAATGAGAGTAAGAGAGAGAAGAGAGAGTGTGAGATTAATGTTTATGATGCTGGATCAGTCCATTTCGTGCTTTGTATTAAAGGAATTCCTCTTTCCCACTTGAAATTACCCATGCGATTACAATCAATATAAAAATTTTATTATGTACAATGGTGTGATCACCTTAAAACATAATAACTTCTATTGAGAACGACACCATTGAAAAACCTTCAACTTGCTCAATAGAAGTCGAAAAAAAAAATATCATTGGCTTGCCGATGAAGAGTTACGCTACAAACTATAAAACAATGCTTTAACATCCATTGATATAAGGGCCTAGCAAAGTCATTCCTTTACCACTAGATTGGCCCTTAGAAAGTTCTTCATATAAGCCATTCAAAAGTGTGATATCTATCCATAATGATGAAAACCCTAACTAATTGAGGAGAAAACCCTAACTAATTGTACACTACAAGGAGCATAAATGAATAAAGAGCTCACACGATCGACGCATGAATGTTACACTTTCTATTGTGGAGGTATGTTTGTTGCTCTGTCATCGTTTTGGGTTGAAAACTTTGAATCAGCAAAGCACAGCTGGTTTTCACTACCGATGCTGGCACGGATGTTGCAATTTGAAAACTGTTGCATGAGGTTAAAATTTCTAGTCTGGCCAAGGGAGCTTTAAGGTCCACGTGAGGTTTTTGATTGATATTTTCATAGCTTTAGAATAGCTTTTTTTATAATTTTTTTTGGTGTTTTGGCTTTCGGAGATATTTGTAAGCCGCTACAAGCATTTCAACTTTACCTCGATGTACAGATCAATTGATGCCCTAATCCATTGTTCAGGCCCCAAGGCAACAATACCACCACTGATAAATTCAAGAAAAGCAGAAAGCTGAAAGTCATGGATGCTGGTGAGGCATGTGATGCCAAAGATGAAGCTGTCAAGAAACATGAACTTGCGATCCATGGCCACAGAGCAGATGCCGCTGGAAATAAGTCTGTAAAGCGTAAACAAGGAGACCATGCTTTTCTCGAGCCAAAGTGCGAAAAAGAGTCTTCAGGTCTGTAGTCAGAAACAGAAAAGAACGAACTCAGTAGCTGAAGTTTGTACACTATATTATTTAGGGTTCCATTTGGGATACTTTCATTTAGGCTAAATTCTAATGTAAGCTTCTAGTTGGTTGGAGCATCAGTTTACAATAAATTTGATGTAGAGTACTCTGGTTTTACAACTTTTTATCACGAAAGCGCAACCAACAAAGCCCTTAATTTGCAGCACTTGTGAAACAATGCAACGTAGCATCAAGAAAGTTTTAAGCATGAAAGTAACATCAACTTTGTAAGGTATTATGAAATTATGAAGAAAGAAACATGAACCACTTTTCAATAGACCACCTTCACAACACTCTTTTAGGTCTTTGTCAAAGGTTGCATAGTAATTTTGTGTTGTATTCAAATGATATCCCAGACTTAACTTTGATACACCTCGACATCACCCTCTTACAAACTTTAAAGGAACCTCGCTACAAGAGCTCTCCCATAAGGAAACACTTAAATATTTTCAGAGACATGCGTAAATGAGCTCAATTAAAGGCTATCTATAGGCCCTTGCAATGTTGTCTTAAAAGAATTAGAAAGATGTTCTCAACCAAGTGATTTTGAGGGCCCTTTCAACCCCTATGTGGGCCTTGAGGCCACAAAAAACACTTCTAAATTTTGTAAAGCTCAAAAAGCATTCCAATCAAGAATCAAACGTTTTTTAAGGTAATATTGCGTGCAATCTAGGTGGTACTTACAAGCTAAGAGAATCTCTGACCTGCAAAAGCTCTTTAAGGTGAACAACTATCAAGTTTAGATGAGGATCATGCATGTGTTCACTTAATTGAATGGACTCAATCCTTAGGAGACTCCTTTCAATTACACAATCATTCTTTGAAAAAAACATGTTATATGCTCAAATTTCAGAATTAAGTTAGGACCCAAATAACAAATTATGCCTTGGAATGTAAACTTGGTTCTTCTCATAGACCGGGAATGTTATGGGTGGAGCAATACTTTCCAACCAGGCCAACAACACGTTTCAGAAGTAGTATCCATAACACTCAAAACATGAATATATGCCTCAAGCTAAGATAATCAATGCTATCCAACACATAAGGAGAACAATAGGAATCACCAAAAGTTACTACCTCTAGCCTATGGCTTTGCTATTCCATGACTATGTATTCTTATCTAAGGTAGTGCTAGACATTACACTTTGATCTAGCCTATGGCTAGAGCAGAAGCAAGTGGTTATTATTTCCCTCATTAAGTTGAGCAAGCATGTTGGCAAGATATTGCTAGCATGTTGACAAGACATTGCTACCCTCCTTGCATTGTTTGCTAGCATGTTAGCAACACATTTTTCCTCAAGGGAAACTACCTGATCCAATGGCCAAAAGAAACATAAGTCAACTTGGATTTGTGAATCGCGTTCGAACCGCGTAACGTGCAAAATTATTTATTTATTTATTTGGAAAAATAGCTTATGGCTGAAATTTTTTTAGGGGTGCAATGGTCAAACGAGCATTTTGCCTTCCAGAAGTGCAGTAGATTTGCTTTGGTTCTCAGTAATTGTTAATGCTTCAGTTTGAACTTTGGGTTATCAACTCTATGGATGATGATCACTTTTGCAATCATTTCACTGGAGATGTGAGTGCAATGTGCATATAGTTGGGGGCATAAATATTGGGCCCTTATCGGCGCGCAGTTGGACCCCATTTTTATCTACGGGGGGTGCAGGGGGGGGGCAGCGCCCCTCTGCTACTGTCACCGGGGGGGTCGGGGGGCAGCGCCCTCCGAAGTAAATGCGAGGTACAATTGCTCTACAGTTCTATCTCTGTCCCACTGGAACCATCTGTGATCGGAACGAATAGGCTAGGAGTTAGTTTTGAATTTTTATCTTTTTTTTATTAATTTTTTTATATTAAAAGGAGCTAAAGCGTAAACCTGGGAGGTAATGCACCTAAACTGGTCCATCCTGTACCCGAAACATTCGGCAAACTACATAGTAATAATGCTCTTAATTAGAGCTTTCATCTGATACCCATATTGCCCAAAAAAAAAAAAACACGTTTCTGAGTGTTTCTACAAAAAATCCGAAACGCGATTCTGGACCGCGTTTCGTACTGCGTTTCGGAATCAGAGTGCAACTATGGTTTGAATGCTACATTGCCATACTTAACTATTACCAGAACCAACTGTACGCTCGTGACAAACATTTCATAAACCCTAGCACGGAGTTATCAGGCCCCTAAAGTGGTACTGTGAAAGTAATGTACAACATTTTTCTATAATCTGTTTTTCACCAATGTAAGAGGTAACAGCATTTTCAATTCTTATGAAAGAGTAGCTGTTGAAACAAAGAAAAAGGAATTTTTTTGATTGTTTTCCCAGTGTTCTATATGTTGGTAAGGATGACATATCGTACGTGTAACCAATCTGTCCATATCAAATGTACAGTACAGTTGCTTTGTTGCAGATTATGGAGTTCTAAATCTATCAATATAACAATAGTTGAAAGAATTGCTGCACAAAAGCAAGTTTTTAGATTGGTTTCATATTGTATACTCACTGTATTGTGCCCATTATGTGCACATGTGGATTTTCAATCATTGGCTAAACCTTGCATTCATTATCCTGAAGGGTTGTGAAGGATATGGTCATTAGATTCAGAATTTGTTCAAGTGGCAACTCCATGAAGTAGTTGCACCTTTGCCCTAGTACAAGCTTCTAGTTATAACCAAGGAAAACAGCCTAAAGTCTTACTATGCTCATATGATGCATGCCTATTTCATTGAATTGAATTAATCCAGAAAATGGGTTGCTGATTATGGTACAGATAAACCAAGAGGGCGGTTTCCCATTAAACAGAAGAAGAAAAGGAAGACAGAAGAAACAGAGATGAACCGAACAACTGATCTCCTCTCTGATGGCAGACCACGGTGCAAGAGGTCAGATGGGAGACATTGGCAGTGCAAGGATGTTGCTATGGAAGGCAGGTCAATGTGTGAGAAACATTATTATCAAATTATTGAAAGAAACAAAAGAAGGGCTGATGTGACACTGTTCTCTCAGAAAAGCCCTAGCAACAAGAAGCAAAAATTCCAATCTTCAAAAATAGAAATGGTTGCTAAGAAGAAAAAGAGTAAAGTTTTGAAGTTACAAACAAATTTGAATTTGCTTCCAACATCTGCCAAAGGTGTTTTTGCTCATGAAGTTGACGCAAAGTATGAAGGTAAAGATAGTAAAGTAGATCTGGAAAGAAATTGTGCTTCTAAAGCCTTGATCCTGTCGATTGCTGAAAAGAGAAAGAAAAAGGATTCAAAAATTCAGACTAAATCACTGCAAAGAAAAAGCGGCCAGGTCAAGAGAAGTAAAATTGGGACTGCAATGATATGCAACAATGCTTTTGATGGAAGTTCCCCGAGAGAAGTTGTTCTCTCTTCTTCACCTATATCTGGTATTGCTTCCCTAAAGCAACAACTTCTGGGAAAGAAAAATTTGAAGAATAGCCTTGCTAGCAGCCTTTTACACAAAAAAAAGGGTTCTATAGGTCTTGGAGCCTTTTCAAAGAATGGGCAATCAAGGAATGCTTCTCAAAGACCTGTTTTGGTATGTACTTTGAAGTAATGATTGATATTGCTTGTACTACTTTTTCCTTTGCGTTGGTTCTCATTCGTTTTCTGCAAGTCTAAAAAAATTCAAAAATGTTTGTGAAATGCTGATGTTTATTAACTATGTTCTCTCTTTTAGGATTCTGCAACAAGCACCAGAAAAGGTTGTAGACTGTAGTAAAGGTTGTGTGGATGATGAGGTGAAATGGATGCAACGCATCATGAATCAAGTGAAATAAAAAGCATGGAGATTTCGCTAAGCATTATGAGATGGTCAGAGTGCTAGAAAGTTTTAACTGTATCACTCAGGTTGGAATAGAGCAGCATTGATTAGGCCTTTCCATGTATGATTGTTGGATTTTTTAGCTTTGGTTTATGTGACATTTATTGCAATTCTCTATTGAGGCAAATTTTTTATAGAGAGGACCTATTAAGAATTTGTTCCAAGGTGTGGTGACTTCTTAGCTGATGTTGTAAGGAAGCTTCTGCTATTTTTGTAAGAACTACCTTTGCAGGATGGATTTTGATGGAATGTTGAAGCCTCACTGTACATTTTCACTAATATGAGCTTTTAGGTCTGCACTTTTGGATGTTGCATTTTAGATACTTTCAATCTGTCTGGTCTGTTCGAAATTGATAACACAAATCTGGCATGCTATCTGATCATAACAGGATAATTCTGAGTTCCCCTACTCCGAGAAGCTTAGGCATCTAAAATATTTGCTAGCCTGGATTCTTCCGTACTTGAAGGAGCTTAATAAAGAGCAGAACAAGGAGGTGACAGTGCAAGGCAATTTGAAAGGTTTGCAAAGCTTTGAAATATGTGCTACAAGTTTTTTGAATGTTGTTCTCTTTAACTCAAATGGTTTCTTGCCTCATTCGAAATCCACATGTAAATGAGCGCATGATCTCATATTGGCATAAATATTTGACACAATTTATTGTTCATAGATTCACCTATACATGATTATATGTATAGATATCAAGACAGTGAGAAGAGTTTGGTTGTTGGTTGATGTGCTTAAAACATGGTTTGAAAATTGTTGATTGTACAGGAGAACATCCTTTGAATGTGGAGAGCGCATCGGTTGAAGATGATGAGCAAATAGCCTGGTGATTTTATCTGTCTGATTTGTTATGGCATTTACTTTTTTTTATGTAAGTGAAAAGTCTTGACACAGATGTGTGTTGGCATTCCCATATCATTGGACATGTACATATTTTAATGTATTGGCCATAGAACCCACGGTTCCCAGAACCGTGGGTCCTGGGAACCGTGGAAGGAACCGTACCACGGTTCCTTGAACCGTGGTACGGTTCATCTAAATAATAATTAATTAATTTCCCCCCTTATTTAGTATGTACTGTTTTTTGTTTTTTTTAATAAAAGTGCAGATCAAGTAGGAGTCAACGAACATGAGTAGGAGTCATGACTGTTAGAACATCACAGTACTGACCTGTTTCACTATGAAAAACATCACAGTACTGACCTGTTTCCAGAGATCACTGTTTGGCACTTTTCTGGTATTTTTTTGGCATTATTCTGGCATTTTTTGGGGCTATTTTTGGGGGTGGGACAAAAAAAAAATTAACTAATTACCTGCACGGTTCACAACGTTTCCAGGTTAAAATTTTTGAGAACCGCACGGTTCACTACACGCAATTGAGATGAATACATCACGTAGAGTATCACATAAACAGTAGTCAATAAGGATTTGATGATCATGCAACAATCTCCACCAATTAAAAACAGCGATTGACAAGAGTTCTTCTATTTAGAGTTCTGAGAATCCATGTAGTGTTGCCCTACCAGATGGTCTTTGACTCTACTGAGTGACCAAATACTAGCTAGATACAGAACTAGTGACCAAATAACCTATGACTGCACCAAGTATAATCAACCACAACCTTGAAGGTTAAATAAGTGATTGAGGCACCGAGTATGCTGGAACATAAGTACCCTAATTACAGGGCAACTAAAGTGTGTAAGTAAACTTAAACATGAAAGAACATGTGGAAGCTGGATAATTATAAGCGGTAGGACAACATATCTATCAATGGAAGGAGAAAACAAACTCTAGTATGACTAAGAATATGGTTGGAAAATATAGTCTTCTTGACTCTTGTTCAAATTTACCCTTGCGTACTCTATAGATGTCAATATCGATGCATCATATACAAACACATGTGACTTATTTGGATATTTTTGTGCTCGTGTCTAAATTGTTTGTAGATGTCTAATAATAATTTCATTTGTAGCTATGTGTGACTTGCATCCAGAGAAGCGACATAACAACTTGATTCGACATGAGTGGTTTAAACTTGTGTGCGTAAGGCCTCACACACTAGCAATGTGGATCTTTTAAAAGCTTCTTTGATCTCCTTATGGAGATCATTGCGTACCACAACATAGCTCATACCATGCTACAATATATGATGCCATATACGAGATTGTGCATTGGTTACCACATTTCTTTCTCTTTCATTTACCTTTGGTGTCAAAATCTCAAATTAATCTCCATGTCAGCTTGTTAACTACGTCCTCAAGGCCTCAAGATGGTTTTGAACATCAACACTTTACCATAACATGATGTTCCTATTTCATAACAGGTCCAACCGTAAAGCAACTACTTAGGAGTGATCCTAAATGGATCCACTTAAAGAATTTGAAGTATGACTAGAGCTAACCTATCTCAATAGATCTCAACCATACACATTCCATATCCACCTTGGTGGGATTTACAATAGCACCCTCTTTCGTTACAGTGAGACCAAGAGGACAAAACACGCATGATACAAAACCTAAGCATTGCTTAGTGGGGTTTGAGGAAACTATATAGCAACTTACTTTCTCTCCCCTCAACACAATTGACATGACCACATGCTTACGACCATACTTCAAAAGAATTCAACTAGCTAAAACTTTCTACTCCACTAGTTTTGAGATTTATTTAAATACTCAAACGAAATAAAACTTTGTCACTTCTTTTTTATGATAGGTCAGATTTGCTGTAAACTCAATGAATCATAGAAATAATTGAGAGAGGAAATATTTTGTTGACAATAGGCCAAGCTCTGCTATAGAACACCCCTTTTACTGTCTTGATGTGGGTTTGAAATTGTGAATAGTAAGCAGTACTAGGGCCACTCAACTCCCAAAAGATATTACCTTGTACATTGCCCTCAAATAACTTCAAGAAGACAATTGCCTTATGCCATAGGTGCTAAATAGCTCTAGGTACCTTGATGTAGTGCATTAAAAGAATTTACTAACTTAGCAAACTCTATGAGATTCCTTGCACCGAAGGCCTTGCTGAACCAAGCTTCAGCAATTGGTATAGCCCCTTTGGCTGGGTTATCAAAATTCTAGTAACTTGTGCCACTAAGTTAAATAAGCCTTGCCTCAATCATTCTTCAAAGAATCATGATCGAAGTCAAATAGGCACTCTTTCAGGCTAACTAAAGCATTTTTTATAAATTGTAACAACAAAACTTGCCAGAAATGGTTGATCCACATAATGTGAGACCAATTGCTCCACTACTACACATGGTTGGTTATGCAAGAAAGAACGTCCTGTATTAGTTTGTTATGAAGTCCAATGGACTAAAGTTTCCATGCTGGGCTCAAGGATCAAGAATTGACGAGCCATGCTAATTAGCATATGCTTACAATCAAACCTTTTGAAATTGCATAAATTTGAAATATTGAATCACTGATTGACAAATTATGTTTACCATAGATCTAAGGGGTTAGTTAGCTTCATCTATTCTACATAGTAGCAGGACATGAAGATAGGGTTTGCAGGTTGGACAAAGCACTATATGGACTTAAGCAGGCACCCGGGCCATGGTACACGAGGATTGACACATACTTTGAGGAGCTTGGCTTTCAGAGAAGTAGTTCGGAGCATACACTTTATGTTTTGGTCAGGAATAATCATATTGTTATTGTAGTGATGTATGTGGATGATCTTATTATTACAGGATCAGATCATAGTATGATTCAGGGAATCAAGAAAGATCTCTTATCAGAATTTGATATGCAAGATCTTGGTTCACTACAATATTTTCTTGGGATTGAGGTATGGAGAGTAGCACAGGTATGTCAGAGTGCAAGTCTATTTCTACACCATATGATAGTGGATGTAAGCTTACTAAAGCTGAGGAAGATCAGGATGTAGATGAGACGTTATATAGAAAGCTAGTTGGAAGCTTAATCTATCTAACTACTACAAGACCAAATATGGCTTATGCTGTGAGTATGGTTAGTCAGTCTATGGCTAAACCTAAGCAGATTCATTGGAAAGCTGCTAAGCGAATACTCAGATATATCCAGGGCACTTTGAGATTTGGTATTCTCTATGGTAGACAGGATGATTTGAAGTTACAGGGATATGTGGATGCTGCGACTAAAGAACTAACTGACATAGTAAGTTTAGTCCTCCAGTTACTTGGACTGAAAAGTTGAATCATAGTTTTGAGAATCTCAAAAACGGTGTATCTACAGTGCCTATTCTACACATAGTCGATCCTAAGAAACCATATGTGCTTGAGACAGATGCTAGTGACTATGCTATAGGAGCAGTCCTGACCGGTTGCTTTTGAAAGCAAAAAGTTGGATCCTACTCAAAGGCGATATTCCACCTATGACAAGGAACATTTTGCGGTAATTCATGCTTTAAAAATTTGGAGACATTATTTGTATGGATCCAAATTTACCATTGTGACCAACCATCAAGAGTTAAAGGATATTAACGATGTGATTGATTTAAAGCCGTTGCTACCTTTGCATAATCCTCAATTGACTTACGAAAGAAAACTATAAAACCGAGAAAAGGTTTAACTTCTCTAACCGTCTTCGGTATCGGCCACTCAAGCATTGTCTTGACCTTGCTCTCGTCTATCTTCAACCCATCCGGGGTGATCTTATGACTGAGATACACTAACTTATGCTTATAAAACTCACACTTAGATTCTTTTGCATATAATTTCTCTCTTTTGAGAATTCTCAAGACAGTCTTAAGATGATTCAGATGCTCCTTAAGTGTTCTATTGTAGATGGGATTATAGGAATACAACTACACATTGACCCAGATATTGACGAAAAATATCGGTCATCATTTGTTGAAATGTAGCAGGTGCATTTGTCAACCCAAAAGGAAGCACAAGGAATTTATAATGACCAAATCTTGTTCAAAAACCAGTCTTTTGCACATCATTCAGATGAATCCTAATCTGATTGATCTGTTTTTGTGAAGTATTTAGCCCCACCTAATCGATCTACCAGATCATCCATTCGGGGTAATGGATATTTATTCTTAATAGGGGTCGAAAAAAATCAAGAGATGAAAAAAATAATGTATCCAAAAATTAGGAAATCTTGAAAAAGCCGAAAATGACGAAATATCCAAAAATCTGAAAATTAGGAAATCCTCGAAAAACCCAAAAATTAGGAACTCTCGAAAAACCCGAAAATGACGAAATCTCGAAAAACCCGAAAATTACAAAAAAAAGTTGGATGCAATTTGAAGGTCATCGGATGCAATTTATATGGGCGTCGGATGCAATTGAGATGGGTGTCGGATGCAATTGGAATGCTGAGAGTTGTCGGATGCTATGCGTTGGATGCAGTAAGCGAATGCAAACGGCTTCAGACCTAATAGCTCGTCGAATGCAATTTTTTGAAAGTTGGTCGTCGACTGTCCGTTCTAGGACTGTCGGGTCTAGTTATGTCGGTTCCCCCACTAAAAATGGAGTGCGATGGGTATGTGTCAATGGAGGATTGGTTTCAAGAAACGTTTGGGAGCGGCATGTCTGTGGTTTTCTTGAACGTCCGTTGGTGTGAGATTGCACAGATCTGAAATTATCATTAGATGCGTTCTGAAGCAATTTCGATCTTATAGAAAATTTGGAATGCATGCTTGTGGGGAATATGAATGCAGGAAAGCAAGCAAGCAATCAAAAGTGAAGAAGAACTGAAAGATGGTCTGGTACATACAAGTTCTATGGATCAAAAGCCAAGAAGATTGACAATAGCAACCGGCGCCAATGTTTGCTGAGATTCTATTTGACACAGAATCTCATTCACAATGGGCTCAACCACAATGTTAGCAGGTTCTCTGTTTGACAGATTTTGCTTGGCAACGGGCTCAGCCACGAATGGCATCTTCTCGGATATTTTTATAGTACAATGGTAGTGTGTCCCGCTTGTCAGTATGGAAGATCAGTTTTGGGAGGCGATGAAATGACAGGCGCGACGAAGAGCCGACATGGTTTGAGGTGGTGTAGAGGCGTGAGGTGGTGAAGAGCCGTGAGGACGAGAGTCGATCTCGAGCTCGGGCATGTTAGGATCGATTTGGAGGGTGGAGGTAGTGGTTTCGGCCTATGCAACGTATTGAAGATCCTGGTTGAAGGTGCAGTCTCCTCTAGTTTGGAGGTCGAAATGAGGGAATGTTAGTTGGAGTTGTTGGTAATTGGGGGAGGTGTGGATTCAATGAATGGAAACTCAGAAATGGAGCAAGGATGGCGGATGGATGGATCTTGGACGATGGCATTATAATATGCCAGGGCCGCGTTGTAGCAGATAATGAGGGTGGCGAGGTGGTATTGGTGGCCGTCGTAATAGAGGGTCAGGAGCTTGTTATAGGCGAGGCAGAGGGCTTCAAGAAGGGCGGCAATGGTGGTATGGCAATGCTTGATGTGCTTTGCTAATGTGTCTGACGACTTCTCTCCTGTTGGCTTGTACTCTGGCGCGTATCGTACCTGCATGTGTTGTGAAGATGAAGGGATGAACGGGGGTGGAACAAAGAGGGGAGGTGTGGATTCAATGAATGGAAACTCAGAAATGGAGCAAGGATGGCGGATGGATGGATCTTGGACGATGGCATTATAATATGCCAGGGCCGCGTTGTAGCAGATAATGAGGGTGGCGAGATGGTATTGGTGGCCGTCGTAATAGAGGGTCAGGAGCTTGTTATAGGCGAGGCAGAGGGCTTCAAGAAGGGCGGCAATGGTGGTATGGCAATGCTTGATGTGCTTTGCTAATGTGTCTGACGACTTCTCTCCTGTTGGCTTGTACTCTGGCGCGTATCGTACCTGCATGTGTTGTGAAGATGAAGGGATGAACGGGGGTGGAACAAAGAGGGGGGGTTCATGCATGTGATCTAGCTCCAATTGGAAGCGTCGATCATGTGGAAAATTAATGATGGCGCAAGGCCTGCAACAAAACGGAATGGAGGACTCCCAAAAATGTCGCAGGAATAGCCAAAATCCTTAACTTGGACAAAGCTAGTAAGGACGGCAAAAACAAGTATATTCTTATTCGCCTCCGATGCAAGTTGATATATGTGAATGAATTCAGAATAAGAGAGGGGAGAAGCCGGGAAAGACAGAAAAGTAATAAAGTCTGACCTTGTGATGTGGAAGGGTCTGCTGGAACTGTTGCAAATTGCCAATGGCCACAAATTAATAGCTACTATTTAGATTCTACGACAATGGAGATAGATGAATCGTGATAGATTGTAGTAATGTCATACGACATGCAATGAATTATAATTTACAACACAATCATCAATGCAAATATTTTCTATTTAGCATCTAGCAACAACTTACAATTGTCAATAACTCAGGTGACAGGTCACAGGATAATGGATTTGTAACTATTTAACAACTTTGGAATTCCGACTCACTGATTACGATCACCAACCTGTGGGCGAATGATGACCCTCCGAGGTAGCCGTAGATGGAGCTGTAGGTACCATCAATGAGTCAGGTGCTCCCGCACAACCTGCGATCACAAAACCACATAGATGCAATAGGCGTGCCTATTCTAGTGGGGCCACCTGTGTAATCCTTGCCTGAATACTTGCAAGTCCACCTGTTAGTGCCTGAGGTGCCATAATTAGAAGCAATTGTCACATGATCCCACAAGGGATCCTTCTCTCTCGACATGGTATCTAGATTCTAGTCTCTCTCTCGAGCCCCCCTCCTGAATTCTGATTTTTCACTCACACACACCTAAAAGCTAACTCTCCCTCCCTCCACACACCCACACCCACACACCCACACACGCGCGCGTGCACACACACACACACACACACACACACACACACACACACCCCTAAGTCTACCTCCCTCTCTCAAACACACTCTTCTAACTTAAGAATGTATTCACACACACACAAAACACACACACACACACACACACACACACACACACACACACACACACACACACACACACACCCCTCTATTTCCCTCTCCTTCAAACATTCTTCTAAGTTCTAACTTCTAAGAAATAAATATCTAAAATCTAATAACACACACACACACACAAAAAATTTTTGCTACATAAAAAAGTAAAAAAATCCCCAAACAAGCAAGACTTTGCTCGTTCGTTTTTTTTTATTAGGTCTGATCCAAACCAACTGATTTTGATTCAAATTGGAATCACGATTCAATGGCCATCAAATTCGTGATTTGTGAAACATTGGTTGCACGTAACTTTGCAAAGGGTGGGTGAAATGCGTTCCACAAGCAGCCACATTCGAAATATAGTTTTTAAAGAGATTGGTGTCTACAATTGCGAAGAGGAGATTTAGACCGTAGACATATCTACAATTGTCGCTGTTGTCGACTCCTGCTTTGTCTTCCAAATGGCTTGGGCTAGAGTCTAAAACGTGCAGCGAGATTACCTCATTGCTCATGGATGAGGGAGGAGCTCCAGGTGGGGGGGGGGGGGCGTGATGTGGGTATCATAAGCCCCCCCAAAAAAAACCCTAAATTTTGAAAACAAACTTGAAAGAAAAACAGTACTACAACCCAACCAGTATGCCAAAAATTGCAAAATACACACATGAAAAGACATTAACAATACCTATACTACTTCTAGATACCTGGAGATCAGCAAAGATAGCATCAAGAACGGCCTCAATCTATTTACTATGGCCTAAATTAGAATCAAACAAAAACAGGTGGAAATTTCTTCTATACAACCAAAGATGTAGACCAAATGTTGCACACACACCTATGTAAAATTCATCATACTCTCTCTCAACAAGAATATTTTATTATATATTACTCACCATAGTAATGTTTTAGCGAATTGTGGCTTGAACCTTGAATCGATTAAATCACGGTTGGTTTGGTTTGACTCAACAAAAAGTTTAGGGCAATTTTTTTTGGATGTTTTTGTTCAAAATGTTTGATTCATTTGGGATATAATCTTCACTAAATAAAATCATATACCTTTTTTTTTTTTTGGTTTCAAGGTCGATACAGAAATTTGATTTGATTTTTGATTCAAGTAGAACTTTCCTTAAATCGATGTTTAGACGACAGAGCTCTCCTATATACGATCCTTGTGAATAATCCTAGCGTCTAAGGGTGTATGTATAGGTGTGTTATTGCCTAGTATAGAGTTAGAGGGCCCAATTAGGGCTAGGTGTATAAGTGTGATCGTTGATGTGTCTTGCTATCAGGTACCTACTATCGTGTTTCGAACCAAATTTGAAGAGCTCTTCAATCTTCTTAAGTCATAAGTTATAACATTGAGTATTGAAGCCATTGATCCATTCTAGGGTAACGGGTTTTTGATTACAAGGTGTCGCGCTATCACTGATAAGGTACGTACCACTGTGTTTCAATTTTTTTTTTGAAGAGCTCTTCACATCTGTGATTCAAGAATCAACTTCGAGGAGATAGGACTCGATTAATACTTGTCTACATGATACAAAGCTTTAGTTGAACCGTAAACCTTAAACCAAAACTTATTTTGCTATAAAAGAAAGAAAGTTAGGAATAAAACAAACTTTGGTTCTACTCCGGAGGAGCTGATTCTTTCACCATAAATGCATTTGAACACCTCTCTCCTTGAAAAGTGCCCTTCCTCGTTGTTTGAAAGTATTAGGCCCTATTTGAGTTTTAGAAGCCCTATTCAAAATAATGAAAATGTTTTTCCAAAAGGCGTTTGTATTTATGATACACAATTTTATGATACATGCACATGTATGCACATATACGACACACCAGAAAAAAACTTGCAAAGCTACCAATGATGATTTTGGTTAAGTAAAGCACAACCAAAGAAAAAGGGGGGGGGGGGGGGGGGGTGTCACTTGTACTTTGAATCCCTTTGCCTAATTTAAATTTTAAATTGTAAGTGGCTAAGTAACTGGCCTTTGGAGACAATTGTAATCTGCAATGTAAATATCAATTTTAGTGATTAATTTTGAAATGGCTAAGGGGATACTGGGTCTCATGAGAATCTGCTGGACTGACCTCCTAAAAAGTAGGGAGGGTTGACTGGTCAATAGGACGGTATTATATGTGACACTGGAAGGTCAAGTGCATGAGTGACGCTTGTCGGATGGTCAATGGATTGGTCGATAGGATGTGTCCTATGCTCATTGGGACACTCAGTATGAGTGTACGATTGTCAGACTCTCTCTTAAGTTTGAACTTTCAAGAAAACAAGTACTCACAGTATTGCACAATCACTAGCAAATTTTGAACTTTATTCATCTCTGTAAGCAAGTACATAGATTGAATCCACCAAAACCATAAGGAGCTGGCTGCCTTGTCTCCACCCAACCTTTGCTGCATAGAATGTGATGAGGAATGCCTCTCTCTAGGCTCACTTATACACAATCCTCAAGCACCTGTTAACCTCAGACACATCCTATTGTCGACACATGGCAAACTCCATGCACAGTTGACACTTGCCACTTGCCACTTGGCAGTACCCTGACACATAGGCAAGTGAGTAGGTTGACATGTGTCACTCATGCATTGGATCAAGTGTCCTAGTGAGCATATGACGTGTCATGTTTGACTAGTCAACCCTGACATTTGTCACTCATACACTAGACCAAGTGTCTCAGTGAGCATATGACACGTGTTCTTGTTGACTAATCAACTCTCCTACTTTTTTAGGAGGTCAGTCCAGCCACTCCGAATAAATGACCCAATATCCCATGCCAAAGCTAAGCACGACTCTTTGAGGTCTAGTGCCAACTTATTATAGTTTATCTACAATTTACTTACAAAGGTCATCATAGGCTGGCGACTTAGCCATTTCAGTGGTAATTACAAAATATACATCTGTGTATGAAAATTGTAAATAACCGGGACAGGGAGTAAAAGCTGTAACAATGAGTGTCATGTCTTAGACTCTTCACACAGTTTGCTACAGTTTTCATCACACTAGTTTGTCACAAGTGGAAACCAAGCTTCAGACACGTATTTGGTGACCTAGTGTTTTTGCTGTCTGATTTTCAACTTCACTTACATAACGAAGCATTGCAGCTGTCACCAAACTAATTCCTCAAGGTTCATACTCACAATTGAGTTCTGTTGTTCGTTCTGTAGCAATCAACCCAGCTCTTTTGCCCTTTTTTCTTCTTTGACATCTAACACTAAAGCCAAATGAGTCTCTTAGTGATCCTTGTTACTGCCACACGGTTAAATAATCAAAGCATGCTTGGTTAGCTGCTGGTTGCGCTACAGCTTCCATTGATTAGCCCACGCTTTTCCCTTCTTGTTCATGAACAAACAGAAGTGTTTTCCCTTAATATTTTGTGTACATTGGGCATGTAGCTGCCAACTTTGTCACCTCGTTCTCTTAGAGGCTTTCTTCCTTGTTAGACTGCAGTTTCTCACTTTTTTACTAGGCTACTTGTTCATGTTTAATGGTACAACTGTGCTTGACACTGAATATTTGAAATGTACATTGGTGTGAGGGCCTTTGACAATTAGTTTAAGCGGAGAATAACTAGTGTTGCGACTAAGAAGAGAAGATATATCTACATATGCATTTAAATGTTTTCTAGCTTGGTAGTCCAAGTTTTTGGCTACAGTTTTTTGGTCAAAGCATTTATTAAAATACTTTTGATGTTTGTGTCCAAAATAAACAATAGAACACTTGGCAACCAGGTGGATAACTTGAAAAAGATTGTTTTATACTTGTTATCGTATATTATTTGTATATTCTGGTTTTCTGAAGATTTTGTTGACCTTGTCTACATAAAACTGAAATATATCACTGACGGTACTTTCATAGGTCATTCATCAATAAGGATAATTTTTAACTATAGATTATTACATTTGCGAACATTTACTACTATCAAGTTCCAGAGATTGGGTTTTTGCCAAAGGTGGCTCAGAGTTTTGTCCAGTATGTAGAAATGTTATGAGAAGAGATGCTTGTAGACAAACCTTTGCAAATCCCTGCCAGACTCTTGTAGGTTTTTTCCAAAAGCATGTGTGAGATCAAGTGAAGATAGGAGCTATGTTACGGATATGAGCATAGACATATTCACGTGTGCTTTCATTGAAGATCCCAGTAATATTTGCAGAGCCCTACTCACATGCTTTTTAAGCTATATGACTTTTGGTACTTTCTAGATGCTCAGTGAATTTTGAGTAGCTTGCGGGCTGTTGAGAGGATAAGTCTGGATGACATTAGCATAAACCTGTTTTAAGTAGCTTCCTGAGTAAATAGGATAAACATATTCACTCCCGGGCCATTCCACTCCTTGTAGTCCGCTATGCTGTAGTTCTTTATAGGAGATTTATGATCATTCTTTTTGGCAGCGTATTGACTGTCTACTTCTATTGAATGTGATGCTTTTTCTCCGATCTTGTTCATAACATGGTATCAGAGCACTTTCCAGGAGAAGTGCAGATCTCTCTAGCAGTTTATCTATTCTTATCTGCATCAGTGACTTATCTTCTTCGTTAGTGGTTGACTCTTCTACTGTCAATTTCCATCAGCGACTGCTCTTCGTATTGGTGACATCCTATAGCCAACAGTTGCACTTTTCCTACTAGCAATTGCTGTCTTTTCCATTAATGCCTCTTATCTTTCATCATCACTTGTATCAACATAAACATTTGATCTCCTTCAACCAGCAACTCCACTTCTACTATCACATTGCTCTATCTCTAAGTACTTGCTACTAGGGAAGCCATATGTCATGAAGTTTGAACTATTACACTTCTGGTTGCTATCTGCATTAGGGACAATTTTCTCCATCTTGAATTTTCCAGCGATTTTGTGGCCAACCTGTTTGTTCTTCAATGAACCACCATCCTCCTCTGAAGCTTTTTAAGTTTCTGAGGTTACAATCCACTTGACAGGCAATTTTTCTCCAACGATTGGTTGTCTTCTGTCAGTGATCATCACTCTTCTAAAGTTCTACCAGCAATCTACTTTGATTCCATGGAGGCAGTTTTTGGGGAGCTGTGGCTGCATCATGATTATTTTTTCAGGTCATTATTTTTTCATGGTCTTCTTGATCCACAATTGTTTTTGAGGTATGTATCTCACTTGATAAGCTTGGGGGAATAAACTTTAGCGCTCTTGTACACTATCACCGAGTGACACATCTTACTCAGCCATATACAACTGGATCTACTAAGGCCATCATTCACTGACATTCCATTTTCAGATACTTTAAAGTGTCGTGCAAGTAGCCTATGCCACTTGCTTTGGAAACTTTGGACCATGCCATATTCAACTTTGGGTGTAGACTTACTACATATATATACAAATAGTACACGCTCTTTTATGAACAATAGGGTGGTTTCTCGCATTCATGGTATTTATCAGGATGTACCCATGCTTTACATGTGGGTGTTAGTGATTCCCCTTCCTTTCAGGGCATTCAGATACTACGGGGCATCCTGTATTAGAATGGAGAGTTCACCACATAGGCTGATATCCACACATTATGCTTGTTGAGAGGTATGGCATTACCTTTGGTGCTAATTAGGTTACTTCACTCATTGAAATTATCTTAAATTTGACACAATAGCATATCTTTATCAGGCGAGATGGTCTTCAATAAATCTTTCATAAGAGCCTCTCAGGGACTTACTGTGCAAGACTTATTTGTGTTCATTTGGCAACGCCCACACAAGTCTTTCTTGATGGTAAGAGGCATCTTCTATTCCCCAGGCTGTCAATGATCTTTTACAACAATGCCAACTTGTCTTCGATGAGCCATAACCATTACCACCATTGAGAGGCTTGAAGCATAACATTGTTTTACTTCTAGGTGGAGTTTTTTTTTCTTGGTTACCACATTATTCATCCATGTATGAATGGGCCAAGATCTAGCACTGGGTAATTGAATTTTTGGAGTGCTGTTTGATTTCACTGAGTCAGGGGAAGGCCACTATCTTCTATAAGATTGATGTGCATTCTAGCTACCACTAGATATGTTTTTATTTAGAAGATGAGTCAAAATTGGTTTTTGCTTTGCTTCGACAATTTGTCATGCCTTTTGGAGTCACTAATGGACCACTTACTCTCCAAATGTAATAAAAATCTGTGGTCAACTTTACTTGGTATGTGTGTCTTGGTTTACTTTGATGGCATCCTTGTTAATAGTACTACATTGAGTGCTCACATACACCATATGTTATCTGTTCCACCTCTTCATATTTTTCTGGGATTTTGGTCTCTAATGGCACAGCTGGTTTAGATTCCTCAAGGTCTTTTTGGTGCACGTGTATCGTGTATCGCATTTTGATAAGAAAGATGATAAGTCTGTATGCATTGATTCTTGAGCCTGAACAATATACTATAAGAAGTCGGTGTTAAATTTGTTATATGGATTATCTCTTTGACTGACTTGGGAAGGCCACTATCTTTGATAATTTTGATGTGCATTCTAGCTACCACTAGATATGTATCCATTTAGAGGATGAGTCAAAATTGCATTTTGCATTGCTACTATTTGTGTCATGCCTTTTGGAGTCTTTGCAGTTCTTGAATCAAATTCTTTTGGGTTTTTGGTTTCTAATGGCACTGCTGGTTTAGATCCCTCCAAACTACAGTTCGTGTAGTCTTCAATGCTCATAAGTCTTAGACCTTCCACCAGGCTATTGCCATCGTGCATACATTTCTTAAGTTTGCTGACATGAAACACTGGATGCACCTTGCATCCCACAAGTAGCTGTAACTTGTAAGCTACTTGGCTAACCTTCTTAATAATGAACCATGGTCCACAATACCTAGGATATCTAGTATTTTGTCTTTATTCTTATTGAGAAGTTCACTAGATTCACTGGAGAGTTTTGGATACGACTTATGCATACTGTGGACATTCATTAGCAACTTAGTTGAATATAATATAATATTCAATTAGTAGAAGTACAACATGTGTTCTCCACTTTTACTTGCACACATATATTCTCTTATGTCACGTTATATTCACACTTTCCATCAGAGGACATGCCTATCACACTCGCTTCTTTTCCTTTGAATGCTGGACACAGAGCATTACCTAGTCACCATCACTTGCACCGGATCCAACAACAGTATAAGACTGATGATGGTAGATATGTATGTTCATTTGCAGCTAGGCGTGGTGTGACAAAGATTTGTTTAGGGTCTATCTCAGATAAAGGAGTTGGATCCTAGATATTATGGTCCATTCTCATACTACAGAAGCTTAGACCAACTTCCTGTTACTACCAGGGTATACAATAATTTCCATGTCAGATTGTTATGTTCTTCTATTGGGGCTAATGAGCCCTGTGATTCTTAGCTTCCCTCCAACCCTGAACACCCACATTGAGGCAATCTATTTGTTATTAGGGGAGTGTCATTGACTTGAGTACAAACATGATGATGGTGATTTCACTCTTGAAGTAAAGTGTTGATCTTCCACTTAAAAGTTAGGAATCTGGCACATTATTGTGAGGTAAAATTTTGCAGTAATTTAAGAAGCATTGAAAGGAAGAGCTTTCATACAGATGAAAGTAAGGAAAGAAACATAGTGTCTAGAAGTGGAACAATGATGCTAAGGAGGCTGTCCTTAGAGGCCAGGAGAACTGGTAATAAATAAGCAAAAGCAGGACAACATTTGTTGACAACATAGTTAATGTGCGTGGAATTTAGGCATGTCGTTCATTGTTTCTTGGAAAGGTCTATGCAAGTTATCACTAAAGCAACACAATATGTTAAAGCTACTTGTTTTTTGAAGTATGACCTTTCCAAATATTTAGCTTCAAATCATTACTTACATGCATCTGCAAATGTTTTACATCATATGCAGTGACAATTGTGGCACGAGTATTGTGGACTTTCATAGAAGCTGTTCAAATTGTGGGTTCAACCTCTGTTTACTTTGTTGTCATGAGCTACGCAAGCTTTTAAAACCAGTGCCAGTAGAAGGGGATTGTGAATCGTTGCAGGATGAAAGTCTATCCATTCGAAAGATTGATGTATCAACTGATGATGCTTGTGCACGCTTGGAAGAAAAATGTTCTTCAGAAGGCTTGGCTGAGGAAGCTGCTATTAACCTGCAGTCGTCCAGGATGGCAACTGGAGACAGAAATTTAGACTACCTTGGACAGCCTCTAAGGCAGAAAGTATGTCAGAACGGTAGTATATTGTGTCCTCGAGGTTGTGAATCCTTTTATTTACAGTTGAAAACACTCTTTGAACCACAGTTGCTTGCAAAATTGGAAATAGAGGCTACGAGTATTCTTGGAGACCAAAAGTTTGTAAGAAGAAAGTTTCAGCCATGCTCTATATGTGAACCCATAGAAAATTCCAGCATCAATTGGGAAAATGTCCGTCTAGCTGCTTACAGAAAGGACAGTAATGATAATCACATCTATTGCCCAACAAGTTCTGTGATGAGAAACCACGGTTTGGAACATTTTCAGAATCATTGGTTGCAGAGTGAGCCGATTATTGTTAAAGATGTGCTGGCAGCATCCACAGGCTTGAGCTGGGAGCCCAAGTTCATGTGGCATGCGTTACGAGAAATGTCAAAAAGAAGGATCAAAGGAAAGAAGACTGTCGTTGCAATTGATTTTCTTGACTGGTCAGAGGTGAGAACTTGGTAGTGCCATATGTGTTTGACGCAAGTGCCGATTGATGGTTAGGTTATGGTGCATTTGTCCTTTTCTAGTTTATCAGTAGTTACAGGCAGAGTAACAGTGGTTTTAGGCCGGTTCTCTGTTGTAGTTACTGGTTGAAAAAGAACATGGGCATTGATTATTTATTGTATTAAATGCAGGTTGAGATCAACATACGCCACTTTTTTGCAGGTTTTAAAAGGGGTTGTGTAAACCAAGATGGGCGCCCAGTAATGCTCAAGCTAAAAAATTGGCCACCTAGAGATTCTTTTGATGAACATTTTTCGCACTATGAAGCTGAGTTCATCAATCTGCTTCCTTTACATATATATACTCATCCAAAAACTGGGCTTCTTAATCTAACTTCGAAGCTTCCTGAGGCACCGTTGAATCCTGATTTCCGTACAAGAATAGACATTGGGTATGGGGTTCACGAGGAGCGTGGTGTGGGTGATTCAGTGACCCCCTTACATTGCGATATGTTTGATGTGGTATTGTTTTCGAGATAGACAAACTTCTTGAGATTCCAGTATGTACTGATGTTACTGTGGTGACTAGACTACTAGTTTTTGAGGTTGTTTGATGAGGTAGTCTTGTTTTCATAAAAGACCTGTTTGCTATTGCGTTCTTTCACTTGTCTTCGTCTTTTTTTTTTTCAACAGAGTTTGTGTGTTTTTGGCAGGTTAATGTTCTAGTACATACATCAGATGCTTTGTTTCTCATTTTGTGCCCTCATCTTTGTCGCTTGTTGATTTTGTTTGTCTTACAGGTTAATGTTCTGGTGCATACTGCAGAAGTAATGGGCCCAGCACTGCAATGTAAAAGAGATGAACTAGAAAAGCCTGCTGAAGAGGGTCGCAGGTATTTCTCAGAAAAACCACAAAGCTCGACCAGGCTGAAAATTGTTACAGATTCAGTGGAGCCAATGTTCACTTCAAAGGTTCAGAGTGAAAATCTACTTCCTGGAGCTTCTTCTGTTATTGACAAGGCTAGGAACATAAGAATACCATTACCAAGCACTACGTTGAGTCATGTGTCATCAAAAAGCGAAATTGCTGCAATGGAAACAGAGAGTCTTCCGAGTATGGCAAGAGGGGGTAATGTGGAGTCGCCTGACACAGGTAGCTTATTACCTTCTTCACAGGTTGTCATGACCTCGGGTGAGAACTTGGATGTATCTGTCTCAAGAGAGCAAAACTGTGTTTCAGCTAGCAAAGACAGTGTTAGTGCCAAGGAAATGCTCGAATCAGAAGTTAAATGTGGAGGGGCTTTATGGGATGTATTTCGTAGGGAAGATCTACCTAAGCTCGAAGTGTATCTTATAGAGCATATGAAGGACTTTAATCAGATTGATAGTGAGCCCATAGAAAAGGTAAATACATCCAAATCATCTTGTAGAACTAAACTGTTTAGCCCAAAAATATACCTCTTTCAAAATTTCTCTTCATATTCGAGCATGTCTGTAGAGTTTCTTTTAACTCTGCATATCTCCAATACAGGTTTTAAATCCTATTCTTGACCAGAAATTCTATTTATCTGAAAAGCACAAAAGAAGGCTGAAGGAAGAGTTTCGTAAGTGACTGCACAGTTCCTACCATTTGATAATTCTTGTTAATATCTAGTCATGACTATGACAAAATTTTGTTGTATGCTCACCGTTCTTTGTTGGTACTGATGTGACTAGAAATCGAGCCTTGGACATTTGAACAAAATCTGGGTGAGGCTGTGTATGTTCCTGCAGGTTGTCCTTATCAAGTGAGAAACTTGAAGGTATGCATTCATGAAGGTGATTTTCATCAGACTATAGGAATCTTTCTACTCTTGTTTTGTTGATTTTCAATGACGGCAGCTTTAAACTATGCAACTATAATCTCCAAACAGTGTCTCATTTGTGAGTTTGCTTTGTCAATCAGACACTTCAATAAATTAGCCAATCTGACACCGTGCATACAGGTATGATGTGCATATATATGGCTCAAAAAAATGGTCAAAGTAACTCATATGTAGGTGCGCAATTTCCTATGCAGCTCGTTTCTGGGTTGTGAGTGAGAGGGTTGAACTCATGACCTACTCTGATGTGCTCTTCACGTTAGGCCACCTTACCATGTATTTCTCTTATGACATGCCACCTTACTATTATTGCGCTTATGACATGTATATTGTTTAGATAGCTATTAAAACATTTATTTGATGTTCTTAGTACATTTCTAGGAACCATATACTTTTGGGCATACAGGTATGGCAAACCCTGGCATACTTTTATTACTTGTATGGGCATACGGTAGCAACATCTTCAACAGATAGGATTATTGGATACACATGCTGGTGTCTAGGATTTGAAGTGAAAGATTTATCACCCTCATGAGGAAATGTGGGAGGATGAGGGGAGTGATGCAGATCAGCGCTCCTCCCACCCTTGTTTTAATCAATTTAGAAAGGAACAAGCAGAGGAACAAGCAGAGCGAACTAGCCCATGTTCGTTCACGCAAGGTACAAGAGGGGTAGAGTACCCCATGATTTGACGAGGAAGAGACAACAAAATTTGAAAATCTTTGCTGAATCGATTGAATTAGCAACCCAACCAAGATATTCTAGGATGTTTTCAAGTATTTGGGAGGTGAGTTATCTGCAAGTTGTGGAGTGGAGCAAATACATACCTGAACTAAGTGTGATGGAGGTTGTCAAAACAGTATGCTTATGTATGGCTTTCAACTGACACCACCCATTGCTGTAAAAACAAGAGGAATCAAAGAAGATGGCTAATTTTTGTGGGATATTTGCTGTTTTTAGTACATTTTTAGGAACCATATACTTTTGGGCATACAGGTCTGGCAAACCCTGGCATACTTTAATTACTCGTATGGGCATACGGTAGCGACATCTTCAATAGATAGGATTATTGGATACATTCTTGCTGGTGTGTAGGAAAACATTTATCACCCTCATGAATGTGGGAGGATGAGAAAAATGTGTTTAGTAGGGGAGTGATGCAGATCTGGGCTCCTCCCACCCTTGTTTTAATCAATTTAGAAAGGAACAAGCAGAGGGAGCTAGCCCATGTTTGTTCACGCAAGGTACAAGAGGGGTAGAGTACCCCATGACTTGATGAGGACCAAGGGCTAGCATGGACATGAGGGACAACAAAATTGAAAATCTTTGCTGATTCCATTGAATTTAGCAAATACTTGGAAAACTAGCCACCCAACCAAGATATTCTAGGATGTTTTCAAGTATTTGGGAGGTGAGTTATCTGCAAGTTGTGGAGTGGAGCAAATACATATCTGAACTAAGTGTGATGGAAGTTGTCAAAATAATATGCTTATGTATGGCTTTCAACTGACACCACCCATTGCTGTAAAAACAAGAGGAATCAAGATGTAGAAGATGGCTAATTTCTGTGGGATATGTAGGAGTCTGGAGATATTAGAGCTTGTGAGTGATAAGTGCTAAAGTGCACATGATCAAACAGAACATTATCTGAACCTTGTAAGAAAACTGCTCGAATTTTTTAAGAAGGTGATCGGGTATATATGAGAAACCAAAGGAAGTGTATGTAATGTAGACGTGTAAGCATTAAAAGTTGTTTATGAGGTGCAATGGACCATTTAGAACAAGTAGGTGAGTCAATGATGTGGCTTACATGCTTGAATCTTTAGAAAGAATCAAATTGCAGTTGGTATTTCATATAAGCAGGCTAAAGGCAAGTTCACATGAATGTGATTCACTTGCATCCAGGATGAATTTGGCCAATCTGACATGATTTCGACTAGTGTTTCTTTGTAGCCTAATATAGTACTAGATTAAAGGGAAAGGTGGTTTAAATATTTCATTATCTCTGAGTACCTAACTAGGTTGAAAGCACAACCATCACAACCATCATATGACAATTCTTGCAAGAGATTTTGTTGACTTCATTTTTTTAGGACTTAATTGACTGAGGGGAGGAAGTATGTAATACCTTTGATTAACTACGTTAGTTAGTGTCTGGCTTTAGATCAAGGAAAGCCCAATGAGGTTAGGCTCTAACTAGAGGTTGACACTTGGTGTCAAGTTACCTACAACCGGAGTATGAGCCTGGTCTCAGTTAGAGGACACCCAGAGTGTATGTGTGGAAGTAGCTTTACAACATGTATGTGGGACATGTGGCCTTACGATGTTCTATGTACGGGCCCTAGGGGCATCACATGTTGCTTTCAAATATGCTTTGGCTTAAAGTGATGAGAGCTTTGAATGGTCATCCTGACTTGGCTATGCATTTGAATAATGGGATAAGATATGGTGGAATGCGATGCCATAGCTACTGCCTTGTGAATCAATTGACAATGCCATTGCCGTCTCCCAGGTTCGTTTGTGACATGGGTTTGTTTCCTATGGTTGTGAGTTATATATATGGTCAGTACCTTAGGGATTCTTGTTAATTTTAGTACAATTCAAATGATTGGAGTTTTTCACAGTTAGGAAGTGTTGCGGAATGATGATGCTCAGAATAACTTAAAACAATGAGCCCAGGACCCTAGTAATGTTGATTTCAAGAACTACTTGAGCTAGGAATGAAACATGCAATTTGAAATCTTGACACACAATTGTCATGCATGTAGAAATGAAAAAAACAGCAAGTAATGGATCCCAAATTTCGATCCTAGTTCAAGTCTATGTGAGCTCTACTCTATGCTAAATCAATGAATCAAAATGGAAATGAATTCTACTTGCTGGCCATTCCAATTAGCAGGACCAGATCTGGAAAAACATATCCTAATCATTCTCTAATTGGCCTCTAATCACAATTAGCAATGACACCCTTCTAATAGAAAACAAATGCTTTTGATTTCATCAATTTCTAAGAAGCATTCAAGGAGAAAAGATGGAATTTACAGATCTGAGGCTGCACCCAATTCCAAATGATTGTGGGCTGTTCTGGCTCCAAACATGCATGTAATAATAGTGGAAGCAGTATGGCTGGTTTTCATTTTCAACCTACTCACCCTTGATTTTTAGTTAAATCTTGCACAGTTGGTAAACTGTTAACACCTTGAAAAGAAACATCAGTAGCACCTTATTAGTTTGAGATAAAAATTCTCTATCCACGGTCACGGAATAGCTGAACGTGATGCTAGGTAATTGTCATCTATCTCTTGCATCATTCATTTTTTCAATAATTTTGATCAATCCCTACCACATGGAGGCAATTCCTATTGACACGTATCCATATAGATGAGGTTGAACATCATTTTTTGCAAGTTAGTTGTGCTGGAATTTTTTGATTCCACCCTAACCCTTCAATCATTGTCTGCAGAAATGTTCTTGATTTCTGCCATAGACAGGTGTAAATTTGAACATGATCTTGAACAGATTCTGCAGAAAACACACTGTATCTTGAACAATGTAAATTTTGAACAAAGGTTGACCTGCAGAAAAGCACACGAATCTGCAATAATCTTGTGCCTGCAGAATTACATGTGATCTTGAGCAGGCCCTAGTCCCTCAAGTTCTGCATATTTGTTCGTGATCTTTTACAGAGTCCATTCAAGATTTGCTATTCATTTTCTTGAATCCAATCTTGAATCATCCTGGCGATGCACATGCCAATTCAACCCAAGGAGCCTTCAATATCTTGAGCTCGAACTCCTGGCATTCCTCACGACAGTAGCTCAAGGACTCTTATTTTGAGAAAATATTTTACAAATGCTATGACATCTGTCCCAAGATCCATCAGATCTTGAGGCTATTTCTCAACTCTGTGCACTTCAAGGCCTTCACCTAAATGTCACAATGTTGAGTCAAAGATCTAGCCATCTTCACTGGTGACAAAATCACGACCCACAGACACAAACTTTGAGTCAGATCTTGGTAACTCAACATCCACATGTGCGAAACACTTGAGGAGGGCCGCAAGTCATTTTTGGACCTCTTTACCTATTTTTCACACCCCTTTCAGATCTGATTGATGGCGATCAGGAGAAAACAAGCACTATCGAACATATAAACTATAATAAAGGGCCAATAGTAAGCGCAACACACTGTTTTGTTCATAGATTTTGTCTTCTGCTTTGTCCTCATGATCTGTCTTCGGATAGATTTATTTTCAGAGATCAGTACTTTGTATTGTGAATTATGATATCCAGATTGTCAGCTGGATCCTTGAATCAATTTCATATACTTTGTTACAGAGATTATGGATTGCTTTTGGTGGTTTTCAGTCATCAATGGTGCAATGACAACATCTGTGTAATTTCCTGACTTTTGAATTATATTAGATCATGATTGATTGTTCAATTTGTTGATTTTCGACATAGGGAAAAAGCAAGGTAATCATGATGTGATCTTTATTTCCGCATCTGTGTAGCATCATCAGTCTTGTTAGTCTTGATTCAAGTTCCAGCAAGTAGGTCATGTAACCCTCAGAAAGAGCCATTACCCTTCGTGGAAAAACAAGGCCTTATATCAGCTAGGCATGGCATATAATTGATTCTAGGAACCTTCCAAGGTACTTCAACGGATTACAAGATATTGTAATAAATTATAAATATCCTTTTATGCTTTGGAAGCAGCATGTCAAAAACTGGATTTCTGGAAGTAAGATACAAATTTTCTTCACTGCTGTCTTAAGTGAATGTGTAGTTTGGGTGGAAATATTCATTAAGCAGGATTTGTCAAATAAACAAGGTTTGAAGATAAATTCTTAACTAGCTTCACAGGAAGAAGAAAACTAACCTTTGATTCATTTTATAGACAAATAATCTTTGTGCTAGAAGTCTGACCCTGATTTTGTTAGTTTGGAAGAGTAATAACATGCACGCATGAAGTAATGCTTTCCATGTGTGATTATTCAGATTGTAAACACCCTCAAATGCTTATTTGTGGATATCGAGCTTTGTATTCAAAATTGACAAGGTGATCTGCCCAAAGGAACTATTGACCTGAATTTGTTTTTCCATATATTTGTTCACCAAGGAGACATGGAAAGCCTTTTGTTGGAGCAAGATATATCATGTCATCGGTTTTAGGTAGGTTAAATCAAATTTGTATCAACACATGCCTCTACAAAGTATAAGTAGACCAAGTGAAAGAAGGGCTGAAATGGCATTATTTGAGGTCAAAATTGGAATATCTTTGAGAACAATATGAGTTTGTCTCTTTTATGAGTCTGGGCAAGTTGAAGCCAAGAATAACCAGTTTATTGACCTCGATAGATCACAAGTATCACAGGAGAGGCATAAGAATAACTTTCTACGCCAATGTGTTGCCCTTTGCAAGTTTTTTCTGCAAAAGGCTCATTGTTTGGAACCAATTTGTGTTTTATGTAACAGTGATTAAGTTGGAAAGGAGCAACAATACTTATTGTCTGTGTAACCTGCTAGTATCACTTGAGTAGTTTGAAGGTTTATTTTTTCTTATCACCACAACCACTTCACAATGTTTCATCACTGAGGTCACAAGCAATGAGAAGTATCCGTCGAATCTTCTAGCCACATAGCATTGGTGATACTTTGATCTTTACTGTTGAGGTGCTTTTGTTCAAGTAGTTTATGGATCATTCAGCCCATGACTTAATAGCATACTCTAAGTTCCTTGAGCTTCTTTCATAAGAGTATCTTGTGATAGGGCTTGCTTGATCTCACCTTCTTAGGTACACATAAAGGCTCATTAACCACGATAGATGATCACCTGTCTTATTTCCTGGAATAATTGGTTGACTTGGTTGGGCCACTTCAGCGGTTTGCTAATTAGCTCAATATTGACGATCTGCGATGGTGTATTTGACAATAACTGCATGAGTTTCAACGGCCAAGTTCATGCAAGTTTTAGTATTTCACCATGAATGTTTTGACTATTGCTGTTGGTTTGGTGGCTCACAGCTTGTGTTTGACTAGCGCTTCTTTATGGATTTCCTTAGTTGGTCCCGTTTATCTACTTGATGCGTGGAAAATCAAAAGAAAGAGGAAACTCATCTAAGAATAGGTTTTGTAACTGAAATGGGAGTTCAAAGCCGGATTTTATTGACGTTAAATTTATGCATATTAGGATTTGATGTAGGCATACTTAGAGTTGGTTCATAACTGTTGGTATTAATCAGTTGAGAGAACTTAGTGACGAAGAGTTCTCAATTGGGAGCTTTTTGTCAGAATTTTATTGTGGGTCATCTGGTTCTTTGCTTATTTGCACCTCCTCAAAAGATAGCTTTTGATGTCTCCACAGTATTGCTTCATTGGTTCATTCTTTGGCTCCAATGTACATTGGAATGGTCATAATGTGGAGTAAATCCAACATTGCTGTGTTTTTTCTTTATGTAACATTGATGTATTGGCATTTTGCAGTCATGTATCAACGTGGCACATGAATTTGTTTCTCCTGAGCATGTTGATGCTTGCATTGAACTAACGAATGAATTGCGATTTCTTCCATGGAGCCATGCAGCCAAGGAAGACAAGCTTCAAGTAGGTTGTTTTCCATGTACAAGTGTTTCTTGATTTTGCCTAAAAGAATGAAAGCTGCACAAAGAAGTATTTTTTTGTATGCACACACGTCTGTGGTTTGGAATGCAAGCAGTTTGCCAATCACCGCATGTACAGTTTTCTATTTGATATCACCAAATTTTTTGTGCATAGTTCCCTTTTGCTTAATTTTGTTTCGGTATGACTCATTCTAATTAGCCATGATTTCATGTAGGTTAAGAAAATGATTATATATGGTGCTGTCACTGCTGTGAACGCTATCAAGAACATGAAGGCTGGTGAAGGTATTTTTCAACCCCTTTTATGTCATTTAGCTGTGATACCTCATATTTGTTTGATGAGGTCATCTCAGTTTTTCATGAAAAAATGTCAATCACTGTACTTTCCAATGAGAGATGAAGATGGCTGATTTGCGAAGTGGAAAGTTTATTAAGAATAGGCCTGTACTTTGGTAGTGTTCTCTGGCATAGATCAGATATTTTTTTTCCCATTGGCTGTGTGACATAGCCTCTTTGTTTGACTAATTATTGAATCTAAGGATTTTAACTCTTGTTTAAGCAGCAATTCTTTTTGGGGAAATGCTATTATTTGTCCAATCTTGATGACAAAGTAGAAAGACACAATCCAAATACACAGGAAATAGACCAACACAGAGAAATAATGGGTCAAGATTTGAAGCCTTAAGACTTGTTTCCAATTCTGATCAGAATAAGAGTTTTTTTCTACTTGTTATTTAAATTTCTAAAAGAATTAGAGAATGGTTTCCTTACTTTCGTAGTAGGCGATTTAGCTCCAATTCCTCTTAGAAGAGGTTACAGCCCCTTAGCTTGAAATTTAATTGCCAATCTTTCGTGTGGATGCTCCAAAGGGCTTCCTCTAGGACACACCCATTTGTGTTTGTGATGGCCAGGCATGCCAGGTGTTGACCAACTCTATCATGCCCAATTATCAACCGGTGTGGATGAAACATAATTGCAACATGGAAAGGTGAATGTGTCATCTTCCATTTGGCTGTACAAAACTCCTCTACCATTCGCTTTGAAGGAGTCCAAAGTAGCACATGATCTTACTTTCTCCATTATGTGGTCTATTAACTCATAATTGTAGTAAAGCGAGGCTCCCTCCCTTTCAACAATTTGAAAAAGCTTTAAATTGGATTGGCATAGATTCAAAATCTTCTTTGCCTCCTCACAAAATTCACATTCAAAGATCAGTTATTAAAAGATATATGTTGCCAAAATGTGTCCTCAAAAAGTTCAGATTTCGTCACAAAACAAAACAAACCAACTGTAGCGATGATGAATGAAACTATCTCATATGCCTTTTGCAAAAAAGGAACAATCTAATCTGAGGATCCATTGTTTTCGAACAATATCTCAAGCAATGACAAAAATATTGAGTGAAGATATCTGGTGGAAGTTCCTCCCATATGGCGACAACTCTCACACAATTACTAACTTGTACTGTTTGCAATTCCCACCCCCGGAATGAATGCTTTTAAATGCCTGACTTCTACCTCCATGAAGATCCATGCTAAGCAAAAAAAGCTTGACCAGTGAATGCTAGTAGCGACAAAGGTAATGATAGGCCGACTATATGTCCCAAACTAACAATGGAAAACTATCATTTATACTTAACCCACTGTTCTTACAAAAATCTTGCAATCTCTTATGGATCAAATGTGTTTCTGCTCACAACTCCTGCACTCTAAGAGCCTTGTAGGAAGTGCTCTTCATCAAAGGACACCTCACCTATAGCTCTTATCATCTTGGAAATATTTGCTTCTAACCACATTGAACAAAATTGCATTAGCATAAGAGAATTTCATGCATGCAATATGAAATTTGTTTCTCCTTGCTGTAGCCCATGCAAGACCAATTCAACCGCTTGTACAGTCCTGTGATTGTTTGAAACTCGGCCTATTGTAGGTGCTCGTCTTGGAGAAGTGGCCATAGACCAAGTTTGTGGCATCGTGTCCTTAACTTCCACCTAAAGTGTGCTCAAAAACTTCGTTCAGAATGATTCCCTCCTGATCATAGAAACATTATGCTGAGGTCTCCCTAAATAAGTATGATGACAATATGTGCACTTCATCTTTCCCTGCCTTCACTACCATTTCATGCCTTGTCAACTTCCACAAAGGTCAACAGACTTTCCCACATAGCAGACTCGACTCTAGGCATTTTGAACTATGCCAAATAAATAGAGTCAAGTTTTAAAAATGGCTGAAACTGGCAGGTTGTTGTGGTTGTTTATAGACAAAATATAGCTTGCTAGGTGAAAGCTACAAGTGAATAGGAAGAACACATCAAAGTTTTGAAGCAAGTCATGAAAAAGCAAAAAACTTTACAATTAGAACATTCAAAAATTCAATCTCCCCTTGCTTTTAACTATCAAGCAACTTGAACATCAATATGATGCGTCCAGTGCCTCTAGGATTGTTAAAGGTCGACACATGCAAAATACTTCAGCAAAGAGTGGAGAGAAGACAAAGATTTTGGAGGTGTAGTTGCCAAAAAATGCCATGTTCTATTGAATATGGCGTCAACTTTTTTGGGGGATCTAGGGCCAACAAGTATACTATATGTTTTTGGACCCCACAACAGCTGAAACGCCTTACGCTTAATGAGCTGTTTTCTTGGCCGTATACATGTTTTTAAAAAAAAAACACGTATTATAAGAAAGAACTGGCCCATTGTTCTGTGTAATGTAGTTGACTATTGCCAGCTAGAAGTGCCAATTTCTGCTGTTCTAGGACTAGAAACTACAAAAAACACTTGCCTCTTTTCTTATATTTAATATGCATATATCGAAATTTGAAAATCTTATGATCGGGCTTATTCCTCTGATTATGTTTTCAAAATTGCCGTTTGCGTTTACTTTTTGGGTTTTTGTATTTTGGTAACTAGGCTTGGAAGATTGTTTGAGTAGATGTGCACTGTAACGTGACAACAAACAGAAGGCTTTTGGAGTTTAATTTAGGTTAGTCTTCATTGGTGTTGATAGCCATAACTGTGCATTGAGTTTGTCTTACTTCTTTGTTGTAGCTGCATGCATTTCTGTTGACACCTCTGTTTTGGACGTTTGAACAGCCAATGGGATGAAAATTGGGTGATGAAAATTGCACTGCTTTGAAGTGTTTGGAACAACCTTGTCAAAAGGAGGCAAAGGTGCTGGAAGGAAACAGCAACACCCAGCGGCCAGTTAACAACCACCAGTAAAAATCCAAAATGATAACTGGGCCATTGACAGAAGATTGAATGTTGAAATGTGGGTTTTCACTGCTGCGACTTGCCATACACATGGAATGCTTTCGTTTGCTTTCTATTCTGTTCTCATACCCCTGGGTGCTTTATCCCAGCTTGACTGTCTGGTGTCCTCTCAAAAGTCAACCATAGAGCAATGCACCATCTAAATCCTTCAAATGTTAGAAAAACTGTTTTGAACTCTTTCAGTGCACACATGTTGGATTCTTGATTAATCTAGCGGCGATAATCTGGTCACTATGTAGATGAGTAAGAAGATTTGTTGAGCAGGCTGTAGTCAACTGTCTAATCTGGTCACTATGTAGATGAGTAAGAAGATTTGTTGAGCAGGCTGTAGGAACACTGTCGAGCAAATTTGTCCCCCAGGCTGGTGTTGATACAAAAGCTCACAAAGATCCATCTCTTACTAGTTTCAACCTCCTCTCTCTTCCTCGTGCTCGTGCATCCTCAAATATCAGCCTGAAACAACCCTAACGCAGGTGACTGGCTACGATACGTCCAACACTTGAATGTGTCTGCTATTTCCACACAACATTCATGGCACAAACATATCCTGTGAGAGTCTCAAAATTCACATGAAAAAGATGCCAGAGCAAGTTTAATCAGCCTGTGTGTAGTGCCAGAGACTTGAAAGAATTGGATAAGAGGTGCTCTTGGCTGTTACTCGTGGAAACATTTTTCTCAGTAGAGAAAAGAGCTACACTCTTGCAGCTCAACACCAGAGAGAGAGAAAGAACCTCAATAACCTTGATCAGGCTAACTTCTATTTACAATAGGAATAGGTGGCCTTTTGGCAGATTTATCAGGTTATATTTTACATTTTTTTTATCAAAGTTTACCCTTAACCTCCATGCTGCTTGAAACATCAAATTCTGCTGAAAGACCTAGTGTTTTTTAAGCCACGGTTGACCTATACTCATATGTAGTTGAATGTTGCACTTGACAGCAAAATCCTCTCTAATTAGGCTCAGTCCTGTATTCTTTTGCAGAAGGGCTTTCAAAAAAAAATGCCCAGGCATCTTGCAATGCTGGCCACCTATGGTTTTAAATTTAAAGACACAACTTCTTCAATGGTTACAGAAGTTTCAGTAGATCTTACTATTGAAGACTAAACATAAGAAATCTAGCTTCTCCAGCATAGCGGATGCCAGTTACATGAAGATTAACGTATCTGAGAACCACCAAGATTTTTCTAAAGTTTCAGATTTGTCTTGCTTGAGTCCTTTTTTGGGGTGGTAAGCAACATCTAAAAGTTTATCTGTGACTTGTTTATGGCGCTTATTAAAGAGGATGTAAAGTTCCCAATAGACGTCTGATATAGCATGGTTATAAAATTCCATTGGGGAATTTACAAATATAGTACGGGCCCATAAGTCTGGAAATAGTCACTGGAAATAGTCACTTCAAATAACCAAAAGACTTGGAAAATTATCCTACTATAAACAGAGGTATTTGAACTGATGGCCTTTTACAACTATTCACATTAGTGTTATCCCTTAATCTGTTAATTTTATGTGTATGGTTAGTGATGCCTTTCGGTGTGGAGGGGATGGTGTATGGAGTGTATGCTTAGCAGTGGAATGTCTGGAAGCTGGTCACAAGATCAGACTCAAGAAGGTTTTTATCTGATAGCTATTCCAGTAAAAGAAATTATTAGACATTTTAGCAGAAAAGCAACCTCTACTCTCTGGACATTGAGGCTAGGACATTGAGTCATATTACAAAAGTTGACCAAACATATCATTAGCATCCCAAACATGTAAAGGTGCAGTATGGTAGCTATGTTTAAGAAACATTTGCTGCAACATTTTTCGAGAACAATTCAAATTCCTGTCCCGCTGAACCTTTTCTACAGGCTTGTAGATGCATGTAACTTGGCAAGATTGTCCAGAGAACACTTGCAACCTTGTATGAACTTTATCATTATATTCCAAGGATATGGTCCTTTGAAGAACACGAGGAAGTTAGGACCATGAACTGGATAAGATCTAACCTTCTCCACACCTTCAGATACTATTGAGGGAGTCTTGATCCTAAGAACAGGAATTCCATGCAAACAAAAGGGACAAGTAGATACCAATCTGCCATGACTCAAGGAGCTACTAAAATTGGTTCTCTGCCATTGGCTCATGATGTGAGAATTATTATACACACATGGATTTTGAGTATATCCTCTGAAAGCATTAGTTCTTAGTAGTATGCCAATTCAAGTGAATGAAAACATGAATTGATCATGTATGATAAGAGGAGCTTTTCTAATAATGAAGCCGTTTATAAAGAGAAAAAAAATGTTGTCAGGCTGTCTTTGCAAAAAGGAGACATTTCTAGATATGATAAACATAAGTTTTGGAGGTAGAAGCATGAAAAGTGGAGCCACTAATCAGAAATAGCAAAGATATGCAATTTCATCCTTAGGTCTTGTGACAGCTGCAGAGATCATTAGTAAAGGATAGTAGTACTGCTCAATGTGCAAATCGATTTTGGTAGGAGTACTCTATTTTGCTCTTGGCCAATGCATTATGGAATGCATGTTGCATATGAAACCTTGTGCTTTGTTTTATAGACTAGCAAGGAATGAATTATGCACCAAGTGGTAGTGGGAAATGGGAAAAAGTAGACTTACGATAAGTTTTTCCCATTTCCCAAATGCTTCGTAAGAACTAAAAACATTTCGTAAGTTGTTGCTGTTTTCAAAATTGTTGTTTCAAAATGAAATCAAGACTCCGATTCCAAACTTACAAATTGCTGCATATAAATGCTAAGCTGTCGTTGCTGCTTTTGAAGCTACCAAATCGTCTCTCTACGCTGGCACTTCAAGGAATTTGTCGCTGTCAGCATTGAATTAATGTTAAAACATATAGGGGATGGTGGCCAGTGAGAACATAGTGCTAAAAGGCGATTTTCATCTGTTTGGGTGTTTGTGGTATGATGTTGAGGAGTTCTTTTTTTTTATTATTGTCATGTTGAGTTGATGTTGTTTGATTTTTAAGCGTTTGCAAGAAAGATGTGATTCATAACTTGAAGGATCTGCACTTCTGAAATCAGACATTATTCGTCTTGATGTCACAAAGTGTAAGGTGGCTCACAAGTCTAGATGTCTCATGCTCATGTGTGTCAGATGTTGATGCTGCACACACGTTTTAATGTCGTCACAGGTGATGAGAGAAGACCGCCAAATGAAGCGGACATCAAAGTGTTTGATAAGAAGGTGAGGAAAACTTTGACCTTCATTAATTTGTCAGTGAAGGATTACATCATTACCCACATTTGTGATGCTGTTACACTCAGACAAGCATGAGATGTACTAAAGGAGCAGTTCGAAATGTCAAATCCGTCAAGAATCATGTTTCTGAAGTCAAAATTGAATAGTGCCCGCATGGAACAAGGAGAGCACATTCAGACGTACATGACCAGAATCAAGACAATGAGGGATGAACCGCACTCTATTGGTGAGCGCATACGTGATGTTGAGCTAGTGCACAATGCATTGTGCGGCATTGCAGAACCATATCAGATGTGTGTGAGCGGAATAGCATCAAGAGAAAGATTGCCAACCTTTGACGAGCTCATAGGAATCTTGATGCAAGAAGGGCAACGACGAGAAATGGTGAAAGCTAGACGTCAAAACACTGATGATCAGGCACTTGCGACATGCCAAAAACAAGACAAAGACAAGGGCAAGAAGAAGTCTAAGTAGCGATTTACCAAGACTCAGGAGGATGAGAGATCTTCCAACAAGACCAAGAAGAAGGGCAAATGCTTTCATTGCGGCAAAAAGGGCCATTGGAAGAGCGAATGTCAGAAATTCTTGGCGGAATCAGGCAAGGGGAAACCAAAGCAAGCAGGTAACCTTGTCGATGAGGGTGAGATTGAAGGCTCTAGCTTTTTCATATTAGTATTGTCATATAATCAAGATGATCAAGTGTGGTACATTGACTCGGGAGCTACAAGATATATGATAGGTAACAAGGATTGATTCAGCAGCTTGGAAGTGTTGGATAATGGAACGTCCGTTTCACAAGCAAATGGTGATGTGTGCAAGATCAAGGGAATAGGCATCGTTTCAATCCAACTACCTGATGACAAAAGCAAGATGATCATGGAGGTACTTTACGTATCAGGTTTGAAAAAAATCTACTTTCTGTTGGTGTCATTACTGATCAAAAGTTGAAAGTAGAATTTGCCCATGATCGTTGCTTTGTGAAGGATGTGAACCAAAAGTTCAAAGTCATTGCAGATGGTATAAGGGAGCCCAACACTCAATTGTACAGGTTGAATGTTACAATCAAGGGGCAACATGGATTTGTCTCGTCCATTTCATCGCAAACTGAATTGTGGCATAAGAGGATTGGTCACTTGAACTTAGGAAGTCTCAACTTGATGAGGAAATTAGAAATGGTGAGAGGATTGTCTACGATAGAAGACCACTTGAAGTCGATGTGCGAATCATGTGTGTATGGAAGCAACGTCGAGAGAAGTTCAATAAAGGTGGTGCTGCAAGGGCAAAGACCATCCTGGATTTGATCCAGACGGATGTATGCGGCCTATGAGGACTATGTCCTTACGTAAAGCCTTCTATTTCATGACCTTTATTGATGATATGTCACGTAAGACGTGGATTTACTTCTTGAAGAAGAAATCGGATGCATTTGACAATTTCAAGAGCTTCAAAGCTTTGGTCGAAAATTAGACAGGTAGGAAGATCAAAGTTCTAAGATCAGATAGTGGAGGTGAGTATAAGTCTAACGACTTCAATGATCTTTGTGATGTGGGATCAAAAGAAAATTTACGCAAACTCATACTCCTGCTCTCAATGGTGTAGCTGAGCGCAAGTATCGTACGATTATGGAAAGTGCCAGATCTATGCTAGCTAAGATGAAACTACCAAAAGATTTTTGGTCAGAAGCATGCAGTATGGCAGTCTATCTTCAAAATAGAAGTCCTACCATTGCCATACCAAAGATAACACCTGAGGAGACATACACGAAGAAGAAGCCAAAGGTGAATCACATGCGAATCTTTGGATGGAAGGCCTTTTTACACATTCCTAAGGAAGAGAGACGTAAACTTGATGTGAAAGCTATCAAGTGTATATTCCTAAGATATGATGATTGGGTGAAGGGCTATAGATGTTTTTGCCTCCTGCTTGCGCGATCTCTGCTCATCTCTATATCGAGTAGGTAATGAACTGGGCCTAAATCAGTCATCTCAAATTCTGATAAAAGTAGAGATTTGGTTTCCTGTAATAACCGATTGGAATTGTTGATAATTAAGGAATCATCAACGTATAATGCTATTATAACGTAGCTTGACCCTTTACACTTGAGATATACATTAGAGTCTGCAGAGCAAGAAGTAAAATCACGATGGCCTATTTTTTGAATGTATTTTGTGTCCCCATAATGAGTTTTCATGTCATAAACTCATTTTTTGAGCATTTTTTGTATCATTTCGTTCACATGTACAATACAATTTGACAAAGTTTTATAATTGTAATCATTTTCATATCAAGTGTCGAATGATAATATCGCTTGCCAATAACTACAATAGTTTACATGGCTTGATTATATTTGTCAACATTACACAAAAAACTTACATATTTTTTGTCCAAAACTTTTATATTTTGTATTGAGAACTTTCAATTTTTATGCCCAAAAATGCTTGTTTTGTGAGAAAAACTTTGTTCTCTTATAACATTTTCTAAGATTGATTCTAACTATGATGTTTAAGTATTGTTTTAAAAGACTTCTTCACAAAATGTATAAGGAAATATCAATAGGATAAAACTTTTATAAGAATTTATGGGGTTAGCATTTTCAAATATTTTTAATTTATGTTGAATGTTTAGAGAGTCATTTCAACGTTTTGCTGACTTGTTTCATTAAATTTAGAAACAAATTGAGAGAAGTTTATTACACAACTTTAAAATTTAATTTAATTTTGTAAGAGATTGTATGTTGCCAAGTTTTAATCAATTATCATATAATGTTTCTCATTATTTTGATTATGTTTATTTTTGCTACTTGTATTACGCAAACCCTCTTTTGAAATATACATATTTACTCTTTACATTGTATACATGATATTATATTTTTAATGCCAATAAATTTTTATATAACATTAAATAATCTTATGTTTGCATTTACTATTTCAAATCACAATATCCCAAATTTTGACACATTAAGTATATCAAAAAGTTTGAAGTACAATTTGTTTTTGTTTGTTTGAAATGTATGCTATTTGTTTTAAGAGTCTTGTTCATGAAATCGTTAATACGAATTATAGTCTCAATTTTGTATGTTATTAAAAATTTAACATCCAAAATTTAATGTGATTATTTTAAAAATGTTTATATTTTGGCTGAATTTATTTTAAAATGTTAAGATTTGTTTGACTTTTTTAAAATCATCAAAAAAGCCAAGTTTTTTGACGGAATCTTCAAACAAGTAACCTGTAACATTACCTATTCAATACACAACAGTGTTGTTTGTATATCATTTTCAAACAGTTGTACATGTAGATGGGAGCATAGCAAAGTATTAGGCGAGATTGGTGATCAAAGGCATTTTGGTTGGCCTTTACATCAGATGAATGTAAAATCAGCTTTTCTGAATGGTGAGTTGGAAGTAGTAGTGTTCATGGATCAACCTAAAGGCTTTGTTGAGAAAGGAAACCCTTGGTTACTAGTTTGGCCTTGTATCGATTGAGTCTTCCTTCAACATCATACTTCGCTTTGAATATCATGGAATCAGATTTTGATCCTTTGGCAGCTCAGTTACAGTCCATGTTTGATTCTCCATTAGAGAATCAAATTCTACGTCCATTCTAGCTTTCCACTGATCGGCATCAAGTGTTGACATTGCCTTCGAAACCGTGTTTGATTCCTACACAAAGTAGTAGGCTGGATCATCCATAAATCGGAATGGAGGCTGTCTGGTCTGGTTCAATCTTCTGGGTTGAACTTCGATTTTCTGATGTGATTTGACTTGTCAAGGGTCTGACTCATTGTCGGAGTTGATGACAAGCGTGTGATCAGTCCTAAGTTCGAGGTTGTCGATTTTGGGATTGGAAGTCAATGGAGCTTTTCCCTTGTGGTCGAAGAATTGGTCTTTCACAAAAATGACGTTTCTACTGGTGAACGATTTCTGAGTGTCCACGTTGTGATCTGGGAAATAGTCGATGAAAATCGACTTTCTGTTGGTGTCGTCCAACTTCTTTCTTAGAGCTTCAGGGATCTGAGAGTAAGCAATGTATCCAAACACTCGAATATGCTTGAGTGATGGCTTCAATTTTGTCCACTTCTCATAAGGTGTTTTGCCATTCAAGGCCTTGGTGATGGATCGGTTTTGCAGGTAGGCAGCTTTAGTAACAGCTTTTGTCCAAAAATTATTTGGAAGAGAGGCATGAGCTAGCATGTTCTTGGCACTTTTGATGAGTATCTGATTCTTTCTTTCATCTACATCGACTGAGGTGAGTAGCTGGTTGTGTATTGCTGATGTATTCCATTGGCCTTGCAGAAGTCCTTGAATTCGGTGGAGATAAACTTTCCCTCTCCATCAGTACGTAGAGCCTTGAACTTTCTCTGAGTTTAATTTTTAGCAGACGCCTTGAACTGTTTGAAGAACTTGGAAGCTTTAGATTTGTTCTTAAAAAATTAGGTGACAGTTTGTAGAGAGAAATCATCAATGAAAGTTAGAAAATAAATGACTTCCCCTGTCGAAGTAGTCTGCATTGGGCCACAAATGTCGCTGTGTACAAGATCAAAAAAACCTTTGGAAGTATGAACTGAATCAGAAATAAAAGGACTTCTAGCATGCTTGCTGATAATACAGCTTTCATATGGAGAAGTTGGTTTGCTAACAGAAGGAAGATCTTGAATGAGATTTTGAGTTGACATTTGTTGAATACTATTGAAGTTTAGATGGCCTAATCTGAAATGCCCAAGCATATCAGTCAATTCAGAAGTCGGTGTATGAAGAGCTTGGCTGTTTGTCGAATAGTAGTGACTAAGCTTGTAGAGATAGCCACATCGTCTACTGAAAGCTAAATTTTTTTTAGACTTATCGAGTATGGTGCAGCCCTCTGTATCGAATTCAACCCTTCGACCAGAATCTATGATTCTGCTTATCGAAAGCATATTCTTGGTAAGATTAGGAACATGAAAAAGGTTGGACAACAATCTTATGTCACATTTCTGGAACTCGACTTTGACTGTTCCTTCACCTTCAATAGAGTGAGACGAGTTGTCTCCAAGTTGCACAACTCTTGAATGGGTGAATGGCTTGTAGTTCTGGAACTAGTCTCGATGGTGAGTCATGTGTTGAGTTGCTCCAGAGTTCAAGTACTAGGAGTCAATATCCTACTACTCTCCAACCTTGGTCATGAAGACTGCTTCATCTTCCTCTTGTTCCTGGATTGAGTGACTGGTTGTAGCAGCATTGGCTTGTTGTTGGAATTGCTTCTTCTTCTCGTTGTTGTACTTCAAAGTTCAGCAATCCTTGATGATATGGCCAATCTTCTTATGGTATTTGTAGAATAGTTTTTGCATTGGCTAGAATGATGAAGATCCTGAAGTTGGTGTGTTTGATACAGGTTGTTGTATGTTGCTCTTCCTTGTCAGTGTAGTCTAACTTTGTAGTCTTCTTGGATCTAAACTTCTGATTTTTCTTTGTGTATAGAGCCAGCTTATTATTGACGATCTGTCTGAAGAGGAGAATCAATGCATGAAAGCATCTACTGCATATGTCTCATCGGATTCATTCATCCGTGTTCTTGATCATTGATCAATTAGATGCTTGTTAAAATGATCTATGTGCTATATACATTTATGCAAATGAGTGTACAAGAGATGGCGTGGAGTCGTTGTGTCATGAGGGAGAAGATTGTGGTTGCTGTCATTGTCAAGTTGGTTATGCAGTACAAAGGATGAGTGTGAGGAGGTCGATAGGTCGGGCTTCCCCGATATGTCGTCCAGGTTGGTTATACCCGATAGTTCGTCCAACTTACTCGTCTCTAGTAGTTGAGCTGCACGATAATGCAAGTAAATATGCAACAATGAATGGAACTAGATTAACATGGGATTTAAGAGAGTAGAAGAGATAAATCCAACACCGCCCCCTTAATTTGGATCCATGAATGCTTCGATCTTTAGACTAAACAGTGCACAAAATTTGTTGTGTGCATCAATGCTCAATGTCTTGGTGAACACATCAGCAATTATGTCATGCATTCAAGAGTACGTTAAGCTCACCTCTTTGTCGAGAATCTTGCAAAGTAAAAGTTATAAAATACTTTGCATCCTTCAATAAAGGATTCTTCATTGGGCCACAGATATACGTATGTACAACATCTAGTAATCCTCTAGTAGTATGTTGATGGCTTGATCTAAATGGTTGTCGGGTCTGTTTACCGACCAGACAGTCTTGATAGTCAAGTAATTCGACTTTCTTGTCAGGATAGTCGAGATCAAGAACAATGGATTGCTTAGACATTGTTGTACAGAAGCATGATTCAATGACCAAGTCTATAGTGCCAAAGTAAATTTTTATTTATTTGAATAGAATTACTAAGTGCTTGACTAGAGGCAGAAAAGCAATGACTTAATCTATACAAGTATCCATGTCTCTTTTCGAGTGCTAGGATCTTGCCTATCCTATTGACTACTTTACATTGATCAGATTCAAATTTTATTTTATGTCCTAGATCTGTAATCCTGCTAACAGAGAGCAGATTTGTAGTTAGATCTGATATATAAAGGACATTTGAAAGTAGCTTACATTGATCATTGGCAAAGTTCAATCTTACTGTACCTTCACTTTTGATAGCTTGAGCGCTATTGTCACCAAGGTGAACATATTGTTTGGTACTGTAAGACGTATAGGACTCAAAAAAGCCGATATGGCTGGTCATATGTTGTGTGGCATCGGAATCAAGAAACCAAGAGCTGTCATTGGATGCTTCTTGATGATTTGTCATGAAGGCATCATGATGCGATTCTTGAGTAGGCTGTGGAGATTCTGCAGCTGCATTTGCGACTTGATTCGACTGTTCTTTGCTGCTATTCTTTGCTTGCAGTATCCGACAATCTTGGATCTCGTGGTTGGAACGCTTGCAGTATCTGCAGAACAACTTCTTCTTTTTCAGCTGATTCGACTGCTTGTGATGATGTGTCGGTGTCTGATATTTCTTTGATGACTTCGAGCCTTTCTTCTTCTACTTAGTTGAGCATTTGTTGGTGTATAGGACGTGAGCGTCAACAGTCAAGGGACTGGAGGCTTCGTTCCTTTGAGAGTCTTCATGCAACAACATTGTGACGACTCTTGAAAGAGTCAGTTCAAGGTGTGTCATGATGATCATCACCCAGTTGTCGTGTGAGCTTGGCAAGCTTGATAGCAGTTTCATTACTGCGTCTTGATCGTCGATTACAGATCCGACAGCGGCCATTTGCTTCAGCAGGTTCTTGAACTGGTTGATGTGATTATGAAGGGAATCACCATTTTCCATCTTGAGGGAGTAAAGTTTTTTCCTGAGATGTAGCTTGGAAGCTATATCTCGCACTTCATATAATGTCCTCAAGATGTCCTAGACTTCCTTGGATGTCTGAGCTTCGAACACATGGCCGACTTGCATGTCCGAGATTTTCCTTTGCCATTAGCACAGTTGTCATCTTAAATTTCCACAGATGGTAATTGGCTCCATCAAGCTTGTCCATGATAGGACTGACTTTCTCTTGGGAATCCATGTGGAAGATTAGTCTAGAAGATAGTAGCAACTATCAATGAGTATAATAATCTAGTGCAAAATTATAGAACAAGAAAACAATTATCCTATCGGCTAGTAGGATTAGGTTCTGTGGGAAGCTTATCAGGCTATAGAAATAGCTTTGACATAAAACCGCTTAAGAAACTAGATGAATTCTGATATTAAAGTTCTAAATAATCAAAGAATAATAATCTATAGTTCTGAGACCATGCTGGGGAAGTGTAAGATGTTCCCTCGGTGCATGCACTATTGGTAACAATAGGCGAACACAACAATGAAGTTAAGTTTAGAGATAGGTGCGCGGTGATAGTGGAAGCAAGAGCCGACAATTAGAGCAGAAAGCATTGCAAATACTGACAGATGCTGAACGTAGAACTAGATAGCACTTTATTCAGATTGATTGTAACGAAATACAAGTCAGTGATATAGGTGAGCACAAGACAATAGTGGACGAAACTGCGTGCTCACAAAGATAACTACAAACTATAAAAGCTATGTGCTTATTATTGACGATCTGTTTAAAGAGGAGAATCAATGCATGAAAGCATCTACTGCGCCTGTCTCATCAAATTCAATAATTCGTGTTCTTGATCATTGATCAATTGCATGCTTGTTAAAATGATCTATGTGCTATATACATTTATGCAGATGAGTGCACAAGAGATGGCGTTTAGCCATTGTGCCATCAGGGAGAAGATCGTGGCAACTCAATCAACTTACTTCATCATCAATCGACTTCATCGACTTACCCGACATCTTTTCATCAACAATCAACTAACTCGACTTCGTCGACTTCATCATCAGAGAAAAATCGATCCATGCACTATCAGACGACATTATAGACAATCCACCTAAACTTGCACATATATTTAGAGTCTGTAAGATGACCATCTAATGCATAACGGCTATATCACGTTCATTCACGCATAACAACTGTATCACGTTCAACTACATCACATTGAATAGTTAGATTTTTCTTTAATGAATAGCATCAGCATTATAGTTAGATTCAATATACATAACACTCAGTGGGTTGTATGAAAGAGTATGTTGAAGTTTTGCTATCATCAAAAGCAATTTTGCGCCTACTGTCTTGTCCTGCTTCATGCTCTTGTACTCATTTTTTTGCCTTCAATCAGAGTGCAAGTTTCTGTCTTACTATTGTAATCTTCTATTGCGCATCGTTATTGTTGATTCATCTTGATTATTGTTGGTAGTTGTTGCACTTCCAATCCATTAACCATCTGCTCCACTTCCACTGCTATCCTATTGATCTGTCTTTGGTCTCCCAACATGGAATTAAAGCTCATCTCTGATAACCTACCATTTTTTGGCATGGTATCAGAGCAGGTGGTTCAGTAATCTGCATTTGTATTGCAGGTTATCAATCTTGTTTCTACCAAGATATCATCTTAGCAAGTGCGCAGCCAACAATATTCAGACATCACTATTTCTACTAGTGATCTCTACACCAGAATGGATCCATCTTCTAGTTCATCCATGATCAACAACTCAACAGAGAGAACTACCATCTCTATAAGTTAAAGATGAAAGTAGTTCTTCTTGCCAAAGAACTTGGGACATCGTTGATGGCACTGAGGTCAAACCAGAGGTTGATGTAGCAAGCATCACCAAATGGAGATAGAAAGATGGCAAGGCATTTGTCTTGATCACTCTCAATATCAAAGACTCTCAGGTCAGCCACATACGTGCTGTTCAGACCGCTAAGAATGCATGGGAAATTCTAGCAACTCTCTACAACATCAGAGATGTCACTTCCAAACTCCATTTGAGGAAGAAATTCTTCACTCTTAGAATGTCTTCTGCTAGGTTAATTGTCTGTAGGCAAATCTCTGACATAAACCTCAGAATCTCTCCACGCAAGTGCCCCAGCCTTACAAGCATATTGCAGCTTTTCCTGCATTGGCAAGCGAAAGAACTGAACAACAGCATTCTTGATATCGTCGATGACGGCCGAGGGGACGCCATGATTGAGGATGTGAAGAATGCCCCCATTTTTGGCAGGCCTTGCCCATATGCTCTCGGATTTGGCCTCGCCGCTCTCCATCCAAGACATTGAGATTGATGAGAGGGATGGCATGACGGTGAGAGAAGGCATCATGTGTGAGGGATGGGCGCTCCTCTGGAGGTCTGAGGAAGGTCTGAGGGATGTGCCTGATGGATCGGTCATTGAAGATTCAGATGCAGTAATGACTTTGTTATAGAGTCTCCCTGGAAACTTGGGTAATGGCCATTTCAACCCAGCAGCATCTCACTCTATCAAGAGTAATCTCGATGCTACTGCAAGAGGAGATAAGAAGGAATGCTTTCTGGATCGGATCCATGTGTAGTAGATGTTAGATTTCTACATTGTCAATGGTGCTAGATGTGTTGTGATTCATAACCAAAGATCAAAGGGACACATTTGATCTTAGTGATATGACTTTAGTTCACATAGTATCAGATCTTTGGTGCTGGTTATTTGAAGGAACAACTAGATTTAGCAAGGATTTGGAGGAGTTACCAATTCGAGAGCATGCTGGATTGTTTTCTACTAAAATATCAAGCATTTTTCGTGTGTAGAATTGATTTTTTGTAAATCAAAACTCAATATATGGTTATGACCTTGAAGTAGGCCGATTTCACACTCCACTTACTAGATTTGGGTGACTTTAATTGCATTAAGAAGGTCTGATTGAAGACTACAGGATTCTATATCAAGTTTGTAGCATTTGCATATAGAATTTGGATGATTCAATTTTTTGTACTTTTGTCAAAACCCATTCCAAAGAATGCACAATTCCCCAACCAAGGTGCAAGATAGACAACCATGTTCTTGGCCTTGGACTTTTCTGGAATCAATAAGTGTCCAGTTTTTATACTCAACCATGGAGGATGAAAATGTAGATCTACATTTTTGTTGACCGATTCAAAGTCGGCTTTTGATGGTTTATCAAAATGGGCGTTTGGCACTTGATTCGGCATTTGTCGGCATTTGTACCGATTGATCAACATCTCTAAGAGCACAACACAATTATCCATGATTGTCGCTTTGTTATAAGGTCCTTTCACATGTAAATTGGAAATTCCCTTGTCTTACTCTTATACATCAATGCAAGATCACACCCTTGTAGATATTGCATTTGGGTCTTTGTAGGATAGATTTTGAGACGTACTTGTTGTTAAGTGTGAAGTCCTTTTGAGTTTGTACTGAGCAATGTCTTATGGGCAAAAACTTGATTTCAACACGTGATACTCAAGAAATGAAAAAGAAGGGGGCCTATTCAATGTTCATCATTGATGTTGAAAAAGATGGGGGCCTCACATACAACGCTTGGGAGGTGTTTTCTTTTATATTTTGAAATATGTATTAGAGGCAAGGAATAGCTAGAGCCATCCTTGATATAAGAGATCATTGGCCTGGCTGATAGCCTGGCAAATAGGTTATTTAGGAGGAGGTCTGCTATCAGAGATCCCTCCACCTTTAATCTTGCTCCAGACTTGACAATCTGTTAGCAATAAGAATGGTCATAAGCAAGTCTCTAGTTTGCACAAATTATCTGCAGAATAATTAGATGAGTTAACTTACTTTGTTGCTGCTAAGAATAATAATGGAAGTGGTATTCAGGAGAAAGATAATCTCCACATTGAGTGCTTTTGTTTACGCGCCTCTGTTGTATGTTTTGAAAAAGCTCTCGATAGCTGTGTTGTCTTCATGCAGGTTTTGTCCTCAAATTCTTTGTTAGGAGTGAGTCGAACAGAAGCCAACTTAGATAATTTCTTCCATCCGGATGAGCTGCGGCTGTCCTCTCTGGAGAGCTGTTGTATTTGTTGCTGAAAACTGCTGAAGACTTTACGGAACTCCATTACCTCTGCTTTAATGTTGCGCATCTCCATTTTCACTGTTTGGACCTCTTGATACATAGCTGCCCAGCTGACTTCTGGAAGCATTGACGCATTTGCGCCATTGTGTGCAGAGGCTTCCGATGTGCTGATTCTGTGAGATTGAAATTGCCCGCTTGAAGGCTGCGACTCCTTTAATGGATCCCTGGTAGGAGTGCAGCTTCCGGACATGACATGTACACTTCTCAACTTCATCTGCTCAGCGTAGAGGACCTGCACCACCATTCGAATAGGAAGACGCTCGTTCTGAGCCGCATGCGTGCATGCGTAGGACGAAAGCTTTTGGCAATCCAATATCCGGCAGAGCTTTTTCCGGTCGTGCTCAGCAATTGTTGGGTGGTTCTGCAAATCATGATCAGTGACAGAATTTAATTCAACTCTCACTCTTTAATACCAACTAACACTAAAATCTTTCATCAGATCCGTCTCCTAATGTGGCCTGTTGGTTGATGGCTTAAAGTTCCTTTCCTAGTCTACTATAGAGAATTGAGAGAGAACCCAAGCAAATAAGCATAATTTCAGTCTTAGAGGACTACAATCAAACCGAAAAGTGAACAAAATCTAGTTAACCAAAGAACATTGATGATTGAAGCGTACCTTTAAGTAGATATCAATAGCTCTATATAATCCGTCATGGGATGGACGGCTGGAATCTGGCAAGGCCTCAGCGAAGGCTTGAAACTTCACGGATGAGAGGTTTTTGTCTTTTGCAATTTCGGCAAGGTAACTGTCTAGGAGTTTTGACACTTTAATTTTTGCGGCATGATCTGGCCTCTGAGATATGGGGGACGCGGACCCTTCAAAATTCTTGAGCACATCCGGAGATTGGGGTGCAGAGTAGCTTGTGGGCATGGTTTGCTCCAGCTTTTGAAAGAAGTAATCAAATATACGGTGAACAAGTTCAACGTCGAAAAATGTTTCGTAGTCTTGGCCGAAGGCTGGCACCAGGAGGTCGCCTAGAGTTGCATGTTCCAATTGCGATCCAACTCGTTTCTCTAGATCGGACTTAAACGCTACATCGGCATTTAACAGATTCGCGACCCCAATCAAATGAAGGAGGAATTTGCTCGGGATTGCATCCTTGTCCTGAGGAAGAATTTTGACAATACTTTGTAGCACCTTCAGGTTTTTGGTCTGCATTGCAATGGCACTACACGAATCTGCAGAGTTGTCTTCTGATCTATTCTCACTCTGTGGAGATTTACCAGCAGTGTGTTGATCTTTAGAAAGATCCGGCAGCCATATCACAGCGTAACGTATAATGGCTGCTCCTATCCAGTCAGATCTCATTCCCTTCACTTGCATGGCAGTCATCACCTTGACAAAATGCTGAATACAAAGAGTCAGAACATCTTCAAACCACCAGTCCTGAGGGATCTGTTTGAGGAGTTCATCGTTTTTGCTGCCAATCTTAGATATAGCACCGCCGTTTTTTTTCAACTCTCTGCTGCCTTTTCGAGAATAGGGGGATCTAATACCTCGTGGGTCCGTGCAGGCTTTCCATGCAACCGACTCGCAACATCTTTGCACGATCTTGAGGTTCTCGGCCAAAGGAGAAAGGTGCTCGCAGCTTCGTAAAGCAGCAATGGAGTCCTTCCACGATGGCAGCACCACGGAGTTGAGAAACGCTTCTGTTTTGGTGATTAGATTGCCTTCTTCAAGGTCGTCCGTCATTTCAAGAAATCCTGCAGCGCATCTTAATGCTGCAACGTTGAGTGCAGTCACTTTGAGGGGTATACCATAGCAAAACTTGAGTGCCATTTCAAAAGCTTCCGGCCCTCCAGGGACATTCTCAAGACGAATCTTATTCTTTTCTGTGTCACGAGATTGAAATACGAGTTGGTTGATGCGGCCGCTTCTAGAAAAGAGAGGGAACTTTAAAAGGCAACATGAATGCTAATCAGTTTCAAATGCTCAAAACTTTGTTGCGGAACTACACACGGTAAATTTCAACAGCAAAGAGTGCTGTTAGTTTTAAGCCTATGGATAAACATAAACAATTTGATCGACCAGGATTTAGGCATACCTTAAAGAGATAGTATTCAAAATCACCAACTTCAACCACTAGATTGCTTTGCAGCTCTGTTGCCACAAACCTGTAACATATTACAGCCTCTAACGATTAGCAACCTAACCAGCTCTGTTGTATTTACACGAGAAAGAATTACAATCATGTTCAAGAAAATTCGACTACAGTTGATATTGTACAATATATTCTGAACCCGTTTTCACATAGATCTCTTAAGAACGCTCGATTTTTTGCGTGGATGTTAAGCTGACACGATCTCATTTCGCCCCTCAGGCAACGAGATCTAACGTATTTCATGTGTGGATGGCCACAACTGCATCATCCCAATGTAGGTGCAGGAACCAGAGTTAAGATACCAATTACCAAATCTTACTAAACTCATAGCCTTTAATAGATAATAATTTGTCAGCGACATGCACTCTTGCGGTTGACATTTTTTCATCGTCTAATTTACTTCAAAGTTCAAGTGGCCTCTGCCATAAATGAAACTTATTGTATGGCTCCAGGTCATGGACATTTGTCATGAACCAGGACTAATGATTTTATGAGAAAGACGAGCAGAATGCTAGATGCAAAAGTAATAACGGATGATTAACATACAGATAGAGAAAGTATTACTAAGCGCCATCGTTTTGCGAATAGCACCGTACCAAATTTCCAATAGCATATAAGTTGAATTACTGTGAAATGCTATCAAAGGATATTTTCAGGCCTTGAGCATAATTACTCAGGAGATTGGTGAATTTTTAAGCTTTGTTCGAATATATTACGCAATGCTTGGACGTCGGACGTTGCGTACATTATTTGATTCTAAACACTGCAGCCATCGATTTACGATTTGAATAAACATGACGGTTAGCTGCAGCAAAACAGCATACCTTCAAAAACATATCTAGGAAACTGAATAATTCGAAACCCAAACCTAGATCTGGCATATTCAAACCGATTAAAATCTAAACGGGTAACAATTCAGTCTAGAACAAACTTATCATTCTGAGACAGATAGAGAGAGAAATGCAACAATTGCACACGCTATACTTACCATGCTTGTTTTTTGGTTTCTGACTCATTAGCCTTCTTAGACTTAAAATTCGAAGGGCTCGTCGTATAGGCACGATTATCATTCAGATACATCTCTAACGTATAAGATCTATCGTTCGCAGTAGTCATTATTCAAGCAATGAGATCCGGCAAGCCTCTAATGACCTCTAATTAGCTTCTGCTATCACATTATCGTCGCTTATCTATCGTTTAAGACTGGCATGTCTGAATAAAGGATTCACATGATAGTCTGATCCAACTTCAACAACGGTATCATGTCTGAGAGAAAAGATTCACATGATAATCTGATCCAACTTCAACACTGGCATCAAGTCTGAGAGAAAAGATTCACATGATAATCTGATCCAACTTCAACGTACACTGGCATAAAAGATTCACATAATAATCTGATCCAACTCACTGGCACGTCTGAGAGAAAAGATTCACACAATAATCTGATCCAACTTCAACACTAGCATGTCCGAGAGAAAACATTCACATAATAATCCGATTCAATCGAAATTTGTTCTTCCAATCCTATATGCTGCACCATGAAGTCAAGCTACATTGGACGAAAAACTAATCAGCTGCTGCTTCAGCTTCAAGAAATTTACGTTTATGGCCACATTATGAGAGATGGCGCCATATCCAATCCATTGAAGGATCAGTTCCACTCACGATCCGATCGGTCATGTAACAGCAGCAGCATTATTAATCACGACGACGACGACGATCGGACGAAATGACGACAAAGAGTCGAGACCCGATCAAAGTCCTTAACCAAAGCACGTTGGCTTTTGGCCGCGTCATATTTTTCCAAGGGTTTGTTCTTTGGTCTTTGGAACTCAGTCCTTAGATCTTAGTCCTTGGCCCTTGATTATTGCTAAGAAAAAGCAAAGTATGACAAGGCCAATTTTAAGTTTAACCACTTTTTAGCTTTGTTGCAGTGGCGGTAAGCCATTGCGAGGATTTGTTAGCTTTGTCGGTAAGCTATTGTGGGGATGTTTAGCTTTATCACGAAAGCGGTAAGCTATTGTGATGGTTTGCTATAAGATGAGGTGTCACTCTTAGGTGACTTTGAGCATTAATTTTATTAATTTTTTATTTTTAGCTTTGCGTGACAACGGGAAGTCACTTTGACAATTCTTAGGTGAGTTTGAGGTGCAATAGCTTAAGATAATTTAAAAAAAATGCAACCCTCTTTTTGTTGTTTTTTAAGGATTTGAATGCCATGGAGAGGATGTTTACACAAAAGGAGGTGATTCTAAAATGGGGAGGAGCTTTGCAGTGTTGTGAAAAATGAAAAACAAAAAAGTTTAATCTAAATCAATTCAAGAGACACATTTTTTACCTCAAACTCACATCAAATTGATCACACATCACCTTTGAAAGAGTTGTCCCAACAACATACTTCTATTGTGGCGAAGCGTGTAATTTATTCACTTGGCTTTCACCGATATATATTGTAAACTTTTTGGTGATATTGGCTAGCACTTTTCGATGACTAGTTTTCTTACACCACTACTCTTCATTGATATATCTTTATAATCCTCCAATTATGACAAACAATAGCTCTTTAACTTTCAGTACTTGTTGCTACAAGGATGAGGGCCAAGTCCACGACACTCAAGTCAGTGAACCTAGATAGTTGTCCCATAATGGGAACCGGCTTGCCTTGCAGCAATACCTCCTAAAAATTAGTGCTCAACTATATGTACTATTTTATCTTTCACTTGTAACATACAATTTTTGGAGTTCTATGGTGTGGGCTTGGTTTGTTTCTAGTTCTTCATATAATTTTGTGGTTGATAGCTTGTTGGAATCATAGCGTAAATTGTGCAAATCAATCTTTATCATGGTATTAAAGCCTTGGTGTGTTAAGGGTTACGAGCTACTTTAGCCGAATCTTGTGAGAATTTGAAAAACTGGGAATGTTAATGGAAACACTATCAATTTTGTGATTTTTTGAATCATTTGGAAGTTGTGAAGTTTGAAGTGGACAAAGGAAGATTCAAAACAGTGCTCTCAGGCAAAAAAACGTTTCTATTGCATCAAGGCTGAATTTAAAAAAAAGAAGAAGTCAAATTTCCAATGCTTTAACGGTTTTGCTTGAGGCTTAATCAATTTTCAATGGATGGTCAATTGGATTGGTTCTGGAACTAGATGGGAAAAGGTCGTTGGACAGCCAACATGCGTGTGGTAACTCAACTCTAAGAGAGCAGGTTGGAATTAGTCTCAAAATTAGCCATAACTTCTCTTTTTTTTGAGCTAGGGTTTGGAGATGGAAAGCATGGATCTTTCTCTACATAAGGACTTTTTGGATATGTAAAGTACGGATGGTGGGTGCCCTACTAGCATGTAGATGCTTGAAAACGGCCATGGGTAGCCATAGAGTAATAAAGGAGATGGAGTGAATTGAAGCTTTAGGCTTTCAAACCCTAGAAAGCTTCCACCATAGCCATTTCTGAAAGAAAAAGAGGAGGAGAAGGTCTCATGCATTGAGAAAGACTAAAACTTAGAGTTTTGAAGTGAATACACTTCCTTGATTCCTTTCTTGAAGGTTTAATGGCTATAATAGAAGGATTATTCTCACCATTGGATTGGAGCCTACAAAGGGTCATGAAGTGGAGACTGCACTTCAACAAAGAAGAGTCCATTTGCAAAGGATGTGCATTAGGCAGGTCACAAAGGGAAAAGTTCAATAAAGAAGGGGCAACAAGGGCTAAACAAGTGCTAGGATTGGTACCTTTGGACTTATGCGAACCGATGAAGGTAATATCCATTCGTGAAACCTTTTATTTCTTGACCTTCATTGATGATTACTCCAAAAAGGCTTGTGTCTATATGATTAGAAAAAAAATCTGATGCATTTGAGTGTTTCAAAAATTTCAAAGGATTGGTAGAGAATCAATCAAATACCAAGATTAAGGTGCTTAGATATGATGGTGGTGGTGAGTATCGATCCACATAGCCTTTATTAATTTTTGCAAGAAGTATGGAATCAAGCAACAACTTGCATAGATTAATACACCTAAGCAAAATGGGGTAGCTGAAAGGAAGAACTGCCATGTAGTTGAAGTTGCTAGAGCAATGATGACACACATGGGGATTACGAATTTTTTTTGGGCTGAAGCTGTGAGAACGTTCATATTCTTGAAAAATAGAAGCCGAAGCGTTGTAGTACCAAATTGCACATTGATGAGGCATTCAATGGTGAGAAGCCTAAGATGGATGCTTTGCATCTATTTGGATGCTGAGTTTAAGTTCATATACCTTAGAGAAAGAAGCAAAATGCAGGTGAAAGCTTTGAAGTGCATCTTTACAGGGTTGTGAAAATGTCAACTAGTCTAAGTTGTCTAGTCAAAGTGAGTTTAGAACTTAGAGATACATTTTTTAATGTCAATAAGGCCTAAGAATAGTGGATTTACTATTTTTAAAACTATATAGGTGGATTAGGTCCAATTTGGGCCTACTCTAATTGATTTAGTAGAGATACATTGAATCTAGTCATGTTAGATCTAGGTTTTGGTAAAGATCTAGAAACTTCCATAAGTTGATAAGCTTGGGCAAAATGATCTAAATGGTCAATAGGCTGTTATGGATAGGCATACAACTATGGGATAAATTCATCTCTCTCACTCTTCTCTTATTCATTCTTATGGAAAATATCTCTTTGGGTTTCTACATCCATATTTTGCATTTTGGTGGTTTTATAGTGAGATCTTGTGTGTAGAATGTTATTTTACATGTGAGTATTGATATTGTACAAATGTTTTACAAACAATAATAGTAAAATATCATATTTAAGTGTTTATGACAAATTCTTGTCGAGTTTTTGTCTTCTATGTGTAGTTGATACATGATTTCTACATTTGTAATGAAGGTAGATGTGCTCTCCAATTTTGTCAAAGATCAAGGGGCATAATTAGGTCTTTGTGATCTGATTTTTTCACATGGTATCATAGCTTTTTTAAGGCTATATTTGGAGGAGAAGCCAATTCTACTGAGTGATTTGGAGGCGCCTAGATTGATTTCTTGTCAAAATCAAGCATTTTCAAGTGTAGAATGGGGATCTTTGTGATCCAAAGCTCATTTTAGGTCAAAATTCTTGTAGTAGGCCGATTTTCCTCCCTACTTGTTGGATTGTGGTGATTTTTGATGCATAAGAAAGGGTTCATATCATTATTCAAGAAAATAAAATTTCTAGCTTTTGCATGTAGAATTTGTGTGATTCAATATATGCACTTTTGTGGAAACCCTAAAATTGATAGGATTTTTTGATTTTGGAGTTTTTGGACTATATTTCAAGAGTGTGTTTCAATCTTATGAGGGTGCAAAAGTTCACGATATTGTAGGTTGATCATGTGTTGATCAAGTGTCAACAATTCCACGAGTAGAAGTGCTTTTTTGGAAAAAGAGAGTACTTCAATCATCTTTATGTTGAAGGTACTAATGATCTTTTTTATGGCTTCTAATGTTCAAGAGGTTTCTACTTCTTATGATATTAATGAGCATTCTGAAAACTTTACAAAAATCAAAAAACAGAAGGCTCGAGTTTTTCAGAAGATCGAAAAATCCAGTATCGGATTTTTTCGACCCAATGTCAAGCCTAACAAGTATCGAAGGGTGTGTTGGAGGGTTTGCGGATCCCAAGACAATCCTAATCCTAGTTAATAAGTGAGAGGGATTTGGCACCCTACGTGTGTAAGTCCAACCCGATGATCACATAGTTATTTGATTATAAAGTCAATAAAAGGACTTTAGGCCTTTTTGCGGGACTTTTAATGTGCAATCATTAAGAGGGAGTCTTGTGGAGGAAAGAAAAATGGAAGAGTGGTTCTTGGGAAGATCCAAGGCATGGATCTCACATCTCTTCATCAACTCAAAACATTCTATGATTATGGTGAATTTGTTAAAAATACAGGCAAAAGACTCCAATAAACTTGTGAAATGATGGAGGAATCACCTTGAATAGATCCAATTGAGATCCAATAGCAAAAACACCATCCAATTTAGTGTTTCTTATCTTTTCCTTGGTTTTAACTGCACTATAAGTATTCCCTTCACACGTGTGAGTGTATGGACTGCCACAGGCAGAGAAAAGTACCTGAGCACCCTAATAAATCCCACAAATGCAAAGAACCAAATGCAAATAGCAAATATCAAGCATAGAGATCACCAACAACAATGATAGAAGGAAAACCAAATTTTCACTCATAAATTGATGGAGAAACCATCACATATTTACATAAGTAGCTCGGATATGAGAATTTTAGAGCTTCTATGAACTCATCACAATCTAACCCTAACATCCAACCTAATAGGTCATTGGATCCACCCTAATTAGGGTTCAAGGTCTTGAGATCCAAAAACAATGTAAAACTTGCTATTTTTGGCTCTCTAACCTATCTATGTACATTTTGGCCTCATTTCAAAGGTGCCATCACAAAGCAGGTATCAGAGCTCAAGCTCTTATACTTGATATCTTTCGTGATATCAAATTATTCTTCGGTTTGAATCAGTTTATTTTGGTATGAGAGAATTGATTTTCAATTGTAGCACAACACTGTATCTTTCTCTTAATGACAATCGAAGTATCGACAATCTAAAGTTCCAGATGGATTCTCAAAGTAAAGCCGATCTTATTGCAAACAAACTGAATGGATCCAATTATCATTTATGAAAATTTAAGATAAAGACCTTCCTAATTGCTAATGAGTCATGGGATGTTGTTACAGGTATCGAAGTGAAACCTGAAGACGACACAGACGACTCAAAGTAAAAATTGTAAGATGATAAAGCTTTCATGCTTATTATTCTTAATATATCAGATGTTCAGATTGGCCATATAGCTGAAGCCAAAACTTTGAAAGAAGTTTGGAACATCCTGAGCTCACTATATGATGTGAGAGACGTAACTACCAAGTTACATCTTTGAAGGAAATTCTTCACACTCAAGATGTCGAACAATGATTCTCTTCAAAATCATATTAATAAGTTTAAGAATGTCTTGCAACATATGGCCATTGTCGGATCAGTCATAGATGATCAAGACGCAATTATGACATTGCTTTTAAGTCTGCCCTCTACATATGAGAATTGGATGATGATCATCACGACCCACTCAGATTTAACTCTTACCAAAGTTATCACTATGTTGCTGCAAGAAGATAGTCAAAGAAGTCAAGACTCTTTGTCTACCTCTCCATCTCATGCTCTATATGTCAACAAGGGCTCAAAAAGGAAGAAGCCGAAAAGCTTCAAGCAGTATACATCGAATCAAAAATAGACTCAAAGTCAAGAACAATCATCAAATCCACATTTGTCGAAGAAGAAAAATGTTTTGTAGGTATTGCAAGTGCAATAACCATGAGATCCAGGATTGTCGAATTCTCAAAGCGAAGAATGCAACCAAGTAACTTGATCAACAAGCAAAGACAGTTGCAACATCTCCTAAAGTCGAAATGGATGAAGGCGCTTTTATGGTCAAAGACAAATACGAGAATTCGGATGATTCATGGTTTCTGGATTCCACGAATTATCCGAATTCGTGGAATCATACCAGCATCATCAAAGGACATTGTCAAATTCATGACATGTTTTCTATCAAACATAAAATAAGATGAGTAATGGGAGATATGAATAAACTTCCTTGCTGCTCCTTTCTCTTTACTCAAGCCTTCATAATAATGTAGATTGAGGTATCCTTTTCTTGAGACAAGTGCTCCTTCTCCAGTTCCCCCTTGATGTCTTTATCCTTCATCATGCCCACTCCCTCTTGGTGTTGATGATGAAAACATGGATCCAAACCATGATCTTCTTCAAGACTCTCAAGAACTTTGTTTTCAAGTCTCAAAACCTGAATGTTTTCCTTCTCATCATGATAATCTTTCAAGTCAACAAAACAATCACAAAGATGATTTATGCCAAATTGACTAGTCCTCAATTGCTTATCACTAGCAATTTGCATTACATACTTGTTGAACTTGAAGATAATGAGGCCAAATACTCTTGTATGGAGATAAGTATCCTTCAAGGATGATTCACTTACTCTCATACAACAAGGTTCACAATATGCCTCTTTGAAAATGAAGTCACAATCTTTCAACTTATGAATGAAAATATCATGCCTATTTCTAATGCATTCAAGAGCAAGTAGACATGACAACCACCTTGCATTCCATACTTTAGAATTCAATGTGAAAAATTGCCTACATTGGCAAATCTAGCCATGTAGAATATTATACATTTTGTCAATATTGTTTGTTAGTTACTTGAATGGCCAAAGTGCCACTTGTAGATTCACACCTAAAGTAGGTTACCACGAGTCAAGAGGAGTGGTTGTGTCCATCTGGTAGTGATTCCTACTTTGTAGGATCTAGACCATGATTTATGATGAGATTTGTATCTACCATGCACCTACCAAGCATGAGTCTTGGATCTAGGCTAGGGCAAGAAAATTGAGTCTACTTCCTTGTTACATGCTGAATTTTCACCTAACTTTGCAAAGGAAGTGTCTTTTACTATGTATTCTCATTCTCCATAGTGAGAAGACAGAAACTTTTTGGAGCCTCAAGGAGAAACTCGAGTTTTCTCTCTATGTACTGTGATTGCTTTTGATTCCAAAGAAACCTAGCTTTGTCACACTTCAAACTCTGCCTACAGGCCATACTACAGCTTGATCTTCACATGTGGGAACTCGGATTATAGTTTTTTATATGATTGTCTCTACTTGTTTTCTATCAAGCTGCTAAACTAGATCTTGTTTTCTGATGACTAGTATATGATAGATTGTTTAACAAGCACACAATCAACCTTGTGGATCATTCAAAGATCCATTTATGGTCCTTAGTACTGTACTTTTAATACTCAAAGCAATTTCATTACAAACTTTGACAAATGAAGTACAAAATGTACCTCCCTCTAAAACTTGCATTTCCTTGTCCACAAAATGACATTGATAGCTCTATTTTTGCTCTTGTGCCTCTCTTTGAAATAGTTGAAGCTCTCAAATTTTGCTCCTCCTCTTGATCAAGATCCTCCTTGATTTCAACCATATCTTTGTTAAGATGATTCTTAGAGGATTCATCATTCAAGGTCACAAACATTGTGTCTCCACCATTGCTTCTTGTGCTTGCAACATGTACATCCAAATGGATCAACTTAAGAGGGTGAGTAGTCTTAGTGACAGAGTTAGAGAAAGGCAACCTATGTAATTTAGCCAAAGCACATCCTTCACAAACATTTTTCTCATTTGCCATGGATCATGGAAGGCCTAGAGCAAGCTCCTCCTTGCACATGGCTTCCATAGACTTGGTATTGATGTGACCAAGCCTCTTGTGCCACAAATCCAATGTGGTCATTTTGTCTTCCTTGGCTACCATGACAAATTGGTTAGGATCAACAAAAGCATGAAGCTTAAATATCCTTCCAAACCTTGTTCCTCTTGCTATGATATTCCCATTCTTCTTGATGTCACATACACTAGTAGAGAACTCCACAACAAAACCATGACTTAAAAGTTGGCCAACACTAAGCAAATTCTTTGTGATGCTAGGAATGAAGGGAACACCATCTATCTTAGTCTTGTTGGAAGATCCTAAGCATAAGGAATGGATACCACACCTTCAACTTTACATTCATGATCATTTGCTATAAAAATAGACTTCCTACATAAGGTGTGAGTTGAGAGAAATATTCCCTTTTACCCGACATGTGGGAGCTAGCCCCATTATCTATCCACCAAGGATCTTCACCTTTGACACTTGATGATGAAAAAGTTGACATCGTGAGTGAGTCCTCATGAAAACTCTCTTCCTCCTCTTGTCCAAAGTTGGCTTGATCTTGTGCTTGTTTCTTCTTGAAGCATTCCGAGGCATTGTGATGTTTCTACAATAGTAGCATTTGATCTTGGACTTGTCCTTCTTGGTCTTACTTGGAGTTATGAACTTGAAGATCCATCTTGATCCTCAATCTTTTCTTGACTCTCCTTGAATGTGGCTCCCTTGCTCTTGGTCTTGCCCTTTCTCTTGATGAAGAGTGCTTGATCATCTCCGTCATGGATAGAAAGCCCATCCATCCTTGCATTGAAGTGTTGCCTCCTATTCTCCTTGGCCATGAGGACTCCTTGGAGGTCTTCAAGTGATGACAACTTGCTCATTATAGAGTATCCTTGCACCAAGTTAGAAAAATTTACACAAAGGCCATTCAAGATTGGTTGTACAAGCCCTTCCTCCTTTATGGATTCTCCAATAAAGGAAAACTCCCTGTTTATCTCCTTGAACCTTAAAACATATGAATAAGCACTCTCTCCCTTCTTTTGGTAGCTTTGAATAATTTGAAGTTTCAAAGCAAGAAACCTTGTAGTGTTCTTTAACTCATACACTTTTTGAAGGGATTCCCAAGTCTCTTGGGCCGAGGAAACCTGTCCTACTTCCTTTAGGAGTTCATTGGCTACATTTTGATACAATGGAGGGCTAGTTTGCACATCTTCTTGTATCTAGTAGATTCTTGAGGGTGGATGGTCTCATCCTCCTCACCACTCACTAAGTCCATAAAATCTTGCATTACAAGGATTGATTCCATTCTTAATTTCCATATGAAATAGTTTGATTTGTTCAATCTATCACTAGAATCCAAAAGGTAAGCATTCATTGATGCCATCTTCCTCTAAAGAAGAGACGATTCTATAAGAATGGATACACAATAGAAAGGATGCAAGAACTAGCTATCCCACTATCTAGGGACCTAAGAATGATCAACAAATGAATTCTCAACAAGATACTATTTGATCTTGAGCTTAACCAATTCTACTAAAAAATACAAATGAAACCAACTTGCTTGATGTAGAAAAATGACTCCTCCTTGATCTAAACTTCACAAGGCTCATAAAGATCCAATACATCTGAGAAAATAAGATCTAATTGCACATAAATGCCAGTTTAAATCACTCTTATAAGATCAGGTTGATACTTTATATAAGAATAAAAACAATCTACCTTCCAAGCACAAGCTACCAAGCTCACAATTTTGACAAAAAATGATCTTAACGATGAGTGAATGCAAAATGCTTTGAGTTGAACCTAAATCACGCTTAGGAGGTCTCTCACACACCTGAGAAGAACCTAAATCAAATTTAAAAGCTTCAATCCTTCTATCTCTCCAATGCTTGAATGTTACTCCTCGATATTGACTCCAAAACACGCCTTGAATCAAGTGTGAGAAAGCAAGTGAAACTTGCTAATTTGATCTTGTAGATAAGAAATGATTAGAAGCTGGTTTTAAAAGCATAAACACCTTCAAATCAGATCCTACAAGAACTCAATGGAGATACTAATCATAGATTATAAAAAAGAATCAATCAACGCCTTGAATTGATCAAAATTTATGATGCTAGTGAATCAAATTGCAAGAATTTAGCTCATTTCATAATAAGGCTCTGATACCATGTTAAAAATACAGAAAATAGACTCTAATAAACCTTTGAAATGATGGAGGAAGCACCTTGAATGGATCTAGTTCAGATCACACCAACCAATTTAGTGTTTCCTAGTTTCACCTTGGCTTGAACTCCACTTGAAGGCCCAAATTCATGCAATTCTCTTCAAACGTGTGAAAGTACGGACTGCCATAGGCAGAGTACAGTACCTGAACTTCCAAATTAATCTCACAAATCCAAATTAATCAACACAAATAGCAAATATCAAACATCTAGATCACCAACAACATTGGTAGATTGAATACCAATTTTTTACTCATAAATTGATGGGGATACCATCACATATTTATACATTTCAAGCTTGAATCTGAGCATTGTAGGGCATCTATGTACTTTTCATAACCTAAACCTAATATCCAACCTAATTGATCATTGGATCCACCCTAATTAGGGTCCTTGATCTCGAGATCCAAAAAGCAATGTAAAACATATTATTTTTGGCTCCTATTTTATCTCTACCCTATCTAAGGACTCTTTGGCCTTATTTCAAAGGTGCCTTTACAATGTAGGATGTAGAATAAGACTTTGGAAAAGAATCCTATGCTATTTCGCATGTATGGCATCCAATTACATGGCCATCTTGCCAATTACAATGCATATGACCAAAATTGGTCAAGCTAGAATTGTATAATTTTAACACCAGCGATAACAAAGATGGTAGGTCAAAACCTAGGAAGCTCTACATTTCATCTCATATGTACTTCTATATTTCATTCCATTATGATGACCAGTTGAGTGTGTTGCCTCTTCCTTTTTGTGTGTTACAGTGATTTCTAGATAGTACTATTGCTTATGTAAATATTAACAATTATTATCAAATTCACAAATTATCTTTCGTATAATGGTGATTGTCAAATTTGGATCGTTTCAAACATTGGGATAGTAAAAAATATTTTCGACTCCAATGTGCCATTAAACACAAGTGCTCCAATGAGATGAGCCCGAGTAAAATCTGCCTCGTTCAAATTTTTTGGCACTCTAACAAAATGAGGTAACATCATTTTTTTCTGATCCATGCCATAAATGACAAGGCCCAGATACTTTTGTGGACATTCCAAGCATTTCTTTCGATGCTTCGCCAACTTTTTTCTTTCAATTGTTTGTTGATCTCTGTGCACTTGAAGTCCTTTTGCAGCATCCACTACAAATACAACTAAAATACTCAATAAAACTATGATAATATCATAACATTGAAAATTTGAAAATTCAAAAATCATAAAGAAAAAGTCTTAAAAGTATTGAAAGTTAATTAATTCTAACCTTTCTCATCATTGGTCCTTGCTAGTTGTTTGGCAGATTTTAGTAACTCACAAGTCGAATACACTATCATTCATGAGTCTTTAGAAATCTTCACCAAATCAAAATCTCTCTTCCAAATTCTAAAAAAATATGAGTAACTTAAATAGGCAACATTTTTTTGTCTTAGCGAACTCCTTGTACATCAAAAATATCTCCAATTTGTAAAATTATCTGGCCAGTAAAGATATAATGAATTTGGTGATTTCTCTCCATGAACATCCACAAAATGCTTTAGCCAAGCTGTAGCATTCAAAGCATCAGGAGACACAGTTCTACTCTACAATGATCCTTGCAATGTTGGATCATTTTGAAGTCGTGCGTGCATTTTTTGAAGGCAGGAATTTTCAATTGCATGAACAACTTTGTAGGCTTTTCGACAAACTTCCGTTGCATTTAGAAAATATGCATACGAGTTTTTGTCAAGTCTCACTGTTGCATACAAATAGTGATTATTTTCATCTTACTTTGCAAAAAAAAGTTGGATCTCAATTTCTCGATCCCCTTGTTGTTTAATTTCTGTAAGCAAGAGGATGAACAACAAATAATACATCATACCTTCTGAATTTTCTCTCTTGTAATCAATTGTTTTTGACATTTTCTCAAAATCGGTGAAGATTCCAAGTCTCTCTTATATATCTTTCCTTTCTTTTGAAACCAGGTTTCTAAATTGATTTGGTGGCAGTTTTAGTTGCTTGAACATGTTGAGAAGGCGTGGGAAGATCTGCTTGAACATCAGGTTGTTTATTTACCTCAACTGGTTCTACAGTGCCAGAAGAATCGGGATTTTCAATAAATAGAGCTCTTTTGGATTTGATCAGATTCAAGATTTGAGAAGTGAACCTTCTTTGAATATGTGAAAAACTTGCACGTCAAGAATCAATTGGTTGACGAGGATCTGTAGATTTACTTGAATTTGTGACTGAGTGAATTGAATTATGCGAATGCTCAGCATAGGATATTCTCTTTCTCTAGCCCACGTTCTATGCTGAGCATAGCATCTCTTCAAACTCCACGAGGTTATGCTATGCTCAACATAGGATATCCTCTTCTACATAGAATGCAGACAAGCAGAACAAGATATCCTATGATGAGCATAGCATAACCTCGTGGAGTCTGAAGAGACCCTATGCTCAACATAGAACGTGGGCTAGAAGAATGAGAGGTTTCTATGCTGAGCATAGCGAATCTATAAAAATAAAAGAACTTGTTAGGCTCAATATAGAAAATATTTTCTTCTTCACGGCTTAGACAATTAAATTTCAAAAAAGTTATAAATCTGCACAAAAATGTTGCTCTCTAATCAAATTTTTTGTTAAATTTTTTTTCATCAAACATGAGTTTCAAAGAAATTTTTTGATAAAATTCTAATGAAATGACAATAATGATTGTCTTTTTGTCAGATTTTCAAGAAATTAAGGATGTTTTTTTTTTTTTTTCGGATCTCGGACTCAAGATGTTCCCTTAAAGGATAAAAAAAAATATATATGTAGTTTACAAAAGGTGTGAATAAAACTAAATTTGATGAACTAGTCATTCATATTGCTGAGAAGAATGGAAGAGGAGATTCACCATTTCATGTGCAAGGAAGAGTTCTCGATGACTAGCCCGATGATGATGAGGAACATGGAGGATTAGTCAAGGGTCTTGTGAAAGAACATGACAAAACTCGTTCAATATTCATTTTGGACGAAACAATGCTAAAGATTCGACTTTGCTAGAACGAAGTTGTTAAAAATTATTTTGCAAGGCCCTTGTGACATTGGTATGTACACACAAAAAGAAATTTAAAAATTTTTACGCTCATCATCAGTCTCGTTCAAAATTAATTAGGTTTTTTATTATTTAGTGTAATAATTGTATTATATGTTGATCATAGATAACATAGTGATTATTCCAAGTTCTCTGATATAATTCTTTTGTTCTCTGTCATGTAGAGCTTAAAACAATATTTAAAGAATGTGCTCATTGTTGTTGCTAAGGAGAAGGATCTAATCGTTTCTTCCAATAGTACAAAATCAGTGGCATTGGGACGTGGCAAAATAGCTTCTTCCATTGTCCTTTCCAAAGCAAAAATGCTTCTTTTGTGGAAAGAAGGAGCATTATGCATCCGAATGCTACAAGAGGCTCAGCTTTTGATTCATTTATAATTATATCAGCATCTGTATTGTAGACATCAAAAAATTCTTCTTTATCATCTGATGAATCATTATTTTCATAGCATTCGAAATAATTTAATTCAAATTCTGATGCATTAGAGAATATATTAAGGGCATAAGAAGAATCTTGTGAAGTGAAACTGGTGTCGGACGTAGGAGTTTCGCCTTCATATCTATCATGTTCCCAGGTGGTAATCTGTTCATCTGGCTTTCCATGAATAGTTGTCTTGCCAGTTTGGATTAATCTTAGTTCTCTAGACTTCCAGTGTACACTTGCATTAGATTGATAAAACCAAGGTCGTCCAATTAAAACAGAGTAAGATGACAAACCAAGTGGTTTGATAATAATAAAGTTCATTATAAAAGGCTTGGCTTGAATATATACAGTCACGTCCTTCAACTCGCCAACATGTTTTCTTCGTGTCGAATTGGCCAACTTGATATTTCTTTGGGTTGGTTGAATATTAGTCAAACCTAAGGCATGAGCAATGTCTTCAGTTATTATGTTGACACTCGAACTTGAGTCAATCAGCACCTTTTTGATTAAGCAATTGTGACATCGATTTCTGGTGCGCCAAGGTCTCCTAGATCAATAGATAATACGCCAACATCTGGCAAAGAAATTCATTTCTTCTTCTTAGGGACAAATAGACCTTTTAACTGTTTGCGGTAATAATTATTATTTGCCAACAATTGTTCAAAAGTTATATTGGGACGAAGAGAACCAATATCAGTTACAATGTCATAGTCTTTCATCTTCGCTTTCGAGATAGGCTTGTCAATAGTGGCCTTCGAAAGTTTTGTCTTTGTGATTTCACGTCCCCTTCCTCAAATGTGACTTTCTTCTCTACAACGGCTATTTATAATTCGAAATTGATAAGTTCTTTCGCTTTCGCAGAAATATCCTTTGAGAATAACTTGGCTGCATCACGATCGTAATCAGTATCAGGTTTAAGATCTTCCTTCATTATAGACTTGTTCGAAGATTTATTCTTTGAGGAACTTCTTCGCTTCTTTGAAGATAATTTTGTGTCAGATTTCGTGGAGCTTTTTCTTTTCGTAGTCACTTTAAATAACTTCTCAACATCGCTTGGCCAAGATTGGTCAACTGTCTTTGTTTGTTTGGTTTTGATGACATCAATCTTCTGCACAACAATGTCCGCCGAAGATTTTACTTTCGAATCAACAGCAACATCAGGTGTAGCAACATAGTGGTACTTTGGACGCGACTTCTGCGGTTGTGGACAGTCTGGATACTTGTGGCTAAGTTCTTTGCAGTTCAAGCATAAAGGTACATATCCAATCGACTTTCGTGGCTATGGACAATCAGACAAAAAATGTCATAGTTCACCACAGTTATAGCAATTTTTCGAAATGGGTTTCGTCGAACTGGTAGACTTGATTGTAGGACCAACAAATTCTAGTGGATTGTGTCTTTTCGGTGCAAACTTTGGTTTGGCTTATTGGGTTGGTGCTATGGTACCTTGAACATAATTGGTAGTCGCATCATCTTGAAATATAAAGAGCACTTCCTGAGAAGGATCTTCAACATACTTTACGTTCACAACTTTGCAATCTTCTTTGGAGTGTCCAGATGTACCGCATTTTGTACACCATAGTCCTGAGTTTGAAGAAGAAGCCTTTGGTCTCTTGTCTGCAACTTTTGAAATTTGAACTTTCATATTGTTGAATTTTTTATTAAAATCAGCTATATTACTTTTCCAAAGCTTTTGAACTTTAGATATCGCAGACTTGTCTTCAATGGTTTTGCTATCTTCTTTTTATTTGGACTTTTGTTTCTTCCCTCGATCTACATCATCAGTTTCTGTGTTCGATAAATCACTGGAGTTAGACTCAGAACTGGAAGAACTTGAACTAGATTGAAATTTAGATTCATCTTCACTGCCGTTGGAGTCATGCTCAGACTTTCGAGTTCGTCTAGTAGAACATCTTTTGCGTGCTAACTTGGAAGTCTCTTAGTTCTCAGTGCTTGTTATGACTGCTGATAAAAAATCATATATCCTTGTCTGCAGTATCGATCAACTTTCGGTGGTAGACCCACCAAAAATCACATCGCGACAGAGTACACACCAGTTAGTCTTCCAATCAAATTTTTTACTTTTCGTGTGTACTTTCAAAGAGATTCTTTACTCTTCACTGCACATTGTTGAGTCATCCAAGAACTTCGGATGAATAACCAATTTCTCTGAATAGGTTCAAAAATGCATCTTTCAACAGTAACCAATTAGCTACACGTCCTGGTTCAACTTGGATGTACCATATGCGCACTTGCTTTCTCAGGAGACCAAGAAAAATTTGTAGCTTGTCAGCATCAGCACCTTCATTGTTTGAGTTAGCAATCGACTCGAACTTTGAAACATAACTGTTAGCATCATTTGAAGATGTTCCTTTAGAATAATCATATTTGATCTTTGAGATTGAAGTGAAATGGGGAGTAGGGCCTTCCATATTCAGTTCAGATTCAGGATCAGGATTAGGCTCTGGATCCGGATAAAAAACTGGACTTACAACTTCAGAACCTGGTTCAGCTGCAGCAAAAGCTTCAAGCTGAAGGTTTTTGGGTAAATTTTCAGGATTAAAAAGATTATCAAAGAAGGCTTCGTTAAAATTCTGGAAAGGTGAATTTCCTCTTTGCAAAGATTCCTGAAGACTTTTGAAAAAATCGTCTCGAAGTTTCCGATATCTTTCTAGTCGAGCAGCTCTATCTGACATACACTAGGAATGGAGATGGAGTTGTCAATTTGTATCAACCTTATTTGGCTATCCCCAGCAAGGGCGCCAAAATTGGCATATGTCGTAATATACCAACATAGAATTGCTAGATTTGTGTAGTATTTATGTCGTTCCCCAAGGAGATAGCACTTAAAAGCTGTTTAATTGGTACAGTCCTGATTTAGTTCAAATGAAATGGAGTCATGTTTTAATCTGGTTGTCAACAAACATTTAATTAGTAATCAGTATTACTTTTGTTGTGGGTGTGTGATGATGACAAATTCAGAACAACAATCTTCTTCTATCAAATCGAATGAAAAGTGTTCTATTAGTGAAATGTTATCATAATAGCACAAATGAACTACACTCTGGCTGATTAAGTTGTCAGCAAGGATTTGTGTTACATTCGATGCAGACGTGTATGAACAGACAAATAGTTGATCTTATTCTTGAACTGTTGTGTTCTAGACATAAGTCCTCAACAACTAAAGTCCAGTCATAGTTAAAGAACTCAAATAGTTCGCGAATATGTTAGAACATATATCTTTGTTACAAACACGAATATAGATCGATAACTCAATTCCTCAAGCAGGGACTACCATTTCACATGTATACATACTTTTCTATCAGTGACTGTGGAAAACTGTACCAACGTGATACGTTACTCGGGAACACAAAGTATTCGCGCAGATGAATAAGTTAGTTTAAAGACAGTTCTTTAGATCGGCTTTACGGAAACACAACAAATGATTGTAATGAACTATTGTAACTGTCTGACCAAAGAGTAATTTAAGTAGTGCATAAGAGATTGCTAGTAGACTCAAGATCACTCACACTTAACAATGTGGAGAAAAAAGATAAGAAAAGATAGTCTTCGATGCTCTATTCACTTCTTCAATCTCACAAATATAGGAACTCTCTCTCTCTCTCTCTCTCTCTCTCTAAGTGGTGTGGGAATGAAGTGTGTCTTCATATATATTACCTACAAAGCAAACAAACACACCTCTAGAGATTCCAGGTGTGATGCTCCATTAACTAGCTCTAGTTACTAGATGAATTATAAATACATGTAAATTATACTAGTGAAAGTACATTTAACTATGAGTTTAATCAACTCTAGTTTAAGGTGGCGATACGCATCTAGTCGTTTCATGTAATTGACTGGATTAAGCCTGTTCCAGACATCGTTTCATTTCTGAAGGTCTTAGCTTGTCCTAGTGCAAGACAAGTCTTTAATATATATATTCCGAAAAAATGATATAGGCCTCTTCAGAATATACCATTGTCCAGCACATATCTTCATCTTCAAGTATAAGTTGCCATATTTGAGTAGATATTCATTATCTAGCAAATATGTGACATCACAATATATATGAATGAACAACGTCTAACAAATCTTTTTCTGCATGCCTATGACTCGATCTAAAGGGAATCTTAGCTTGCTTTCCAAGGATGTAGCTATGACAAACAAGGAGGTCGACTTTATCAGTTGGATAGTTGAGATCAAGTGCTACGGATTGTTTAGACATGTATGAAACATATGTATGATTCAAGTATCCTAATTGATGATGCCATAGTAATGCTTTATTGACAAGAACAGAGGTTTTCAAGGTTTGACTAGTATCAGAATAACAATGTGCCAGTCTATATAAGTATCCATGCCTCTTGCTGAGTGCAAGGATCTTATTTGTGCTATCGATAATTTGGCATTGATCATACTCAATTCTACTTATTGATAACAGATTTGTAGAGAGTTCAAGTACATACAAAACATTTGATAGTAGTTTGAATTGATCATGCTAGAATTTCAATCTTATAGTGCCTTCACCTTCGATAGTGTGTGTGCTATTGTTGCCAAGATGAACGTACTTCTTTGTATTGTAAGGCGTATAGGAGTGAAAATGCTCACGATGACTAGTCATATGTTGAGTATCTCTTGAATCCAGAAACCAAGAATCATACAATAGTGTCTTTTGGTCTTTGACCATAAACTCTCCTTCGTCCATGTCGATATCGGGAGATGTTGTGACTACATTCGCCTGTTGATCCGGTGGCTTTTTTGCATTCTTTGCTTTGAGAACCCTGCAGTCCTAGATCTCATGATTAGTGCATTTGCAATACTTACAAAACATCTTCTTCTTCAACTGTGGATTTGATAATTGTTCTTGACTTTGCGTTGTTCCTGATTTGATGCGGACTACTTAGAGATTTCTACTTCTGTCATTTTGAGTCTCTGTTGACTTATAGAGCATGAAATGACGAAGTTGATGAAGCGCCTTGACTTCTTCGATTATCTTCTTACAACAACATAGTGATAACTCTAATAAGAGTTAAATCTGAGCATGTCGATATGATTATCACCCAGTTGTTGTATGTAGAGGGCAAGCTTAAAAGCAATGTCATGATTGTGTCTTGATCGTCGATGATTGATCCGACAACGACCATCTATTGCAAGAGATTATTAAAGTGGTTGACATGATTATGAAGTGAATCACCATTCGACTTCTTGAGAGTGAAAAAAATTCTTCTTAGATGCAACTTGGAAGCTACGTCCCTCACATCATATAGTGAGCTCAGGATGTCCCATACTTCTTTCGAAGTTTGATCTTCAGATATGTGGCCAAACTAAGTGTCAAATATATTGAGAATAATAAGTGCAAAAGCTTTACTATCTTTCGACTGATAGCCCAACAGAGTCAGGTTTCTCAACCTCGGATCACTTCTTTCTTCTCCAGGAGGAGAGGATGAGTATTTGATGACGATGACGATGACCTACTTGCCCACAAAGATCAGAGACAGCGTCCCACACATACCCATGTTGCAGCACGAGATACTCGACCTATCATGAGGAGACCTCTTCATCCTCCCAGATGACGTCAGAGACCACTAGTGGCCCTTCATGCCGCAGGTCGTACTACATCCTTCTGTAACATTAGCATCAGCAGAACAAGACTAGATGATAGTGTCATACCTCACTCATAACTTTTAGCAGTATACATGCTCCCACATATTTCTTATAAAGTCTTGCTTTATGGTGCTTTACTGTACTATATTTATGGTACTTTTTAGCTATATTCTACCTTGTTGCTTATGACTAAAGGTTTCAAAGGATTTGATCTTGCTTAAGCAAGAGAAACTATGTGAATGCTTTTAACTCTCTCTCTCTCTCTCTCTCTCTCTCTCTCTCTCTCTCTCTCTCTCTCTCTCTCTCTCTCTCTCTCTCTCTCTCTCTCTCTCTCTCTCTCTCTCTCTCATGCACTCCCTTAAACACATGTAAATCATTATGAGTATTTGTTCTCTTTTGACACTATTGTACCATACAAAAAAAACTATCCTCATGTGCTTGATAAGGCTTGCAAGCTTAACATCAACTATATGCTAATCGTAATATATCAAAGCTTGGATTGAAACTAATAACATACATATTTTGTTTGAGCTATATAATGAGTATTTCTATAAAAAAAAACCATGTAGCTAGCCACATTGACCTAATATTAATATAGTGTACTTGTCTATAAGGGAATAATATTACTTTAGTTATATAGTGTGGATTTAAACATTTCATTTTTAAAAGCTTATTGTTGTCAACTATGAGAATATGTGCCATATTTATTCCTCATACTAGCCAACAAGTATTCATTTTATAGTGAAGTGTGTGTGTGTGTGTGTGTAAATAAATAAATAAATAGGTAGGTAGGTATTTGGTTTATCAAAACAAGACTCAAACCAATATAGCTCTCATGTACTCTCAAATTTGTTAATTGATAGTATACTTAAGAATTTGAGATTTTTTTGAACATGTTTGCATGTCTTTAACATGACTTTGACGTGTAATTTTGTTGTTTAAAAATAATACATAGTTAGAAAAACAACATTCTATTAACTATATATAGGCACCTAAAAAGTTTATGAGAAAGTATCATTTTAAAACATATCATCATAGCATAAAATTGATGTTAGCCTTTTGTGAAATTAGGGGTTATGAAGCTTCTAACACATTCATAATCTTGATAACAATTCAATACCATAAAATTGTAGCTACAATACAAATCCAACAACATATCTAGGTTGTACCATTTCACAAGTTCATATTTGGTTGTGTGGAATAAATATCTAAATTGGACATGTTCATAGAGACACATAAATCTATAAGGACTTTGTACTATTTAATTGAATAAAATCCATGTATACAAACTTAAAATTAAAATGCACACAATGGTTTAAAAAAATAAACTTAGAGATTTCATTGTATTCCAACAGATTGATTGTGTATATATTTGCTAGTATACATGTTTATGTGAAGAACATGCTTTCATTTTGAACCTTCACTTTCTATTTGGAAATAATGACTTGTGGCTAGTCTAGTTGCTTGCAATTATTATAAATGAAAAAAATAAACTACCTTTCAATAAGATGAGATCAACTAATGTTGGAAAGATTGGTCTATGTGTTAATGATTCTAGTCGATCAATTTAAAGAGCAAAAAATGGTACTAATTTAAAGAGCCAAAAATGGTACTAATGTATAGTTGTAGATGGTTTGCTTGGTTTATCTCAAAGGTTCTAGTGAGATAGATTGCAATCTTGTTTGCAAATAATTAATATTTTAGATGGATGGTTTTAAACATGGTGTTCAAAGTATATCAAACCAATGATATTAGAGTGTTGTATAGGGAGAAATCATAAGAGACATTTTTATAAGATCATGAACAATTAATGTCCCATTTTGAGAGACTTTCAAGAAACTCAACTCATGAAGACTAGTTTGCTAAATTGATATTATTAACTTATGCTCCATAGAACGATAGATGAAGATCTAATCTTTCAAGCATGTAAGTTTTTACAAGCATATTCCATACTATCAAAAGTTTGGAACTACTATTCTCCTAGGGTGTTATCTTGTTATGCGAATTAAGCTTGGAGAAAAGACACAAAGGTCAATGTCCCAAGGAAATTCCCTTGGGTAAACTACTTTAATAAGGTTTGAAAGTAGCTCAAAAGGTTCTCCTTTGTAAGCAAGTTTATCATAAGAATCAACAAGAAGAAAAACTATCTTGGTTCTATTCACATCGACTAGATTATATCTATTGCGAAAAGTGCTATAATATAGTTGCGAAAATATAAGCTTTTGTACAATCTTTTATTCGAATGAACGGAGAGAAAGAAATAAAGAACAATCAATGATCATTTGCAAATAACATTCATAAGCAATGAAGATTGTTACCTTTGCAAATACATAGAGTTCTAGAGATACAATGTTGTCCACATAGAGATTTATAACTTTTTAAACATGTAGTGTTTATATAAATGAGCAAAATCCTTGTTAACAATGGAACATGAATTCATTTTCAGAGCGATATATATACAAAAAAGATTAGCTTGATGTATTTTGAATAACAAGAGAAACTCACAATTTTAATGCATGGTTGGATGTACCAATCAATCCAAAATAGTGCTACATACAACCCTAAATGACTATCACACATTGCTAGTTAGCAATTCATTCAACTTACTCTAATCATTCTACATTACATCTCACTAGTCAATATATGACTAATTGATAACTGCACAATAGTACCTGGCCTCTTTTATGGCTTGGGACGTGCTCAACTCACACGAATTTCAAATATAAAAATCACTACATTTCCAAGGAGAAATTGTAGGATGCTCGCTCGTCATGACTTGTAGTAGTTGCGTTTCCAAGGGAGCGTAACCTCATCTTTACCCTATTAGTAGTTGAATGGAGAGTGAGCCTGTGTGAGAGAAGAGAGAAACACTAAGAGAGATGAAATTTACAGAAAAACATGAGAGAGAAGGCTTGAACCTAAGTACTCTCTTCGGCCGTCAACTTTACAAATTGAGTACGAGGCGTTGACGATATCGGTGCTAGTTCTTGTTGTGTGAACGAACTTTTCATGCTTACTTTCCCTTGATTTGGCCTTTTTAGTACTGATGGAACCACAATTGTCGTTGGACTGGTGGTCTGCTGTTTGATGGAACAAATGGAATTTGGTTGGACATTGTCCATTATTGATGTTGGAACCGAATCACAATCATCAACCTTAATATTTCCATTGAGTTGTGATCTTGAAAGCTGCATGATTGTGCTTGCTTGAGAACCTTGTGTTGGTTTGCCACCAAGAGACCCACTTGTCATATGTACCCTTTGTAGTGCAGCATATATTGATTGTTGTAAAAGACTTGGTAGAATTCGCTTGATTTTCTTTTGTCGCTTGATGTAAGATTGATTCTACCAACTCTCTCTTCTATGATGCTATTGTCAAAGGATTTCGGGATGACTCTATGTATTTTGTGAGCTCAAAAGAATTGCCATGTTTTTCAATTGTCTCAAAGCTTGGTGGCACTATGGGTTTTCTTTTGTAGTGCATCTAGCCTTATAACAAGGGGCATGCTGGTCCATATTGGATAATAGCTTCTTAGCTTTTGCAATTTGCCTCAATGGACAATCAAGACATGGATGTTTGACACCGCATTGTGTACATCAAGGTGAAAAAGTTGTTAGATCACCTTGATGTGGACATTTTAAAAGGTGATGTCTTCTTTCACATCTGTAACATCGTACCATGCATAAAATACCATCTCATTTGAGGTGATAAGCATACACCAATAACAATTGTCCCTTATCATGCTCCACATAGTAGAGTGGTACGCTATTATAATCTTCTAATGAATTCGAGGACATGGTTTTCCTTCTATCATTGTTGTTGGTGATCTTTATGCTTGATATTTGCTATTTGAATTTGGTTCTTTGCATTTGTGGGATTGATTAGGGAGTTGAGATACTGTTCTGCTTGTGGCAGTTTGTACACGCACACATGTGAAGGGAATCGCAAGAATTGGAGCCTTATAGCGGAGTTAAAGCCAAGGAAAAGCTAGAAAACGATAAATTGGATTGTGTTTTTGCTATTGGATCTCAATTGGATCTATTCAAGGTGCTTCCTCCATCATTTCATAAGTTTATTGGAGTTTTTATGCTGTATTTTTAACATGCTATCAAAGCTAGATTCATGCAATTTGATTCACTAGCATCATAGATTTTGGACCAATTCTGTGAAGTTTTTAGCACGTGTGAACTTCATCACACGCCCTACAGGATCTTACTCAGGTGTTGTGAGTGCACAAGATTGATCAAAGAACAGTATGCTTGAAAAATCTAAGGCAAGAGCACAATGGCATACATTTGATGAAAAAATCTAACTCTTCACTATGTGAAATGAATGTCAGAAATAATTCTAAGTGTTCAGTATGGGAAAAAGAGGCTGCTCTCGAGTAGAGAGAGAAAATCATACATAAACACTTGATCTTTGACAGCTTCTTCTTGCCACTGGATGTTGCACCTTGTGAGGACTGATCATCCCCACCTTCTTTGGCTTTTTTCTTCTTGAAGTGTTGTTGTCCTTTTCCCTTGCCTCTTGACTTGTCTCTGATGAAGAGTACTTTGTCATCTCCACCATATTTCAATGAAAGTATGTTGATCCTCAGCATCTTGTTCTCTTGCCTGCTTTCTTCAGCAATGAGAACACCTTGTAGTGTCTCCAAGGATGGAATATCCTTTCTGACAGCATAAGTCTGCACAATATTGTCATACTCATCTCTAAGTCCATTTAGGACTACTTGAACAGGTTCAGTGTTCTTAAGATCATCAATAATACTAGCTAACTCTTGATGAAGATCCTTAACTCTCATGACATATGATGAAGCACTCCCATCTACTCTCTGATAACTTAGAAATATTTAGTTTCTAAGTGTAAGCAATCTAGAAGTATTTTTGATTTCATAAATGCTGCAGCTTCATTAGGTGCAGCAGGTTCTTCTTCAGCTCCACTCACAATATCTATTACATCCTGTAGAATCAACAATGATTCCATTCTGATCTTCCACATTGCATAATTGGAAGATGTTAATCTCTCACTGTGCTCTAAGAAATGTGAACCAGATGAAGACATCTTCTTGGTGAGAAATTCGAGTAATGATAAAAAAAAAATGGAGTTGAAAGGATGTTGCTTGATATCTCAATCTAGGATCTAGCACATATGTTGATCCACCCTATGAAATCTAGCAACAGATGTGAGAACAAATTCTCAATATAGAAAATCAATCTATCTTGAATTTGGATCTTGCTTCAGTCACAAAAGAAGAAGCACATGCAAGCAAGAAGTTTATCTCTCCCACGAGTTTCAATGTACTGAAAAATTCTCTAGGAACTTACTTTCAACTCAAACATAGTAATATGTGTGAAATGAAAAGTCTAAGACCTCAAAACACTCACCTCTATCCAATCCTACTTGATTGACGATGAAAATTGATGAAATTGGTGAAAAAGACAGATGTGTGTTCACTTTGGCATATCCCACGAGTTGAGTACCCTCTCAGACTCTTTAATTGCCTAAAACTCTTCTAAAAACAAATCAAAATGATTTAGAAACAAGTCACAATACATCATTGCTTATGATTCGCATCGTCTTTGCTCTTATGAGCAACATTATTCTGTGCATGAGAAAGAGCTTCTTGCTATCATCTATGCTCGTAAGAAGTGGCGCCATTATCTTTATTGAGCTCCATTTGACATTATTACTGATCACCAGTCTTTATTTATTTGTTTTCTCAACGTGACCTTAGTGATCGTCAGTTTCGTTGGTTGCAGTTTTTACAGTCTTTTAATTTTTCTATATTGTATCATCCTGGTCGTCATGCTAACACTGCTGCTGATGCATTATCTGGTCTTCCAATTTTGTTGAATACACTCGTTTTACTATTCCTACATGGTTGATGATCTACCTGCCACATTTACATGTTCTGATTTTCGTGATGTTTATAATTTTGTCCCACCTGTTTCATCCTGTCCTCATCAGGTTTACTTCATTGTTGTCAATCGTCTTTTTTGTTATGATTCTCTTTGTATTCCTAGTTCCTTGGGTATCTGTTTTCAATTGTTGTCGGATGCTCATTTCTCCCCTATTGGGGGTCACGTTGGTTTTTAGAAGTCTTATGCTCATCTCAAAGACCATTTCTATTGGCCCTCTCTTCGATCTTAGCTTGTTGTACTTATTCATACCTACCCTTTCTGTCTTCATAATAAGTACTCTCGTGCTAAGTTTGCTGGCCTATTCCTCATCGCCAGTGGTCTGATATATCTATGGACTTTATCCTTGGCCTTCCTCGTACCCAGCGTGGTCACGATTCATGTATGGTGGTAGTTGACAGGTTCTCGAAATAGACACATTTTATACCAGTTTGCAGTACCATCACAACAGAGCAGTGTGCACGATTGTTCCTATCAGAGATTTTTCGCCTGCATGAATTTTTTTGTACTATCCTTTCTGATCGGGATAGTAAGTTTACATCCATATTCTGGACAGAGCTTATGCGTATCTTGGATGTACAATTTTTTATGGGTTCTACTTATCACTCTACTTTTGATGGGTAGTCTGAAGTCCTTAACAGGATCCTTGAGGATTGTTTACGCCATTTTGTTACTCCTTCTGGAAAGGATTAGGATAAGTATTTATGTTTAGTAGAGTATAGCTATAATAGCTCTATTAGTATCAGCACAGGTGTCTCACCATTTTTATTATCTCATGGCTATGCACCTCTATTACCTGGCATTCCTCTCCCTCCTGAGGATACACCCGTCACAGTTGCATCCTTTCTATCAGGTGCCCGAGAGCTTATTACACGGGCCAGTTCTCATTTATAGCATATTCAGCAGCGTTATCAGACCTCAGTTGATCGTCACCGCTGCCATGTTGAGTTTCAGCTTGGAGATATGGTTTATCTACGCCTACGGTTTGCACGTCATCATTTTGTCCAGGGACATGCTTCTACTGAAAAGCTTGCACCACGTTATTATGGGCCTTATCACATTTTGGAGGTTCTGAGTCCAGTTACATATCGCTTACAGCTCCCTGCTTCCACACGAGCCTGTGATGTATTCCATGTCAGTTTATTACGTGCTGCTATTGAGGATGATGCTCCTTGTGATTTTGAATTTCCTACTCCTCTCGAGTTGTTTTCATTTTTACCTGCTACTATATTATAGGTTCGTTTATACCATGGTCGACGCCGCCGGCAGATTCAATTTTTGGTCCAGTGGGATGGTCGTCCTATTGAGGAGGCCACATGGGAGCCTATTGATGTTTTTTTTCATACACCATCACTTGCGGATCAGGCTCGTGCTCTTGCTGCACTTGTTGATTCCTCTACATCAGATGGTGTTCTAGTTGTTGATGCACCAAGGCTTACTGTTGTTTGATCTAGTTTCTTTTCGGCAGTTGGGTCTTTATTTTGTGTCAGGGAGAGTTATGGACTTGGATCATTACATCTGGTGTGTCCATTTACATTTACTTTCCTTTATGCATAAGCAGGCCTTGGGCCCTTTTTATTTATTAGTGACACTTAGACTACATGGTTGGCCTTTGGCCTTACTATTCATTATTAGGCCATTTGGACATATTATTGGAGAGTGGGGGCCTTCTTGGAGGGCACACTATTATACCTCCCAGTTGGGCCCTAGCCACCGGAAGCTTCCTTTTAGAACTTCCTCTTGGCTATAAGTAGGGAAACTATGTCATTTGTTATTCAGCTGATGATATTGATCTCTCTCTTTAGCCTCCTTAATCTCTCTCTTTCCTGCTTTCTAGGGCTAAGTCTTGCTTATATGCTGCTTTCATAGCTTAAGTCTTGCTTATGTGCTACTTTCATAGCTTAGCTCTAGATCAATTGTGGCTCATCCGTAACTCTATGACTCCAAAAAGTGACAACAAGCTTGTTGCAGGTAGAAGTAAGAGAAAAGAGTTCATCTTTTTTTAATAGCAAGACACCATCCTTATTATCAAATAAACAAGAATCCAACATTAAGAAGAATTTCAGAGTGAATAAGACTGATACTGAGCAAACTGATGCAAACCAGCATCAATAACCCTGCCAGAAAGAAACAAAACCTAGAGGTGGATTTTTTGGTAGAGATTGTTCCTCCCAAACATCAGTAGAAACCCAAGACCAAACTAGTTCACAAATTATGCAAGAAAACCAATCATGACATCAAAGATTGTCAAGTTCTCAAACTTAATGAAACTAAACATAAGATGCATCAACAAGAGGGTACCTACGATTCATCGAAGGATTACCAAGAAGTCCCAAATCTACTTCTGTCTAAGATCTGCAAAGTAGAGATGCCTAGTAATGATATCTTGATTCAACAACTTCTTAGTACATGACAACATGCAAGGACCTATTCACAGACTCACTACTTCATATTCGAAGAGTTAGAATAAAAGTAGAACTATTGTGTTACTGTATTGTTCGATCAATGGATTAGGACCAGTTGGCCTCACCACGAAGCAAGCCTATGGGACACCCATCTCGTTATTTGTACAATGTTTTTGGTTTTGAAAAACACGGTTGCTATGTGAGCTTGGTGTGGGAGAGTGTTTTTTGTGTGTTACTATGTGTGATGATCTATGATCCTATTTTAAGTGAATTCTAACTTGGCATCAGAGCAGGACAATTAGTGTACACAGTATAGAGTAGTCATTGAAGAGAGCTTTGGGAGAATGGTTTTTTGAGAATTCGGAATTTACAAGGGTCATAGAGCAAAACGTGAAGCATCGGTGCACTGTTTCGGCCATACGGAGGCTTGTCAAGCTCAATACTAAGGTCTTAACCCTGTGCATAGCAACATAGAGTGCAAAAATGGACGAAAGCCACAAATTTTGCAGTTAATTTGTGAAAAAGACTGCGCGAGGGTTACAATTTTTGCACAAAATCGGTGGTAATTTCAATGTCCGTGCACCGTTTTGGATGCCATAAGGATTAGAAAGTAGCCGTTCTAGGGCACTCAAAAACCATGAGAAAAGTTTGAACTTTTTGTCAAAGAATTGCCAATTGCTAGAGAACCTAGTGGTTTTTTTTTGTTAAAAACGTTGAAAAACACTTCTTTTTCAAATTAGGCCTATCTCACCATTTGTCCATGGATTTTGTCAAATTAAAGATCTATGGACTCATAATAGGTAGGGCGCCCATGGTCTAGGCTCAAAGTGCTCGAAAATTGAGAGAGATCAAGCCAAACAAAGACATGGCAGACGCGACCGAGAGAGAGAGAGAGAGAGAGAGAGAGAGAGAGAGAGAGAGAGAGAGAGAGAGAGAGAGAGAGAGAGAGAGAGAGAGAGAGAGAGAGAGAGAGAGAGAGAGAGAGAGAGAGAGAGAGAGAGAGAGAGAGAGAGAGAGAGAGAGAGAGAGAGAGAGAGAGAGAGAGAGAGAGAGAGCAACAATATGTATAATATTTAAAAGAAAAGTCCTAGCTGTAATTGAGCGAATTCTTTGTGGAAAACACCTATTATTGACTTTTCATGGTTTTAGATATTTTCATACATTATCTCTCCAATGAATTTTATTGAAATTATGTTATTTCTCTAAAAGGCGGAGTGAAGTGACGGGATTAATTCTATCAGAGGATCTATCAATTGCACAGTTTTAGGAAGAAGAAAAAAAAGTCAAAATTTGTAATGAAATGTAATTATTTGAAACTATTCACACAAATCCAGAGTAAGCTACATAAATGGAACTATTTGAAAGTCAAAGAGAAATTCTCTAGGATTGCGAGGAACCATCTAAGTTCAGAGGAGCTTTGAAATCATTATTTATATATACAAGTAGTTCATAAAAAAAATCACAATCCCTAGTTTCAATTTTGTTCAGAATTGGAGTAAGTTTCATTATGTCATTAAAATTTGAATGTCTATATAGGATCAACATAATCTTAGCATGAGGACTAGGATTAGTGTGGGGTTGATTTTTTATGTACATAAAATATAGAGAATTCTTAGTATAGAGTATTTCTTAATTGAGAAATATTAGTGTTTGTATTCCAGAGAGCTCAAGCGGATAACAAACCTAACAGTTCCAAGAGTCAAAGCTGAGTTTATATGGAATTCTATAGAACTTAGTATATCTAGATTCAATTCTAGATAGCAATCTGAATTTTTGTAGTTGAAGATAGTTATCAATACAATTTTGGTGTGCTTTCTATTTTTAATTGCCTAATTATCATATTAACAATCTAATATGATGAATGCTTTTGAATTCCTATAACTTTTATGTTAAGAAATTCTTATATTTCGTAAGTTGTGTATTGGTCATACACTCAACTATTTTTAATTGATTATGGAGTTGGAATCCAATAAATTATGATTGATGAATCATAAGATTCTAAATACGTTGACAGATCTTAATTAGTTAGTTAATTATTGTTATTCATCACATTTTGGAACGTAGGAAGGCCATTAGTAACACCAAAAGGAAGCACACGAATCTACTGGTTTGGCTATTGTGCCATTACCATATCCCTGTTGGGTTTATCCAAATAATCAATCTTTAATCTAAATCCATTTATCTATCCAATTCTGCAGTTTTACTCATGTTTTTACATAATTTGCAAAAATACACAGGAACAGCTAATAGTCGGGTTCGACAAAGAGTATCGATAGTGTTCGAACTATCAATTGTTAACAAAACTTGTTTTGAAGCTAATGACTTGCCCTGATAGTTTTTGCAATTAGTTTTCGAGAAGCCTAACTAGATAAGTGACAATGCAATATGGCTAAGCTCTGATTGCAATTTGTGACCAAACAACTATCTTCAACTATCATTTGGATAAGCCTAAACGACAATCACAACTAGTATAAATAGTTGATCACTTTCTAGATTAACATTAGTTCTTTTGCGTATTGATTCTAGAGATTAATATAGCGCATTGTTGGAAATGCTTACTACTTATTAGTAGAAGTGTCAGACATAGTTAATTAGATACTTAGCGGTTGCATCTACTACTGTTTTGTGCTCACGATTCTTTTGATTTGTACATGCTACTTACTATATTGATGATCGTTCCACCTAATCAAGCACTCAGAGATAGAACAATTTCTCAATTGTTTATCTTTGGTTCTAAGTACTTTTTCAGGTTCCAAAGGTACACCAAGTGATAAATCCTCCAAGTGGGTAAGATCCTCTTAGATCCAACTACATCACTTTTGTGTAAACTTAATTTTAACCAGCTTACATGAACGATTGGGTGAGTAGTCAACTTATTCTAAAGATCAAGTTCGTAAGCTAAAGAACCGATTTTCCTTATAATCCGAAAATAATGCTTACCCATATGCATAGTCTTAGAATCTTTTGGAATTCTAAGATATAACCAGTCATCAATTTTAAAATCTCCAGAAGACCTTTTAAGATCAACATAGTGCTTAGATCTATTGTGAGCACTACGGATACTATCACGTGCCACTTGCAACATTTCTTGCATATCATGCAGGAAATTTGCGACTTTCTAGATCTTAACAGATTTCATCTCCACGTTTATCGGAGATCTAGGTTGAAAATTGTACATCAACATAAATGGACTATAACTTGTAGCAAAATATTTTCTACTATTATAAGCAAACTCAATTGAAGGAAAGTAATCCTCCCACTAAGACTACTTGTGAGACACATAAGTCCTCAACATATCTTCCATAGTCTGATTAGTCCTTTCCGTCTGACCATCTGATTCAAGATGATCAATAGAAATAAAACCAAGCGAGGTTTCTAGCTTATGGAATAAAACTGACCAAAAGTGATCTGTAAACTTAGGATCTCTCACTAATGATATTACTTGGCAATCCATAAAGCCTAAATAATACAAAGATCTGGGCTAAATCTGAAGCCTTTGTAGTTGACTTTACTGTTATGAACGTAGCTAACTTAGTTAACCTATCCACTACAACCCAAATAGAATCATTCTGACGTTGGGTCTTTGGAAGTCAAACTACAAAATATGCTAAGGAATAATGTGAATTCTTTAAGCATGAGTTAGTGTATCTCAGTCATAAGATCACCTCAAATGGGTTGAAGATAGATGAGAGTAAGGTCAAGATAGTGCTTGAGTGGCCAATACCAAAGATGGTTAGAGAAGTCAAATCTTTTTTTGGTTTTAATAGTTTCTTTCGTAAGTCAATTGAGGATTATGCAAAGTTAGTAGTGCCTCTAAATAATCTGACTAAAGGCAGAGTTAATAAGAAAAAGAAGAGAGGTCAACCTAGTCCGATCAAGTGGAATGAAGAACTAAATCATACGCAAACATATGGTTGCTTCAGCTCTTGTTTTACAGGTCGTGAGATCATTGTGCTTGGCACCCAACTACTATGAGCTTATTTGAACACATTAGTGCTTGATTGCTCGAAGGATTTTCTTTAATAATCTAATTGATGTACAATTCAAGTAGCTTCAATATACACTTACTACCTTTGTGTGGTTTTCTTTTCTATATTTGTTGTGATTGTGTACTAAATATTTGTCCTTACTTTCCTTTTGAATGTAATTTTGTTCGTCCTCATTGATGTATGTTGAATATCACATCAACGAATGCGTGGCTATCTTACATGCCTAAATTATATGCTTCTCATAGTCGTCTTTAGTTCAATCTAATTTTATTCCTTCTTTCTTCTGGACACGTGAGCAATTTTGACCATAAGGCTTGTTCAAAGGTAGAAGTGGTATCAGAGTCTCAGATTTTCTATTGTGCACTTTATGTGTTGGGAGAGGGGGGGGGGGGGGGGGGAATAAATGACGAACACAAATGAGAAACGAAATCGAACGAGAAACGAATGAGAAGCAAATTGAACAGAAAATGTTCGTGCGCAGCAGAATGAATTATTTGACTCTCTCCCTAAGCATGACTACGCCTATCAGAATGAACAGAACTTTAGTGATAGAAATCACAGTCATTCTAGATTACGTAGCCAAACGTTTAATGGATGAAGCGCTAGATGAATAATTTGTCGCAAATTGCAAGACAAATTATCTGTCGCGAATGATTCACGAAGAGCTAGACTATGCTCGACGTCTATAATGCCAAAGTAAACTTTTATTTGAATATATTGAAGTATTGAGAGCCTAACTAGAGGCAGAAAAGCAATGACTTAATTTATACAAGTATCCATGTCTCTTTTCGAGTGCTAGGATCTTGCCTGTCCTATCAACTACTTTACATTGATCACATTCGAATTCTACTCTGTCCTAGATTTGTGATTTTTCTTACAGAGAGCAGATTTGTAGATAACTTAGGTACATACAGGACTTTAGAGAGTAGCTTAGATTGATCGTTTGCAAAGCATAATCTTATAGTGCCTTCACCTTTAATAGCTTGTGTGCTATTGTCGCCAAGGTGAACGAATTTCTGGGTACTGAAAGGTGTATAGGACTCAAAACAGCCAATCAGGCTAGTCATGTGCTGAGTGGCTCCGGAATCCAGGAACCAAGAACTGTCGCCAGATGCTCCTTGATGGTTGGTCATGAAGGCATCATGATCCGCTTCTTGAATGGGCTGTGGAGCTTCTGCAGTTGCATTTGCCACTTGATTCGACTGCCCTTTGTTGTTGTTCTTTGCTTGAAGTATTCGGTAGTCTTGTATTTCGTGGTTGTTTCGTTTGTAGTATCTACAAAACAGCTTCTTCTTCGTCTGCGGATTCGACTGTTCCTTGTGCTCAGCTGGTTTCTGGTCTGGCTTTGATTGCTTCGGGCCTTTCTTCTTCTTCTGCTATGTCGTGCTCTTGTTGGTGTACAAGGTGTGAGAATCAATTGAGGAACTCGAGGCTTCGTTCCTTCGCGTGTCTTCCTGCAACAACATAGTGATGACTCTCGAAAGAGTCAATTCTGGATGAGTCGTGATGATCATCACCCAGCTATCGTAAGAAGTTGGCAAGCTTGTAAGGAGTTGCATTACTGCGTCTTGATCATCTATGACAGATCCGACAACGACCATTTGTCTTAGCAAGTTCTTGAATTGATTAATGTGATTTTGTAGAGAATCACCATTTGTCATCTTGAGGGAGTAAAATTTCTTCCTGAGATGTAGCTTAGAAGCTATATCTCGCACTTCGTATAGTGTGCTCAAGATGTTCTAGACTTCTTTCGATGTCTGAGCCTCGATACATGGCCGATCTGTGTATCCGTGATGTCGAGGATGATCAGCGCAAAAGCTTTTCCATCCTTCAGCTTCCATCTGGCGATTGCCGCATCGTCCGCTTCGGGTTTCCCTTCTGCACCTGTAACAACGTCGTACAATTCTTTTGCCATTAGTATAGTTTTCATCTTAAATTTTCACAGATGGTAATTGGCTCCATCAAGCTTGTCCATGAGAGGACTGGCTTTCCCTTGGGAATCCATGTGGAAGAATAGTGATAGAAGAAACTATCAGTGACTTAAGTATGAAAATCTGATACTGACAAATACAGAACAAGAAAATAATTACTCTATCGGTTAGTAGAGTCTTGTATTGTGGAGGCCAATCAAGCTATGAAGATAGCTTTGATACCATGTTGGGAGAGAGGGGGGAAGAATAAATGGCAAACACGAACAAGAAACGAACTTGAACAAGAAACGAACGAGAAGCGAACTCAAACAGAAAATGTTCGTGCGCAACAAAATGAATTATTTGACTCTCTCCCTAAGCATGACTATGCCTATTAGAATGAATAGAACTTTAGTGATAGAAATCACAGTCATTCTAGATTACATAGCCAAACGTTTAATGGATGAAGCGCTAGATGAATAATTTGTTGCGAATTGCAAGACAAATTATCTATCGTGAATGATTTGCAAAGAGCTAGACTATGCTAGACTGATAATTAGTCGTGATTGATTTGCGAAAGACAAGACTAAAAGTTAATCGTCTATTACTAGAAAGAGCAACTAGAAAGATCAGACAGAATGAAGAACAAGCATAGCAATATTAACATAGATCTAAATGCAGATCAAAGAGCTGTATCAGATTAAGTATATCATGTATACATGTTAATAATGTGGTAGAACACAATACAATAGCGGACAAAACTGCGTGCCCTACGAAGCTTATTATGTCTGTAATGAGGAATAAAAATGAACCTCTTCTCTTAGTCTCTTCTTATCTCTTCATCTCGATGCATTATGAATACTCAGATGGTATCCAATATATATACATAATATCACAGGTGTGCCAATGTGAAAGTATAGAGTGGATGTGCTGTTTGTAAGAGATTGTGGGTGGCTACAGTTGTTGTCCAATCTGTTAGCGCAGCTGCATAGGGTGAGCGTGAAAAGGGTGCGACATCAGTTAGTACTAAAGTAAACGTTGGTGATGATGCAAAAGTGCGTCTCTCTTACAAATGGCCTTAGAATAAGATTTACAGGGTGCCTTAGTTTTTAGGGCACTTTTGGCATTCAGTAAGGTAGTGTCCCCATTTCGCTTGTCACCATAACCTGTGTAAGAACACAATGTCGCGATTCATTTGCCTTTTTCTTCGTCTGTGCATATTTGCGTGTAAATATGCAGACTGCGTGACAACGTTAGTAAATATGCAGCATGAATGGAGGCAGATTAAAATTGGGATTTAGGAGAGTAGAAGGAGTAAATCCAACATTATGTTCAAAGATTAAAAGATCTCCTACTAAGATATTATTGCTCATTTGTATTTTTATATCATTATTTAATCATGGAAGATTCAACCTCTGAGATCCAAAAGATCAACAAGTTCAACAATGATGGCTTCTTGCATGTGGAAGTTCAAGATGTAATATGATTAAGAGGACACTATGGGTGTTACGTCCATTTTATGTATGAGGGATTTGGAACAATTCTTGACATGGATAGTCGGTACTCCAGTGTATAAGATTATTAGTTACGCCACGTTATTCCGACTTGTGGCCGATAATGTAATTAATAATCTTATGAGGGCACAGGAACTCCAATTGGACCTATGGAGCTTTTGCATGGTGATTGATAGCTTTTGTGCCAGAATAGAAGGTCAAATGCTTTTGATAGGATTGGACGGATCCTAGAGAGAACATTCTCTTGGTTTTGGAGATTATATAACCTATTGGAACTCGCCCATCTCCTCATTGTCTAATTTCAGAAGCCAGGATCCCCTCCTCTCTTGCATTCAATCACCGTGGCTTGGGGGTGAAGTGGTTAGGGTTTTGACTAGCCATTTCTTGTTGGTTCGGTGGTCTTGCTCCACCGGTGTCCTTGTGGTTGCATATAACAGGATCTAAGGAGATCTTCACTTGGCGATCGTAATAGTGGTATCAGAGCAAATAACTTCGTCTCCTAGGTTGTATAATGTAACTAAGGTTTGATAATTTTCTTGCTTTCAAACGTTATCGGCCTATCATTTTGCAAAAGAACCGCTCCTATCGCTGAATCACTTGTGTCAGTTCATACAACGTAAGGTAAATCTGGATTCGTACTCTGCCTCTCACCATCATCTTGATCTATCTAAAGTCCCTCTATATATACACATGGAGTTAGAGAGTTTGTTGCTTAATGCAATTTTGTAAACTACATTACTCTAACCTGAGTGTTTATAGGATTAGGCAAATCAGAAGGCTTTTTTTGCATCTTTGATTGAAAGAGAAGTATTTTAGCTTATAGAAGTATGATTGTGCACGACGATGTTGTTACGACTAGATCATGTAGAGAAAATGCTCCATTTTGATTGGCACTATGAAAATGTAAATAATGTCGATTGTCCTTTTTTAGAGTTGGCATTTATGTCAAAATAGGCATTTTTCACGTAGGTGCATTTTGGTATATTAGTCGGAACTTCGTTTGAATGATACTTATCAATATTTTTGTTGACTTGGTTGAAGTCAACTTGATTTTGCTGACCTGTGCAAATCCCATGTATTTCTGCAACCTGTCAGAGAATGTGAGTAAAACTACAGGCTGTCTAGAGTATAATTCATTTATGCAAACTCTTCAAGTAGCTTATTGATGAGTGAGTATAGAGAGATAATTAAAAGTCCTCAAAAAGTAAACGTAGGTGAGAAGGAACAAGATTAACTCCATCACAATCTAGCACTTGCAGCTCCACAATGTCTCTACCTGCTCTTTTGGCAACAAAAACAATAGCATCAAGAATAACTTAGTGGCATGAACAAGAGAGCATAAAAACCACTAACGACCAGGGCATCTTGTATGACGTTGTTTGACTACTAACCTTGTGTGCAAACAAAGATAGATGTAGAACTATGTGTGTGTGTGTGTGTGTGTGTTGCAATTAGATCGCAGCCATATTGTAAGATACACCGAAGAAGGTAGAAGATATGGAACAAAAAGAACAAGGAAACAAGGCGGTTGGCTGTTGGAAGATACATTTTTGATATAAAAAATGAGTGCCTTATGCCCTCAGTTTTTCAATTGTATCTTGTCAATTTGTCTAATTCTCAAGCAATATAAAATGATCATTATAATAGTTCGCCAACCCTATTGTCCACTGTGCAGCTTCCCAGAAGCTAGGAGAGCCCTCAACTTTTAACTATACCTTGTCAACTTGACTAATTTCCAAACATTTATGCAATCAATTACAATAGTTATCAAACACTATTGTCCATCGCCAAAACTTCAAGTCGAGATGCACTTCATGTGAATGTGTGTGTGTGTGTGAGAGAGAGAGAGAGAGAGAGAGAGAGAGAGAGAGAGAGAGAGAGAGAGAGAGAGAGAGTCACAAGTAATGACATTGCCAAGTGCAACGATGTTCTTATAAGAAGAATGCTTTTAGGCTTCTACTTTCATGGATATGCATGAGCAAGAAATAAGAGTATTTTCTAGAATTAGGGACAACACACGAAAACTCATGCACGCCAAGTTTAAAAAATTTAGGCAATTTATTTCTAACTTTAACTTTTCAATAAAATTCCTTAAATCAACCTCAACATTGCTGAGCTAGCCAAAAATTGCTTAGGCCTAAAGATTATTTTATGCTATATAAGTGGTGAGCTGGTAAGGAATGCCTTCTCTGTGCACGAGGTCAGGAGTTCGACTCCAATTACGTGCAGCAGTAAGAGAAATAAGACGTATTTATGGTCGCTTGCTTCTGGTATTTTGTAGTGTTTGATCAGCGGTGGAAGAAGGCAGCAGCAGCGATGGAGGAAGAGAAGGAGGCGCTGATCAGGCTCTTCTCTGAGGCATCTTCTGCGTCGAGATGGTCGCTCCATTCAAGCATTCAGGTGTGCAGCAGCAGGAGCCATACTTCTATCATCATCATCCTTGTCTTCATGTTCATTCTTTCATTAATAAATTGATGCATTTGGTCATGAATCTGAGTTCCTGAGTTTATGGAAACAAAATTGTAGAATAATAGTATCACATTTTGCCCTTCATTTTGTAGTAAACGACCTTTTTTGTCCAGTTATGAGATAACATTTAGAGATGTGTTTTAGTTACATCCAACATCCATTAGCCCTATATATCGCATAAGACATTTCTTGTGGTTGTAATTAACCTCCATCTCAAGCCTTCAGTCCTTTATGTTACATAGTCACAAGTATATTGGATTCGATTTTAATTTCGTCTTTAAAATTCAAATTGAGTTAGGGCATATGAATAAAAAATGTGTGAAAAAAAATAAATGCTTAATTTTTTGTGTTAAAAATCCTCAAATTTACTGATTCAAGTCTATTTGTGTTTGAGTCGGTTCAAATAGTTTCGAATTTAAACCCTTTGAAATTATCGCATATTGCATTCGAACATGTCTTCTAGTTATATTGAACTCCCATCTCAGGTGTTCAGCCCTATAATATTGGACATGTCTTCTAGTTATATCCCATATTCCAACCTCCATTTCATAAAAGAGGGAGGAGTAGGAAGAGCACGACATGAAGTATTCTTATAACCCAGATCATAGTGAATTTCTTGCATTGATAAGATGGAGTAATGGGTTAGGAAATGCTGTAGAATCGATAGGACGCTAGCATGTATGCCAACTGCTATAGGAACACGAATTTTTGAGAGAACTACAAGAGCATTCCATATGACAAAACTAGAAGGAAAGTATGAAGTGTGTCTCATCACACAAAACTTGAACCTCAACTGAAGCAACCTCATCTAGCTGTTCTTTGATATGCATGCTGTACAATCTGAACTCCACCTATACTATCTAGAACAATAGCAAGATTGAATGAAGATTGATAAAATCATTTATCCAAGCATACATCCAATGTGTATCCAAGTATATCTGGACTTGTGCTGTGGAATCAAAAGGAGAATTTGGATGATCCTCTGATAAGTTGAGAATATGCCATAAAAGAAAAAAAATGGCAAGTTGTAAAACAAATAGAAATACAAAAACAAGTGAAATAAAAAGGACATAGAGGATGACAAAAATGAAATGGTGAAATTTTTTGTTTTAGAAGAAACACGAGTAAAACTTTTGAAAAGGTGGAAGCTGCAATAAATGGATTTGAAACACAACTTCTTTAAATTATGTAGGAAGAAGCTATTGAGGGAGCTGAATTTTGTTGTCACTCTAGATCTTAGGTCCACACATTGACACTGATAGGTTGAAAAAGGATTGCTATGAATGTGATAAATGTATTTGGAAAATTAACAAGCACATATTAAGCCAAATCTTTGTAAAAAGCCTTTAAAATAGGCACTAGGTGGCAGTAGAGGTTGTTAAAAGTGTTTGAGCTTGAGAGCTTGTTCTGATTGCTTGAGCACCGGGACCTACTCTGTAGCTCCAAGCTGACTAAAAAATCGTCGAAATCCATGGAAAAATGAGAGAGAAATCACTCTTGTGCCTGTCACAAGAAAACAAGGAGAGAGGGTGGAGGGCTATTTGCATGACGAACGAGAGTGAATGTTTAGTGCTTTGAAGTGTTTCTTGCAAGCACCAACTTTTTTTTGCTCTACGGTGGCTCTAGTAGCATAGGATTTGATCAAGAATCAATTTGATGGCTTAGATTGCAGGGTATCCACCCAGATCGATTGCTGTGGTTTGCTGGCCCCAAAAGTTCTTTTCTAAAGGCCTTCAACAACATCTCATAACTCTTTTGCTAGTGAAATAGCTTTTATCTTGAACTTTTACGAAAAACTAATTTATCATGAAAAATCTTCAAAAGAAAGTTTGAAAAATGGCCTAGGGTCCCAAAGTAAGTTGAAGGGATCTCTAAATAAAAGTGTGGCCATAGCGAAAAAGGGCATATCTCCTTATTTTTGAGTTTTTTTGGGACCAAAAAGTGTATTGACTCCAAATAAAGGTAGCAAGAATTGTACTTTTTACATAGCCAGAAAAATAGAGTGATCACACCATTCAGGAGAGAAATCAAATTACATGTCGAACTACACCAGTATGTAGCCAAGAGTGTGGACATACGTGTATATTGTGTAATTTGGCCAAACGATGACGTATTTAGGCCAAATAAAAGGCTGGTGTGCCCTAGGTACTACTGAACAACAAGCTGATTTTGCTATTTAGCATTGAATTATAGTCTCTGAAGTTGATTTACATGCATTAGCAATGGCTACGATGAGCGACAATGCATTAAGTGAAGCTAGCAAGCTAGACGGTGCTAGGAACAATGCAATATGGAAATTCAAGATGATAAACATTTTGATGGAAAAGGAATTGTGTGATATAGTGACTGGAGACAAGACTAGGCCTCTTGTGAAAGAGGATCGTAGGTCATTTGATAGGAGATATTTGCTTGCTCAGGCTTTCATCAACTTTTTAGTGAAGGATTCAATTATCCCTTGTATTAATGATGCTCGCGGACCAATGGAGGCATAAGATATATTTAGGTCATGGGTGTTGTTTCTCAAATAAAAGTTGCACATGTTGAGAATGGACAAAGGTGCAACAAGCATTTGTTGAGGATCAAGGAAATTAAAGACCAGTTAATGGCAAGTAGTGAGCGGGTTGATGAGAGAGAGACAATGCAATTGGCACTCTATAGTTTGTCAGATTCATATTAGACATTCGTGACAAGTATTTCCATGAGAGAGAGAGATTCCCAACCTGAGGAGTTAATTGTGGACTCCTTATAGAAGAGGAACAACGAAGAGAGAATACAAATTCTTGAAATCGCTTGATGGATCAAGCTCTAGTTGTGAGAGGTAGAGGTGGAAGATTCAATCGAGGAGGGAGTCAAATGAGAGTTGGAAATCGAACAAAGGCAATCTTCATAAAGAATCAGGAAGACCAAATTCTAATGCTTGGAATTGGTTAATTTGGCTAGGGTCCTCTACTTTTAGCAAGGTATCCTTTAATTATGTAATAGAGAGAAAAGAGAAGTGTGTGCTTTTGTTCTCTGTGAGTGCATCTCTCATCTTCTTCCTCCCTCTAATATGAATGCTTATGACAGTATGTCAGATTGTTTTTGATACTTCTGTTTTGAAGACGTGAAAGGTAAAGTTCAATTTACTCACTTTGGTGGAACATTAAGGATGATCTTTCTATGAATAGTTTAGAGTTAGGAATAGGTAAATGGGTTTTTTGAGCACATGATGACATTTGGACGTCTGAAGACATTTTGTGATTATTAGGCCTACGGGAGCTTCTTGGAAGAAACCCTAGAGATGACCCACCCGCCACCCCACCTTGACATGGAGGCTAGTATACCGTGGTATGAGGCTAAGACTATACATACCCCTAGGTTGGTCCTCATGTGTCAATTTGTATAGATTGTTATTTTTTTGTAGCCTATCACATGGTGGGAAGCTTTGTAGTTAGACTCCTGAACTATAGATGCTAACCACTCTACTTTCAAGAATGCTCAACTTCTACATAGAAACTAATAACAATGTGGGGATAAGGAGATTGCTTCGGTTCTAGTTTGTATGTGATTGCAATTTCTCTATAGTTCTGTAGTTTGTGGTAATCTTCATTCATTGGCTATTTTGGCTAAGGCATAGTCCTGTATCTCTGTCTTGGATGAGGATCTTGCGTCTAGATAATGAGAGAGAGAGAGAGAGAGAGAGAGAGAGAGAGAGAGAGAGAGAGAGAGAGAGAGAGAGAGAGAGAGAGAGAGAGAGAGAGAGAGAGAGAGAGAGAGAGAGAGAGAGAGAGAGAGAGAGAGAGAGAGAGAGAGAGAGAGAGAGAGAGAGAGAGAGAGAGAGAGAGAGAGAGAGAGAGAGAGAGAGAGAGAGAGAGAGAGAGAGAGAGAGAGAGAGAGAGAGAGAGAGAGAGAGAGAGAGAGAGAGAGAGAGAGAGAGAGAGAGAGAGAGAGAGAGAGAGAGAGAGAGAGAGAGAGAGAGAGAGAGAGAGAGAGAGAGAGCTTTATTAACGTCTTTTGGGCACCCGTGGGTGCATAAGACCAAAAAGAAAATATGTACAAGCAACAGTGGGAGCATCATCCATAGGAGGACGTGGCCATAAAATGCTATAAACTAGCTACGAATGAAAGTAGAACAAAGCAGAAGTGAAATAAGCCCACAACCCAAGCTAAGTATAACAGAAGAACTATAGAAAAGGTACCAATGCCCACAACCTGGGCCAGGTGGAGAATAAGTACATATTAGCAAAAGTGAGTGTGAAGTGTTCGCAGTGGACCGTACAGTGGGCCCCGATGGAGGCGAGTGCCGACTACATCTGGGCTAATAAATTGTAAATTAGCTCACTCACTGTTGGATCCAGGCCTGCATTTGTCAAAGGACCAATGTCCCAAACTAGACGACGCTCCGGGGGATATCCCATGCACGACCGGCCTCAATAGCAATTTGATGAGAGGAAATGCGCAACTGTCCAAGATGATAGCACAAGCCGTGTGATAGGGGTTGTGAGAGATAGAGCGGCAACAATGGCAAACCAGAAGGATCCAGAGAGAGGAAGTGTGTCTGGTAATAGCTTAGTCGAATACGGGAAGGTGGGAGGGAGCTCCAAGTCTACTGCATATATTGATGGAATAAATAACCTCGGATATATGAATGCGTACCACGAGGAAGATTCATGATAGAGATGCCCAGATGTCGTAAGAGATCAGACGCCTGCTGGTACCAGGATAGCTTGGCATGGGAATCAGCTAGGACATGTGAAGAAGTAACCGTAGCAACTATGTATCTATCCGGGTGAGATGCACGAATCTCCTGAATCCGCTGAAGAAAAAGAATAAGGTGGAAAAAGCCCTCAAGGATGATTGGAGTAGCAAACTCAGCACATAGGATATCATGAGGGGTGGTAGTCTTGGCACGTATGATGCGACCCAACATAGTGGCTTGAATGCGGGAAATGCCTGCCCAGTCCCGGAGAGAAAGTCCTGGCAACCAAATCTCAGAGCATACATCACTGCTGGAACCACCCGTGTGTGAAACAACTGGCATCTAGTAGCGGGATCAAAAATATGATTCAATGTACAACCACGCTCGAACTGGACCAATGTTGAAAGACCGGAGGAAATGTGCGCAAATGCAGCCCGGCGGAAACCAAGAAGGGGGGCAGTAAACAGGACTCCCAAGTAAGTATAAGAGGCAACAATGTCAACTTCCTGGCCGTCATAGAAGAATTGATAATTGTGAAGGCTTTGTCGTTTGGTGTTGAAAATCATGATCTTCGTCTTTTTTAAGTTAACAGAGAGACCCCAAGCAACACAAAACCGATGTAAGACCTGTAAGTGACACTGCAACCCCTTCTGGTGAGGAAGAAAGCAGGACAATGTCATCAGCATAAATCAGAATGGGGATGAGCAAATGAGCCAGCGAGCAACCATCTCCACCTTCTTCACAAATGAGGCGCTCAAGATCATCAATATAAAGTGCAAAGAGCGGAGGGGATAGTGGACAGCCTTGCTTGACGCCAATAGTGCTACGGATGGGAGGAGACAAATCAGTACCCAGCCGAATACGTGCTAGAACTCTCTCATACAGAGCAACCACTGCCGCGAGAATAGAGTCGAAAAAGCCAAGCTGATCAAAAGATGACGGGAAACAGTATCAAAGGCCTTAGAGAGATCAAGGAAACAAGCAAATACCTTCTTGCCCATATGCTTTGCCTCCTCAATGATAGTACGTAGAGTGAGGACATGATCAAGAGTGCTATAACCCCGGCGGAAGCCAGCCTGGCCAGTCGCATATAATAGTCGAGAATCAGCCTCTGCCGTAACAAAGTTCTGGAGAATAGTGGCGTACAACTTGGCCATGGTATGACCAATCATAATAGTGCGATAGTTGTGGACATTCATGGCATCGCTTGCTTTAAGAATGGGATATAGGAGATTGGTGGCCCAAGGTATGGGGAAACCATCAACGACAGAGCGGTTGAAACAGCGGGCCAGGAAAGGGGAGGTGAGTTTGGCAATTGGTTTGAGGAGCTCGGCTGAAAGGAGGTCAATGTCAAAACGTACGATTGTTCTTGAGTTTGCAAATGGTTGCTTCAACCATGTCAGGAGAAAAGAGGTCACAGTGGGTAGGACGAGAAGAAAGAGAGACGGAAGGGTGAGCAGTAGTATATAGGTTGGTTGCATAGTCGACCCAAGATCGAAGAAGGATGGGTGCATTGGATAGCAAGAAGGATGCAGTAATCTAAAGCCACAAGTAACGGCCATAAGTATCCTGAGACACCAACCGAATACAAGGAGTATACACCGACCTGTACTAACATGCAACTCCACCAGAGGCCCGAAGTATCCTGCCCTGTAACATAGGTCGTGGAGCAGAAATCCACTGAAAAGCAGAAATGTGCGGAAGTGGGTGTGTGGAAGACTCATATGTCTTTGCAAAAAGTAGAAAATCAGCCGAACATAGATAGGTGTCAAGATCAGCCGCTGTAGAAGAGGTGGAGAGGCCGCCGCAATTCCAAAAACCGAATGTGACTCTAGTCGGGGCTATCGGGCTGCTCCCATGCCCGAGTACCCCAACTTCCTATTAACGCTTGGAGAAAAAGCGAGGGTTGCCATTTGTAAATACCACGTTGTTGTTTTGTCCTTGCCTCCTGAATAATAGTTTTACGCTGTAACCATTGGCAGTGAGTAAGGTCATCATCTATGTAAATCTGAGAGCCTCGGAGAGTACGACGCGCATGAAGAACTGTCTGCCGGTCGTCCATAGTTTTGAATTTGACAAATAATACCTTCGGATCATGCTGGAGGCGCCAAGCATATTGGATACCTGGAACTGAGAGCCCCATGCGTGAAGTAAACAAAGAGGTAACCTGGTCCAGTGCTGTGCCCTCAGTAGGAAGACCCCGGAATCTTAAGTTGAGCTTTTTGTCATCCCGACGTTGTTGTTCTGCCAAGACGCCTTGTACCATGGTGTCTAAGGAGGGTGCTATAGAAGACGAAGAGGTGGTAGATGATCTCAGGGTAGAAGCCCATGATTTGGTCTCACGTACTTCTTGCTCGAGAGTAGGTACTTTTTGTACATGTTCCACCGTCTCATGAAGCCGTTGTTCAAGAACGGGAATCCGGGCAGTGCACTCAACAATGTCATGTATCTGGCGCTCAAGTAGGGGAAGCTTACTCATGGATGCCTTAGTATCCTCAACAACACGGGAGATATTAGGGATGATGTCCCTATGCAAAGCACTAAGCGCAGCACGAAGAGAAGCAATTTCAGTCTGTTGAGCGTCAATCGTGGTAGTCTTAGTAAGCAAATCCGCACGAAGTTCATTGAGTTGTGAAAGAAAAGCGGGAAATTGCTTAGAAATGTACTCATACAATGAGGAGATGTTCTCAGGAGTGGTGTGCCGCGTGTAGGTGTGGCATGTGTCTCCCATAGCAGCTGAGGACGAAGCAGCAACCTGTGGCGGTGGAACGTTGACAGATTCGGTAGGCATGGTGGATGCAATTTCCAAAGTACGAAGACGTTTGCGAGAGCCTGTAGACATAAACTTCTTAGGACGCTTTGTGCGCAAGACAAAGCCTAGAGGAAGGCAAAGCGAAGCTGTAGGATGATTTGCAGGAGATAGATGAGAGAGGAAGCAAAACCCTAATCAAGGAGTTTTACAAAAATGAGCGTAACTTTGTCATACGAAGTCCGATTGACCCGAAAATTGATTCAGATCGAAGGTAAGACAGAGCACTACGTAGTCTTCAGACTGTACTTGCAGTACAGTACGGATTTGTAAGGACTGTACGGGTTTTACAGACTGCAAAAATTTTGAGATCAGGATAAATCAAATTTTCAAAACTCAAACTGTTGAGGATCTATTGCAAAAGGATAGCGGCAATGAAATCTTGAGAAACAAGCTTAGAGTAGCTAAAAGTGATGCAAGAAAGTGTCATGCACAAAAAAGGTAGATCTAGCCACAAAGAAAGCTAGAAAGAAATGGAGATGGAAGCAATGAGGAGATGATGGCTACGTGGAGATGGAGAAGTTGATGGAGATGGAAGCATGGAGATGGTGATGGAGAGAGAGAGAGAGAGAGAGAGAGAGAGAGAGAGAGAGAGAGAGAGAGAGAGAGAGAGAGAGAGAGAGAGAGAGAGAGAGAGAATAGAATAGAATATATTAATGTCTACAGAGTGCCCTTGGGCACATGAGACAAAGAAAAAGTACATAAAAGGAGCATTGTCCATGCCGGACTTATTTCTATCAGCTAAAACATAGAATAGAACAGAAATGAATCAAAAATAGAACCAAAGCTTAACCTCCAACTATGGTGAGGGTACAAAAGCAGTAGCTTAACCACCAGCTACGCGGAGGAATAAAACTTACTAACTGAGAGAAAAACTGTGTGATCTGGCGTGAGGCACATGGTGGCCTCAGGTGACAAACACTGGATCTGGGTGGTCGAAGAAGACTTCGGTCGTTGATCTGGAATGTCAATCTCACTGTCCGAAGTATCCTCCCTAACTCTTTTCTAAAAGAAAAGTGTAATATGTGGCTGGCTGTGGTCAACATCCTAATCATCCGACAGAAGAGATCTCAAAGAGAACATCTCGCGTAATAGCAAACCAACACATCTTGTCCCGATAGAATCTCTATGAGGTGTCATGTGCTTTGAGGCTCCAGAATCAATGTACCATCCACCAAATGTGGATTCAGATGATAGGGCTGCGGTGAATAGCTCAAGCACACTAGATTGCTCCTCCTCTGCAACTTTGTTAACAAAGTGACCCTGCTGGTTCTTTCCCTTCTTCTGATCACTTTGCTTCTTCCTGCATTCAAAGGCAAAATGCCCATACTTACCACAATAGTTGCAGTTGCCCTTTCTCTTGGGTGTAGATGAGGAATTGGTGCTTGACTCCTCTCCAACCTGTAACTTGGACACCTGCTGCTCCAAGCTTTGCTTTGAGTTCTTCTTTTTGCCTTTACCTTTCTTCTGAAAGTTTTGCTTCTTCTTAGAAGCAAAAGCAAGCTCTAGATTATTTTCCCTTTCAGAAAGATTCTTCCTTCTCATCTTTTCTCCTGTAAAAGAAGACCACATAACTCCCCAAAGGTTGGGAGTTTCTCCCTAGCAGAAAGGGACATCACATAGTCTTGATAGTTGAATGACAAGCTGTTCAAGACTATGGGGACAATACTCCTATCACTTACTTTCTCTCCAACTGAAGCAAGCTGATCCATTAGGTCCTTGACCTTTGTAATATGATCACCAATTGTTGCACCTGCTTCCATCTTGAGAGTATGTAACCCGTTTTGCAAATACACCAGCTTGGCTGAATCCACTGTTTCAAACATAGACTTCAAAAATGTCCAAGCATCAGCGGCATCCCTTGCATTGCAAATGTGAGGAATAATATTGTCCTTGACAAAAAGATTGATTATCCTATGAGCTTTCTGTCTCCTGTTCATGTAGTCCTTCAATTCAGGATCAGATGTTGGTACAGGTTCTGTACCTGTCATCACCTCCCAACAATTCTTGTCCATCAAGATATTAGCCATCTTGAACTTCCACACTCTGTAGTTTGTGCCATCTAGTTTGCTAGATTCACCCAGCAAACTCTCCCCAAGACTAGCCATGCTATAATCTGTGCTCAAACAGAAGCTCAACCTGAAAAAGATCAGAAAAGAAACAACTTCCAGCAACAAGGGTTTGACCCCAAACTAGGGTATGTAGCCACTTCAAGGCAACCCTTCAGCTCCTGCTTTTGTCTTTGCCACTTGGTATGGCCTCACTAGCACAAGCACTAGGCCCCACTGGAACAAAAACCAGAAGCCCCTATAGAAAGTGCGCCCTACTTTTGTGTAAGCTCCTCCAGAAAGACTCCCCAAAACTTAGCCAGATTTAGAAAGTTTTTGGATCATCCCACTCCCCTTGCCAATAGCTCTCCAACAGTGCAAGACTCCACCTAATCTGACACCTGTAGATCAAATGCTCCCTCTTTCAAGATTGAGGTGCTTGTAGAAGATGAGAATCTTCTCAGGAATCTAAGCACTGAAGTTTCTCTCACTCAGAGACTCAGGGGCTAGACAACCTGCTCTGATACCATGATGATTTGCAAGACCTAGCTATTAATTAAATGCATGAGACCCCCTTTTGTAAGTTAAGTAAATTAGTGCAAGTGGCCCACTTGGCCAAGTAGCTCACTCCTATGGTTGACACCTAGACTTTCCATGCATGTAAAGGAGGTGCTTGCCTCACAAGGGATTTGGAGGACCCACGCCCTCCTCTCTCTCTCTAGCCATTCATTTCTTCTTTTGACTTTTGAGTTTGTGAGGTGCTTATGCAATTCCCCTTGTGGGTGATATTTTCCATAGCCAAGTTTCTCAAGCTTTCATAGTTGATCTAGTATTTGAGTTATGTACAACTTAACTAATGCTTAGCCAAAGGGGTAAAATAGGCATTACTCTTCAACAAGGATGTGACTACAAGGTAGGAATACTTGTCAAAAGTCAATACTCTCTGGATGTACATAATGAGCCTAAAAAGGGCATCCACTAAAATAGGAGGAACAACAAACTCAGCAGTGATAATCTGGTGTGGGACTGAGGGCTTAGCCCTAATCATCCGAGATTGCATGGAGGTTTGGAGTTGAGATATACGAGACCAATCCGAGGAGGTAATACCTGTACACCAAGCCTAGTGTCGAAGAGACGACACTTACTGGGAGCATCATGAATATAACCTGAAACAAAATCTCTCAAGCTGGACGAGGGAAGCATGACCCTTCCCAAGGCAATCTGAGGCTGCTTGCCGCATACTGAAAATGGGACCAATGAATATAACACCTAAATAAGTATAAGATGAAACAATCTCCAAGGGTTGACCATCAAGGAAAATCTCCTGACGTTGCATGAAAGCTTTGGAAGTATTGAAGACCATTACTTTGGTCTCCGATATATATTCACCCTCTGTGGTGGGTACAAAAAGTATGTAAGCTGTCCAAATGTCTTTGGGTATCAGCAGATAAGGTATGTAAAGTGGTGGCATACTCAGTCAAGATATGGAGATTAGTCAAAGAGGGGGGTGGAGAGCAAGGGATAAAGGCATGCCAAAAAGCACCAGTAGAGGAACTAGAAAGAAGATTTATAAGCCTTTTCCCTTTATTCGGTATGTGTGCAGAATATCATGGAGGAGATAGGGGGGTTGACACTGGATAACTTGTTGATAAGGAAAAGACAATTAGAGTCATACAGAGGTTGTTTAGGAGCATGGGTTTTATGTGAATGAGAGTTGGTTGGAGGTCGATGGGAAGGGAAAGCAAGTGTGGCTGTATGAAGAGCATTAGTGAGTGAAGTAGCTTGATCCTCCAGTGAAGTGTTAGTAGGGAAGTGATGAAGTAAGGCTATGAGAGATTCCTGGTATAGAGGAATGAGGATGGGATCAAAACGGTATATAGGTGCACGCTTTGGAGTTGTAATAGGAGTAGGATGTATACTAGATCGTGCAATATGCCCAAGGCAGAAAGATAGGCGTGAATGGTCGGACAATGTAGTGGAAGAGATGTGAAAATCAAAGATGAGAGAGATAAGAGAGGGGGATACCATGAGACCACCACATTATGACCGCCACTATGAGGCATGAGGACCAGAGTTGGGCTAGCATGAGAGGCCATTAAGAATGGCTAACTCATGGGCTGCTCCCAAATGAAGTAGGTACTCACCATAGGTCGTGACTGGACCGGCAGCATCAGCAGAAGTCTGGCATTAAAATCACCAGTCAATATAATATGACCACGCTCTGAATAACGGAGGATATCGGAAGAAAGATCTGCATATGGAGAATCAATACAATCAGCAGAAGTAGATGTCTCAGGAGGAAAGTAACAAATGGCTCTCCGACGTTCTTCCACCTGAATAAAGGTAAGGCCATCATCCAAGTAAATTTTGGTACCCTTGAGTTTGGATTTAAGACGGAGTACTGATCTGCGTTCTTCCAACAATGTGAAACGAATGACAAGCGTGGCATTATCTTTCTTTGGGCACCCAACTTTATCGATTCCATTGCTATGATGGGACAGCATAGTGTTCAAAAAATTACTTGCTTCCTGTAACGCATTTTGGGTGTCGGGAATGCCACGTACTCTGACATTATGCGATTTTTGTTCTCTCAATTTTTCTTCCGATAAATTGGCAGCATTGAAACTCGACATGTGGTTACCTTCGTTGCCGTTTTTGAAAAGTGATGCCCATGTTTTGGTAGATTCCTTGTGCTGGGTCAGCTCTTGTTGTAATTCCTGGATCTTTGCTGCAGCCCCACCATTGAGTAGAGGAATGCTTCTTGGTTTCCAAGGGGAGGCTCGAACCTGGGACGAAAGAAACTTTGGATGCCAAGCCAACCAATTGAGCCAACCCCGTTGGGTTGAGTAGAGGAATGGCACTATATTCTGTAAATGCTGTCCGAAACCGACTCCTGTAACTGATTAACTTCCGATCTCAGTAATTGAATCTCAGCTTTAAGTGATTTTAGTTCACAGGCAAGAAAGTTTTCGATTGGTGCTAGAATAGTCCATCGTAGAAAGAAAGGGAGTAAAAGGGACGGATGGGGTATGAGGATCGGTGATATCTGAGGAAGGATAAGCAGTATGAATAGGAACCGGGGATAGGGAGGGACCAGGGTTAGGAGCAGGCACGTGCCCCTGCTGTCCATTAGTAGCAGATCCAATCTGCTGCTGCGCGGGGTGGTGGGAAAGGAGGGAGGGGTGGCGGGAGGAGGAGGGGCGGAGGAGGTAGTAGGGGAAAGGTAGGGGGAGCGTGGGCTCCCCCATATCTTCTTTTTTGCCATAGAGGAAGGAGAGGAAGATGGAGGGGAGGAGGGGGAGGGGGAGAGAGAGGCAACTAGGGCGATGGGGGCTAGGGAGAGCTAGCGCTGGAGCAGCCATCGCTGGAGGAGGGAGGAGAAGCCATCATTGGGGAGAGAGAGAGAAAGAAAGAAAGAAAGAAAGCTTTATTAATGTCTTTTCCATGCCAAAAGGCATATAAGACTAGTAAATGTACATGTCAAGTATGTGGTAACCATAGGAGCGTATGAAACGTCTCCAAAACAGTAACAAAAGTAGCAATCTAGAGCTAAAGCTATAAACTGAAATAGATGTGATGCTATTAGAAACATGTGGGAGCATGTATACTGCTAACAATCATGAGTGAGGTATGACACTATCATCTAGTCCTGTCCTGTTGGTGCTGATGATATAGAAGGATGTAATACGGCCTGTGGCATGAAGGGCCACTGGTGGTCTCTGACGTCGTCTGAGAGGATGAAGAGGTCTCCTCGTGATAGGTCGAGTAGCTCGTGCTGCAACATGGGTATGTGTGGGACGCTGTCTCTGGTCTCTGTGGGCAAGTAGGTCATCATCATCATCGTCACCGTCATCAAAACGTCCTCTCCTCCTGGAGAAGAAAGAAGTGATCTGAGGCTGAGAAACCTGACTCGGCTGGGCTGTCTGATACAAATCTTGTCGTAGTATAAACATCTCTCGTATCATGAGTGCCGCGCATCGGGAATCCTCATAAGCTATGAGCGATCGTAAGGTGACAGGTGTGTCACGGAACAAACAGTGGTATCTCCCTCTGATCTCGTAATATACCGGGCACCTAAAGATAAAGTGCTCCTCTGACTCCACCTCCTCTAAAGAGCATAACTGGCAAATCCGCTCCTCTACCAGTCTCAATAGCCAACTGATGTGATGATACACGGAGCTGTCCCAATGTAAATCTGAGGCAATGTGATAGTCTCGAGTCCAAATAATGCGGTAAGACCGGAAACCCTGCTATGTCAAGCTCAATAAAATGAGTCCAGTAGTAACCGGGTTTCACCCCAAGCTGTCGCCCCCAAGTACGGTCGAGATATGCCCGATATAAGATGCGCCTGATATACTGATGAGTACTTGAGCGGAGCTCTGTAATGGAGATACCAAATGACTCAAGGAGGAAATGGGGTGCCTGAGAGAACCACGATAGTCGATAACCCTGGTCATGAAGAAAGTGTGAGGAGACAAGTGCTGTCTGTGTATATCTCATATCCTCATCGGGCAGAGCCTGGATTCTCTGAATGTATGTGATAAGCTGGAACGCGGCATATATCTGAATGGGTGGAACGACAAACTCTGCAAGAAGGATCTCATGTGGAACCGAGGGCTTCGCCCGAATCATACGGGCTAACATGGTGGTCTGCAATCGTGAAATGCTGGCCCAATGTGATGAAGGGAGGCCGGTGCACCATGTCTCTGCTGCATATAAGGCTGTGGGGGTGACAATAGTATCAAAGAGTCTACACTTACTGCGAACATCTCGGATGAGTTTCCTGAAACAGAACCGCTCAAGCTGAACAAGAGAGGAATGCCCCTTCCCAAGTCGGGTGGTGGCAGCTTGCCGCATGCTGAAGGTAGGACCAGAGAAGAGTATCCCCAAATAGGAATAAGAGGAAACTACCTCTAAGGCCTGTCCATCTAGGATGAGCTCCTGGCGCTGCATGAAGGCTCGAGAAGTGTTGAAGACCATAACCTTGGTCTTCGCAGTGTTCACCCCCAACCCCCATCTGGTACAAAATCCCTGTAAACAATCCAGCTGCCTCTGCAAACCCTCTCTGGTCGGGGATACTAGTACTACATCATCCGCATAAAGGAGAATAGCAATCAGAATGGTGCCAAGTCTACAGCCACCCCCGCCACACTGTGAGATGACTCGCTCTAACTCATCAATATACAATCCAAAGAGAACTGGTGAAAGAGAGCACCCCTGTTTCACCCCAATGGTGCTCCAAATGTGATCAGATAAGCCACTGCTATGTCGGAAACATCCCAAGACCTTCTCATAAAGAGCCATCACTGCTAAAACAATATCTGTGGAGAAACCAAGGTCACGAAGTCTCTGAATGAGCAGGGAGCGTGGTACAGAATCGAAGGCCTTCCTGAAATCTACAAAACAGCAGTAAACCCTCTCTTTCCTGTACTTAGCTTCCTCGATCAAGGCTCGAAGTGTAACAATATGGTCAGTGGTAGAATAATGAGATCGGAAACCTGCCTGCCCCAATGCATGTAATCTCCGAGCTTCCGCCTCTGAACTCACTGAGACTGGAGTATGGTACCATAGAGCTTCGTGAGAACATGTCCGATCATGATGGTGCGGTAATTACCAGGAATCATGGGATCACCATTTTTATGAATAGGGTGGATGGTGTTGGTGCACCAGGATGAGGAAAACCAGAGACAACGGCGGAATTGAGGAGAGTGGCTAGTGTGGGAGCAAGGAGGTCGGAAGCATGGGTGAGGAGTTCAGATTCAAGGTCTTGGATATCTCTTGCTTCATGGGACTTCATTCTCTTGATGGCCGTAAGTACCATGTCAGATGTGAAGAAGATGAACTCAGAGGGGCGTGGGGAGATAGAGATGGGTGCGTCAGTGGGTATGGTATATAGTTTGGTAGCGTATTCGGTCCATATGCGAAGGTCATCCAGGAGGGTTGGTGGAGCACGAGGGATAAACTCACGCCAAAAGGCGCCTGAAGAGGAACTGAAGAGAAGATCAACAAGACGCGTTCCTTCGGAGTCATCATATATACGCTTTTTTTGGCGGAGTGTGCGACGATAAGAGCGCCTGGCGGAGTGGAGGAGATGAGGATCGTGAGTGCGGGCATGGGTGACAAGCTGACGAAGAGAGCGACATTCAGCATCATACCACGGGGGGTGTGGGGGTCGTATCGATGAGGAGCGGGTGCCTCTGCTTTTATGGGGTTTAGATGGAAAAGCACGGGAAGGAGCGGTATGAAGAGAAGTGCTAAGAAAGGCAGCTTGAGTCTCGACTGTACTATCGCGAGGGAAGGAATGGAGCAATGAGGTTAGGAACTCCTAGTACACCCTCCTAGTACACTGGTGTAAAGAGAGAACTGAATGTATTCTTGGGTACCCGTGTAAGCAGGGGGTGTGAGGATGGCAGGGGAGGTGGGAGGCGGCCGATAGCGAAGGAGAGAAAGGAATGATCAGAGAGAGTGGTGGGAGATACATGAAAATCAGATATGAGAGGTATGGAAGATGGTGATCCCATGAGATAATCCACAACACTATGTCCACCACTGTGAGGGTGACAAGTATAACTGCCAGATTTTGGCCAACAAGTTAGGCCATTGTAAATGGCTAACTCATGGGCCTCTCCAAACTGCAATAAATTCTCACCGTAAGGGGTAGTAGGTCCCAAGCTGTCCTCTGAAATCCTGGTAACTCCCATATCATCGCTGTCAAGGGCATGAACGCAGAGCTGGTCGGTGATGTCATAGAACTCTGACTGCCGTGAAGAGGTTCGGGCATTAAAATCTCCAGTGAGGAGAATATGCCCCCGCTCTGCGAATCTGTATCAGGCGATAAATCAAGGTAGGGTGAACCTGTGCTCTCAGCAAAGGACGAAGACTCTGGAGGAAAATAACAGGCCGCCACAAAGAGGTCCCTGTTCAACCCAATATCCTGCCCAGTAATATGAATCCATATATACCGTGCATGCTCGTCGTGTCTGATGAACTCAATGCCGGATGAAGAGACTCTCTGTATAAACATGCAACACCTCTGGATCCACGACCGCTAGCTGATCTAGTCTCAAGTCTGTACACGGAATCCCATCTGTATCCTGGAAAAATAAGTAATCCTCTCTCCTGACTCTCATGAGTCTCCATAGAGAGCAATAAATCCCTGTCAGTGATGAAATCGATCAAGTCGCCAACAATGGAAGATGGGAGAGAGAGAGAGAGAGAGAGAGAGAGAGAGAGAGAGAGAGAGAGAGAGAGAGAGAGAGAGAGAGAGAGAGAGAGAGAGAGAGAGAGAGAGAGAGAGAGAGAGAGAGAGAGAGAGAGAGAGAGAGAGAGAGAGAGAGAGAGAGAGAGAGAGAGAGAGAGAGAGAAAGATTGATTTATTAATGTCCTTGAATACCCTACGGTACATAGGACTCAAAAAAGGTACATGTCAAGTGTGCACATAGACTAGGAGCTTAAAGCTCAATCATCTATAAACAATAACTGCAAATACAATGCATAAAGATGGCTGGCTCAGTCAGGGTCCAACAACCTAGAATCGTATATCATGGTGCCTATCAGCTTGGAAGAAATGGTGAATGGTATGCTGTGAAGGTGTCACTGGATGTGCCATGGACCTCTGCCGCCCGGTAGGTTGTTGGTGTCGTCTCTGCTGCCGTGTCGCTCTGGGCTGTGGCCTAATAGCTGACTGTCTCTCTGGCCGTCGACATGGTCTCTGCTGCCGATGTATGAAGGAATCTGGAATCTCGGCCTCTCCATCTGAATCGTAGCCTATGGGTACCTGGGATCTCTGTCTCCGACGGGATATGCACTTACTGATGCTCAACTATATCAGGGAATGTGTATCAATATCGAGTCTCCTCCTCAAGTCTGACATCTCCCGGATCATCAATGCGACACATTTGGGGTCCTCATAAGATATCAAGGCAGAAAGTGTAGCTAGGTGCTCTCTGAACAAGCAGTAGTACCTCCCCCGAATCTCGTAGTAGGCTGGACATCTGAAGAGGAAATGTGATTCGTCCTCAATCTCATGCATAGAACACATGCTACAAAGCCGGTCCTCTCTTGGGGTGCCATTGTATCTACCGGTCTCAATGGCCAGCTGATGTGAGGAAACCCGAAACTGACCCATCTCTATCTGCAATCTGTGTGATATACTCCTCAGCAAGTAACCAAATACTATGTGACAACCAGCTGGATCAAGAGATAGAAAGTGTGTACGATAAAACTCACTCTTGGACCCCAATGGACGCTGCCAAGTGATATGAAGATATGATCTGTAGAGGAGGTCTCTGATGTATTGGTGGGTGCCCGTAGGTAGGTCAGTGATCTGGATACCCAATGTGGAGAGGAGACGACAAGCCTGGGAATACCATGAGAAAAGGTGTCCCTCTGAGGGTAGGCGCCGAGATGAGGATAGAGCCGCAACAACATAGTGTGTACCCCCGTCCTGAAGATCATCCAACCTCTGTATAAAAGTCACAATATGAAATAAGGCCTCAATCTAAATGGGGGGGACTGCGAACTCCGCCAATATAATCTAGTGTGGTACTGAGGGCTTAGCCCGTATCATCCTGGAGAGCAAATGAATCTGGAGCCGGGAGATATATGACCAATCAGTAGCTGTCAGACCAGTGCTCCATGTCTCAGAGGCATACATAGCTGAGGGCACAACCGTAGTGTCAAAGAGCCGGCACTTACTGGTCGTATCTCTGATGTGTGAATTGAAACATAGTCTCTCCAAATCTACCAGCGAGGCATAGCCCTTCCGTACCCGAGAAATAGCTGCATGTCTCATAATGAACGTGGGCCTCGAAAAAAGTACCCCTAGGTATGTATATGAACCAACAACCTCCAGTGGATGACCATCCCATAGAAGCTCCTGCCGCATCATGAAAGACGTAGAGGTGTTGAACACCATAACCTTAGTCGTGGCCACATTCACTGACAAAGCCCATCGTGTGCAGAAAGAATGAAGAGCGTCTAAGTGTCGCTGCAAACCCTCTCTCGTCCGTGAAAGCAAAACCACATCATCGGCATATAGGAGGATAGCAATAATGAGGTCGTCGAATGTACATCCTTCCCTGCCATCACTCCGTATAACATGCTCCAGCTCGTCAATGTAAAGACCAAAGAGTGTAGGAGAGAGTGGACATCCCTGTTTGACCCCAATAGTACTAACCACCTCCGGTGAGATAGCTCCTGATAGTCGGACCCTACCAATAAGTCGCCTGCACAATGTTACTATTGCCTGTATAGTATCCTCCTGAAAGCCTCGATCGTGAAGTCTCTGTATCAATAGATGCCTAGGCACAGAATCAAAGGCCTTGCGGAAATCCACAAAGCAACAGTATACACGCTCCCTCTTGGCCTTAGCCTCCTCAATGATGGACCTCAAAGTAAAGATGTGATCCAATGTAGTATATCCCGGTCTGAAACCCGCCTGTCCAATGGCATGGAGTGATCTGGCATCCATCTCTGTACTAATCTCTGACTGTAGGATAGAGCCATAGACTTTGGTGACGAGGTGATTGATCATAATGTTACGGTAGTTGTCAGCTTTCATGGGGTCCCCGCCTTTATGGATAGGGTGCATGAGGTTTGTAGACGATGGAGAGGGAAAATAAGAGGTGACAGCTCGTTTGAATAGAATGGAGAGGAAGGGTGAGAGGATGTTGGGAACATACTTTAGAAGTTCCTCTTCTACCAGGTCCGGGGTGAATATGTCAAAAGTGTCTGTGGATGTGGGCGTGGGAAGTGGGGGTGCAGTAGATATGGTGTACAATGATGTGGCATAGGTTACCCATGTGCTGAGATCCATGATACGGGGTGGAGGTGCTCGTGGGAGGAATTTCTTCCATAAGGATCCCGATGAAGAACTAATAAGGAGGTCTATCATCTTCTTACCTTGGCTGATCTCATATACGATTTTCTTCTTTCGGGTAGTCCTACAGTATATAGGATACCAAATGGGGAAGGTGACAACGTGCATAGATCAAATTCTGATGGAGGTGGTTGGTCATAGCATGGGTTATGTGGTTGATGGTGTCGTTGATGCTTGGGTCGTGAGGATGGAAAAGCAAGGGATGCAGCGGTATGGATGGTCTGAACAAGAAAAAGAGACTGGTCCTCTAAGTTATGCTCGTACGGGAAGTGAGTTAGAAGTTCAGAGAGGCTTCCTGGTATAGAGGGGTGTTGTGAGAGGTATAGCGGTATATAGGCTTCACGATGGGGGTTAATGGGCGAGTGTGTGTGGTGCGAAGAAGGCCGACAGAGAGGGGAAGGTACGAGTGATTTGAGAGGGTGGTGTGGTGGACCGAGAGGGATGAAATGGAGGGAAGGAGAGACGGTGATCCCTTGAAGTAGTCAACAACACTGTGCCCTCCACTATGTGGGAAACAAGTATAGTCACCTGAACCTAGCCACTAGTAGGCCATTATAAACGGCCAATCCATGAGCTTCGCCCAAATGAAGCATCTGCTCCCCATATGCTGTAACTAGACCATCTGCCGATCGTCGCTTGAGGCCTAGATCATCCCAGTCCAGGGCATGTAGCTGTGGATCATTCTCTACTCTATGGAACTCCGTCTGCCTAGATCCAGTCATGACATTGAAGTCTCCGGCTAAAAGAATATACCCCCGCTCCTCATATTTGATAATTTTTGAAGAATATCCATGTAAGGTGACTCCTCATCTGATGTGACAACCGATGTATCTGAAGCGAACAATAAGTGTAGCGGGGTCCTTCTTGGTTCTCCATGCTCTCTCCAATCCCTTTGAGTGGTGGGAAAGCACATTTGAAAGAAAATCGGTTGCTTTGGTGTCTTCAATCCCTTGAACCCTAATATTCATAGATTTTATATTTCCGCATTTTCTCTTCGGAGGTGGTGGCTGAAATAACATTATTAAAGGTGGGTGTACTTTCTTTAATGAGAGAGAGAGAGAGAGAGAGAGAGAGAGAGAGAGAGAGAGAGAGAGAGATGATTATGATTTCGTTGTGGCAACAGATACAAGATTGGCTAGAGAATTTTGCCAAGCGGATGACAAGGAGGGCAAATCACGTTGCTGCCCAAGTGAGCAACCTTGTGGACCAAACGTCCAGGGTGGAGCAAGACCTGCATAACACGTACAACAATTTTAGACTACTGTCAAACATCCAATTTGTTGAGAATGTATGTCAACCATAGTGGTTTGTATTTTGGTGTAAAGACCCTTATTTCTGTTTACTCGTAGATTGTAAGCAAATTATCTTAATTTTAGTTGTACTAATGACCGATCAAACAAATATTGACTTCTTTGTCATGGATTTTTTTTTTTTTTAGCGGGTGCTTGATGAGGATGAAACAACAACTACAGGTGTAGAGTCAACAAGACATGTACAAGAACAAGAGATTCCTTTGGAAAGCTATGAAAGTCAAATCATACCTCGTTATAAAGAAGCTGCATTTACTGCTTGGAATGCTTATGATCAGTCAGGCAAGAGAGTTTCTAGGCTGTCGCCGCTTGTGGTTTCTCAAGTAAGCATCATTTTGTTGTTTAGCAAACAATTCCATTGCATTATAAGTTTTAAAATCATTATTTTTTTTTGCAATATTGATCATTTGTACACAAAATGAACAAAGAAGCTCATTATGTTTGAATCATAGGTCCCGCGGTACTGGGTACCGCGGATCCCGGTACCGCGGGACCGTACTGGTACCGCGGTACCACTATAAGAATATTTTTATTATTTAATATTTTTTAAAATTTTTTTTTACCTAAACCTACCCGCCCCCCTCGCATTTCCTCTGAAATTTTTTTGCGCCCTCTCCGCCCTGCCATCGCTGCTGGTTTTTCTTGCCTGCCTTTGATTCCCTGCCTTGCATCTAATTTCCTTTGCCCTGCATTCGCCCATTTTCAGCGTCTCTCCAACAGTGAACCCTGCTGTTTTTTTTCCAGCAATCCATCCCTCATTGCATCTGCAATGGTGCAATCCGACCTTTCTGGTCTGTGGGACGAGGTAGACATTGTCAGGCGGGTTGCCGACAAGGCCAACAAGACCGGTCAGAAGATCGTGCGCTGCCGATACTGTCTCGTCGAGTTTGCTGCATCCCTCACTCGCCTTAAAGGCCATTTGCTCGGTGCACGCGCCAAAAATGGTGCCACCTTGAATGCTGCCCCTTGTGGCAGCATGACCGTCCCCGACAGGCAGCGACTACTGGACACCTACGGGCCGCGGCTCATGGCAGGGGAGAACACCATTTCGGAGGGCATTCTCCGATTTTGCACCGCTCCTTATGTGGCTAACCCAGAGTTGCTGCCTGCTTGGTTGGCACGCACGAGGAGAGGGAGTGCATCCTCCTCCGGTCCCTTTGCCCCTCAGACAGTTCTGCCTCACGCACCCCCATCTGCTCAGATTCCGGTGGATCTCGTCCCATCGCGTCCGCCAGTTGCCACTGCGGTTCCACCACCACCCACTGTTGCTCGCACTCCACCAGTCTACGACTTTCTCATGGACTCTCCGCCACCCGAGCAGGCCCAGGATGGTACTGGGCGGGCCTTCGAGGATGTGGAAGAGATCCCTTCTTCCTTCCCTTCCCATCCGGATGACCTCCTCAGCCAGCAGTTTTCGTACCCCATGCCAGATGTTGCCCCTCCACCAGTGCACCCCACCTATGCTGCTGCACCCATCCCTGCCAGTGCATCCCACTCTCCCCATTCCACGTCTACAGACGATGCATCCACCAGTGCCCAGCCTGTCGCGTCATCGTCCATTCCCGTCACGGTTGGTGCACCGTGCTGGAGGTCCACCACCCCTCGCCCACCAGGGAGAGCCCTTGTGCAGCAGACCATTCGCGGCGCGCATCAGCCGCACATGGACAGAGAGGCCACACAGGCCGTGGCCAGTCTGATTTACGAGCTGAACCTGCCCTTTGCCATCACCGACTTTGAGCCCTTCAGAAGGGCCTTCCGCCTTGCACAGTCTGTCAGCCCTAGCTGGAGAGTCCCTAGTTCAGAGGTTGTCCGCACACACATGCTGAGGGATAGGGTCGAGTCCTTGTCTAGAGAGATGGAGCCTCTACGTCGCCACTGGGCCACTTACGGTTGCAGCGTCATGTCCGATGGCTGGACTGATGTCAGGAGGAGGCCGATCCTCAACATACTGGTCTCCAGCTGCATGGGCACACAATTTTTGAGGGCAGTGGATTGCAGCAGGGGGGGGAGAGTCATATCTGCAGAGTTCATGTTTGATGTCATCAGGTCTTCCATCCTAGCCATAGGCCCACAGATGTCGTCACGGTGGTGACGGACAATGCCACGAACTGCATTCAGATGGGTGTACTGCTAGAGGCCGAGTTCCCTCATATTGTTCATACCCCCATGGGGGACATTGGAGCACTTCCCTGGCTTAGAGCCATTGTCTGGGAGGCCCTCTTCCTGGTGACTTTTGTCACCAGAAAGAGGCGTGTTCTTGCCATGTTCTGGGTGTTCAGCCATCTGGACCTCCGTAAGCCAGCCCCCACGCGCTTTGCATTCGACTTGGTGGTAATCGACCGTTTGATCAGGTGCAGGGCCCAGCATCTACAGATGGTTGCCAGTGATCTTTGGGGTGCCAGTACATTTCCGCACACTGAGGATGGGGAGCACTTTTCTTCCATGGTGAGGGGAGACCAGTTCTGGAGAGATGCACAGACATTGTCAGGACTGCTTCGACCACTCTACATTGCGCTCCGCATGGCTGACAGCGAGGGGTCGACACTTGGACTGGTGTATGAGCTCATGGACCGGATTGGACAGTTCTTGCAGCTGCCCATCTTGCAGCCAGAGAGGTAAGCGGTACAGTGTTGCAATTGACCTTTATCTTTTCAGTACTTGCTAGTTTGTTTTTCTGTCAATGTTAAGCTTTTTCGTAATGCCCTAAACCACATGCCCCTCACCTGCAGGATGACAGAGCTGAAGTTCATATGGGAGACGCGGTGGAACTACTTCCACAGGAGTATCCACAGCGTTGCACACATGTTGCATCCCCTCTTCCTCTCTCCGACACAGATCGCAGACAGGGAGCTCGAGGCCGATTGGCTTCAGTACATTTACAGGGTGGGTCCACACATAGGTTTGGATCCTATCAGGCTCATGGAGGAGCTCGCTGCATTTCGTTTCGGCATGGGCACATTCGGCCACCCGGCTGCCCAGGATCCAGAGAGGAGGCAACTACCCATTACCTGGTGGACCATGTTCGGTAGCACATACCCATCTATACAGCGTCTTGCACTGCGTGTCCTTTCTCAGGTATGCATCACGGTTTATCCTCCATTTTGGTGTTTCGTTGAAGTTCCACCTCTGCCACAATGTGCTGAAGTATTTCAATGCACGCACCACAGGACTGTGCTGCCTCCGTGTGTGAGCGTAATTGGAGCACATGGGCACTCATTCACACGAGGAGAAGAAACCGGTTGTCAGTGAGTCAGTTGGAGCGGTTGGTGTTCTGTAGCACCAACGCACGTCTCGCCAGGAGGCTTCCGACCATTACGAGCGCATTGCAGGTGATAAGCTAATCTTTCATAGCATGTTGGTTGACTCCTGGTATGTTGGTTTCATTTCTTGATAAAGTTGTCTCTCTGACATGCAAATTTTAAACCTTGCAGCCTAAGATATCCGATTTGGAGCGCCAGGTTGACTTGCCTACGGACAACACCCATCCCATGCCTGCAGATGACCTGGGCACACAGTGGATGGCAGAGAGAGAGAGGGAGCTTGCCGAGATGAGAGAGAGAGAGCTTGGGCTTGAGCACAGAGAGCCCCCATTTTATGAGGCAGATGAGCCAGTGTTAGAGGATGAGCATGATGAGGATGAGGCCATTCGGGTTGTGTTTGCCAGACCAGAGAGGGATGAGGCAGATTATACAGGTGCAGGGCACACGCCACGGGCAGGGGTCACAGGTGCATCACGTGGCAGAGGTGGGACACATGGCACAGGTTATATCGGCAGACAGGCAGGGCACACAGGGGGGGGCAGTGGCATACCTACCTATGTCGACATGATGGAGGAGGCTCTTGATAGAGGGCAGAGTGGTTTAGATGCCGGTCCCGCAGATGTTTGGATGCGTGCAGCACAGAGTCATGGCCGTTACTACGACATCACACCAGAGGAGGCACCTGATGACTTTCATTGCACAGATTGGGAGGCCATGCAGGGTCTACAGGGTGCACATGATGAGGCACGGGATGAGGCTTGGGTTGATTCAGGGGTTGGTGCACAGGATGATTCAGGGGTCGGTGCACAGGATGATTTAGAGGCTGGTGCACAGGATGAGTCCCAGAGCCTAGAGCATTTGTATACGGATGCCCAGCTGGCCGACTTGGTTGCCACATTGGATTCAGAGGCCCAGCAGATGCCGAGTGTCAGGGCGCCCCCATCATCTCTTGCCAGCATGCCATACACAGAGTCCCAGCCAGAGCAGCCGCATGAGGTGCCTACAGTTCCTCCAGCTCCTCAGAGGGTGTATGTGCGTCGCACAGCTCCTCCAGTGCCACCGATGCCATTTAGGCCTGCAGCCCCTCCATCGCCATCCACTTCTGCAGCACCAGGTCTCCATGGCAGGCCACCATCTGTGCCCAGGTTTTCTCTTGCAGCCCCACATCAACAGTGGCTCCTCCAGTGGCAGCACCCACGTCACATCCTCCTCCTTTGGCAGCACCCAGGATGTACCTTTACCGGCCACCACAGTGCCCCTTTCAGTACATATTGCCATTGTACTCGCCTCCTACACAGCCAGTTCCTCCACCTGCAGCAGCCCCACGGGCACACACTCCACAAGCTCATCCTCCTCGCTCAGTTGCAGAGGGACTTCCCTCATTTGCTTCCCTATCCCAGCCGGCCTCAGCTTGGGCCCAGCCTAGCCAGGCAGGTGATTTGCATGGGGGTGACGAGGCATTGACAGCTCCTCTTGTCCGCAAGAGACCAGGCAGGCCCAAGGGTGCACCGAACAAGAAAGGCAAGGCACAAAAACTGCCAGGGAGGAGAGGACGACCACGCAGGGCTCCAGGTACAGGTAGAGGTGCAGTATCACAGCCAGTTGGAGTAGGTGTTGTTGGTTTGGCCTGCTTGGGGGCTGATGCGGAGGCTGATTGGGAGGATGAGGATGACGAGTCTTCCCCCTCGGATACACAGCCCATGCCAGTTCCAAACAGGCAGAGATATCGGCTGCGAGAGTCAGCTCGAGGCCCTGAGTTGTCTCCAGAGCATTCGTCTGAGTCAGAGCCAGAGCATTGATTGTCTCTAGCAGACGGTCTACCATTGTACTCAAAAGATTTTTCACATTATATACAGTGTTTGGCCTACATTATTTGCTGCACATTGTGCGTATGTCGCTCTGTACATGTGATGCTTTATTTTATGTCGAAGAATTCTATGTGCGTGTCTGAATCCTATTTTCATTTAATTTCGTTTGAAGTGAATGCTAGCTTCACATATATGCACCTACATCATGAGCACAACAATCACCCCTACACCCCAAACGACACATAAACACATGTAATACATCTGCATTTAAAAAAATTATAGACATTGCATCTTACATGACCAGGCTCGCGTTGCACAAAAAAAAACTATGTATATATTCAACCGTTGTATCAGGATAACATCACTTATACTGTCATTTTTTTAAGCAGCCATCTAGTTATTTGCTGCACCATAAACTGCCGAAAACTACATAGCAACAGTCCGCCACATACGGCTGGACCTCATCTATTCTAAACATCTCTCACTGATCCTCCACCGACTCCTCGCCCTCGTTTGGTGCATTGTTTTGTCGCTCTTGCTCTGCCTCCCGGTTAGCCCGAGCTGCCTCCTGGTTAGCCCGACGTCTGGCCGCCCTTTTCCTGACCATGATGAGCTGCCGTCGTGTGAAATTCATTCCGATCTGCTCATCCAGATCCAGCTCGACAGCGGGGACAGGACCCACAGCGGGGGCGGGTGGCTCCGGTTCCGGATTTCTCTGTCGAGTTTGTCGCAGCATCTCTCGGATATCTGCCTCTTGCTTCCGATGCCTCTCGTTGTGCCTTCGGATATCTTCCTCAAGCTTCCTCCTGGCTTCGCCCTCGGGCTTCGGTGGTATGCGCTCTGCCATCTCGATCAACCTTCTCCTCACAGCACCCTGGTCCTTGAACACCCTCTCACAGCACCCTGGCTCTCAAACAGCCTGTCACCGGCTCTCGCTTGCTCTCTCACTGTCTATCACTAGCTCTCTCACAGCCTCTGAAAATGCTGACCACAATGGCATTGTGAGTGCCTATTTATCCCCACAGCCTGATCGGCCATGTGGATCCCCATCATCCTTCCATGTGCCTCTGTACCTGCCCCCATGTGATGCTCTCCCCTGTGTTGGTCTCCCATTGGGCCCATGGTCTGCTCACCCACAATGCCCATGTGCCTCTGTACTCTGTACATGTGATGCTACCCCCCTGTGTTGGTCTCCCGTTGGCCCCTCGGTCTGCTCACTTGCAGTGCCCATGTGCCACTGCAACAGTCCCCTGCATCATGTACTGTACCTTCTTTTTTAACACCCTAAACCCCCTTTTTTTACTTTTTTTTGTCCTTTTTTTGGTAGTTAATATGCAAAAATTAAATATTAAAAATATTAAAAAATAAAAAAAATATAAGAAATGGTACCGCCCTGGTACCGCGGATCCCAGGGCGGTACCGTACTGGCGGTACCATTGATATGGTACCGGCGGTACCATACCAGCGGTACCACGAGGTACTATGGTTTGAATTTTCCAATCACATCTTAATGGTTGAGAATTATATGTTTGTCAATATTTTCTTTCCGTCCTTTATTGTTTTTAAGCCAAAAAATCTTGTCATAAGCATAAGTATGACCTATCAAAAACATGAGGTTTTAGGAAAGGCGCATGGCTTGTGTGGCTCTTTGCTTGATCCAACTTTGAACTAATTCAACCAGAGAAATTTTTGGATGTAATCAACGTTTTGAAAAAAATTAAACTTCTCAAATTGTTGTAGACACCAGATAAGTTTAAAAGGTGATGATTACCATATTTATTATAGAGCACCAATTACATACTTACAATATAGTAATTTCTCGACAATAAGCATCTTATGTAATGAAGTTTGATCTAAAATGCAAAAATCAGCTCAGACAATGCAGTTTCTATTGATAGTGAGAAATCTAAACTAGGACCAAGTTTGTCTATTGAGGAGCCAATTTATGGTGAGACATATCAATGATGCATGATGTAAGCTATAGACAACAAGTTTGATGTGGAAATGGTCATAAAGTATCAATTCATTGGAATTTCAGTTAGTCACAATGGAAGTTTTTCTTTCCTCTTACATTTTGAACATTCTCAGTGCTACAAGGATTTGATTAATTGGTTGTGCAATTTAAGAGCCCACCACTAGTGGAGCTTATTCCAGGTCTTGATGGGTTTGCAAATCTTAGCATGTTTTCGTTGCAAAAGTCCCTTTTGATGGCCTTCTCAAATAGGAGGAGAGTATGAAATACCTTGACATTGGATTATAACATTTGATATAATCATGTCATTCTTCCAACATGAAGCCAAAAGCAATATGACAATAGTTTCAAATACAAGTGCAAGTTTCAAAAGTAAGGGACTATGGGAGGGTTTTATGTTTTGAATGGAGATAACGTGGAGCCCAAGCAATGAGTTGGACTCGTAGTTTTGGAAAAAGTTTTCAACTCGGGAAGTGTGGACCTCTTGGGAAGTGATAATGGAGAAACGAGATATATGAAACAAGGAAATGCCATGTTTCATGGGGTTGTTTCGTACGTCGTTTTGAAACGGCTGGTTCAGGTTCGAAACAAGGAATTTTTTCAAGGTTTTTTTTTTTTTTTTTGAAAATGTGTTTTAAAGGGTTTTTGGGGTTTACACATGTCATAGAAAGTCTACCAAGTAGATACATCCAATTTCATGAGAATGCTCTAGAGAATGCAATTTCAAGAGAAAAAACTGTGTATGGTGATCTCAAGAACCCCAATTCCGATTATCAATATCAAATTTGCAAATACTTATTACTATTAACTAATCATGAATGTTCAATGAAGAATCAACTTTCAACGTAGTAATACACCTGTCAGCAGCTATGCTGGTGCAACTCTGAAGCTGCTTTCCCAGCCTATCCATAAACTCATAGAGAAGGCCTAAAGTGCAACCCTCTCTATCAGTAAGGCGCATTACACTATAGGTAGTGTTAGAGTCCAGTTACGACTCTATCATGACCTTGGCACGGCCGGTCACCAGAGGGCTTGAGGCCAAGTATTGGCAAGGGCCGGTGACCGAGGAGGACATCTGCCCCAAGTTGGGACCGGTGCGTCATGAGCAGTGACCTGGTGTGGCTGCTGACAAGTTGTCAGAGATGCGATGTCTTAACCGTCGGGACCCTAGCCGTCAGTGACGAGATGCTAGCCGACAAGTAGTCGGGGTGACCAAGAGGGTCACAAGTCTTTGGCGGGCCACAAGGGTGGTACCTTATGAGTCAATATTCACAGGTCACAGGGGCTAGGCATGCCAAGTGGACTGATCACCCACAGGAGGATGCCATGTGCCAGTTGACGGGAATAGTAGGTAGAAGGACTCAAGGAGGGGGTGCCTATGGTTGGGAGATTCATTCTACACACCGGCTTCTAGGATTCACGAGCTTGGAGAGACTGGCTTGTGACAATTGGTATCAGAGCCTCGTTCTAGAGAGAGTAAACATTGTTCTAGAGAGAGCAAGTGTAGAAATTGTCAGATTTTGCTTGTTTTTGAAGGATTTTTGAGGGAGAAAACGTGGGAGACAGATTGGAGAAGAAAGGTGGGCCTCCAGCGTTGATCTACACATCTTTTCAGAGTTGTTTCAACGATTTCTAGCAGGGAAAATTGGGCATACTTTGTTCCTACAGCTCCGCCGCATTTTTTCAGAAGGATTTTCGCTCATAACTTTCCGGAACCTTCTCAGATCCTGATCAGATTTTAGGAGCTTGTTCCTAGTATTCATAGCGATCATATAGAGCCATCATATGCCGGTTTTGGAGCAGATTTGCCTCTGTTTCACCAAAAAGTCGGTTTCCAAGCAAAAAACAGGTCAGATTTTTGGATTGGACATAACTTCTCCGATTTATCTCCGGTTTCTGCTGTTAAGGTTTCAGATTGGGCCTAGTAGGAGGGCGACCTACTGCCAATGACCGTTCGTGAAAAGCTTTTGCCGTTTGGAAGAAATTCGACGTCAAACAGCCCGCTTTTTTCCTGTTTTTTTCCGACTTTCAAGCCGATTTGGTGCCCAAAAAAAGTTCTTTACCGACTTTTGTACCTACGTAGGACGCAAGGGAAGTACTACCTATCCTTGGTTTCGTGTTTTCCCCAGAGTTTTATTACTTTCCAGTTGCCTTTTGTCTCTTTCAGTTCTAAATTGTCGATAAGCTGAACATTTCCTTTTTCCTGACTGTGTTTCAATAAATGCGATTTCTAGCTTGATTTTGTGCTATCTCTATTTTTGTTTTATAATGGAAGATGATAGAGTTGATATTCCGCTCAGTCCACCCGTTGCTCTTCCATGACCACCACCCAACCCTGTGCTTAGTCCTGCCCATAATCTGCCTATAGTGGCTGCCCGTTCGCCTGCTGGTACTTCCCCTTCTGTGCAAGCTCGCATGGATAGTGTGGAAAAGATCGTCGCAGAGATGCGAGCGATGATGGTAGCTGGTGGTCATGCGTCTTCCTCGCAGTATGCTCCACCTTATCCGTCTTTTGCTGTTCGTCCTATGTTACCTCCACCCTATCCAGAAGACAAAGATATTAAACCTACCCGTTTTGCTAGAAACACTCCCCAACGCAATACTGATATCGTGGATCAGTGGTTGCATAAGTGGGAAGAGTATTTTGATTTGAAACGGTCCCCAACTGATGAGGGTTGGCGGGTCCGCAAAGCTGCTTACCATTACTGATTTTGCTGACAGGTGGTGGCACAAGTTGTTGAAGTTTAATCAGGCTCCATCCACCTGGCTTGAGTTTAAGCGAGCTTTTAGAGCTCAGTTTATTCCTCTACATGAGCATGTGCGTGCGACGGATGCTTGGCTTTTGCATCGTCAGAGGCAGTACATGGTGCAGGAATATGCTGATAGGTATCGTGAGACGCTTATCAAGATTCCGGAAGAGATTCCCAAGTGGCTGGTAGTCCACAAGTTCTGGCCTTCGTGAAGAGTTGAGGCCTTCAGTGCTTAATGAAGGGTGCAAGACCTTAGAAGAGGCAGTTGCTATAGCTCTCAACTTTGAAGGTAATGTGTGCACCAAGGCTGAATCTGGAGCGCCAAGCTGGCCTCAGAAGAAGGGTTTGCGAAAGTCTGGCCAAACTGGTCAGAAAGGCTTTTCGCAGAAGGATCCTATCCAGATGCAGCAGACTTTGAAGCGCAAGGCGGGATCTCCTTTGGCTCATCAGGCTTACAATAAGTCTCCTCTCAGTCCAGAACAAAGGGACAAGGCCCAGAAAGACAGATTATGCTTTTTCTGTCTTGGCAAGCATCTTGTCAAAGATTGTCCTCTCCGCATGGACATGAAGCTCCATGTTTTACAACAGCGTCAAGATAAGGACAAGGATGAGGAGATTTTGGAAGACTTATTAGTAAGCGACGATGAGTAGGCAGCCTGTATAGTTTTTCTTTCTTTTGCATGTATAAAGTTTAGACATGAGGGTTTGTCTCATGTTTTAAAAGGGGGGGAGACCATCTGTTGAGAGTCCTCTTGTTACCTATATGCAAATAAAGAGAATGGAGATTCAGTATTTGTGGTTGTGTCATGTGAATGTTGATTCCAGTTTTGATTCTTATGTTGATAATAATCAAATAAGCACACTCACTATTAAACCACAAGAAGCTTCATTTACTTTTGCATCCCCTAGTGCAGATGCTTTTTCATTACAGCCTAGATGTGACCCAGCAAGTGAGTTGGAGAAGTCCATCCGCACTCAGTTGAAACACGTGCTAATTAGTAATATGCCAGAGGGATTGCCGCCTAGTCGGAACGTTGATCATCGTATTGAGCCCGTTCCAGGGGCAAGTCCGGTATGTAGGCCTCCTTATAGGATGTGCCTAAAAGAGGAAGAGGAAGTCAGAAAGATGTTGGAGGAGTATCTCAAGCTGGGGTACTTCTGTCTGAGTTATTCACCTCCTATTTTACTTGTTAAGAAAAAGGATGGTAGTTTTTGGATGTGTGTAGATTACAGGGGATTGAATAAGATCACTGTAAAGCACAGGTATCCGATGCCCAGGATTGATGATCTACTGGATGCGTTGCAAGGTGCGACCATTTTCAGTAAGATAGATCTCAAAAGTGGATACCATCAAGTACGGATTCGAGATGAAGACGTCTAGAAGACGGCCTTCCGAACCCGTTTCGGTCATTTTGAGTTTTGGTTATGCCATTTGGGTTAACCAGTGCCCCAGCCACGTTCATGATGCTCATGAACGATGTCTTGCGAGACTATATGGGCAAGTTTGTCGTCAATTTTATTGATGATATATTGGTTTTTAGTAAAGCGGTCGAGGAGCATGAGGTTCATCTCAAGACCGTATTGGGCAAGTTACAAGCTTCTGTCTTGTATGCCAATGCTCAGAAGACAGAGTTGTGTAAGACTCGTGTCGAGTATTTGGGTCACGTAGTGACAATTGAGGGTATTTCGGTTGACCCAGCCAAGGTGGTTGTGGTTAAGAAGTGGCCGAGGCCTGCCGATATACGCCAATTACAATCTTTCTTAAGTTTTTGCAAGTTCTACCGACAGTTCGTTAGGAACTATTCCAAGGTAGATGCTCCTTTGATGGACCAGTTACGGAAAAACAGCAGTCGGTTGCTGAAGCTCAGCACAGGTTTGAGAACTTGATGGAGGCGCTGGCCACGGCTCCAGTTTTCAAGTTTGTTCAAACCCAGAAACCGTTTGACCTAGAGACTGATGCAAGTGGCATTGCCGTAGGTGCAGTGTTGAGCCAAGATGGTATACCCGCACAGGAGCAAGAGCTTTATGCGAGTACATGCGCTCAAGGTGTGGAGACATTATTTATATGGCACCGAGTTTTATGTGTACACAGATCATTATACTTTATAGTATTTTGCACTCAGCCAGATTTGTAAGGCCGCCAAGCTCGGTGGGCCGAGCTGATGCAGGGGTGACCAAGAGGGTCACAAGTCTTTGGCGGGGCACGGGGGTGGTACCCGATGAGTCACTCAGTATTCACAGGTCACAGGGGCTAGGCATGCCAAGTGGATTGATCACCCACAGGAGGTTGCCATGTGCCAGTTGACGGGAATAGCAGGTAGGACTCAAGGAGGGGGTGCCTATGGTTGGGAGGTTCATTCTACACACCGACTTCTAGGATTCACGAGCTTGGAGAGACTGGCTTGTGACAGATCGGTTGCATGGATGTGATAATGGCACGTGCATCATCCCAAAATGCAGTCCCCATCACGGTCACCTCAAATCTCTTGGCCCTGGCCTCTCGTGATGGGCCCCACTCTGCCCAATGGTTTCAAACAACCATTTGCCTTAGGCTTGCATGCACTTTTATGAGTTGCTCCAAAACAAGGAACATGTAGGCAAACCTAGGATGAAATAAGAATTGTGATTGGTCATAGGCAGTAGGCTATAGCGAAATTCAAATTCTATGAGCATTGAGACTGAAGCTAAAACAAAATTGCAAATCAAAAAATTGGAAACAGGTTGGAACTTGGTTACCAAGTGGGGGCAGGCCTCAAGAGATCCAAGCTGGAATGTTACCTGAACATGCTCAAGACCCTCTGTCTCTTGGCAAGAATCGTGCCATGTTACAACCTCCTTAACCCAGGGTAATCTCGCAATGTCTTCAAGCAAGAGGTCAAGGCAATGTGTAGCACATGGAGTCCGGAAAATCCAAGGGTACCTCTCATTCACGAGCTTCCCCATGGCAACACAATTGGATGCGTTGTCCGTGACAACCTGCATTGGAATTCCGACAAAGGTCGAATCATAACTCATGAACATTCAACATTGAGCATTATGGAATCTGCAAAGTTCAAACAAGTCACAACGAACGTCGAAATTCACAAAAACTGTAAATGCCTAAATGACAAATGAAATTGCGACGTAACACGCTCAAAACCAAAATCACGATTCACAAAATGTAACTTCAAAGCTCAATGTTGAAGCTTGAAAGTGGCAAGTGCATACCTGGACAACGTTTTCTTTTCCGACCTCCTCAATAGCCTGTGAGATGTACTCAAACAATCTCCTGCCATCCAACGCCATGCCTGGCTCCGACATATCAATGGACCTCAAAAGCATGGTGCCCATGCAAGAAGGCACCAATATATTCACAATATGGTGCCTCCTTGCATCGGTCCAACCATCTGATAGTATGGTGCATCCATACCTAGAACATTCGACAACAGTTCCAACTATCAAGTAACTTGCAGGCCTCAGGCTACTAGGTTACTCGCTAGAGCAGTGAGCACTCAATATTGAACACCAAAGAGTCAAATAAAGTTGACTCCTTTTAACTAACTTGCAAATCTGGAAATTTAAAATTCTCCTTTAAGGATCCTTGTCCTCGGACCTCCATACATAGCTACAGTACCTAATATAGAACTCATTCTCAACCGCTATTGCATGAGGCAATATCTTAGTCAAATAGGAACTAAGGTTTATTTGGACTAAGGGCTACCTTATGATATAGGCCAAGTCTAATACCAATTAGGGACATACCACATGTCTTTGGAAAGAATCATAGATCCAAGTTCCCCAATCAAGGAGCATATCAAGCAGAAAAACCAACTTGAGATCGTCCATGCGGATCTTTGTGGACCCCATGCAAATAAGGTCTATAGGAGGAGCCTACTACTTTTTTCTTTAGTAGATGATTTGTCAAGATGATTCTCCACCTCTATCCTAAGAAAGGATAGAGGTGGAGAATTTCTATCAAACAAGATCATTGCTTTTTGTAAAGACAATGGCATAAGAAGACAACTTCCCACAACAAAATGGCTTAGTTGAGAGAAAGAACCACTGTTGAACACACAAGGAGCATGTTGAAAGCCTAGGGGCTGCCCAACTCATGTTGGGGTGAAGTGTTCAATACCACCACATATTTTCTCAATATGAAGTCCAGCCAAGGCCATCAATGGCCTTGGGATGTATTGCTTATGCCCATATTGAAGATGAGAGGTGAAAAAGTTAGCCTTTAAATCCACAAAATGCATCTTTGTGGGATATGATGATCAATCAAAGGCCTATAGTCTCCTTGATATTGCAACATTGAAGACCATCATAAGTAGAGATGTTATATTTGATGAAGAAAACTCACCATACTCCAAAGACAAGTCGAGGACAAATCCTGGACACCTATCATTGATAAAGTACCACTTCAACAAGATCAGATGGAGCTCAGGAAGAACTTGGTATGGAATATTGTCAATGACAATATACCACCTGCAAATGGAGCAACACAAAGAGATCAAGACAAATGGAGCGAGAAGAATGATCAAGAATGTGCTTTGATTAGCCTATCCACCTTCGAAGACATCTTGATGGAGATAGCACAGTTCGAGAAAGCTAAAGACATGTGGGACTTCCTACACCAAGAATTCGAGAAGAAGACCATGACTGGCCATCTTACCAAATCGGTTATGGCCATCTTACCAAATCGGTTATGTTTATTCGGGTAAGGACTACCAAGAAAGCATTTGATTTAGATTAGATAATATCAACATTTATATTTTAATAGCAATCTCATCTGAGAGGAAGTTATCCTTGATAGAGATTGAGTTGTAGTAAGCATTTGGCTACCAGTTATAGCCCGTTCATGCTTATGTACGGTTTTGAACCTATATCACCCATTACAGTAGAGACTCGGATGATCAAGTTTCAGCAGGTAGCGGATTTCCTACATGATATGCAGGAAATGCTACGGATAGCACTTGAAAATGTCTAGTGCCCAAGATAGGGGCCGACATTATGCTAATATGAAATGATCGCTTTGAGACTTTTAAGTGGGAGACTGGGTATATTTGAGAATCCCGAACGATTCTAGTGTAATGCGTACTGGCAAGCATTACAAATTGTCCCCTAGATACAGAGGATCGTATTAGATCTTGTAAAAGATTGTATCCTTAGCTTACCAGTTGGACCTCCCAGAAGGAACTCAAATGCATCCGGTTTTTCACGTAAGCTGACTCAAGAAGAGTCTACGTGAAGGAGAGCATCTTGGTTCTGGAGACCAATTGGACCTGTTGGATAAATCATCAGGTGTGTCTCGACTTGAACCCGGAAGGATCTTGGATACAAGAACTAAACGATTGAGAAATCGTATAGTTACCAAGCATCTGGTTCGATGGAAGAGTCGCACAGACGATGATGATTCCTGGTAATAGGAAGGGAGTTTAAGGAAGAACTTCCCTAGCTTTAAGTTCTGAGGATAGAACTTGAATAAGAGGGAAAGAATGTCATGCCCACGACTGGCCTCGGGTAGCGTGTCCACGTTAGGGATTAAGTTAATTGTGACTAGAAGGGAATTGGGACCTGTATAAGGTCATAATTAATGTTTGTAGGCCTAAACCCATGATGGTGGATTGGTATAGGTCTATCAGTGAGTCATTGGGGAACTGGATGACGTGGCCCAGATAGGCTGCAAAGGTGTCCAGTGAGGTGTCACAGTGCACTACTAGTGGTGCATGGGCCTTGGAGGATATAAGTATACCTATTGGGCTCTCACTAGTGTATCCTTGATTGTGAGACTAGTAGCCGTATGCTACTAGTGTGAATCCTCATTCCTCTTTGAGATTGATCCATAGCTTGGGGGCTAGATCCGTTCGATCTAGGATTGGTTGGGTTGATTTGTCCATCATCTGTTCCCTTTGTGGTTGCTTGTTTTGGCATGCTTAGAATAGGATCCTTGTTTAAGGACTTTATAAGTAGTACATACTGTAGACATAGATTAACATTCTTACAGATATTGTCACGAAGAATATCAGGTTTCAAATATTAACGGAGAATATGAGATTTTGAAAATTCTAGGTTTCAATATTCTCTCAAGAAGTAGTTAGCTAAAGCATAAATCAGAGTTGTTGAATGCTCATGATTCCTGCAAATAGTTCCAGATCATCAAGATAAGTACAATGCAATGTTTCTCTAAGAAATTGCCCAAGAAGGTCAAGATCAACCAACATACCAACTAGACATCTTCCAAGAGCAATACCAATGTCTTCATTTCTTCATTTTGTTGCCTCTTTGAAGCGTTTGTATCACTGAGGTCAAAGTCAATAAACTTCGGAACTCCTCTAGATATAAGAAAATGAGAGGCTTTTAGATCATTGTGAACGACACCGACATCCATGTATGTTTTGCAATGCTGCCAACACTCGCTTTTTCATAACATTGGACAATGGAGATGCCAATGTGATGTGCGAGCTCTCATCAGACAATGCCAAGAAAACAACATTGCAATGAGGCATCCTTCCAATAGCATATACCATGGGAATGTGTAGGCGTTGCAAATTCCTAAGTTGTCGATAGACCTCTTCATTCCGAAATGAAGAAGATGGAAATCCAAATGGAGGGGGAGTCCCAAATGAAGAAAAGACAGGAGCTTTTCTAGGACCATGAGGCTGTAAAGAATCAATATGCGACTGCATAGTAGGAAAGCCGGTCATAACTGTATCAAAGCGAAGAACGAGGCCAAAAAGGGTTTTATCCATGCGCCGAACAGTTTCACTCGGGGTAGGTGAATGTGCCATAATGATAGTGGAAGGAATAGACGAAAACTTGAGGGAGCGGACTCTTGTCGTCACCCCAAATTAGTCTATTAAAACCAATACTATCACAACTAAGAAAGGGCGGCAATCAGCAAATGGAAAATGTCAAAATGAAGGCTGTAAAAATGTGTTGGACGGCCAGGAGGGAAATGTCAAATTGGAATATCAAGCGGAGTCGGAATTCCGGGAAATGTGGTTGAGGATGGGCGTTGGAGAGCCTTTTGATAAACTGTGAAAGATGGCTGGAAACGGATAAAATAATAGGTGAAAATGACAAGTCGGAAGGGCTAGGGCAGCGATGAACAAGCTGCAGGATTTTGGCAATTTGGAATAGCAAACGATTTCGGAATTGGGTGATTTTTGGATAGGAGGCTAAAGAGAGAGAGAGCGTTGAAGATCCAAGCTGAAAATGGGTGATGGGCACAACTGGTAAGATCCACAAATGTCCTGCAACATGATGGAAAGAAACTCCTGAAAATGGTGATGAAGTAGGGCGCTGAACAGCCATTAAACAATCAGCAAAATGGACAGCAAATCGGTGGAGAAATCTGTCGAAGATGGCAAGGTAGTAGGGCGCTGGGCAGTAGCTACCACAATCTGCACATAACCTGAAAAAAAAATGGAGAAAAGCGCTGAAAATGTTGATGAAGTAGGGTGATGGGGACAGCTTCCAATCAAGCCACGAAATGGGCAGCAAATCGGTGGAGAAAATCGACGAAAGTGACAAGGTAGTAGGGCGCTGGCCAGCCTCTACCAAATCTGGAAAAACGATGGAAATCTGATGAAAAAATCGACGAAAGTGATGGGTTAGTAGGGCGCTGGACAGCCTCTACTAAATCTGAAAAAACGATGGAAATCTGATGAAAAAATCGACAAAAGTGATGGGTTAGTAGGGCGTTGGACAGCCTCTATTAAATCTGAAAAAGTCGTGCACAGGAAAGTGCTCTGATACCAAGTTACGGATAGAGCCACAACTGATCTAGAGCTAAGCTATGAAAGCATCACATACAAATGACACAGTTTCCCTACTTATAGCCAAGAGGAAGCCCTAAAAGGAAGCTTCCGGTGGCTAGGGCCCAGCTGGGAGGGAAAATAGTGCGCCTTCCAAGAAGGCCTCCACTCTCCAGTAATATGTCCAAATGGCTTAATAATGAATAATAAGGCCAAAGGCCAACCATATAGTCTAAGTGTCACTAATGAATAAAAAAGGACCCAAGGCCTGCTTATGCATAAAGTAAAGTAAATGTAAATGGACGCGGCGAATGTAATGAGCCGAGTCCATAACTAGATCCCTACACAATGGAGGAAACCTAGAAACCCTAATTGACATAGAATCATGAAAATGACCATAACTTGCTCATGCGGTGTCAGAATTGATCCAAATTTGGATCAGACTCAAGCTTACATAGTGTACTTGATGATTGACCACATGTACCAGCCGTACGATACGAATCTGACTGTACTGTATGGACAGAAACAGTCTGTAAAAATCAAAACCCTAAAAATAATCAGTATTTGACTAGTTAGGATTGTAGGCAGTCACAAGACAAATATGCTCAATAATTTTCAGCTGAATCGGAGCCTCGAAACAGGTCTGAATATCAATCTGAAACTTGTTGCTGTACAGTCTATTTTCACACTTATGAAAATTAGAGCATTAAATGATCATGAAAGATCATCAACAGACAAGCAAATTTAATAACTAAGAAGCATAAATTATTTAGCAAGCAAAGATACAAACATTGATCAAAACACAATTGGAAATTGATCAAAGACTAGAGAGAGAATATGCTCCACAACCACACGACTAGAGAGAGAAAGTTTCCACTTGTGAAGGAATTCCTCCTAGATCCCCACTCCAAAATAGCATGGGGTTGAGGGCCCATGGGACCCATCATGCCAAAAAAGCTTCTCATGCCAATTTGGATTTTTAATTTTTACTTAGATTGTATTTGGACTCCCATGCTAAAAAGCAATCTCTCTCTAGAAACCATCGAGGTACTCTAGAAGACATTGGGGTAAATAATTCAATTTAATAATTAGAATTGGTAGAGGCATCATCGTGCAAGAAGGTTCGAGGCATGCCAATCTACTTTTAAACTTGACTTTAAAAAACTTTCTCTAAGTGTGAAACTGAGGAACTAATTAAAAAGCTGTAAAAGAAATAAATTTTGTCACCAAAAAATGGTTCCCCAAAAATTAATTTCATCATAAAAATTAAGAGGAAAACTCTCTAGGGTTAAATTGTCAGCCATGCCCCTTAAGCCTGACAATTGTTACTCTAGTATTGTTCACCCTTCTCTTTGTCAAGGTAGTGAATCTACACCATGCACTAGTGTGGCATTTGGTGAATTCTCCTTTGGAGATGGTGCGGAAATCCCATGTGAATTTCCATTTTGACTTGCATAGTATTGAAGCCATTCAATGGCTCTTTTGTCTTCACCATCGGACTCGAACACGACTTCGTAAGTGTAATGATGCCCTTGAAATTCAGCTTCTTCGGAAGATTCTTCATGTAGCATATACTCGTCTTCAGGAAATCTTTTCCTCTTCAACTGTTGCATCCTCATGCAAGGAATCATAAATCTTTTCTGCCTCAATTGTTGCTGCTTCAAGCAAGGAATCAGAAGTGCTCTTTGAATCTTTTTGTTCGGCTTGAATTTTGGAATCAGCTCCCCCTGCATGTAATGAATCTGCAACATCTAGCAAATCATAATTTAGGTATGGTATCTCTTTATAGGTACAATCGTGTATGCACAAGGTAGGACCGAATTTGTCTTCAAACTCCTGTAAGGCAATTTCAAGAGCAAGTATTTCCTCTTTGTGAGAAATTGGAACTTCAATTTTTGAATTTTCATGTAGAGTGCTTTCCTGCGTGCAAGCTGAAATAGACTCCCCCTTATGAAGATCTTCCTGCATGTCAGTGCAAAGTAGTTCCTCTTCTTGAGAATCAACCTTTATGCAAACATCCGGCATGCAATTAACATTATCACCTGATGTGGTTGCATAATAACAACATGCAACTCTATCTTTGGCAGCTCTCGAAGATTCAGGTAGATCTGCTTCCCCGAGGATTCAGCCTTGCTGATAGGTGTCCTCCTCCACCATATTGGCTTTGGCTTTGTCTTGAGATTCTTGGTCGAATTCACCCGACAATAGATAGCTGCATGACTGGCGATCTTGCAATATTTGCAGAGGATCTTTGGGTTGCATCAACACTTACTAGAAGTGTGGCCTTTCTTCCCCCAATGCTGACATATTGTGGATTGCTTCCATTTCATTGAGGTGTTAACTATAATAAGATAAGCCATTGTCCAACTTGGCCGTCTCATTTGAAAATTAATGAATTTTGGCAATATCTAGATTGTATAGTTAGTATCTAGAGTTGCTATTGCATTGGAGTCATTCACTCGATGTGAACAATAATTTGACAACACAATTATTATCCAATAACTTGCCATCTTTGGACCAATATCTATGTTTGAAGTATCGATTGGAGCAACAATTGGGTGTCTTAGAATTGTTGATAGATTTTTTCCGCAAAGTTTGAAGTCAAATGGTGATAATTGATAAAAAAAAAAACCCATCATAAACACTCTTCTCTCCAAGGAATTCTTACCTCATTTATGTCTTTGAATAGAGGAGTTTTTGCAATGTCTTTGGGAACTCATGCTCCCTATATCTTCAAATGCTCTCAAAGTTTTCTTGACAACATAGCTTACAATTCTAAACTCAACAATTCGTTGACTATACGATTCTGACATTCTATCACATTACTTCTTTAAGAAAGCTATGCATAAACATAACTTAGAAAATTTTACTTATAACCTTTTGAGTTTTCCCTTTCTTAGAGTCTTTTGTCTAAACAACATGAGGATTAATCTCTAAAACAAGGAGCATAGTTTTGATGCAAAGTTCACTACTAAAAAACAATGAAAGTATGGGCATCAAGCTTAATCTTCCTTGCAAATTTACAAACTGATAAAAGTAGATAGTGAAAAATGGTTAGAACCATTGAAAAATCGGGTCATCTTCGTTCTTAGAATTTATTATTTTCCAATGGATTGGAAACATAGTTGCCCAGAAACGTTTCTAGAAACGCGTTTCTGGGCCAGAAACGTGCCAGAAAAAAAACATAATCCAAGATCCATGAGTGATAGAGGATCCTATGGGGTTGCATGGAGTCACTACATTTGATCCAGGAGTTCATGAAACATGACGAGCTCGCACGATACATATGGATTTCTATACTATGACGAGGAATAGGTTTGGATAGGGATGTCTTCATGGCCATATGCTAATTTTCTCAAGAGTCATATTTCATTACACTGATCTTTACACAGACATTGTTAGATATTTAGAGTAGAGACATATACTACTCATTAGATTTTTAATGCCAAGACAGCTCCACACCAGGTCGATTTCCATGCATTTGCCAATCAATTTCACATAAGAGCCCTTGATTGTGATGATATGGGAGTCATTGAGATATTAGAGGACGAGCTGGGACTGTCACTACATACGAATTGTTGAAGCCCATGAGTTAGACATTGGCTTGGTTGTTAGCCCGATTCTAGAGGTTAGACATGCCATCCTCATGGTGGTGGCCACAATGTCATGGATTATCTCATGGGGTCACCCTCTTCCATCCCATTGTTATCAAATTTTGGCTTCTCTCCCACCACCCTGTCAGACCACTCCTTCCTCTCATTTCATCTTAGCACACTCATACTTCTCCATTCATTACCTCATCCTTCCATTGATCGCGGACCATGATATATCTTCTCCTCCAGGACGATCTATCTGGAGTCACTCACCTCACCGCTCCACCATTTCCCACATGATAGCCCAATGGATATCCAAGCCACGTTCCTCACTATGACACTCCTCGTAGCTACCTTTTTGGACTTCCCATCCAAGTTTTATAGGCATAGACCCTCCTCATCTCTACCCTATACGACAGCCTTGGTTTGATGATGAGTGCCAATATCACCACTAGCAAGTCGCCCATGCATGCACACAAGCTCCCCCCCCCCCAATCTACTGCATTCCTCCGGACAATCCTAGTTCATCCCACGAGATCCAACCCCCTTCCATGTAGATCTACAAACATGGACTAATTATGTCACCATACCTGTTGATACACCCATTGACTCACCGTGCATGGAACATTGAGGGCCTTGAATCTGAATCTTGATCCATGCTGTAGATCCACTCTCACCCATTCTTGCGACATTTCTTAACCTCTCATTGTCTTGGTTTCCCTTCATCTTGGTGAACCAACGTCATCCATTCCATTCACAAGGATAGTTACATCATGAGTCCAAGTGTGACTACCGTACTATCGTGATTGGACATGTTATTGCAAAGCTATATGGCACGGTTTTACAGTCGGTTCGGAGCAGATTTGGAGTACTATAGGGGTGAAGTTGGGATGCTTACTCTCACCCACTCTCTTTCGCTTACATATTGATAAGTTGGAGGGGGTCATTAAGCAGTGTGGCGAGTGCAGGATGCAGACTCAGCAACATACTGATTGCCATCTTACTAGATGCAAATGATTTTTTTCTAGTCTCATCAACTAGAGAGGGATTGCAGAGATGGGTGGATAGCCTCCATGTTTGGGGGTTACCATCATTGAGACCAGGGTTATGGTCTTTAACACATCCAGGGCCTTCATCCAGCGACATGAGCTTATATTTGATGGACAACCATTGGAGGTAGTTTCATCCTACACTTGGAAGGACTTTTTACGGGTCCTATTTTTAGCATAACATAGGCTATTATAGCTAAAGTTGGCAAATGTTTCCTTAGTCCAATTGGAGAGGTTATGTTCCAGGATATTTATTTGGACGCCCGTGTAAGTGTTGATTTTTTGATGCCATTTTTGGGCCAGTATTTCACTTTTGTAGATTACCATGCTATCATCATGATACAGGCGCAGCACTACGTTCCACATTAGATCATTGTAGTAGTGTTTGCAATCTCACCTCTATAGCCCAACGTCACCTTTCAGTTTATCATATACATGTAGAGGGTTATGAGATTCCTAGTAATACTAAGGTGAGATACTCGTGGGTGGCATTTACTTTCTCACAACATCTCCATAGTTAGGGGTACCAGCTGTCATAGCATTTTTAGGCGTCTTGCCTATTGGATTCTTTATAGAACCAAATTTCTATTTTTTCACCGTGAAGACTATTCATAGTATAGGTGTTGGATGTGGTTTTCATGTGTTGGTTTTGTTCACAAGTCACACAAATCATATTTTTACTTCAATTATCGAATTGAGCTGTATTACATATCATATCGTGTGATTTGTAGTTTTCTATGTCTTTTAAGTTGATGATAGCTTTCTACAGTGAGTGTTTGATGATTAGGGATTTATTTAAAGATAAAAAATTGCAATCATTTTATAGAATGCTACTACTAGAGTACATGCTTATGATTTCCAATCAACACGAAACAAAAGAAATAGACATAAGATTGTGATCAAGTTCTTTGAATCTTCTCATAGGCTGTGATTGTAACATACAATGCGTGTTTGACAATTGTACATAGTGAAATAGTTAAACTTCGAGGTTTAAAATTTTTTGGTGGAAGTTTTGAATCCACAATTTTTAATATTTCTCATGTCAAAGTATAGCTTTTAGATGCTAATTTTTCTAGGATGCCTCCATGTTGAGCATTTGCAATGGTTGGGTCTCTTACTCTCTTTTATGTCATGCCAAAGGAGCCAATGTTAAGATTTTACGTTTCCTATTAAACTGCTCTTCTAGAAATGTCAGATTACTTTATAGGGTAGCATTCTTTTGTAAGTGGATATACCCTTTTGTTGCAAATTCAGGTGGCCCAATGCCCATAAGAGGCTGAATTAAGGGGTAAAATAAGGAAAGGTTGTTACCCTAAGAATGAGCAGCTAGGCTTGTGAACTTTTGTAAGGTCGCTGAAATTGTTCATGTGTTGATGTACTAGAGAGATCACTATCGTCAATCCCTTCCATACATCATAGGATCGGAAGATTTTGAAAGGAACGCAGATTGTGGTTTACGAGGTAATTCTTTCTTTGCATGCCTTTTTGAGATTGTTGTGAGGATATTGTTGTTTGAATCAGAAAATTTTAGCTTAAAATCATCCAAGATTGTAAATGTTTCATGAACAATAATGAAGAAACTATAAAGTCGCAGGCACTCCATGAGTTAAATGGCTGTGGACCTTGACTAGGAAGAGAACTTAGAATATCTGATGAGGATACCCCACAAAAATGGTCGATCCTTTTGTATTTTTGTTTGTCTTCCACTCTCATTCACCGGATGTAACAGTAGGGTTTTTCTTTCTTGCCCTCTTCATGTTGTTTGTCTGTTGGGAATATGTGCTACTGTCCACTGTTCCAGACCATTACAAAATAAATAACCACATACTATAGAGTCCAAACTTGTATTTGAAAAAGTAGGAAAATTAATGGTGCATGATTTGTAGCTCAATATAAGTCTCAAAAAGTGGGGTGAGCTTGTTACAACTTTATCTTTTTTGATTTTTAGTTATTAAGTTAAAGGCTACAACAGTCCAATCCACACTTGCGACCCAAACTATTTACCATGCTATCATGCCATACAGCCTTGTAGGCAGTGTGATATACCATTTGTATCCCAATTAAAGGACTAGGATAGTCATTGATATTTCTGGTTCATAAGGTGTAAAGGAATTGAGACTTTATATGAATGGTAGGGCTTCCACATAGTGAAGGGCTTATAAGTAAAACATTTTAGACAGGGACATTCACAGTCTTTCCAACTGGGAAGGTTTCGACAAGGATTTAAGGACAACCATGGGTCATGAAGCAATTAGATTTATTCCGTTGCTTGAAGAAAACAGGCAGATTGGAGATTATAACGATATTTTAATCAATAGCCAAAACTTGCTAGTAAGCTTGCCTCATGTTTTTTGGAAAGGCTTGTTGTCGAGAAGGAAATTGAGGTTTTTTAATAAATGTTTGGATGCCTTTATGTAGCAGAAAATTTAATTTTGGAGGCTTCAAAATACGACGACGACTTTGAGACAGATGGAGCAACTTCACAAGCAAAACTAGTCATTAGTAGTGTCACTACAGACATAGAGCGCTCTACAACAGGGAGCGATGCATCGGATGTGGAGGTAGTGATCGATTATTAATGGATGTTTTGTCTTGATGGATTGAAGAGGAGCTATGGCATTGCAACAATCATGATTTTTCTGTTTGAATATTTCATTTTTTTCATCATGATGCCTAGTATGTGGATCTTCATGTGACTAGATTGCGCAAAATATCTGATTTCCGCACAAATTCCTCTGCAATATATAGCGCGAACTCTTTTTTGAATAGAAAGTTTTCTCCCTTACTTTCAAATGATATTTAGATGCTTGTTTTTTCATGCAAGGCTTTTCATTGAAATAGTAATCTCTATATCTTGCATACAACCTGCACAAAACTCATATTCTTGCAAATAAAATGCCGTCCACTTACAAAGTTTACAAGCACAATCCTTTCATATCATATGTAATTAAAATCTCTTTAGTTTGCTTTTCATGATTCTCCAATTCATTAGGATTTAAATCACAGTCTCAATGCAACCTGGTTCCTCCAATTCGAATCGGATTCAGGGTATAGGTGCTTCTGATTCCGAAGGGAAACATTGTTGTGAGTGGACCATTTCCAAGAAAATATTGCAATGACTTGGTACATAATTTATTCAATAGTGCGAGCCTTCTCAATTCATGCATTTTTCCTGAAAAAGTTGGGTATTGGGTAGGCCAGATACTAGGATTCCACCTTGACTTCCTAGCCACTCGCCAAGTGTGTGGTGAATCGTGAGTGCAACTATGATTTGTAGATTTGGACTTGGATAATGTGGTGGGAAAATCATCTAGGAAAATCTTACTACAAGTCTAGTTTTGCATCTATGCATCTCTTGTTCATATGATGGTGCTAGGGGGTGATGCATGCTTGTGTTCATGAATGGGTGGAAACTTGAAAGCTATCAAGATCTATTGTTTTCCTTTACAAAAGCCTTTTTGTGGAAAGGAAAACAATAGATCTTGATAGCTTTCAAGTTTCCAGCCTAATTTTTTAAAACAAATGAAATTTGTTAGTGGAACCTTTTGATAACCTTATATTGTAATGAATGTAGAGGATTAGTGCAAGCCTGTAAAGGATTGTTGAATGCTCTCAAAAGCAATGTGACATGCCATACTAATGGAAAATGTTCAAAAATGGATTAGTATGCAAGGCAATCACCAAATTAAAATTGAGATAAGTTGCAAAATCTCCTACATGTTTTTATTGATTCCATGAACTATTGGTCATTTCTTTGTCCATTTTTCTTCAGATCATAATTGGATTTTTGAATAAATTGGCTTTTAAGAAATTTCATTATGATTTAAATTAACATCCTTTGTTTCAAGGCTTTGTACCGTAAAACTTTTCTAGATTTCGCTCAATGCTTATCTTGTTTAATATGTGATTTGGCGATGTCACAATATGTAAAAGTGTTATTTTCACAATGTTGGATTCATGCAAATCAAAGAGTTCTTGTATTTTGACAATTTGTCTTACATTGATAGGAGTTGCTAGCTGGTGTTTATTTTTTGGATCTTATTAGGGTACATGTCGTCTGGGTAATTAAAAATATGGTTGAATTGATCAAGCAACATCATGGGGCTGCTTTCTGTTGTAGCACTTGCAGAGACAGGGCGAGCCAGTTGTGTCGGCTGCACTTGATTTCAAAGCCATGCTTGAAGCTGCTCTTCGTGGTCCATATGTTACTTGTATGATTCGATATCCCTACCATTGGCTATTGTTTGTAAGTTCTTGTGTTGTCCAATAATCATAATAGTTTGATGATAGAAGTCCATGCATAAGATACGATCGCTTTTAAAATTCCAATATTTTGATTTCCTATTGAGTATTCCCAACCTAGCTTAGAATTTCCAAATTAAGGTCTCAAGTGGTTAATGACAATCATTGCTTTTGCATATATTTGCAAATAAATGTATGGTTTTAGTACAATACATAACTCTCCATACAAACAAGGCGTAACAGACAAATTGAAAAACTTCACAAGACAATTCCAAGATATATTCACCAATTGATTGTTTTTCAACTTCTTGCAATAAAGAACATGTGGTTATTCATCTCTTCTTTGATACATGATCATATTGCTTTAATGATAATTTGCCCCTTTAATGTTGGTTTTTGTACTTATCTAGCTAGACAAGGCTCTTTGGTCAGCTAGTTTTGGAGTTGTTATGATCAGCTTGTACAACATATATATGATGCTTGTTTGTGATTGGCAACGAACACATTTCAATTCTTTACATTCAAACTAGAAAGTTGATTGTAAGTTTGGCAATCGATTGGTCTAGGGTCACGCTAGCTCTGTAGTTGGGGCATAACAACCTCTCTAACTGATGCGCTCAAAGTATGATGTGGCATGGCCCCCTTTGCTAACCCATGTGTTGTTAGAAATAAATGAATATGCTAAAGTTAATCCATAGGTTACTTTGGTCATGTACTGACTCATGGGTCCTTAGGGGTCTAATTTGGTTTAGGGGCCCTATCTTGACTTTTGGGGGTGCCTTACATTCAATAAGTAGGTAGAGTACATATTGGCTTATTGTGTATTCCATTTTGACAGTTTGGCTAAGCGTTGCTCTTGTTGTTGTTTTCTCTCTCTCTCTCTCTCTCTCTCTCTCTCTCTCTCTCTCTCTCTCTCTCTCTCTCTCAGAGTTGGGCGCCCAACCTCTTCTCTCTTGTTTCTTGTGGAGATTGATTGATAACTAGATCTTGGTGACTTGTCTCTTGCTTTCCTACATGGTATCAGAGCTACTGGATTTGCAGCAAGCTTGTATGCTGGCGCCTTACCAGAAGAGGAGCTTCTCTGCTTTTTGTTGTGAAATTTCAGCATCCTGCTGATCTTTCCAAGTGGAGTTTGGATCAGCTTTTGTCTCTCTTTTCAGGTTGAAGGAGGGCGCCCATCAGATATCTTGGAGGAGCAATTTCTAGCACCCAAAAATCAGAATCTCAAATCTGATTTTTATACCAATTTTCAGCAAGTTTTGTTTGGAGGAGGGTGCCCAAAAATCTGCTACTGATTTTTGGTTGTGGTGTCTCCTTATCTTGCTGTTTTTGTTTTCAGGTTTGCATTTGTGTAGGAGGGCGCCCAAAATTCAGCAAACCCTATTCAGGGTTAGGTCAGCTTGTGGCTGGAAATTTGCAGATTCTCAGCAAGAGTTACGAATAGAGCCACAACTGATCTAGAGCTAAGCTATGAAAGCATCACATAAGCAAGACTTAAGCTATGAAAGCGGCACATAAGCAAGACTTAACCCTAGAAAGCAGGAAAGAGAGAGATTAAGGAGGCTAAAGAGAGAGATTAATATCATCAGCTGTCAAATGAATACAATGAGGGCCTACTTATACCCACAAAGAAGCCCAAAAGAAGCTTCTAGAGGATTAAGGATACTGAACCTTATCTATCTGGGTCCCATAAGGACATGCCCTTAATGGTAATGGCCCAGTACCTAAGGGTATACTAGTTAGGGGCTATGTACTGAGTACATAACTCTCCCCTACTTTAAAACAACATTGTCCACAATGTTGGCCCCAAGCAATAGCTATGGTAATAACCAATCATCAGGACGAAAATCAATAAATGTTTGGCTAAGGGCTCGTGAGGGGTCTCACTTTTGGTGGGTGAGTCAACCATGTTGAAAGAAAGAAAGCGAGAAAAGACGTGCTAAACAAATGGACGAACTGAGCAATAACTAGTTATGGAAAAAGAAAACTAACGTAAAAACGGGCTAAATTGGAACGTAAATTTTTTTTTTTTTTTATAAACGAGCACACGACAACGGAAACGAAAAGCTAATAACAAAAACGAAATGGGCAATGAAATCAGAATTGTTTTTTTTTTCTTTGTGGTTGGGCGGCTGCCAGACGACGGCGGTCCAGACTCCAGAGTGCGTGCGATGGCGGGCGGTCCAGAAGACGGCCGACAGCCGACGGCCGGCGTTGGCACAAAGCACGGGTAGGGCGGGCGACAGGATGACGGCAGGGAGCGCGGGCGAGCGTTTGGGCACGCGCAGGGAATGCAGACAGGCGGGCGGGCGGGCGCAGGGAGTACGGGCGGCAGACAGGCAACGGTCAGGTAAGCGGCGGCAGGCGAGCTACGTAGGTGGCCGATGGGCGGATGGGATACGCAAGTGGATGGGCGACAGAACGAGGGAGGGCGCGAGGGTTAGAACGTGGGGGCAAGGGGAAGGTGAGAGCGGACGGAACAGGAGGGGCTGCAGGAGGCGGGGAGCAGGAGGTCGGCGGGCGACAATGGGTAGGAGGACGATCACAGGAGCAAAGGGGTAGGAGGATGGATGATCAGAGGGAGAGGATCTTAGGGATGATCAGAGGAGGCAGGCGACGTGTAATAGATCCTAACACCACAGTAGGGCAAACACTAACTGATCCACCCAACCTTGCCTACTCCCTGATATAGAGTAAGCCCCTCCTAGCCCAGTGTGAGGACTGGTAGCATGCAACTGCCAAGTGTCGGCCACGTGGCACTGACGTGGTCGACTGCACGTCGGGACCCAACTGGGGGCCCTATCCTGCTGACAGGGTCCCTAGGCTGTGTTAGGCCCGCCATGGCTATGGACCGTGCTGGGGCACACTACTCACACTGTCTTGCCCTGTTGGTCATGTACACTGGACACGACCCTGACTGTGGTATCTGACCTATCTGTGTTCCCTAGGGTTCGGCACTGGTTACGAGCTCGTAACACTCCCTCCCCCTTAAGAACCGTCTTGGTCCTCTAAGACAAAGTCTGGAAAAATCTTGCGAAGGACGCTGCCTCTTTCCCAAGTGGCATTCTCAACAGGCTGATCATTCCACTTAACCAGATATTCTCGGTATAGAGTATGACGAGTCTGCGTCTCTCTACTATCAAGAATCTCCTTTGGTTCATGTGGAGGTTGTTGAGGATCCAATGGGAGAACTAGAACACTGTCCCCTACCAGACTATCTGATCTGGTTAAGGCTTTTCGTAACTGACTTACATGAAAGACTGGAAAAACCTTACTGCTGTGTGGGAGTTCTAGTTCATAGGTGACCTCGCCTAGTCTCCTACTGATGGTAAAGGGACCACAATACCTTGGAGACAACTTAGCACACACTCCTGATTTGAGGGTTTTAGAGTCAACTGGGACTCTCAAGTAGACTTTCTCACCAGTGGAGAACTGCACATCCCGTCTGTGTGGATCTGCATAATGCCTGGCTCGATCCTGGGATTGTCTAATGCTACGCTTAGCATGTTCTATCATCTGGTTTAGGTCTTCTAAAAAGTTTCTGGCTGCTTCAACTTTTTCTTGTTTAAACCCTACAGCTGTGGGTGAGCGTGGCTGAAAACTGTACATCAGCATAAATGGGCTGTATCCCGTAGCTGAATGTTTGGTACCGTTGTAAGCAAACTCTAATATCGAGAGATACTCCTCCCAATTAGTCTGCCTCTTGCTGACGTATGCACGAAGCATATCCTCCAGCACTTGATTTACCCTTTCTGTTTGACCGTCCGTCTGTGGATGGTCGGTGGTACTCATATTAAGTTTAGTATGGAGATGATGGAATACTGCCCTCCAAAAATTTCCGGTCGCTGACTATGTCGGAAGGTAGACCGTACAATTTAAATAGCCCGTCTACAAACAACCTCGCTAACTCTGGAGCTCTAACGGTTGTTTTGGTCGGAATAAAATGAGTCATTTTGGTCAGACGGTCAACTGTGACCCATATAGCGTCATTACCCTTTTGGGTTTTAGGCAGGCCTACTATAAAATCCATTTACCAGCTGGTATTTCTAAGGGATGCAACAACCCTCCTGCCTTTAAACGCTCTGCTTTATTTACTTGACATTTCTGGCAACTGGTTACATACTGGTGGACGTCCTTTTTCATACTGGGCCAGAAAAATTGCCTACGAAGAAGCTCATAGGTCTTCTGTATGCCTGGGTGTCCCGCGCTAGGATTGTCATGACATTCATATAGGACCTGCTGCCTATAATCCTCTGAATTGGGGACACATACTCTATCTCTATAGAGCAAGTACTCATCCTGAATGGAATACTGTTTCCATTTGAATCCTTGTTGACCCTCAACCACAGGGGTTTGCTTGGGTAATACAGGCTCAAAATCCTCAACGTCATCTGACGACGTATACTCGGACTCATCATCATCCTCAACGGAAGCTGCCGTATTCTTGGATGAACTGGCACCAGCCCCGAGAACTGGTTCTGAAGTCTGTAACTGTCTGTTCTGGACTGAGTTCCAGATAATAGAGAAGAATGTATCATGCTGGCATTTCCCTCTCAAGGACTCGAGTAACTCATTACGAATCTGAGTAAAACTCAGCTCGTTTATCATAGGCATTCTGCTAAGGGCATCTGCTACTGTATTGAATTTTCCACGCCTATATCTGATAGACATGTCAAACTCTTGCATCAACTCTGCCCAACGAGCTTTCCGACCTCTAAGCTCAGGTTGATTGCAAAGGTATCTAAGACTCTCATGGTCTGTCAGGACCTCAAAGTTGGCACCATACAAATAATGCCTCCAAGTCTTAAGGGCATGGACTATAGAAAAGAGTTCCTTTTCATAGGCACTGTACCTAGTCTGAGCTGGATCGAGGTTTTTACTCTCGAACGCAACTGGTCGTCCACCCTGAGTTAGCACAGCGCCTATTGCAAAGTCGCTAGCATCTGTTTCGACCACAAATGGCTGATTGGGGTCGACGACCTTTAAGACTAGTGCTGTAGCTAAGGCTGTTTTGAGAGCATCAAAGCTCTCCTGTTGTGCGGACTCCCAAATGAACTCCTTTCCCTTCCCCTTAAGAAGATTTGTCATAGGGACTGCTATCTGAGCATATTCCTTGACAAATCGTCTGTAATATCCCGCCAGACCAAGAAAGATTTGAAGTTCCAAAATATTCTGAGGTCTCAGCCAACTGAGTATGGCTTTAACCTTATTTGGGTCCATCTTAATCCCATCTGAAGAGATAATGTGACCCAAATATGCTACTTCTTCAACGAAGAATTCACACTTGGATTGTTTAGCATAAAGCTTATGCTTTCTGAGCAGTCGAAACACCTTTCTGAGGTGTTTTAGATGCTCCTTCCTCGTTTTGCTGTAGACGAGGATGTCATCTAAAAATATGACTACAAACTTACCCAAGTATGGTCTGAGGACACTGTTCATCAAGGTCATAAAGGTAGCTGGAGCATTTGTGAGCCCAAATGGCATCACCTTAAACTCATAATGACCGTGACGAGTCCTAAAAGCTGTTTTCGAGACATCTTCCGATTTTATACGGACTTGATGATATTCCGATCTGAGGTCTATTTTACTGAAAAACTTAGCCCCGTCGAGTTGATCAAACAACTCGTCTGCCCGAGGCATAGGGTATTTATTCTTAATTGTGACTTTATTGAGGGCTCTGTAATCTACGCAAAGACGCATAGACCCCTCCTTCTTTTTCACCAATAGGACTGGTAAGGCCCATGGTGAACTACTGGTCTGAATTTGGCCTTTCCCAAGATAGTTTGTTAACTGCCTAGTTATTTCTTCATCCTCTGTTCGGCTGACCCGATACGGAGGTTTAGAAACAGGTGCTGTACCTGGTACTAGGTTTATTACATGATCTACCTCTCTGCTAGGTGGTAAACCATGTGGCAAATCTTCAGGAAAAACATCTTTAAATTTAGACAATAAAGTTTTTAATTTACTGATTTTCTGCTGAATAGAACTGGAAATAGAAACTTCAGGAATAAACTGAAAGTCACATAAGAATACCTGATGGTCTTCGTCTCCGATTAGCTGACAGAGCTCTGAATTGCAGATCATAGGGCTGTTGGGAACATCATGCTCCCCATGCAACTGGATCTCTCGGCCTTTATGCTGAAAGCTGAGGGTGTTCTCCTGATAGTTTCTGTGGAGGGAAGGTCCTAAACTGTAGAGCCAATCTCTCCCGAGAACAATGTCTGTTCGATCCAGGTGCATTATCTGAAAGTTTATTTCATCTTGGTACCCCTGAATACCAAGATTTAACTTACTTACCATAGTTTCCCATATTTTTTTATCTTCACCCTTAGCTAATGAAACTATGTACCTATGCTGACTAGGTACCTCTGGTAGTTTAAGCTTTTTAACCAGGGTGTGGTTGATGAAATTATGGGTTGCCCCATCATCAACCATGACTCTTACTGACTGGTTACCAACTTTCCCATGCATACGTACTAGGTCATGCGGCCCAAAGCTGAAGGGTCTCGCTAGCATTGCAGAGGTCAGCTGGCAACAATGTTCATGATCTTCATGATACACTTTGATCTCGGAAGCTGCCGAGTCACTGGGGAAACATACAGTCTGAACAAGATGAACTTGTTTTTTATCTTTTTTATCTTTTTTAGTGAAAGGCCCCTTGGGACACTGTCTGACTGTGTGTCCCTTGCCCATACACACAAAGCACAAACGTTCTTGTTTGGCTTTCTCAAAATCATCTGGTTTTAAGGGCTGTATGAGTGAAGGGCGTTTCTGAGGAGCTTCACCTTTAAATTTATCTTCTTTCTTTCTTTTTAAAAATTTCTTTTTAAATTGAAAGTCTTTCTGAGGAAGCTGCTCAGAAAGTGGTTGCTGTCTCGCTCTCTTCCTACCCACTGAATCATCATAGATTTGAGCATATCTGAGAGCTTGCTCAAGGGTAGTAGGCGAGTTTCTCTGGACCTCTACTTTATATTCATCTTTGAGGCCACGGACAAATCCCCTGATTTTCTGATAGTCATCCATATTTTTAATCCTTAAAATTGCTTCTCGATACTGCGAGATATATTGGATGAGGGATTTATCCATTACTGTTCTTTCCCAGGCTTCCCAGGCTCTATCCAGTTCATTTTCTGGTAGAAATTCTCTTAGGAAAGCTTCTTCAAAAGCTTTCCATGACCGGGGAGTCTGCCCAGTCTCCTGGAGATTTAACCACCACTTATAGGCCATAGGCCCTAAGGAAAGACTGGCCTCAATTGCTTGCAAATGGTCAGGGGTCTGTTTAAGAGCATGAATGTTCTTCCATTTGTTGAGGAAGGTTTGTAGAATATCTGCATTTCTATCCTTCTCTTCCCCATTAAAAGTAGGAGGCTTTAAATCTTTAAAAACACTGGGGTGAGACCGTAAAGTCTCACCCGAAATTGATGGAAGTGGAGAAGGGGATAACTGAGAAGTGGAGGGAAGGCTTCCTTTCGCGGAGCTCAAAATCAAGTTTTTGAGTTCAGCGAACGAGTCGTCCACACTGGACTTGAAATTGGCTAATGCCAGCTTCAGTTCATCCACTTCTGTTACCAATTGGAGGAACTGCTCCTTGGTAACCAGTTCGTCGAGTTCTTCGGCGAACTGTTCCTGTTCTTCTACTTCCATGGGTTCCTTCCCTTTTCTATAAGCCAAGGCTTCTGTTTCAAGTTCGTCGAAGCCTCTCTCCGGGGGTCGATCAGGTCCCTGAGGAGTGGTCATCTTCGGAACTGAAAGAGAGCTACCTTAACTTCTGAAGGAAAAAAAGTCTAAAAGACTAATTTACAACTGTACAAGGGAAAGGAAACTTAGCTCTTTCTGAGAACTGTACTTCCACAGAGAGAATACAGAAAAGCCCTTCTCAGCTTCTTTCTCAATCTGATTTGAGGTTGGAAAATGTGCAACAAGATCTGAAACTTTTGCTATCCCCCCTCGCTGGTCTGACAGCATCTCAATTTGTCCACATTTAGACTCAAAAATCTGCTTGAATCTCTGATTTGACCTCAGCTGGTAGGTCGCTGGTCTGTGACAAGCAAGTCTGAAGCTCAGACTTCTAGAAAACCCTTGAAATGCAAGGATAAATTCTAAAATTTATCCCCTACTGTCCAGCGCTGGACCTGCTGTAGAAATCCGCTTCAAATCTTGCTCAATTTGTCACTGATTTCCACTCAAAACTCAAGGAAGGAGGCTGCTCTGACAGCGCTGGTGTGCATCAAACTTCCTGACTTGAAAACGCTCCAAAATCCGGAATTTCCACTCCAAAATCGAAGTTTAAACCCTGATTGGCAGCGCTGGACCTGGCCTAGAAAGCTGATCCAAATTTTACTGTAAAAACAAGTAATCCTACGGAGATTTCCACCATAGATAGCTGGTTCTCCAGCGCTGACCCTGCTCTATCTATCTTTGCATATTAACCATAGTTGCTATGCACTCTGATGGATTTCTCCCCTGCTGAAACTGAGCTCCCATAGAAGGAGATGGCTTTGATACCAGTGTAATAGATCCTAACACCACAGTAGGGCAAACACTAACTGATCCACCCAACCTTGCCTACTCCCTGATATAGAGTAAGCCCCTCCTAGCCCAGTGTGAGGACTGGTAGCATGCAACTACCAAGTGTCGGCCACGTGGCACTGATGTGGTCGACTGCACGTCGGGACCCAACTGGGGGCCCTATCCTGCTGACAGGGTCCCTAGGCTGTGTTAGGCCCGCCATGGCTATGGACCGTGCTGGGGCACACTACTCACACTGTCTTGCCCTGTTGGTCATGTACACTGGACACGACCCTGACTGTGGTATCTGACCTATCTGTGTTCCCTAGGGTTCGGCACTGGTTACGAGCTCGTAACACGACGGGTGCCAGGAGACAGGCCGACGCGGGTACGCAGGCGGAGGCAGAGAGAGGGCGGAGGCAGGCAGTCGGAAGCAGGGGCAGATAGAGCAGGGTAGGGCTGAGGGTGGACTGATCTGATCAGATTAGAGGGGGGCGATCAGGGGCTAACAGAGGATCGGAGGGGCAGCTCTGATAGGAAGAGAGCGTGGGCGCTGGAGATATGGTAGCGCCGGAGGTGGAGGAGAGTAGAGCGATGGAGAGCGATGGAGTAGAGCGATGGAGAGCGCTGAGAAGGCAGCGATGGAGCACTCTATAGAGATGGCAGCGATGGAGATCCAGAGATGACAAATAGAGAGATAGGAGAAGGAGATGATGGCAGAGATTATCCCTTTCTTACACACCACAAAAGAGAACATGGTAGCAAGGAGAGATGGCTGGAGGAGATGGGCGCCAGAAATGGAGAGATGGCAGTCTCCTCAATAGAAGATCCTACAACCTGTAATAAAAGCACAACAAGAAATTCGAAAACCCAATCAATCTGAAAATAAACCGAAAAGCAAAAATCAACACTTTCTAATTGCTCAGGAAAGTGCTTTGATACCAAGTTACGAATAGAGCCACAACTGATCTAGAGCTAAGCTATGAAAGCATCACATAAGCAAGACTTAAGCTATGAAAGCCGCACATAAGCAAGACTTAACCCTAGAAATTAGGAAAGAGAAAGATTAAGGAGGCTAAAGAGAGAGATCAATATCATCAGCTGTCAAATGAATACAATGAGGGCCTACTTATACCCACAAAGAAGCCCAAAAGAAGCTTCTAGAGGTAGGCTGTGGGATTTGGTCAATGGTGATGAGAAAAGGCCTCTCTCTTTGGCACCTCCTACACCTCGTGGATCATCATCATCAACATCATCTTCTCCATCTTCGGAAGAACAAAAGAAGTGGGATAGAAGGGATGCACAAGCACATTCTATGGTTGCTCTTGCTGTGAAAAGATCTATCTTACCTCATATTAGGTCTTGTAAGACATCTAAAAGTGTGTGGGATACACTTTATACTATGTATAGAGTCAAAAATCCAGCAAGAGTGGTATCTCAGAAATTAACTTTCTTTGTTGAAGATGCAAGAAGGGGATCAAGTGACCAATCACTTGACGAAGTTGAAGGATCTTCGTGAGATAATTGAGGATGCTCAATTTGTTTCCATTACTCTCAACTCATTACCTTCATCTTATCTTCCATTCGTTTCATCTTTGAGTATCTCTCTTAGGGGACAACAACTCTCCTTTGATGAACTTGTTGGGCTGCTTCTTCAAGAGGAGCAAACGAGGCAAAACTTTGCGGGTGACACTCAACAAGATCAAGCTTTTTTCACGAAAGGCAAGGGCAAAGGCAAGTCAAAAGGAAAGGGGAATCCTCCTTCCAAGGATGAGCAAAAGCCCGTTGGAGGTCAAGATGTCAACACTCAAAAGAAGAAAGGGAAGTGCCATTATTGCAAAAAGTATGGGCACTTCATCAAGGATTGTAAGAAGAAGCTTGCGAAAGAGGCGAGTAAAGGAATTGATACTAGTGCTTCACTTGCTACTTTGGAGGAAGAGCTTGAAGCTAGTGGTGATCTCTTCAACCAAGACTATGCTTTTGTGTCTAATATTGCTTTTACTAGTACTTCTACATCTGTGAGGAATTCAGGTTCTGTTTTGCAAGTTGCTGATTTTCAGCCCATTGAATGGGTGATTGATAGTGGTCCTACTCGTCATATGACTTCTCGCAAAGAAGCATTCACTAAATTAGTGAAAGTGCAAAATGGAAGTAAGGTACAATGTGCGGATGATGCATCTTATTCTATTCATGGAATTGGAATTGTAGCCATTATTTTGCCTAATGGTGAAGAAAAGTACATTAAGAATGTGCTTTATGTTCCGGGAGTCAAGAAGAATAATCTTTCGGTTTCAACTATGTTAAAGCAAGGACTAGTTGTTGAGTTCAAAGAAGATAAGTGTCTTGTCAAGGATCCTAAAAGATCACTCTTGATTATTGTTTCGGGAACGATGCATGCTGGCTTATTCATTATGGATACCTATGTTCGACGAATTCCCTATACATGTCTTGTTGCTTCTACATCACAATCATTGGAGTTGGCTGAATTGTGGCACGCAAGGTTTGGGCATCTCAACTCTGCAAGTTTGAAGAAGCTGAAGACATTTAATGGTAGAAGACATTCCTACAATTGAGCAGCCGGAAGGGCATGTATGCGAGGGGTGCATACTTGGAAAGTTTCAAAGGAAATTTTTTTCAATTGATGGAACTATAAGGGTTCTTGATAAATTTGATTTGGTTCATAGTGATGTTTGTGGTCCAATGAGGACCGAATCCATTGGAAAGTACATCTATTTTGTGACTTTTATTGATGTCTTTTCCCGTTTTACATGGATCTATCCTATGAAGGCTAAATCGGAAGTTTTTCAACATTTCAAAAATTTTCTCGCAATGGTGGAAAATCAGTTTGGGCATTTTTTGAAGACCCTACGCACCGATCGAGGAGGGGAATACATTAAGAATACGTTCGGTGCATTTCTTCGAGAAAAGGGAATTCTACATCAGATGACAACTCCCTATATGCCTCAACAAAATGGTGTTGCCGAGCGAAAGAATTGCACTCTTATGGAGATGGCCCGTTGCATGCTCAAAGCAAATGGGCTGCCTCACAAGTTTTCGGTTGAAGCGGTTATAACGGCAGCATACGTAAGCAATTGTTGTCCTACTAAAGCATTGAAAGTATTAACTCCTTGTGAAGTTTGGTATGGAAAGAAGCCTACAATCTCTCACTTCCGCATTTTTGGTTGTACGGCTTATGCTTTTGTTCCGGATAAACTTCGTACAAAGCTTGAGAATAAAGGAGTTAAATGCATTTTTGTTGGCTATAGTAGTGAAAGCAAAGGCTATAGGTTGTTTAATTTGAGCATTAACAAGATTATTGTTAGTCGTGATGTGCATTTTGATGAATAGAATTCATTAGATGTGGCCCCAACTCATATCTTGAAGGGGGACAGCCCACATAGTGTGAATGTTGAAGTTTTTCCAGATTTGGTACCATCTTCTATTGCTGGAGATAAGGGGCAGCAATCAACCAGTTTCGACCTGCCCATCACCTCATCAAGTTTAGAGCCTAAGGTTCATCAAGAATCGCCCGTTGTTGCTCAAAATCAGCTTGCAGGAACTTTTGGACAGCAAGGACCAGTTTTGGAAGATCTTGGACAGCCAAGTGCGGTGTCGGAGGATCTTGGACAGCAAATTGTAAGAAGAGACATGGCTGTTGGACAGCCCAAAACAGTCCCACGGTGGCTGTTGTCGACTTTGTGGGACAGCAAAGTAAGTTCATTTTATGATGGAAAGACACGTGCCTCTACAAAATCAGTGGACTATGCTGATTTTTCAGATTTTGCTCTTACATCTCATGGAGATATTGCGGAAGAACCTGATTTTTATGAGCAGGCTAAGGGAGTAACATGTTGGGAGGATGCGATGCAAGATGAGTATGACTCATTATGAAGAACCAGATTTGGGTTCTTGTTGATCTTCCTCATGGGAAGAAGGCAATTGGTTCTAAATGGGTATACAAAATCAAGTATAAGGCAGATGGTACCATTGGTACAAGGCAAGGCTTGTTGCCAAAGGCTATGCTCAGCAAAAGGGGATTGATTATGAGGAGACTTTTTCTCCTACTGCTCAGATGACTACCGTGAGAGTAGTAACCTCTTTGGTTGCCCATTTTGGTTGGGGTTTGCGGCAACTTGACCTAAAGACAACATTCCTCAATGGTGATCTCAATGAGGACGTGTACCTTCAACAACCTGATGGTTTTTTGGCTGAAGGCCAAGAAGATAAAGTTTGTCTTCTCAAGAAGGCACTTTATGGATTGAAGCAAGCCTCGAGGATGTGGTATCAAAAGATACATGCCTACTTTTGTGATTATGGGTTTACTATTAGTCCTAGTGAATCTACTCTTTATGTCACACATACTTCAGATTATATCATCATTATTTTGCTTTATGTTGATGATATTATTATTACGGGAAGTAATGAGTAGCAAATTGATGCCGTAATACTTGATCTTGGTATGGTTTTTGAAACCTCAGATTTAGGCCTATTGCACTTTTATCTTGGTCTTGAATTTGTACAAGAAGGGGCTGGAATTTTCATCTCTCAAGAACGCTACATTGGGCAGATTTTGAAGCGGTTCAAGATGGAAGATTGCAAGCTGGTTGCTACACCTATGGAGACAGGCCTGAAATTAAGTAGTCAAGTTGATGATGAACCATTTGATACTACTTTATATTGTCAAGCTATTGGCTGGCTCATTTACCTATGTAATTCAAGAATGGACATTTCTTATAGTGTCTCACTCATGAGTCAATTCATGCATGCCCCGATGACATCACATTGGAAAGCGTTGAAGAGGATCTTTCGATATCTTCAAGGAACAAGAAGTCATGGACTGGTTTTTCCTGCTTGTGATGATGCATGTTTGGTTGGTTTTAGTGACTCGGATTGGATAGGAGATCAAGACACTAGACGCTCTACAAGTGGACATTGCTTTTTTTATGGAAATTCTGCAATTTCTTGGTCAAGTAAAAAGCAGCCCACTGTTGCTACTTCTTCTAATGAGGCAGAATATAGAGCGATATTTTCAGCCACAACGGAGTGTTTATGGCTGAGAAGACTACTTGTTGACATGAAGTTTGGCGAGCCCTCAGCCACTCTTATCTTGAGCATAGTTGCAGCGAATCGCGATTCGCTGCAGCGAATCGTGGACAGAATCGCAAAAAAAAAAAAAAAAAACAAAAACCCGATTTTCGGCCTCCTCCTCGCGCACAGAACCGCGCCAGTAGTGGAGGAGGCAAATTTTTTTTCTGAGAGCCGTGGGCGTCCAATCTTTGCAAGTGAATACTTGGCAGGCATCTACTCGACGATACGGAGTTGGTGTGCACGGTGCCGGGTGGGTCTGAGCTTCGTGGAGAGCGAAACGACCAAATTTCGATATTTGGTAAGTGTAGGCTTGATTTTTTGCAATTGTTGACATTGAGCTGTAGGCAACCAAATCGAGCGTAGTCTGGCTCTAGACCACCTTTCTTCACGCCCACAGTGATTTTTACAGCATCAGTTTCAGCCGTCACGACACGCCTAGCGAGATTTGAACACCACATTCCAAATGCTTGTGTATTTTGGCCATTTCCACAGAATGGCTTGTTGGAAACCGAGTGAGGTGATGTCTGAGCCTAGAATGCATTTCCACATGCTTGCACAGACTCCTATGACCTCCGTTCCGCCCGTCTACGTTCGTATCACAAATTTCAATTTTCATGCCCTGATTCCATACTTTTTAGGGTTTAGACGTGGACCATCGTGCAAACATCTGCTAGGGGCGCGGTTTAGGCCCACACTGCACTCCTTTATGCCTGCACGGACTCCGACGTTAACGTCAGTTGCCTGTTATCCCTCATACAGAAATTATTCTATCCCACGCCCTAATCTCATGTTCTTCTTTGGCACTTGATATAATGTGTGAACTGGAATCGTTCTGATGTATGCTCTGGTATTTTGAGCTCTATTTGAGCCCGGTAATGTTGTTCAATGCAATGTATTTTTTTTTTTCTACTGAACGTTTGCCTGATTATTTGTTGTTTGCAGGTTTAGGGTCGTGTTGATACGATGCCAGTGCGGGACCGAGGCCTTTGGGCCGAGGTTGAGCTTACCGACGGGGATGTGGGCACACACCATGGCTCAGGCACCCGCAGATGGAGATGCTTGCATTGCGGTGGTCACTTCACGGGATCACTCACCAGGGTTAGGGCTCACTTGCTGCGGGTCAGAGGGCCAGATGGGCGGACTTTGGGCATATCTGATTGCCCCAGGATTTCTGATGAGGATCTGCAGAGGTTGTCTACCATGTACGGGCCTGGTACTGCATGACAGGGACAGACAGCAGGAGCAGCTACAGGTAGGCATGCAGGAGGGCTCACAGGCAGACAGGCAGGGCCTACCATGGATATTGGGCCTAGTACATCACGGGCAGGGCATGGTATAGCTGCAGGGCGTAGTACATCATGGGTTGGGCATGGTACAGGTGCAGGGCCCAGTACATCACGGGCAGAGCATGGTACAGCTGCAGGGCCCAGTACAGCACGGGCAGAGCATGGTTCAGGTGCAAGGCCCAGTAGAGCACCTTCAGTTCCATCCGCAGCAGCAGCAGGACCATCAGATGAGCATGTTGGTTCAGCAGCAGCGGGTGCTTCTCGACCCTCCTCCTCGGCAGCAGATGCACCACATGCTTCGGCAGATGTTGCCAGAGAGAGTGACACACCCACAGATCAGCCATCCGTTGGGCATGCCAGACCACAAGCACCATATACACAGCAGAGAGGGGTTAGGCCCAGGCAGCAGACCCTTGATCAATGCGGCTGGCAGAGAGAGCAGCAGGCCCGTTGCACTCGACTGTGTGGCCAGTTCTTTTACGAGTGTGGCATTGCCTTTGTTGTTGCTGACACTTGGGTGTTCAGGGAGTTCTGTGCACAGATGGCGGCCGTGGATGCTACATGGACACCTCCCAGGCGAGAGGCACTACGAGGCAGGTTGCTTTGTCAGGAGGAGGAGACCATCACGCGGGAGTTGAGTTCCATTCGCTCAGCTTGGCAGCAGTAAGTAACTTGTCTTTGTAATCTCTTTGCATGTGTTTAGGATTTACTGGTGCCGTAATTTTTGCATGTAACTAATGGGTGTTTTGCGACAGGTATGGATGCACGATACTGAGCGATGGATGGACCGACATTCGTCGGCGATCCGTCATCAATGTCTTGGTTTCTTGCTCGCTTGGCACAGTATTCCTACGTGGCGTGGATGCCACTCGAGGTGGTGACGCCATCACAGCCGATTTCATATGGGAGGTCATTAGAGATGTTATTGCTGACATCGGAGATGAGCACGTGGTTCAGGTTGTCACCGACAACGCCTCGAACTGCAAGCAGATGGGCGAGATTATGATGAGGGAGCACCCCAGCATTGTGTGGACACCCTGTGCTGCACATTGCATAGACTTGCTCATCCATGACCTATGTGCGCTTCCATGGATCAGAGAGGTATAGTTTGTTCTATTTGCTATGCTTTCTTCCTTCGATGCTGCTAACCACGTCTCAACTACTGTCTAAACTTTTTTACTGGGTGTTTGTGTTGCAGATCACTTCTACGGCCATGCGCCTGGTCACTTTTGTCACCAGGAAGAGGCGTGTGTTGGCCCTGTTCCGCACCTTCTCCACCCTAAACCTGAAGAAGCCCGCACCCACACGCTTTGCGTTTTACTTCTTGGTGCTAGAGCGATTGGTGGTGGTGAAGGATGCATTGCGGCGGATGGTTTCCAGCGTGGCCTTCCGGGACTTTACAGACCTCCCCCATTCGGCATTTTTCCAGTCCACTGTGTACGGCGACGAGTTCTGGAGAGCTGCTGAGGAGATTAGTGGGATCCTACTACCCATTTACAGAGTGCTGCGTCTGGTAGACCGTGAGGGGTGCACCCTCGGTCTCATTTACGAGTTCATGGAGCGCATCGGCGAGGGGATTCTGTTGTCAGCCTTGGACGAGCATAGGTATGACTCTTCAGTGTCTAGTTTGTTGTTTCTCACTCGAGTCTGATGTGTTTCTTTTATGCTATGGTTTAGTGATTGTTGTAATTTGTCTGCTGCAGGAGGCGCGAGATCTCACGCATCTGGGAGGCCAGATGGGACTACTTCCACCGACCCATCCACGCCGTAGCCCACATGTTACACCCCTTGTGGCGCTCTACACGAGAGAGGGACGATCCGAAGCTGCACCGGGGATGGGTGGAGTACACGGAGCGCGTATGGCCCGGACCAGGTACGTGTGAGAAATCATTTGGTAGCAATGTTACTGCAGTATTGTACTCATTGGTAGTGTCTGAATTTGAGGGGTCTTACATGTGCCATGTTTTTCCTTTTGCCAATAGGTCCGATGCTGGCCAACATTGCAAGCCAGCTGCTCGCATTTGAGCGCTTCCAGTTTCCTTTCGATGGAGAGCAAGTCGGCGGAGGGAGGATCAGCTGAGGCCCGTTACATGGTGGTGCATCCACGGGCGCAGCACAGGTGACCTGAGGCGATTGGCTGAGAGAGTCCTTGCACAGGACTGTTCTGCAGGAGCTTGTGAGCGGAATTGGAGCACCTGGGCCTTGTATCACACGCAGAAGAGGAACAGGTTGTCCATCGAGCAGTGTAGGCGGTTGGTGTTTGTGAACACCAACGGCCGTATGCTGAGGCGCACACGAGGAGAGGGTCAGATGCTCGAGGTGAGTCACATCATCACCCCTTTTTTCTTGGTATGCTTTGGTGAATTGATTCACTTTCAAAATATGCGGTGAGTTGCACAATACCTGCCTAACAACAATGTATTGTTTTTGGTTGCAGGTGGACCCCGACACTTGCTTGGTGGATTCGATAGCTGCTGCTCCTCGGGCACCACCCACACAGGAGGAGATGGATGATGAGATCCATAGAGAGCTCTACAGACAGGCACAGGCTGACGCACGGGCTTTACGGCGGCAGAGGAGGACAGAGAGGCAGAGGGAGAGGGTTGAGGAGGGAGATGACGAGGTCTCGGAGGGTGGAGAGATGCTCGGGGCACACTATGTGGAGGAGGAGGAGTAGGTTGAGGGAGATACAGAGGAGGACGAGGAGATGTGGGCGGAGGCACAGGGGGATGACCTGGCTGACCTGCTAGTGGACCCTGATGCAGAGACAGAGGAGGAGCCAGCCATTCCTGCACGTAGGCCTAGGGGGAGACCTAGAGGTTCTAGGAGGGGGGGGCTGAGTACTCTTTTTGTAGACAGGAGTGGAGCATCACAGGCAGTCGTCGGCCAGGCATCATCACAGTGGGTAGGGCCATCCCAGGGCGTAGGGTTACGGCCACCTGACACACAGGCACGACGGAGTAGACACAGGGCTGGGGGCAGCCAGATGGGGGCCAGAGGAGGGGAGAGAGGCAGAGGCAGAGGCAGAGGCAGAGGTAGAGGCAGGGAGAGGGGGGTGGTCCAGAGCCAGGGCACGCAGCAGGGATCCAGAGCACGCAGCAGAGCCAGGGCCACACCACGACATATGGCTCCCTCCAGTTCCGATTCATCTGCGGACCCATGGGATCTGCAGTCCACAGATTCGGATGATTTATCCTACCATGACTCTGACGAGCCTTAGTTATATAGTTTTCATTACGTTCATGGAACATCATTGTACCCCTTTTTGGTGCCATGTGGCCCGATATTATATATTATGATGATCCTATTCACAGCATTGTCGTGATTCAGTATTGTTCTTTGTGGTTTTAGTTCAGTAACTTCAGTTTTATGGTTTATGATTTATGGTTAGAGAGAGAGAGAGAGAGAGAGAGAGAGAGAGAGAGAGAGAGAGAGAGAGAGAGAGAGAGAGAGAGAGAGAGAGAGAGAGAGAGAGAGAGAGAGAGAGAGAGAGAGAGAGAGAGAGAGAGAGAGAGAGAGAGAGAGAGAGAGAGAGAGAGAGAGAGAGAGAGAGAGAGAGAGAGAGAGAGAGAGAGAGAGAGAGAGAGAGAGAGAGAGAGAGAGAGAGAGAGTAAGTATGGTTGTTTTGTCAAAAATTGTTTCATTTAAGGCTAAAGTTCAGAATGATTCAGCTAGGTTTTTGTTCAGCATGGTTTTAGTTCCGTTTGTTGTGAATCGTGATCAGAGAGAGATAGAGAGAGGGAGAATCAGAGAAAGGGAGATTCCTGCTATGTTCACTAGGAATGCCCCAATGTGTTCACTTTTTTTTATATGGGATGCAGCTTTAGCGTAAAGGGACCATCCTGCACCTGAAACAGTCGGCAAACTACACAATCATACTCCCCTCGATCAGAGCTTTCATCTGATACCCATATTGCACAAAAAAATTTCAAAAAAAAAAAAAAATTTTCGATTCTACACGATTCTGGGAAAATCCCGAATCGCGAATCGGGATCGCGATTCGCGAATCGCGGTGCAACTATGATCTTGAGTGATAGTCAAAGTGCTATTGCCATTGCACGGAATCCTGTTTTTCATGCGAGGACGAAGCACATCGAGATCCATTATCACTTTGTTCGGGAGAGACTTCATGATGGCGACATTTTACTTGAGTATTGTCCTACAGAGGATAATATTGCGGACCTCTTCACTAAGGCGTTGCCTAGAGTCAGATTTGAAGCTTTATGCAAAGCTTTAAATTTAATACCACGTGGTGGTTTTATTACATAGTGAAGATTTCAGTTTTTCTGCATTGTCATTTAAGGAGGGTGTTAGAAATAAATGACTATGCTAAAGTTAATCCATAGGTTACTTTGACCCAAAAGGTCGAGATTTGTGTAACCATGGGTATTTAGTTATTTAGGCCATCTTAAGTCTGTCTTAAGTTCAGTTGGACCCAATTTTGGTCATGTACTGACTCATGGGTCCTTAGGGGTCTAATTTAGTTTAGGGGCCCTATTTTGACTTTTGGGGGTGCCCTACATTCAATAAGTAGGTAGAGTACATATTGGCTTATTGTGTATTCCATTTTGATAGTTTGGCTAAGCATTGCTCTCCGTTGCTCTTGTTGTTGTTTTCTCTCTCTCTCTCTCTCTCTCTTAGAGTTGGGTGCCGAGCCTCTTCTCTCTTGTTTCTTGTGGAGATTGATTGATAACTAGATCTTGGTGACTTGTCTCTTGCTTTCCTACATGTGTGGCTACTGATCACCATTGTCAACATCATGCAAATGATTAGCATTTGGTGGTTGTTTGCACTCCCAAGCCCGATCAAAAGGGCATAATCATATGAACCATGCGTAGGTAGTGGTAGCATACGTGGTGTAACAAAGTGGCTATCTAGAAGTCATTGCCACTGGCATCTGAGTATCAATATACTTATGTTGCAAAAGAGCATCAGCATCGCCCAACTTCTTTGGTTGGAGAGAAACCAATTTAGATTGGAGGGCGCTTTTTGATCCACTTGTGTGGTGTGTAAGCCATGATCCCCTAATATTTGGGAAACCCTAAGAACTTGTCAGTATAGGAAGTGATTGTACCAATATGCTGAAGATGGTGAAAAGTGTCATGCTACTATGTAATCAATTGTCACTTGTGGATCAATCATGGCCTCTTGATTGAAGAGTGCCCAAGCAAAAAAGACAATCATGTGTCACAACAAATTAGCAACTCTGCCTCAAAATTAAGCTCTACCTGAACCTTTTGATGGTCAATTTCGAGTAAAAGTCAAGGTTAGTGTTACGTAACATAACGACACACCCAATAGTGACGGGCTTGCAAGAGGCGATTCATTTAAGATACTCCCAAAATCTTAATGTTGACAGCAAATCCTGATTGATTTGTATCTTATGGTTAATTTGCATTTGCCTCTGGATAAGTGATAGAAACTTAGCACCTTGGTTTTTGAATTCCAGAAGCTAATGTGAATGCATGTGCCCTTGGGCATTTATGACATCACGATCTTATCAAAAGAAGTTTCAGTCATCAACCTTGTGTGTATCATGGTTCACATACAGTGCTTTCAGATAAGAGATCACTAGTTGGACTGTTCAGCAAACTCGATGTAATAGTTGTCCTCTCAGAGTCTTTAGTCTCCTTACAACATGTTTAAGTGACTGCAGATGATGGTCTCACTTTGAGTTATAACAAAGGGAACACCGATGATCACAACTATAATTCTGCAGGCGAGCTGGACAGTGTTCCTGGGTGAGCACTTGAAACATATTACTTGATTTTCAGCTACAGCCTTCTGTCAATGCAAGTTTGTCCCTTTCTTTTGAAATTAATCATCCATTCTCTTTCAAATTTTGTAGATGGGTTTCATTTTATGACTTTCTAATATCTTGGCAATGAAGGTTGAATTCCCTTTTATGAATTTCTAATCTATTGGAGATGAAGTTTATTGGCAGGATTGGATCCAGTGAAGGTGATATTACAGCAAAGGCCGTACCATTCTCAGCAACCAGAACTTTTGCAGAGGGTCTTCCTAGCAACGACCTCGTGAAAAGTGGACGTATTGCTCATGCTAAGCGGGAGACTAGTAGTAGCCGTACGCTTTCTAGTGATTCCTCATTGGAAGACAAATTGACGATAAACATGTCAATGGTCGATACACTAACAACATCTTTACCATCTTCTGCCAAGAAAATTGATGAAGGGGCTTTTGCAGGTGTCCCTTCAGATCTTTTTTCAGATTCCAAGCTGCCGGTGATTATGCAAAGAAGGCAAGGGAAGGATGTTTTCTCGACCGAGGATCGAGATAACCCTAGTTCAGAGAGGGTTTTGTTAACAGATGATGTTACCAAAAGCGAGGAGCCGGACATTGCAAGTGACCCAATGGGACATATCGACGATGGTGCCATTGATGCCTTTGACTTGGACCTTTTCAGAAAATTCAAAACATTGACTGTAGATAAAGGGCATGGTGATGGTGGATTATTTGATGATGATTTTGATGAAGTTACGGGTGGGCTTTATGGAGCAATGGATTCAAGTATTTATCAAAATTTAGTAATGGGAGAGCAAGACATGGGCGTTGCTAACGAAAAAAATGAGGACGAGGAACGGATTGATAGTGCCCCCCTAAATGACATCTTGAGTAGAATTTCCATGGAAGAACCATTAGCTGGAATAGATTCAAAATCTGAAGGCAATAAAATTAAAATTACCAAGTATGGGCAGAGAATTGTACCAGCATCCACATGGGAGTCGTTTATTGGAAGCAAAAAACAAATCAATGAATGGGCACAAAGCACTATAGGAAAATCAAACGAGAAAGCTGCTCTAGTACTGGGTCCTAAAATATCCAAACTCTCTGACTCAACTAATGATGACTCATCTTTTAGTTCTTCGAATGGTCAACCAGACGAAGAAACAATTCAACTGAAACATCCTGGAGAAGCCCTGACATTGGTTGAGGTTAGAAACAACAAAAAGCCATTCTCAATTTCTACAAATAATTGTATGAGAGACTTCATGAAATATAGCAGAAGATTGGTTTGCATGTTAAATTTTTCTTTGCATGTAATCTTTCTGGTTGTTGATGTAAATTGAATTTCTTCATGTGAAAATTTTAAGACATTTGAAACATGCAGAGTGAGGAAGACTTTATGAATTTGAAGCAGGAATCAGGTCCTGTCAATCCGCTTCCTGATTTCATAAGGTTAGTTTCAATTGAAAAGCTTTTTTTTGTATAGTATTTTTTTTGAATATGTTATCTATCAAAAAGAAGTTATATCACGTAGGACATTTTTTCTCATTGCAGTAATGCGATTGAAAGACAAATAGGGACAATTAGTAGACTATTCTGACCAATTTGTGCTTTATTTCCCATGAATACTGAGGGATAGTCCGACTGCAGACCCTTTTTCTCTTGATAAATTGTTACGTACTGTTTTGAAAGTTGTCTGCTGGAGCCTAGTAAGGAAACCCCCACATAATCAACCAAAATGTACACCTTGTGTCACCAAAGCCAGTAGCAAATGTTTTCTAAATTAGCACATTCTCTCAAACTCATATATAGTGTTAGTGGCTTCTTGTCTCAGCTCCAACTATCCACCTAAGGGACTAAACATCAGTAGAATCTTAAATATCAGTAGATTCTTATTTGTCAGCCTATTTCAATATGAAAAGAAAATGGTGGTATGCGGTCCAAAACAATGACCTTAACGAACATCAACCTTATCCATGTGTATGATAGTACCATCCAGGACCATGAATATGAAATGTAGCATCTAGGTATTGCAGTTGTACACATTCTGTCCACTTGAATGACTATCTCAAGGACCAGCCGTAAATGTTGATGAAAAGTATTTGCATGCTCATCCATAAAGAATGCATGCTATTTCTATTTGCGTTCGAACACCTCCATCATAGAAAACCATCATAAACTAAATGGTAGAAGGCATTTATTGTCTCTTTAAACCAAGACGTTAATACGGGCACATATTCTCCAACATCCTACTATGCATGACCTCATCATCATCATCCAGCACTATTACAAGCTTTTTCAGATCTATATCTTAGGATATGACTTGATTACTTGATATCTATGCATATAGTTACATTTATTTAGACATGCTCATGGAGCTCTCTTATATGAGCCCCTTAGTATTTTCAATTTGGTTAATTATTTTTATTTACTCAATTAGCTAGATCCATTACATAAGTTTTATAGTTTTCGTTCGGAGACGTTTTTATGCTCACTAAGGTATACTCACACTTGAGATGTACTTGTATCTTTTGGTAGCTCAAAGACATTCATAAAGCTGCCCCCCCTCTTTCATACTTCAGACATTAATAAAGCTTTCTTTCTTGCTTTCTTCTCTAGATGATGACACAAAGACCAATCAAACTCAAGTGTAGACTTAGAGTATAATGCAAATTTGCGAACTTGTCACAGAGACGACAAACACCAATGACAAATATTTATATACTATGACAAATAATGTCACGAGTCACATGATGACGACCATGCACCAAAATACCACCACACCGGCGCGCTTCAGGCACCACAACTCCATCCACGACATGGATGGATACATGATTGGCTAGGGTGCTAATACCATGAGTACTAAGTAGGGTTGTTGTAGCATTTGGTTGACGCTATGCATGATGAAGTTGATAATGATATTGTGCTTAATTGGTTTTTTGAGGAGCAATATAAAAAAGGCACAAAAAGGATTACCTTCTCTTCCACCATGAGTTTCAGTCAAATATATTGATTCTTGGTGTCTTTTTTGGTGAGCTTGATTGACCCCTCCAAAAAGTTGGCAACAAGCCACTGCTCTATAGCCTCTATTTTCTATATCCTTTTACATTCCAGAAAGAGTAGGATAGATGACCATTGAAGCTTGGGAAGTAGAGGAGAGTAACCATGTGCCCAAAGAAATGGAACCCTTATGCTAGAGCTCACAAAAATGTTATAATTATACTTAGTGAGGCGTAAGTGTCAATCCTAATCTGTGCAAGTAAGAGAAATAAAATGATGCTGATAGTCCTCAAGGACACAGTTAAAGACCTCAAAATTGACCATCAACAGCAGAATGATAAGCGGTACTCATGAGCACTTGAATATCCAGAATACGCATAAGCATAGCCTCACTGAGCTGCAGCAATAGTACTCCTTATCGGAATGAAGTGTTCCTATTTTGAAAACCTATGCACAATCACCAAACAAGAATTGTGATTGCGGATAGTCCAAGGATAAAGTCCATGGAAATATCAATCCATTGGCGATAGGGGAGAGTCCAGGGATAGGCCAATGCTGATGTAAACTAGTAGGCTGGGCACAAGAGTACTTATTACGGAGATGGCAATCCAACTATGTAAAACCTCACGAGAAGGATCTTGATGTGGAACATGCCACCAAGTAGTGGCTTGACAGCATCCAACAGGATACAGTGGATATCTTAGGGGAGAGGGAGAAGTAGATCTCAAGCTTAGCAACCCAATTTTCTAACTCATTTCCATTAGAAGAGCCAGAATAAACATGGAGTTGGACTTTGTTGTGAAAATCACGAACATAGGGAGCAAGAGAGGCCTCAGAAATATGTGACCTCAAGTCGATCAGTCGGGGAGCCAAATTGATCAAAGTGAGCCCCAAACTCCTGTCACATGAGCTGAAACTAATGAAGAAGGGTATCTATAGTAGAAGGCTGAGGAGTCTCGTCAAAGTGGGAAGTAGAAGGTGCAGATGTAGAGCCATGGGCCATGAGAGGAAGAATGTGTAAGATGCACAAACCTTGAGGGAGAGAATACTAGTGGTCACCTCAACGTAGCCTCTAATCAACTGCAAACGCCAATGGAGGCCATGAAGCAGTATACAACCAAAGAAATAGGGCAGTACTGAAGGTGAAAAGAGGAAATGACAGGTGCTGGAATAAAACCTTGAAACAAGCAATGACTTGTTGAACTACTATGAATGAAAATCCAGAAAGCAAATAGCCGCTAAATCCAGTCCAAGACCAGCAAAAAAATTCTTGGCAATTGTAGCGCTGAAGGACCTGGAAACAAACATGGATGGTGGCTGGAAAATCCAGCGATAATAGCCATCAAAGATAGCATTGAAAATCTTGTAGAAAGTGTGTATGCTGGCTGGAAAATCTAGGAACCTCCAATCGCAGCATGAGAAAAAAAGCTGGACATTATGGCGATGGACCAGCAGAAAATAGATGTTGGAGCTGATGAAGTTGGGCGCACAAATGGTGACTTACGAATGGCTGAAAAAGAGGCACTGGATCTTGCTGAGATGGGTGCTGAACCTGCTGCACGGAATGATGTTAAATGATTGCTGATAATAGATGATGGACAAGCAGAAACTAGGGGCAGGATTTGATGAAGTTGGGCTCTAAATTTACCTAAAGATGGCTGAAAGTAGGTTGATGGACCACCCATAGTTGGCACTAAAAATGGAGGTGATAGCCTTTCCAAGTTGCCTTGGAAAGTGCTCTAATACCAAGTTAAAGACTCAAATAAAAAATAGTTCTCTCCCTGAGAACTGATAGAATCTAAGGCCAAAGTCCTGAATGAGCAATAGCAGGAGAAGTCTCTAAAACCATAAGCTATTAAATGAGGAGCCTTAGTGGCTATCAATACTAATCCGAGGCTACCTCCCTCTCCCTTCAATCAACTAGAGGGAAATATGGAAATAATACAAGGACCCAAGGAACCATGTAAAACAGTGCTCCTGGCCTGTCAAACTGCATTTGAGAGAGAGAGAGAGAGAGAGAGAGAGAGAGAGAACAATTTTGTCAATGTCCATGAAGGTCCCATAATTGTGCAAAGATAAATGATACAAACGACTTGATACTAACTTTATCAGTGACTACATGATATTAATTTTTTTTTTTATTATCAGTGATTAAATGATAGTCCATCCATTTGATCTAGCCATATTGTTATACTCTTTTCACACTTGTAGAATACAACTTGTAAGCATAAAATGTCATTGGTTTTAAAAAAGGGTGAGAGAAAGGTATGTTGTTTCGAATTGATTCATATCTTAATATTCCAAAATGGTTTTTCGCAGCTCAAATACTCCACTGAAATCGCAAGGGGGAAAGCTTTTTTCAGGGGAAGTGCTTTCTTCTCAGGCTAGCAATCTGGGTCTAACCACTGAAGAGTCCATTCATGATACATCTATTCCCAAAGAACTATTAAGTGATAACAACACAACGGACACCAACATCAAGAATCATGGTAACACTCTTTTTGTTGTCTTGTCAAAATTGTATTTTTGACATAATACCTCATCTTTTCCAAGTCATTCAAGGTTTTAAATTTTGTTTGTGTTAAAAATAGAGCAATATAATGCCACTTTACATTCATATCTTATCAAATAATTTCATGAAGCATATGGTCTTGAAGAAGCTATAATGCCTATTTCACCCTTAATGGCTTACCACTTGTTTTAATCCTGGGGGCAATTTATTGTAGTAACTTTAGCTAAGTGCAACTGGGCCCAAGTGGCCAAGTAGCTCAAGCTTATGGTGACACTTCATGCTTTCCCATATTAGCTTTCTTCGAAAAGGGTTAGATGGCTCCATGCCTCTCTCTCTCTCTCTCTCTCTCTCTCTCTCTCTCCCCCCCCCCCCCATGCAACAGCCCATTGCTGCTGCTGCTGCGCAGCCTCCTCCCCCCCAAGAAAACTCGAGAAGCAGAAAGTGAAAGCCATTTCTTGGGCAGCCTTGCTCAAGAAAGGACGTAAGCCTATTGCGCCTATCTCCTCGATCATTTCAGCCACTGTTTTGGAAGAAAGACTTCAAGAGAGTGAAGCTCTCAATATTGAAGGTACATGGCATTGTGGATTCCCAACACGCTATTGAAGAAGCAAAACACTTTCTTGAAACTACTCTAGACCATAATAGTGATGGCTTGGATACATCATGATGTACAAAACAAGATAATGTCACTTTGATCATTCACTTTACCTTGTCTATTAGCCGTAGAGATGCTTTATAGGAAAGAGCCAAATTGAAAGACACACAGGGGGGGGTCCCCTATGAGGCAAGCACCTTATGTACATGCATGAAAAGTATAGTTGTCAATCATATGAGTGAGCTACTTGGCCAAGTGGGCCACTTGCACTAATTTATTTAAGTTACTAATAGGGAGTCCCATGTATTTAATAATAACATGCCCCATGAGTAATGTACAACTTTAAAAAACATTAGTGCTTAGCCAAAGGGATAAAATAGGCATCACTCTTCAACACCCCCCCTTAATGGCAATTTTATTTAAGCTAACACCTAACAATGTTCTGAACTTCTCAAACTTCTCCTTTCCAAACCTCAACTCCTAGGCAATAGTGCAGCAAACCCAAATCTTTCATCGCAAACTCGCATGAAAGACTTTTCTTAACACAAGCAATAAGTTTCTTCCTGTGATGAGTAAGTCATCCACATAGAGCACAACAACAACAAAGTCTTCACCCTCCTTGAAGACATACAATTTGCAATCGAACTTACTCTTCTCAAACCCTTGCCTTGTAAAGCACATGTCAATTCGACTATACCAAGCCCTTGGCACCTGTTTGAGCCCATACAAGGCTTTTCTAAGCCGGCAAACTAGATGCTCCTTGCTTGTTATCACAGACCCTTGCGGTTGCTCCGTATGAAGTTTCTCATTAAGAAATGCACTCTTGACATCCATTTGATGGAGATCCCAATCAAATTATAACGCTAAGGCCAATGCGGTCCTGATAGATGTCATCTTAGCAACAAGTGCGAATGTCTCATCATAGTCTGGCCCCTCTTGTTGGGCTAGCCTTTCGCCACCAACCTCGCCTTGTACTTGTCCATTGTTCCATTAGCATGAAACGTGGTCTTATAGGCCCACTTGCAACCTATTGTTTACTTTTCTTTTTGCAATGTAGCGAGCTTGCATGTGTCATTTTTCACAATGGAGTCATACTCCACCTACATGGCTTGTTGCCATACCTTTTCCTTTACGGCTTCATGAAAGAACCGCGGCTCCTCTACTTCCAAAATTGTGGACATAAGGGGAAAGTTAGTCTCTTGTCTCTCATGAGACCTAAGGGATCTTCTGGCACCAGGAGCAACTCTCCCCACAAGCATTAGCACATTGTAATAAAATCAAGCTAAATAGGTAGTAGCCCATTAGTCTAGTGTCTAGAGAGAGAAATTAGAACCGTAAAAGAGACGGTTGTTGTTTGCCGTTTTAACTCTCTCCCTCAAAAAACATCAACATTTCTACAAAAACAATCCGATAACAACATTCATGGAACATGCCTCCATGATAGCCTAACAACTAGGCATAGACATATCCTACATCAAAGCGTCATAAGTACAATAAAAAGATAGGTCTTTTTTTTTCACACATCTGTCCTTCAAGCTTCATGTAATTGCTTCCACGCCAAGCCTTGTCCTGAAAGTTTCAAATTTGTCTTTGCCCAGACATTTCGTAAACACATCAGCCAATTGTAGTGTAGTACTTATGTGAACCACATTCACATCCCTAGATTGCCATTTTTCATGTATAAAGTGATACTTTACCTCTATATGTTTTGTCCTTGCATGAAATACTGAGTTTTTCACCAACTGTATCCCACTTTGGCTATCACTTAAAATGATAGTAAACTGTGTTGGCTTCATACCAATCTCACCTAACAATTGTCATAGCCAAACTGCTTCTTGAGTTGTTGAGATCAACGCTTTATATTCATCTTCAGTGGACAAAACAAATATAGTGTCCTGCTTCTTACTAGACCTCAAAAAACAGCCATTGCCTAAATTGAAAGCATATTTTGTCGTTGATCTTCTATAATCTTTATTACCAGCCCAGTCAGCATCAATGTACCCTTGTAATCTAGGCAAATCATGCTGTCGTCTGTAAATCAAATCAAGATTAGATGTGCATTTCATGTACCTCAAGATCCTTTTTGCAGCCTTCCAATGATCTAAAGTAGGTGATGACATAAATTGGCTAATCAAACTCACAAGATAGCAAATATCAGGACGTGTGGTGGTAAAATTAAACTCCCAACTAGCTGATGAAGTAAAGTAGTGTCAATTGGACCACTATCATAAAAGCGTGATAATTTCTAACCAACTTCACATGGTGTAGTATGTAGTGGCATACAATCAGACATGTGAAACCTTTTCAGGGTTTGCCATCTCAAACTGCTTGCTTAGATCAGACTTTATGGTATGAAGAATGAGATCTTCATCATTTCCAGTAATAATGATATCATTGACATACAATACAACCAAAATAATCCTATCATCACTCATAAAAAGATATAGATTGGGATTAGAATTGGTTCTGCGCTTCAACAACAAAGCCTTGGACTTCATCTTCACATGCCTAGCATATTATGAGATTCGAGAGAGGTACTATTGTTTATTCAGAGATACACCAACCATTTTGCGCTCTCTTGTTACCTGTGAGGATCCATGCTGTGTTGCACTTATGATACAAGAGATGCTTCTACTACGACAAAATCTTGTCTTCTCATCAGAGCACTCCAGACACACAGCTTCATATCGCCTCCCTTTTTCTCCAGACAACGATCACGACCAAAATCAGATACAGAGGATAATGAGGATGATGATGATGATATGACTTCCCACAGATCTCAGAGACGGTGCACCTCCCAGCATTAGCCTATAGCCAGATCTACTAACCAGTCCTTTTACGAGGAGAGGCCCCTCCCACACTCGACATCGGCAGCTTACTCCAGCCTTACCTCCTACTGCCGCTTGTATTACATCCTTCTATGCAAAACAACAAGATATTGAGGTTTGTCAACATTTTTCACAGCCAACCCTAAAGTGTGCCTACGGGAGACTTTCTAGCTTAATCTCTACCTGTCAGATTCACAGGACCCTGGGACAGCTTACCAACACCCTACTCCAACCAAAAAACGTTAGTACTATTCCAGACTCTATCCAATTTTGCTGAGAATTGAGCTAGAATGAACAATTTTCATTTTTTGCATGGCAAATTCCGCTCCCAACTGAAAAACATTGAGTGATTCTGTGGATCTCTTCTAGTTGCCTGTCCAACCCTGTTTCTTGTAATCGTGTTCAGCCTAAAGTTATGAATCTGTCACACCACCAATGATTCCCTCGACAACGCGGCTTTGATACCAAGTCAAGAAAGTCGTTTACAAAATTGGCAAAACCCACCGATCAACTGAACAACATAAAGCATCAGAAGATACAAGCACCAGGAGCAACTCTTGGCACAAGCATCAGCACACTGTAATAAAACTAACCCATAGTTACAACTAAATACAGATTAGGGCTTTTACTAGGTAGTAGCCATCAATCTAGCGATCTAGAGAGAGAAATTGGAATCGTAAAAGACATGATTATTGTTTGGCATTTTAACTCCAGCATGTGTCTCTCTTTGATTGTTTCCCAATACCACCTAGGTAACTTCTTCCTAGTGGTAGGTGATGTGGATGGTGACCATGTATCCCATGGTATTGTCCTAGTCTTCTGCTTCTCTCCAATTTCGCCCTCTTGTACTTGCCGAATTGAGGTGTTGAACTAACAAGTTCAGGCTCCTGTTGTTGCACTTGCTCTTGAGGCTTATAGGACTCTGGACTAGGCTCCTTATCTGTGGAATCAATCAAGGGTAGGAACTTAGTAGTTCCACCTTTCTCTCTCTCCTGTACTTTGGGTGAATGCTCTTCGTCAAAGATGACGTCTTGACTTAGGATCTTCTTCCTATTTTTGAGATCATACATCACAAAGGCTTTCTCACCTTCGCTAGTATAGAAAACATATTAGGAATCACAATCTACTAAACTCGTCCTACTAAAGTTTAGGGTTCAGTTTGGAATCGTTGAACAATTACAAATGCAAATAGTCAACATTATTTTAACATCAAAATGCGGAGCACCTTAGTGAATGGGAACACTTTAAACTGAATCAACATTGTGCAGACATGTGAAACGTGATAAAGAATCGATGACCACAAGTATCAAAGCTGTAGAATGCAGCATGTGCTACATGGATGTCCAACAGAGAAGGTTGTCTTCCTTGGACCTAATTTTTCAGTAGGATTGTCTTGCAGGTATTTACATGCATTGCCTAAGGCCATTCTTTGTAGTTTTAATATAATGGGTTTACCTCATACCTTGTAGTTTTAATATAATGGGTTTACCTCATAGGATTGTCTTGCAGGTATTTACATGCATTGCCTGAGGCCATTCTTTGTAGTTTTAATATAATGGGTTTGAGAGGCTGTGAGAGGCAGTTCGAGAAACAGGGTGTCGTGAGATGGCGGAGCGCATACCACCGAGGCCTGAGGGTGAAGCCAGGAGGAAGCTCGAGGAAGATGTCCAAAGGCACAACGAAAGGCATCGGAAGCAAGAGGCAGACATTGCAGAGATGTTGCGACAGGCTCGGCAGAGAAATCCGGAGCCGGAACACCCAGCTCCCCCTGTGCCCCCCACCCCCGCTGTCGAGCTTGATTTGGATGAGCAGATCACAATGAACTTCACACGGCGGCAGCTCATCATGGTCAGGGAAAGGGCTGCCTGCCGTCGTGCTAACCAGGAGGCAGCTCGGGCTAACCGGGAGGCAGAGCGAGAGCGACAGAACAATGCACCTGACGAGGGCGAGGAGTCTGTGGAGGATCCGTAGGAATGTTTAGAATGGATAGGATCCAGCCGTATGTGGCTGGCTGTTGTTATGTAGTTTTCGGCATAGGATGAGGAAACCTTTAGTGTTTAACACAGTGTAAAGAACAGCCCCAGCCGTATGTGGCAGGATACGTATTGTTATTTTGATACCACTGTTGAATTAATGTTCAATGTGTTTTTTTTGCAACGCATGCCTGGTGTAATGCAGTGTAATATGTGTGTTTATGAAATGCTATAAAGGGGGTTGTATTTCTGTGTTGTGCATCTGCTATCAATCTTTGCAGTTGAAACTAATTGAAATTACACACATACCATTCGAAATAAAATTGAATACAGAGCATCACAATTACAAATCGACAAATACAAAATGTGTTGCGAATAAAGTACGTCCAACATTGGATATAATATGGAAAATGGTCTGAATACAGTGTTCGACCATCTGGCCGCCAAACATGGAACATGATATCAAACTGCTAAAAATAAAATAACAGAGCTACAATCAATGCTCTGGCTCTGACGAATGCTCCGAAGACAACTCGGGGCCCCGAGCTGACTCTCGCAATTGATATCTATGCCTGTCTGGAACTGGCATGGGCTGTGTATCCGAAGGGGAAGACTCGTCATCCTCATCCTCCCAATGTGCCTCCGCATTAGCCCCCAAGCAGGCTAAACCAACAACACTTGCTGCAGCTGGCTGTAATATCGGTCCATGAGCTCATACACCAGTCCAAGTGTCGACCCCTCGCTGTCAGCCATGCGGAGCACAATGTAGAGTGGTCGAAGGAGTCCTGACAATGTCTGTGCATCTCTCCAGAACTGGTCTCCCCTCACGGTGGAAGAAAAGTGCTCCCCATCCTCAGTGTGCTGAAACGTACTGGCACGCCAAAGATCATTGGCAACCATCTATAGAAGCTACGCCCTACACCTGATCAAACGGTCGATGACCACCAAGTCGAATGCAAAGCGTGTGGGGGCTGGCTTACGGAGGTCCAGATGGCTGAACACCCGGAACATGGCAAGAACACGCCTCTTCCTAGTGACAAAAGTCACCAGGAAGAGGGCCTCAAGGACGATGGCTCTAACCCAGGGAAGTGCACCTATGTCCCCCATCAAAAGGTCTATGCCGTGCGCTGCACAGGGGCCTCTAGCAGTACACCCATCTGAATGCAGTTCGTGGCATTGTCCGTCACCACCGTGACGACATGCTGTGGGCCTATGGACAGGATGGAAGACCTGATGACATCAAACATGAACTCTGCAGATATGACTCTCCCCCCCTGCTGTAATCCACGGCCCTCAAAAACTGTGTGCCCATGCAACTAGAGACCAAGATGTTGAGGATCGGCCTCCTCCTGACATCAGTCTAGCCATCGGACATGATGCTGCAACCGTAAGTGGCCCAGTGGCGACGTAGAGGCTCCATCTCTCTAGAGAATGACTCGACCCTATCCCTCAGCATGTGTGTACGGACAACCTCTGAACTAGGGACTCTCCAGCTAGGGCTGACAGACTGTGCAAGCCGGAAGGCCCTTCTGAAGGGCTCAAAGTCAGTGATGACAAATGGAAGGTTCAACTCATAAATCAGACTGGCCACGGCTTGTGTGGCCTCTCTGTCCATGTGCAGCTGATGCGCGCCACGAATGCTCTGCTGCCTAAGAACTCTCCCAGCTGGGCGACGGGTAGCGGACCTCCAGCACGGTGCACCAAACGTGACGGGAATGGATAATGATGCGACAGGCTGGGCACTAGTGGATGCATCAGCTGTAGACGTGGAATGGGGAGAGTGGGATGCACTGGCCGGGATGGGTGCAGCAGCATAAGTGGGGTACACTGGTGGAGGGAGGGCATCTGGCATGGGATACGAAAACTGCTGGCTAGGGAGGTCATCCGGATGGGAAGGGAGGGAGGAAGGGATCTCCTCAACATCCTGGAAGGCCTCGTCACTGACATCCTGGGCCCGCTCCTGCTCGGGTGGTGGAGAGTCCATGAGAAAATCGTAAATTGGGGGAGTGCGAGCAACAGTAGGTGGTGGTGGAACCGCAGTGGCAGCTGGTGGACGCGATGGGACGGGATCCACCAGAATGGGTGCAGATGGGGGTGCGTGTGGCGGAACTGTTTGAGGGGGATGAGGGGCAAAGGGACTGGACGAGGATGCACTCGCTCTCCTCGTGCATGCCAGCCAAGCAGGCAGCAACTCGGGGTCAACCACGTAAGGAGAGGTGGAAAACCGAAGAACACCCTTCGAAATGGTGTGCTCCCCCGCCACAAGACGTGGCTCGTAGGTGTCTTCAAGTCGCTGCCTGACGGGAACGGACATGTTGGCACAGGGGGCAGCATTCAGTGTGCCACCATCTTTGGCACGTGCGCCGAGTAGGTGGCCTTTAAGGCGAGCGAGGGTGGCAACGAACTCCTCCAGGCAATATCGACAGCGCACGATCTTTGCACCGGACTTGTTGGACTTGTCGGGAACCCGCCTGACAATGTCCACCTCGTCCCACAGATCGGCAAGGTTGGAATGCACCATTTCTGTAGAAGGAACTGGGGAAAGAAGGCAGAGATGATCGTGAGTGCGATAGGAGGTGGAAGGCTGTAAAAAACCACAACAAAGGCCGATATAGCAATAGCTGGGGCGGAAGCGATCAGTGCAACGCGAAGACAGTATGATGGCGAGGAGTGGGCGGACAGCAGAGAGGGCGCGGACAGCAGTGCGATGGGCAGGGAGAGAGATGAAGCGAGGGGGGGATTAGGTTAAAAAAAAAATATTAATATATTAAATTTCAAAAAATATTAAATATTGTGGTACCGCGGATCAGTATGGATCCGCGGATCCTGGTACCGCTGGATCTATGGCCTAGATATAATTAAATATGTTATTTAGTTAATTTTACGAGGCTTTATATACCTCGTTTGCATCTTGTTGCACGTGATCTGCACCTACTTATGAAGATTTACTTTCTGCAGCCATTGCCATGCAAGATATATAAACAGTTAAAACGTTACCAGTGGGTTCCTTGAATGTCATTCTTTGCTATATTATGCATGTTTTATGTATGATTTGTAGTGGAATCAGAGAAACGATAATATTTCCATGCAAAAAGGTTCTCGGCACTAACGTCTCCTTGTGTTCTAGACCATGCAGATATTTCTACAATACAGCCTCATGATGCAGCGGCTAATGAATCGTTTATTGGTAAAACGGTTAGGAGCTCATATGCAGTCACAGCAGAAGCTGACAATGAAATCCAAGGTATTCTCCCAAAAAGTAAAGCTGAACCTGCTTTAGTGAGCTCCAAGGAAATGAGAACAGCATCCTTGTCGGCAATTCTATTTACGGATGAGGATGAAGATCAAGAAGATTCCCTATTTGGCCCACTCCAAGATAAATCATCAAGAAAGAAATACAACTCAGGCCATCTTACTGGTAAGTCTGAGAAATCTGATCTGTTTGCCACTGGCTTGAATGCTGGTAAGCCTGTTAGTTCTTCTGCCCTTTCTACAGGGACATATGGAAGAAGTTCTGGCTCTCTTTTTGATGATTAGTGTGTTGTGAAGTAAAAATTCCATGAGATGGATATGTAGTTGATTGGATTGCAAACATCTGAAGCAATTCTTGTTTCAATTAAAACATTGGGCTGTCACATGTGGAATTTGGGGCTTTAGAACAACCTTAGTTACCTTACAGAAGAGATTGAATTACATCTCAATAGAGCTGCATATGTATCATGAACAACCAATCAGAATTGCATTGGCATATGCTTGTTGAATAAAAAATGTTGACTTTAGAAACCCCTTAAACTCTATGACAGCTGTTGTTCCTCTATCATTTCATGGTTGAGAAAAATGGACACAATCTCTGAGCATTAGCACAAATTTGACCGGCCTTACCATCCATGGCTTTGCATAATACCAAAATTCCATGTCGATAAGATATTGTTTCTGTAGGTGTTGATTGTGAAGTTTTGGGTTTGTCATTAGCTAATACCCTGAGTATCAAGTATGACCAAGAGGTCGTCGAGTGAGGTGACATCAATCTTGTCTGATCATTTTCAAGGTTGAGGACCATTTCAAAATGATGAGCTAGGCCCAAGTGTTAAGCATGTGCAGGAGTCTTTCAAGGGAATTGTACATGTTTATATCCAATCATCGTTAGTTCCATGACTACCACTAAGACAAAAACTAGCACTGGAAATTAGCGATGAAAAAAAATGTTCCACTTGAATTGTCGCTATGTGACAACAAAAGTGACGGAAAATCAAACATGATTTCATGTATGAGGTTGGGAAGCGGTGGGCATCACCACCAGACTAGGATACATATGGCAATGTGCCAAAAGTTCAAGTAAACTTCAGTAGGAAAGGACTTAAGAAAATGATAGAGCAAACCATGGTCAGTATTAAGATGCACAGGAAATAGCCATCCCATATAGTGCTTTGTTACCTTTGCCTGTGGCTTTACATCTGCATGAGCACAACCTCCTCGGAGTTGTTTATGTTCCAAATGAAGACAACATAAATATTAAGTTGAGCAGCCTTTTCTCCCAAACCATTAATATGCTGAAGTTGAAGTGTTAGGTGACTAGAAAACAGCTTAGAATATTCAAGTTCTACACCTTAAAGAACACTAAATAAAAAAAAGACATACTGTCATTTTTTTGCATTGTACTTGATCACGTTGCTCTAAATCTACTCACTATTCTTGTCCTCCTGATCGAGCATGCATTTATACCTTAAACAATAAGTAGAATAAGATTTACTTTCATTCTTTTGCATTGTACTTGATCATGTTGCTCTAATTCACTCACTATTCTTGTTCCTCTGATCGAGCATGCATTTACACCTTAAACAATAAAAAATAAGATGTACTTATATATATTAAATTTGCATCCTTTCAAGATTTATAAGAGGCCTTTTCCAAGATTTAACATCAAGTCTCAACCTCCTTTTGAGCTAGGGCACTTGGATATACACTTTGCATCTTCCAAGAGCAAAGGAGGAGCTACATGCTTTGTCACTTTTATTGATGACTATACAAGATTTTGTTGGGTGTATCTCTTACCTTCCAAGTCTATGGTGTTTGATGTATTTCTCAAATTCAAAACTTTTATTAAAAAATAATTCTCTTGTAGTTTAAAAGCTTTAGATGTGATGGTGGTGGAGAGTATGTCTTTAACAAGTTTAATGATTATTGTGAGCAAGAGGGAGTTAGGAGAGAGTTCACTTGTGCTTATTTCCCCCAACAAAATGGGGTGGCTGAAAGAAAAAATAGGAGTCTTCGTGAATGTGCAAAAGCTCTTAGAATAGAGGCATCCCTGCTAAATTTTTTTGGGAAAAAGCAATTTCTTGTGCAAATTATCTTTGTAATAGACTTCCTAAACTTGCTCTAGGAGGAAAAACACCATATGAGATGTTGTGTAAGGAGAAGCCTAAGGTAGATCACCTTAGGATCTTTGGATGTATGTGCTTTGTTCATGTGCCTTTAGAAACTAGGAAGAAAGATGATCCTAGTTCTATTAAAGGAGTGTTTGTTGGATATTCATCTACAAAGAAAGCTTACAAAATTTCCATTCCATGTACTAACAAGGATGTTGTAAGTAGAGATGTGATCTTCCATAAAAATCAAAAGATCAACTTGGATGGGTTTGAGATCAAGCCAATCTATGGAGGATTTTCAATTATCAATCTTGATGGCAATCAAGATGTGGAGGGGTCCATAAAGTTTAGATCTAATCTTGGCTTGATTTCAAGGTCCATGTTAAAGTAAATAGATTTCTTTTAGGGAGTGTGAAATTGTAAAAGCTAACTATCTTGAGGTTTGGGGGTCCTCTTTTAAAACTGAAGAAACAAAGCTTTGCTAGCTTTCAACCCTCATTTGACAGAAAAGACACACGAAGCAAAAAATGTTCGCGAACAATTTTGCGACACACGACACGAAATTGTTTCGCGACACAAAATCACTCGTGCTCCACAAAGGACCAAGAAGATCAACCAAGTACCATGAGGTACAAATATTTGATCTGATATCGTGACATTAGCAGAAATGCTTTTGGACGTGGCTAATCTGCCGCTCTTGTAATCCATAATTAGTTATAGATGTTTAATCTGTCTGATCAGGAAAGTTACACGACGCGACACAAAAAAGTTCGCAAACAATATACATTCTGCTTGATGCATAAAACAGATAGACGAAAATATACAAAATAGATGTCCGTCTGTGAGCGAGACAATTTTGTAAGAGGATCAACAGATCCAAGAAGTCCGCTAGTAAGCGAGACGTTATTCGTGGGAGAATTGTATTTCTCTCACGCCAATGCACTGTGTGGATCTGTCACACAGTGCTTGAAATCAAAAGGATCAATAGATAGTTATGCACATAATATTCTGAATGATTGTATGATCTCGAATGAATTTTTGTCTGCTATTGTTCGTGTATCTCATTTACTTGTTTATTTAATTCTGCACAATAGTTCAATCTTGTTGAATGTTGTATTAATCTATAACGTAGATCAGCAGGGTCTGTCTACATTTTGGAGGATTGTAGGAATGATATAGCTGGCAGTGACCAGCAATCATATCTGAATTCCACACGAACTGATTTTGTTCGCGATTGTTTTCGCTTCGTGTTTCGCTTCGCGATCATTTCGCTTTTAGCATAAATCAATTTCAGAACTCATTCAAGTTTTGCTTCGTTTCGTCCAATTTTGTTTCATTTCGTTACCGTGTGATTTCACTATGTACATAAAATTGCAAAATGATCAAGCTAGATTTTGTCAAATTTTTACATTTTTTCTACACCCCTTGTTCTTCATGAACTCATATTGGTGACATTCATGCTAACCTTATAATTTTCAAAGATTCCTTTCATCATACATGTAGTGACATGGGCTTTGAGCTCAAAGACAAAAAACTTTTACGCCTAAACTACCTCAGCCAAACAATGATGTGTGGTTGAGAGAGTGTCGGCGGGCATAAAACCACATCGTGATAGGAAGAAACATGGCACTAATATTTTCATCAAAATTTTGAGCTAATTTCACATTGTGGGTAGTCAAACACTTTGTTTTTGAGCTAGTATCAATTTAATAACATGTAAAACCTATACTTACCTATGATATATAAATAAATCAAGTTTCAAACATTAGATATGGAAGCTCAAATTTACTCTACAATCATCGTTCTGGATAGTCGCACTCTTGGTACACCTAACAATAGTGTTACAACTTCTAAAACAAATTGCCCAATGACCTTTGATATAAAGCATCTTTTTGTTTGACAAATTTCAACAATATGTTTCCTATTGATATGATGTAAATATGTTTTCATTATCTCTACCTTTCAATGTGTGAATGAGTGTCCTCTTAAGATAATCTCATTAAACCATTTGCAAATGCTTTTTTCCCTTCTATAGAAACAATATTGTTAGTTGTGAGAATAAAACTAAATTGTACAATTATTTAAGATATGAAGCATAAAAGAGTAGTAAGTACAACATAAATTTGTAGTGAACCCTCTTATGGATCACAAAATGGGTCAAGATCACCTATTTAAAATAAAAATGTTATAAAGGAGGGCTAGGTTGAGCTAGGGTATTCCTAAAACATCAACTTAATCAATCAGTCTAGGAGGCAAAAGAGAAGAACTTGTTAGTATTCCAATTGAGCATTAGTATTCTAATTGAGCTTACCATGCAAGGTGGCAAAATTTTGACATCATCATATAAAACGTATATACAGTTTTTATGAAACTGTAAGGATTCCCGTGAATCTTATTTTGTATCATAACAAAAAAATATTAATGATGGACACTCACTAACCACCCATTTGTAGTATCCATCCAGATTCACATATGTGCACTAGAACTATCGACAAAACCATCTTATCTATTCAAACTTTTGACACTACCAATGTACCATGCCATTAGCACCCCACCACCATCTGCTCTCATGAGAACCATTATGAATACCATCCATTGAATCCCATGTAGATTGAATAAATGATAACGAGATTCTCTTACCCCTACATACATAGTATGTGTAGGCCCCAACCCAAGCGCGTGGTCCATGGTTTAAAAATTAGATTTTGCACCCATACTTTGATTTTGTGATTTTTCTAGGCTTTTTATTGATTAGACAAATGCTTTTGGAAAAAAAATGAAGAGTCATTTAGAAACATGAACAAGGAGTTATAGCTTATGAGAAAAGAAAATTTGATAAAAAATAATTTGTTTGTCTTCCATGAAAAAGAAATGCTTGTCATAATCCATGAAATAACAAAATGGCATCATTATACACACACACACACACACACGAGTTATTTGAAATCTATGAAAGGTCAATTTGAAGGTAAATATAGTTGAATATGCAATTTCAAGGGTATGCTTATATCAATTATAGTATAGGAAAATTGGGCTATAAAATTCCATGATATGTTACCATTCTTTTTAAAGTTCAATTAAGAAAAGCAAAATCTATAGTGAGTCACAATTATCCATTTTGAAAGAACGTTGCACTAAAAATCCGATGAGATAATTAAAACATGTCTTTTGGAGAAGGCATTTCGGTCTTTGTGACTAGAATTCCAATCATGTCAAATAAATGAAAATTAAAAATTGATTTCCTTATGAACTTATGCAATGCTTACAAGTGCCTAAGGGAAAATGGTCTAATATCACAATAAATTATATAGAGAAAGGATGGCATGGTATATTTGTGGTGGTGGATAAGTGCACTAAAGTGGTCCATTTTATTCCCAACAAGACCACATATATAGCCTCAGTGGCTCAACATTTTTTTTTAAATTCAATAAAATCATGGAGTGTCATACTAGACAAGGACACCAAATCCATTTCCAAATTTTGACAAGAGATTTTCATGACATTGGGAACTCGATTTTGTCCTAGCACAACCTATCACTCTCAGATTGACAGACATCTAGACAACTATTAGAGGGTACAAAAATGCATAAGGTATTCCAAACCGTGCAACAAGTTTTTATTTGTGTTGGAATCTGCCATCATTCTCGAACAGAACTGAGAATGTGAGTGGGATGGAGGCCAATGGCATTGGTGTCTCTGCAACTACATCCACAATAGCACCTACACCATTGAGGGGTCGCACAAAACTCAGGGGAAAGAGTTTGTATCTATCACGTTTTTGACAATCGAACAAGGAAAATGCTACAATTGTTGTTAGAAGGTGTTTTCATATGAGAGACCTCCCCGTTTAATTGGAAAAAACCCTTGAATGGAAGGAGATGATGGGAGCCATCTCTAAGATTAATTCAAAGTAAAATGGGCCTAACATGGAGCTCTTGTGTAAGAAAAAGCTAGTGAAGAGGGAGCATAAAAAAAGTTCTTGTAAGTAGGCATAAAATATTGAGGAATAGAACCAATTTGAGATATTTGATTACATGGAAACATATCTCTAAGAGGAGGCTACTTGGCAAACCCATGCAATTTTATAGCATTTCCTAGATTTGCAAGCAAAAGGACTGACACAATGATTATGTGAAAAAAATTCCAAGTACATGATTAAGATTGGATGATTGAATGGTCAGGTCACTGTAGGTCGTTGTTTTCTGTAATTTCTGATCCCCGAAAACAAGCAATCTCAAATAGATAATGCTAATTGGAATCAAGCTCTTGCAACTGTGGATTGTACAGCTGGATACATGTGTCAATGAGATAACAATTCAGAGTTGAGTGACATTCCAATGGCTGATCATACTTTGGATAGGCCGATCGCCTTCCCAATCAACATGACGAATGTGACTTGGATAGCTACTAATCCGATTCCAGATCCTATTGAGGATGAACTTATTCATGTTTGTCATGCTTTATCTTATGACGAAAATGATGAACTCACTGATGAGCAGATTCTAAATCATATGGATCCTACAAGGTTTGGAGTTGTAATATTTCTGATAAACCAGCAATACAAGCAGTTATTTGAAGGATGGGAAGATTACATGACCAATGACAAAAAAAAAGCCAAAAAACATTATAACACAGTTCTGAAATGGAAAAATCCATCACGAGATGCAATTTCAAGCTAGCGAAGCTCTTGTGAATTTTTTTCGCGACCAAACTTTTCCTAAACCTTCACACAGCTCTCTATTACACTTTCCAGCCTATTACTTCCAATTTCTAACTATTTTACTTGTCATCATGTCTTCTACTGAGTTAGATACATTTGTTTTACCTCGTTTTGTCGTTCTCCGTTATGTTCCAACCTCAATGGACATCATGACACTTCCTAGCACAAGCAAGGTGGCTGAATGGATGAACATTGCCGAGCCTCTGCTCAAGGCGATTGGAATTCATGAAAAAGCTTTTTCAAACAAACTCAGTATGGAGTTTATTAGCATGGCCTTCGGTACTTGGAATGAGACCAAGGCTAAATTCTACGTCACCTTTTAGGGAGTAGTACACAAGGTGCGGGTCTTCGAGGCTGCCCTTGCTGTGATAGGCATTAATTTTGGGCCTCATCCTATACCTTCCCACAAATAGACAAACGTCGCCATAAGCCTATTGTTCACACTCATGTCAACCTATACTATACCAATGATGGCTATCTCTTAGAATCCATTTGTGATCCGGCTATTAGGCAGTCTGCCTTATTTGTGAAAGATTTGGCTATGTCTGCTTTGATCCAAATCTTCCAATGCCATCCAACAAAGTTCAAGAATACTTGTCAAGAGTTCATAAGTACCTTTTACCGCACATTAGAGATTTCAATGAGCCGTGGAAATCAAATTTCGAAATAAATCTCACGAAGTGTCGTGGGACCGCCACCAATTTTGGTGGGGGATACTATTGAAGGGTTTGCGTATTCGAGGCAATCCTAACCATAGTTAATAAGTGAGAGGGATTTTTCACCCTGCGTGTGTAAGTTCAACCTGATGATCACATAGTTATTTGATTAGTTAGCAGTTAATAAAAGTACTTTAGGCCTTTTTGCGGGAATTTTAATGTCACAAGGCCTAATAGTCAAGTTGGTGAATAAAAAGAGCTCCCCCAAAAATTCGAATTTCAAATAATAAGGGAGGTGGAGATTGGCCAACAGGATTTGAGGCCAAAGCTCTAAAATCCACTATATAAAGTGGTGCGTTGTAGTTCATTTCTTACATTCAATTGAACTTTCATGTTCATTTCAATAAAAGCAGGTTGAACCTCTTATGGATTCAACGGATGTCCTTGCTCTTCTTCCTCCTTTCTCCATCTCTCATGCTTTATTTTTATTTGGATTTGCTATTTGTTGGATTTACTAATTGTTAGGTTTGATCTTTGTTATATTTTTTTGTGAGAGAGAAGAGGGAAAGAGAAAAGTAAGTTTTACCTTCATTTGAGCAGTGTTAATGGATCAGTGTTAAAGGTTAGTGTTAGATATGGATCATAAGTGTGTCCTTGAGTATGAATTATGCTATCGCTCTCATGGGAATGAATTTTGGCTTGTGTACCGATCAAGGTAACAAATTTTCCCATACTAAGTCGAAATCGGCCAATTGAAGCTCGACATAGGCAGTTGCCCTCTTATCATTCATTTTTCACTTAAGGCAGTTGGATCAGATGATGTTCCAAAGACCTTTTTATGTAAGTAAAAGCCTCATCTCAACAAGCTTCAATTAAAAGTTTCACCTTCAAAACACATCTATCGAGAACTTGTCCATAATGAGAAACTAGTTTTTTTTTTAAGTAATGTTCCTTATGTATCAATTTTGGGATAAGCTCTCCCATTAAAAAAAGAATCTGTAGCTAACTTAAGTGAATAGATTATGTGATATGCTCTAAAAAACCGTAAGCATGAAAAAGACGTAAAATGTCGAGACTAGGCTACTTGTAGGTGCAGTCCTACTAAAAAAATTGGAGTTAAAATTTTCAACTCCATTTTGCACTTCATTGATTTAGAATAAAAACTACTAGAATGAACATAACTATGTTCTAGCAAAATACCAAAGAACCAACACAAATATTAGCCAGGTTATCTCTCGCACAAAGACAGATTGAAAGAAACAAATTGCAAGTAGAATGCAAAAAGAACTTCTAGCTATTGAAAAATGCATATCAGTGATGAGCTACTTCATGCACAAATGTACTCATCCTGCCACTAAAACATCCGACTACTTCATGCTATAAACTAAGTTTCACAAAGAATTGTAACACCCAGGCCATAGACTACCCACAAAACAAAAATTGCTAGGCTAATTGTGAGGTAGTTGATTGAGTCATAATTGGATTGGCTTGTTTGGCTATTGTAATTAGATTTGCAACTGCTTTAGTGTATTAAAGTGACTATAACTAGTTCTTGGTGGTAGGTTGTTTTCAATTGAATCAACCTTCAAGGCTAGTTGAGTCGAGCTACCTCATGTGTCTTGTTATCATATTTTGCAATATGAAGAACTCGTGGCCAATAGTTGATTACTTTGTAGTGTATTTGAGAAATTTGGATTAAAAAAAACACCCAATTTAAGACATCGTGGATGGGAATGTTACCATATGGTGCATGATTTACCAAGGAAATGACATGGCAAAGATAAGGACATTGCACCAATGTGGATTGTTGTTGTTAAGAGGTTATATGTCTCCTATGTTGAGGTATTGAACCTGTAGCTGCACTTTGGACCATGCTAGACTTTGCCACAAATATGCTTAAACAATCAATGGAACTAATTGGTTAATTGACAACTAGTAACCAACAACTTGCTGTTGAGTGTACATTTTATTAAATCAATTAATGACCATAATAATCGTTAGTTACAGTACTAATCTCTTATTTGCAATATTAACCAACTAACGTGAGATGATTAATTGGCAATGACATAACACATCCACATACATAATGGATTGATCAACTTATAGAAATTGGCATTGATTTAGGATGAAAAATCAATAAGATTTCACATCAATACACTATCAACAACATTAAGGAGTAGATTTGGAATATAGAGAATGAGACATGCATTCCATCAACAAGTGTTCAAATCACAATAATTTTTTGACTCATCCTCTACATGTATGACCAACTCCAAGCGATCATAATGCTTACAATCTCACTCTATGAATCTATCTATTAATTACTTCATGCACTCTAGAATTGGTTTTTGTAGATATGACACTTTGTAATATGCTGGTTATTTTGTTGACGATGAATGTATTAGAATTGATGAGTGATCGTAACAACAACAATCTTCACTATTGGTCTATAGGTGCCTTGACAATTCACACAACGTGTAAAGAGTTTGAAAACAACTCATCAATTGTATAATATTGCCAACTTAATTATGTAGAGTTTGACTCAAGTCCATAATCCAATCAACAATATTTGCTACAATGGCTTGAGGTGGTGTTTTAATTCCAACATACATCCAATTGATCATCGTTCGTGTAATCTATAATTCAGTACCATAATGATGGTCATTTTGTCTAGCACCCTTTAGTGGGTTTCTTTCCTTGCCTAACCTCAATCCAAAATCTAATCAATCTAGCATCAAAGAGATGAACTTAGTTGTCACGCACAAATTCGTTCCCATGAGAGCGATAGTATAGTTCAGATTTCAGCATGAATGGAAAATTCACATCTAACTCTAACATCCATTAATCCTAAGCATTAACACTACATCCACTAACACTAGATCCACAACAAGATAGCTTACTCTTTCTCTCTCTCCCTTTCTCCCTCATAAAAAGTATAAAACCTTGTAACAGCTGCACTTGTTGCTTTGCATCCTACACGGCCTTGTCCACCTGATCTTGAGTGGTTGTTAGGGCATTTTGTAGTGAGCTAACATATTCTTCCAGGCGATCAACCAGTTGTCGTCTTCTTCTCAGCTTCGGATTTTTCTTCATGCTGCTTGGCGATCTTCAACTCTTTGTCCAGCAAAATAACTTCTGGCTGATGAGAGTATTCTCCGATCCCATATCTGAGATTCGCTGCTCCATTTCTTTTTTCTTATCCAGCATGGACTGGATCACTTGTGCAAGGCTTGAGACCAAATTGAGAGCATCACCAGAATCTACTTGTATCTGTGGAAGACATGATAATCAGAAACAAAAAGTAATATGCGCGAGTGTATGACAGAAAGTAGTTCAGAAAGTTTTGAAGGCTTTGGTCGCTAGAAAAATTGGCAAGAGCTTCGCTAGCACAAGTGGGGAACGAATCGAATTCAGCCAACTTATAGGTGAATTTGGAGGGTCCATTACACTGAATACTAGTTTGGCTGATCAATTCCGAACAACAATTTGCAGGCTTGTATAGTTGTGAAAGTAGGCTAAAAAAATCTCGGTGAAGGTTTCTAAGACTCTAAACCTATCTGGTGAACATTTTCCAGGGTTGGCGAAGGATGAACCTTCGCCCAAGAGGGTCCTTCACCCAACTTCTATCATAAATGCAATTTTTCAAGATCTAAACCTATGGCCAATCTAATTTTGACATTTTAAGACCATTTAGCATGTCAACTAAGGTTTCTAAGGAGAGTAAGGTGCTCGGCGAAGGTTCCCAAAATGGCATATTGCTGATCATTCACCTAACTCAAAAAAGGAACTTTTTCTGGAAAAGAACCTTCGCCCAACTCAATATAGATATATCTTAAGTGGACGTACAATCTGAAAGCTCAGCAAAAGTTTCCAATACTGTATAGGCAACATATGACCGAAATAGTGATTTTATAAGTCATTTTTCATCAAAAATACTTTCCTTCCTCTTTTTCCATTCTGATGACTTTTCTGACTTTTGCTCATCAGTCTTTCCTCATTTATTTTTTTTTTGTCTTTTCCAAACAAAACTTAACAATTAAGTATTTGAAAACAAAAAATTTGAAAAACAAATAAAATTAAAAAAAATCATTTAGATCATGCTTGCTGAACTGGTGGAGCAAGTTGCCAAAACTTGCGTAATCGGCTGCCATTCACCGGAGTATCAAATCGTTTTCCGTCCAAGTGCTCAAGAATTACTACGTCATAGTTCAGGATTTCCTTCACTTTATACGAGCCTTCACCGGTAAACTTCAATTTTTTCTTGATCAGCTTGGTTTTGTACATCAGTGCGAGATCTCCTGCTTTTAGATCTTTTTTGTGCAACCGACGATCGTGCCATGCCTTGCGGCGGGCTTTCTCTCCTGCTAACGCATGAACTGCCATCAATCGTGTTTCACATAATTTGTGCAATGCTTCATGATGGAGTTGTAAAGACTTATCATCATTTAACCGTTCTGTTGCTGCTATGCGTAAAGATGGGATTAAAAATTCAATCGGCATAACAACATCTTGATCATAAACTAGTTGAAAGGGTGTTTGATTTGTACTACCTTTGTAAGCAGATCTGAATGCCCATAATGCTGCATACAATTTATGTTCCCAATCAGACCGACTCGCTTCAACTATTTTTGTCATAATAGTGCAAAGAATCTTATTGGAAGATTCAGCTTGGCCATTCTCTCTGGGATAGTAAGGAGTACTAAATTTGCGTATAACAAAAAAATCTTCCAGTAAACACTTTATTGTTTGATTAACAAAGTGTGTACCCCGGTCACTGACAATCTCGATCGGACATCCAAATCTGATAATAATATTTTCATAGAGAAACTTGACCATAGATTTCGCATCAACAACTTTGACAACTTTGGCTTCAACCCACTTGGTCATATAATCAGTTGCCATGATAATGTATCGGGCCTGAGATCCTTCCGCGGCAGGATGAATAGGACCAATATAATCCAGTCTCCATTTTTCAGACGGTGCTTGCGATAAAACCGGACGCAAGGTTTCATAGTTCTGTCTAGTAGGCTATTGTGCTTGCTGACAAAAATCACATGTCTGAATATAATTTTCTGTGTCCTTATGAAGCGCAGGCCACCAACAACCTGATTGCAAAAGTTTGTGAACCGTAATATTTGTAGAGAAATGTCCTCCGCCCATGCCATCATGTGAAAACATGATTAAATATGGTATTTCATGCGGTAAAACACATCTACGTAGAATATTGTCTGATCCACGATGATATAATTGTCTTGCAATCAATTGATAAGGTTGAGCATTATGAATCAATTGACTCTTCTGTACTTTTGTCAAAGAGTCATTCGGTTGTCCTAGCATTAGGTACTCAACAATATCCGCTGCCCACTCAGGTACTGCTTCTACATAAGACAATGCAGCATCTGGTAATTCATCATCCACTTCAGTATTAACTGGTGCGGATTCAATTCACGAAACGTGATCAACTAGATAATGTTGCTTCCCCTTTCGAACCACAATTCGAAAGTCAAATTCAGCCAATAATAGTAACCATCTTGCAATACGTCCAGCATTGCACATCTTGTTTGCCAAGTAAAGTCATGGCTGGTGATCCGTATAAAATGCAAAGTGCGTTTCCATAAGGTAGTGACAAAATTTTCAATCAGAAAAAATTATGGCTAACGCTTCACGTTTTGTTGTGGATAGTTCTTCTCCAGATCTGTAAGTTGTTTGCTTGCAAATCGTATAGGATAGTCCTTCTTTTAGTCACCTGGCTGCATCAAAACTGATCTAATGGCATAGTTCGAGGCATCCGTGTGAACATGAAATTCACCCGTCCAATCTGGAGAACGCAGTATCAATGCTAAAGTTAATGCTTTTTTTAATTTTTCAAAGGCTTCTAATGTCTCTATTGTCCAAATAGGAACAATAGTTAGTTTGTATATAGGTCATGCTAAATCCGCAAAGAAGATAATAAAAATTCGATAGTAGTTTGCATGACCCATAAACACATAAACTCCACGAATTGTTGTTGGCGGTGACAATTCCACAATAATCTTGATTCTGTGGCAATGCCATGTCTCGATATCACATGCCCAAGCACAACTCCGTGGGAAATCCATATCTGGCATTTTTTTTGGATTTAGGGAAATTTGATATCTGCGACATCTTTTAAATACTTTCTCCAATCGATCCAAGTGGTCTGTATCTGTACTATGGACTCCCAAGTCATCCAAGTAAATTTCAAGAAATTTCTGTAGATAATCTTTAAAAGCAAATTGCATTACTCTTTGGAATGAACTTGGTGCATTATAGAGTCCAAACAACATTACTTTGTAAGCATAGGTGCCCCATTCTATTGCAAAAGCGATTTTGTGACGATCGGTAGGTGCAATCTTAACCTAGTTGTAACCACTAAATCCATCCAGAAAACTATAAGCTTTCGCTCCAGCAAGGCGATCCAAAATGCTTTCAGTAAAAGGTAACGGAAAGTGATCCTTCCGCGTCACTTTGTTCAAAGCTTTGAGATTCACACAGATTCTCAATTTCTCATTTTTCTTAGGAACAATGACAATCGGTGAAACCCATTCGATATGCTCAATCTCATAAATGAAATCAGCGTCAAGCAGTCTCTAAAGCTCTTTCTTTATCAAATCCGCAACATTAGGATTACAATGATAGAACTTTGTAACCTTTGGAACTGCATCAGGTACTAAAGATATGGTATGTTTAATAACTGATGTCGGAATACCCTTCAGATCTTGATAAGTCCATGCAAAGCAATCTTGATACTTAATAAGTAACATTCGGAGTGCTTGATAATGTTCAAGATTAAGTTGTGATCCAACTTGTACAATCTGTTTTGGTTCTCCTGGTTCAGCAAGATTCATTGGTTGTGTCCTAGCTGGGCCATCGTAAACATCTTTCGATTCTGACACCTGTTCTTCGGGTTCACGATGTGCTTTAGGTAACATGATAACCACATCATCCAATGTATAACGTTTAAAATATTCGGGCATATCATGTTGGACAACATCTGCTTGTTCTTTGTCAAAAAGACTTGTCTTGGATCTTCGCTTAGCCTTCTTAGCAGAAATTGATCGTGGAGGTGATGACTTATGAGACGATGATGTCTTGCTAGAACTCTGACTTGTAGAATCATCCTTGACTTTCCCTTGGACTTTATCCAGTAAGGGTGACACATTTTTTGAATCAATCTTTTGACGAGGATTTTTCCATTTCAGGATCGTATTATAATGTTGCTTGGCTTGTTTCTTCGTCATTGATCCTGTGATTCTGTCTTCCTTCAATATCACTGCTATGGGCAGTTTTATTGTTGGTTCATCAAACACATTACGCACTCCAAATTTGGTCGGATCCCTATAATTTAGAATCTGCTCATCAGTAAGTTCTGCATTGTCATCATAAGTCAAGGCATGACTCACAGGAATGAGGTCATCTTCAATCGGATCTAGTATAGGTTCCGTTGATATCCAAGCTACATTCAGCACATTCAATGGAAAAGTGATAGGTGTATCTAAGGTTCGATCCAATAATGAGATCTCGTTCAAATCTGACTGATTATCTTGTTAACACATATATCATGTTATACAATTATTCGCTGCAAGAGCTTTATTCCAGTTAATGGTATCCGTTTGAGAATCATAGTGAACTCCCAAATTTTTTCTAGTCGGTCACAAGTATGATCCCATCATCCTCTTTTTGGACCACTGGTTTGATAGTCCAAGTTGCAGGATCAACTTTGACTGCACGTTCACAATTTTCAAAAGTGATTTTTTCGGTACCCTAGTTATGAATTACTTGCGCAACTCGTAACCATGGACGTCCCAATAGGACTCGGAAGACATTTGGTGCTTTTGGTAAGTCCATTACTACAAAAGTAATGACGAACTGTACTCTCACAATTCTGACAAGTATATCTTCAACCATTCCTCGCAGATGAACTGTCATTTGATCAGCTATCTTAATGGCAAAAGTCGCAAGCTTGATCTTTGTTAGGCCCCATTTTGCACATAGCCTTGTAGAAATGAAGTTAACTCCTGAACCGCCATCTATCACAACTACTTCATTAGGAAATTGTCCATGCTGTATCGGTAGGGTGATATTTTTTTGTTTACCTTTCCAAGCTGCTCCGACATGGAGTACTTCATTAGATTCTTCAAATCCAGCACAAAAAAGTGGCTCCTGATGGACTTCTGGTTCTGCTTGAGCTAACTTTTGCGCTAAGACTTCTTTTGCTTTTGGCACGAACTTCAGGAACTCTCCCAATGAAATATTGATCTTATGAGACAAAATATTCATGAGCAATTCTGTTTGCAGTGCTTCCGGTTCAGTCATCTTGAAGGGTTCTTCATGATGATGCAACTGATCATTCATATCTGTACGTGAATTTCTTGGTGGCTGCAATGGTGAACAACGAACTTTGGCTGTTGCCTTAGCAACTTCCAGCTCTTCTTCTTGCAGATGTTTAATCCACTACCTCATATCCTGATATCTTTTTTTTTTCTGCATGAAGATTTGGATAGACTCCAGATGTTGTTGGTATATTAGTTAATGATATAGAATCAGTAGGTACTAGATCCGCTACTGGTTCTTTCTGCTTTTGTGCTCTGGTGACCACCATCAAGGGTACATTTGGTTTTTTCTGAACTACTGGTCTTCGCTTGATTGTTATCAAATTTACAGGAGCTATAGCTGGTGGTGGCTTTGGTCTTGCTAGACAGTCTTTATAGCAATGCCCATAACCACATTCACGACAGAATGGTACAAATTCTTTATTATTTGGACATTCTGCGACTTTGTGATTTTCTCTACATGCAAGCATCCAAGTGGTGCTCTGGTCCAGTTTCTAGATGCTTGTTGTTGCACGACAGCATAAATAGCATACTGTTATGAAGATCCACCTTCTTGATCATTACCATAGTTCCATTGCTCAGTACTTCTGTACGGTTCTGGTTCCATCAAATTGGCAGGAGGAGCGAGGTGCTTTGGTGGGGTAGGTAAGGCTAAATGTTTCGGGTATCCAAGAGCAGATTGTCGAGGTCTGGCTGCTGGATTTCCTCCATACTGTGGTTCTCGGTATCCCATTTGGTCATACCATTGCTGAATTATCCGAGGATTGAATTTGCAAAAAGCAGTCTCATGATCAGGCGAATTGCACAAATGGCCACTGATTTTCATTTGTTTTTTCAATTGAGGACACTCATTCAACACCAGACATTTTTCTTGGTAGGAAAAGTTTTTGCAAACTTCTCAGGTTCCTTGTTCGCTTGTCCATGGACATCTTCCAATGCTTTGATCTTCTCATCAAATTGCGACTGCAACTTTTTCATCTATTTCTGCTGGTTCTTCCCAAGTTTCTCGAACTCATTGAGCATCATTTCTGCAGTAGCGTTAACATTTGTTGATGCAATAGTCGTGGATGTCATAGTGGTCTTCCCTGTTGTATAAGACAACATACTGATATTCGGCTCATCGTCTGAATCTGCATCCTCCTCCCGAATTACATCATCCATATACGTACTCATTATGGCGTTTCAGCTCACGTCAGATCCTTTTAGGTAAACCTGACAAAAACCACATAATAATGGCATTTTTGTTAATCAGCTCAGGTTCGCACTCATATCTGAGGCGTTTCACCTGTTCAGTATAATCTCGGACCATTTCCCGCTTTCCCACTTTAATTTTACTTAAAAGTAGGAAAGGGTCTTCCATAAACTTCTGAGGTTTGAACCGTGTGATAAGGGCTCGTTTAATAATCTTCCAATCTGTACACTCAATTTCATCTTGATTATAGTACCTATTTTGTATTGCGCCTGTTAAGGTGTTGAAGGGTTTGCGGATCTCAAGGCAACCCTAACCCTAGTTAATAAGTGAGAGGGATTTGGCACCTTGCGTGTGTAAGTCCAACTCGATGATCACATAGTTATTTGATTAATTAGTTAAAAGTCAATAAAAGGACTTTAGGTCTTTTTGCGGGACTTTTAATGTCGCAGGGCCTAAATGTCAAGTTAGTGAATAAGGTTGGGTTTCCCTCCAATTTTGATGGTTCTCACACTTTTTTATATTTGAATAAAAAGAGAGGCAAGACTGGACCAATAGGATTCAAAGGCCAGGGTCCTCCTCTCTACTATAAGAAGGGACCAACTCGAGTTGCTCCTCATGTTCATTTCCTCATTTCAAGAAAGCAGATTGGTTCTCTTCAGAAATGGATTGATGAATGTCCTTGCTCTCTATCACTTTTCCTCCATCTCTCATGCTTATTTGGATTTTGCTAATTGTTGGATCTGAGTGTTATTGGGGTTGTATGTTATTATACTTTTTATGAGAGAGAAAGGGAGAGAGAGAAAGAGTAAGCTATCTCTGTTGTGGATGTGTAGTGTTAAGGGATTGTAAGTGTTAAGGGATGTGTAGTGTTAAAGAGTAGAGTTAATGGATGTAGAGATAGATGTGAATCCTCAATTCATGTTGAAATCTGAACTAAACTATCGCTCTCATGGGAACGAACCTACGCGTGACAACTAACTCCGTCTCTTTGATGCTAGATTGACTAGATCTTGGATTCAGGTTAGGCAAGGAAAGAAACCCACTACAATTTTGGCGCCGTTGCCGGGGAGCTACGCCAATTTTTCAGTTGCAGCATGATTGTTGGATAGTTAGCTTGCATTAGGCATCTTGTCGTGGCATGAATAGTGTTAGAGATTGATTTTGCTTGATTTGAGTGGATTCGCTTGTTTGAAATCTAATCTGATTGATAAACAGGGAAAGCTATTCAGATAACCAATCTTAAGATCCATTTGAATATGAGATATCAGAGAAAATAACAAAAATCGGTCAAATCTGTCAGATTTGGTCAAAAAAGAGGCAAAAAGCATCATGAGAGCTGATAACTTTTTACCCTCTTTCAAAAAACCTTCGCTGAGTTGTGGACAACTTCGGTTTTGTTTACAAAACCTTCAGTTTGAAAGGCAAAGATTAATTCCCAGCAGATTTCCAGAAACATCAGAAAAACAGTCAAAAAACACCGAAAAATTGTCAAAACCCTAAAAAAACAGAAAAAGAACCTTCGTCAGATTCACTGTGCTCATGTGTGATTCAGATCTATCTACTGCCAGGTCGACGAAGAATAATACCAAAAATAGAAAGATTTTCAGAGGATCTAATTGTCATATTGCCATATTTTTGCCAAAAAAAGTCACTTTTTTGCAAAAATACCAGTATTATTCTTGATACTTTGCCAGAACCTTCGTCGAGATTCTAGAATATGTTATTTATAATAAAATACTATTTTTTGAGTTCGACGAAGATTCTTCTTGATCAGATCACAGAAATTCTTGAATTTTACCCTCGCTAGACTATAGAAACTATAATTTCTTGTGTCAGTATTAGAGGAGTTCTAAATCCAAAAAAGACCCTTTGTAAAGATTTTTTTTATATTTTTTCTCAAATTTTTCTTACACATGGACCAATCAAAACACTCAAATTTGAAATCTACGTAACATAACATTTTGAGTCCACATTTTGATTCCACACTAAAAATGGCATAACTTTTTAATGGTAAGTCCGAATTTAGCGGAGTTTGGTGCATTGGAAAGCGCTCAACAAGGCCTTTCCAATGATATGTTATATGACATACTTTTGAGCTATGATTAAAAAGTTATAGCAAGTCAGAAGTATCAGTGTTATAATATTTTAATAATATAAAAGACATCTTGCACGAATTCTTAAAGGGTCTTTTTGGAGCTCAAAACTCCCCTAATGAAACCTTCGTCCGATTTTCCATAGTTGTATATGTGTCAGATCCTTTACTTGAGAGGTTTGCGAAGGTTATTTTCCTAGAAATTGCCAAAAAAGTATTCAGAGAGTTTATTTTTCCAAAATAGCACTGTTGAATCTTCGCCTAGACAACCTTCGCCTAGTGAACCTTGTTAGAAATCAATGATAAACTTCATTGTTACTATTTACGATGCACATTAATGTTGACAGCTTTGACCAGCTGTCAATAGCCGTAGGCTAGTCTATTAGTCTACTCGTAGGTTTTCTCTCTCTATCAGGGTTCAGGGTGTATTTCTACATTTTACATTCTGTATGAGTTAGTGTGATAGAGTGACAGTACGTGTTCTTCTTCCGCCTTCTTGTGGTGATTGCTTATGGTGAATGCTTGATGTTGCATATCTAATTCTTGACATGGTATCAGAGCAGCAATAGTCCTGTGTGCCTGATCAGTGGATACAGCTTGTCACAAGCTCCGCAACGAAGTGAGAAAGTCCTTCACGGGAGGTGAAAGCTTGGAGAGACAAAAACGGCTGGAAGAAATTCTTCTTTGGTGTATTTTGTAGGGTTGGAGCTCAGAATCATCAGTGGGGAACGAAAGCACAGTCCCGGAGGCATCAGAAAGGCCAGGGCAGCATCAGACATATTGAAAATCTGTTGAGTGGGGGAGACTTTTACAATACTTCCTAGTTATTGTGGAAAGTGCTATTTGTGTGAGAGGTTTGCCAAGAAATCTCTCATTTGTCTATTTGGAGTACCATCACACTAGACAGTGTCTAGTACTACCATTCAGAGTTAGAAGGCTTCATACTTTTCACATTACTGATCTCTGTCTTTTGAATGATCACACATTTTAAAATCTTTGCAAAGAGGAGGCGACGTAGCCGCCGTGCCGAAGTGGGAAATCTAGAATATTTCCTCTGAAAGCTCTTATATTCTCTCTATTTTCAATCTTTTCTGTACCAATATTGGATCGACGCACCAGAGGTAGGAAAAATCTTGAGCAGTCGTACATCCGCGCATCATACAGATATAGCATATCCGTATCAATATCGGATCGACGCATCAGATGTAAAGAAAACTAAGAGCAGTCATACATCCGCGCGTCATACCGATATCACATATCAGTACCAATATCGGAGTGACGAGCCAAAAGTAAAAAGAATCCCGAGCAGTTGTGCACTCGCGCGTCGTACCGATATCAGGTGTACAACCAAAAATTTATAGTTCTGTGGTGTGAATAAATTTTGTGATCCAGACTCATCTATCCAGTAATGGCAACTCTAAACGAGAGTGTTCTTAATGAGTCAAGCAAATTGGAAGGTGTCGGCAACTATGCAGTTTGGAAATTCAAACTGAAGAATATTTTGATGGAAAAGGAGCTATGGGAGATCGTGACAAGTGAAGAGACAAGGCCAGTGATTGAAGAAGATCAACGGGCATTTGATAGGAGAAGACGGAAAGCCCAAAATGTCATCAACTTATCAGTTAGAGATGCAATTATTCCCTATATTTCAGATTCAGAAGGACCAAAAGAAACGTGGGATACATTGAAGGTATTGTTTGAAACGACAAATACATCTCGAATACTATTTTTAAAGACAAAGTTGCATACATTGCGGATGGATGATGGTGCAACTATTGTCGATCACATACTGAAGATCAAAGAGATCTGTGATCAATTAGCAGCAGTTGGAGAGTGAGTACAAGATCGTGAGATCGTGCAATTGACATTGAATAGTCTGAGTGAGTCACATCAGATGTTTGTGACGAGTATAGCCACAAGAGAAAATCTTCCAACCTATGAAGAACTAGGTGGATTGCTTTTGCAAGAAGAGCAACGTCAAGAGAACTTGAATCATCGTAACAGGAGCTATGATCAAGCTCTTGCAACTAGAGGATGAGGTGGAAGATTTGGTCGTGGAAAGTATCAATCAAGAGGAGGAAACTCAAGCCGAGGATCATTTCAACAATTTCATGAGCAAGTCAATGATAGTCTGAATCGAGGTGATTGGAATCAAGACCGAGGTCAAGGACGCGGCTATTCAAGACAAAATAAACCTGGAAATTGTAGGTACTGCAACAAACCTGGTCACTGGGAGCGTGAATGCTTCAAGAAACAGAAGGAGATGGAACAAAGAAAGGACAAATGGCAAGCGGGAAATTACGCTGATCAACATCAATTTGATGACTATTATTATGAAGACAATTATACTAATCAACATCAAACGATGATGATCAATATGAAGATGACACAGATGAGAGTTCAAAATTGTTCATTACAACATTAATGACAAGTGATGAAGCCAAGGATACCTGGTACATTGATAGTGGTGCATCCAAGCACATGACTTCAAGGAAAGAGTGGTTTTCAAAACTCAAGAAAACTGACAATGGTGATGAAGTTGGACAAGCTTATGGCAAATTGCTATTTGTAAAAGGAGTTGGAGTGGTACTTGTGAAGTTAGCCAACGGGAAGATAAAGCATATAAGCAATGTGCAATATGTACCTGGATTAGCTAACAATCTACTATATGTTGGGACGATGGCTGATCAACAACTCAAGGTTGAGTTTGACAGTGACAAATGTCTTGTCAAAGACATCAAGAATCACTTCAAAGTGATTGCTATAGGAGCTAGAGTCAACGGGAATCGACTCTACAAATTGAATGCGAGATCTTTTACTCAAGCTATGGTAAGCACTGTTGATAGTCGAAGTGATCTTCGGCATCAAAGGTTTGGTCATATCAGTGCTCAAAGCTTGCAAATCCTTAAAAGAGGTAATCTAGTTGTTGGATTGCTTGATATCTCTTTTGAAGGAAAAATTTGTGAGGGTTGCATTTTGGGAAAACAGCATAGAGAGAGATTTCCCAAAGATGGAGCAAGAAGAGCCAATGGCATTCTTGATGTTGTTCATATGATCTGTGTGGACCAATACAAACTAGGTCCATTAGTGGTTGTTACTATTTCATCACATTCATTGATGACTATAGTAGACATATCGGAATTTATTTCATAAGCAAGAAATTTGATGCTTTTGCCAAGTTTAGAGAGTTCAAGGCTCTAGTTGAAAAACAAACAGGTTGTTATATTAAGACTCTCAGATCAGATGGTGGCGGTGAGTATTCTTCAACAGAGTTTATAAATTTTTGCAAGGATCAGGGAATCAAGAGACAAACCACTACAGGCAGAACAGAAAAACAGATCCATTGTGGAGATGGCTAAAGCAATGCTTAAGAGCAAGGGTTTGCCAAATACTTTTGGGGTAGAAGCATGCAACACAGCTACTCATATCTTGAATCGGTGTCCTATGAAGTCCGTGGAGGGTAAGACACCTTACGAAGCTTTTACTGAAAAGAAACCTAATGTTTCTCATTTACGAATATTTGGTTGTGATGCTTACGCTCATGTACCTGATGAAAAACGAAAGAAGCTGGATGCAAAAGCTGTTAAGTGTATTTTCCTTGGATATGATGAAAGAGCCAAGGCATACAGGATGTATGACACAGATGCACAAAAGATCATGATTTCCAGAGATGCTACTTTTGATGAGATGGGTCAAAATGACCAAATAAAATTGACAATTGATCTCTTTGATGATAAAGCTAAAATGCAAGTGAAGAAAGAAGTTGGTGTCGATATGGAAGAGCCAATGGAAAAAGACAGGGTCAATAATGAGATTCCTAGGAGAGTGCCTAAGTGTACTTTTCAGTAACAAGTGATGCTAATAAGGGAGATACTCCCGAATCAAGTGAGCAGGGAGAGCTTAGAAGATCAAGTAGAAATCAAAAACCTCCTGCAAGATTAGAGATGAATTGAGCCCTAATGGGTTCTGTGCTCAAGGCTCATGAACCAAAAACTTTTGATAAATCAAAGGAGCACAAGGAGTGGCGTGAAGCTATGGAAATAGAAATGGAAGCTATATCAAAAAATAGGACGTGGAACTTGGTTGAGCTACCTGATGGTAAGACGCCTATCACTTGCAAATGGATATACAAGATCAAATATGGAGCTGATGGGCAACTCAACAAGTATAAAGCACGGTTGGTTGCGAGAGGATTTGAGCAGCAGGAAGGTATTGATTTTGAAGAAACCTTCGCATCCATAGCTAAGATGGTAACTATACGTTCTATCATTGCTATTTCTGCTTTCTATGGTTGGAAGATCCAGCAAATGGACGTTAAATATGCTTTTCTTAATGGAGTGCTGGATGAAGAGGTGTACTTAGTACAACCTCAAGGACTTGTTGAGCCAGGGAGAGAGCATCTCGTTTGTAAGCTCAACAAAGCCATTTATGGAGTGAAGCAAGCACCACGGGCATGGTACTCTTGCATTGATGAACACTTCAAACAAAGGGGAATGATAAAGAGTGATGTTGATCCTAATCTTTACATTCTAAGGCAAGATTCAGATATAGTGTTCATTGTGTTGTACGTGGATGATTTGATTATTACAGGAAATAATGAGAGCTTAATTGATGAAATAAAATAAGATCTTTCCAAAGCTTTTGACATGAGTGATCTAGGATTGATGCGCTATTGTCTTGGCATTGAAGTATGGCAAAAAGAAGACATGGTCTTTCTTACACAAAGCAAATATGCACAAGATTTGCTTTATAAGTTCAATATGCAAGATTGTAAGCCTTTGAGTACACCTATGGATGTCAACATGAAGCTTACTGCATATGATGAATCTGAGAAAGTGGATGCTTATTTGTATAGATAGCTAGTGGGTAGTTTGCTTTATTTGACACACACACGACCTGATATTTCTAATGTTGTTGGTGTTGTTAGTCAATTTATGCAAGATCCTAGTCAAGCACACTGGAAGTCTGCTAAACGTATTCTCAGATACATTCGAGGGACATTGAATTTTGGTTTGAAGTATGATCAGCCTGAAACGCCAATGTTGGTAGGTTATACATATGCCAATTGGGCAGGTAATATTGATGACAAAAGATCTACAAGTGGTCATACATTCAGTTATGGTGCTGCAATTTCATGGAGCAGCAGAAAGCAACCTACAATAGCCTTATCATCGACGGAAGCTGAATATTGAGCACTCAGCAATGCTACACAAGAAGCGGTATGGTTACAAAGATTGCTTGTGGATTTAGGTCAACCACAGGTGGATGCGACTACCATATCTTGCGATAATCTTCACCTTGCCAAAAATCCAGTTTTACATGCTCGAACCAAGCATATCGAAATACACTACCATTTTTTTCGAGAGAAAATTCTTAATGGAGCCATTAATCTTGTTTTGTGTAAATCTGAAGATCAAAAGGCAAATATTTTTACTAAGTCATTAGGTAGATGTAAATTTGAGAGGTTTCGTACTCTATTAGTTATCATTGAGAGAGAGTGTTAGAAATCAATGATAAAATTCATTGTTACTATTTACGATGCACATTAATGTTGACAACTGTGACCAGTTGTCAATAGCCGTAGGCTAGTCTATTAGTCTACTCGTAGGTTTTCTCTCTCTATTAGGGTTCAGGGTTTATTTGTACATTTTACATTCTGTATGAGTTAGTGTGATAGAGTGACAGTACGTGTTCTTCTTCCGCCTTCTTATGGTGATTGCTTATGGTGAATGCTTGATGTTGCATATCTAATTCTTGACAAACCTTCGCCAGTCCTATTTTTAGTTTCTGATTTTCCAGATCAAGTCTCTGTCAAAATTTGGATCAAATCTGATATATTCTGATTTGGATTCTGAGAGATTTATCATTTTTGAGAAGTATCGATTGATCGAATTTCGAAAAGATTTTCATCATATAGAATCAGATTCTTGAAAACTGGAATAGATCTAGTAGATCTAATTTGAGATAGTTTTTTGAAAAATCTAGATCCAATCTCATTATCTATTTGATCTAAATTTGTGAAGATGGCTGCCCCTGGAGCTGCTCCTGGAGGTGCTCCACAAGAAGTCAATCCAATTATTGTTAGAAGAGCATCCCGATTGGATCTACCCAAATATAATGGATTAACAGATCCAATTAGATTTCTTCAGATCTATGCTGAATCTTGTGAAGTCTATGGTGAGATTTATCCTTAAGATAAACCTAAGCTGTTTCCTATGGCCTTAATAGGCACAGCACAAGATTGGTACTATAATGAAGATGAAAATGAGCGTACAGATTGGGAGGTTGTTAAGCGAGCCCTGATCACACGGTTCAAACCACGAAAGTTTATGGAAGACCCTTTCCTACTTCTAAGTAAAACTAATATGGGAAAGCGGGAAATGGTTTGAGATTACATTGAACAGGTGAAACGTCTTAGATCCGAATGCGAACCTGAGCTGATTAACGAAAATGCCATGATTATGTGATTTTTGTCAGGTCTACCTTAATGGATCAGACGTGAGTTGAAACGCCATAATGAGTATGCACTCTTGCAAAATGCTATGGACGATGCAATTCGGGAGGAGGATGAAGATTCATATGAGGAGCCAAATATCAGTATGTTGCCTTATACAACAGGGCAAACTACTACAACATCCACTACCATTGCAACAACGAATGCCAATGCTACTGCAGAAATGATGCTCAATGAGTTCGAGAAACTTGGGAAGAACCAGCAGAAACAGATGGAAAAGTTGCAGTTGCAATTTGATGAGAAGATCAAAGAATTGGAAAATTTTCATGGAGAATCAAACAAGGAACCTGAAAAGCTTGCAAAGACTTTTCCTACCAGGAAAAATGTTTGGTGTTCTATTTGTACAGGAAATCACACAGTGAACGAGTGTCCTCAATTGAAAAAACAAATGGAGATCTATGTTTGCCATCTGTGTAATTCACTTGATCATGAGACTTCTTTTTGCAACTTCAACCCTCGGATAATTCAACAACGGTATGTCCAGATGGGATATCGAGAACCACAGTATGGAGGTAATCCAGCAGTAAGGCTCTTGGATACCCGAAACGTTTAGTTTTACCTACCCTGCCAAAACACTCCCCTCCTCCAGCCAATTTGATGGAACCGGAACCTTATGGAAATGCTGAGCAATGGAACTATGGAAATGATCAAGCAAGTGGATCTTCAGGTGGATCTTTAGAACAATATGCCATTTATGTTGCTGCTCAACAACAAGCCTCCAGAAATTGGACCAGAGCACCACTCAGATGCTTTGCATGTGGAGAAAATCACAGAGTTGCAGAATGCCCAAATAAAGAAAAATTTGTACCATTCTATCGTGACTGTGGTTACGAGCATTGCTATAAAGACTGTCCAGCAAGACCGAAGCCACCACCAGCTACAGAACCTATAAATTTGATAACTTTCAAGCAAAGATCGGTAGCTCAGAATAAACCAAGCGCACCCTTGATGGTGGTCACCAGAGCACAGAAGCAGAAAGAACCAGTAATGGATCCAGTCTCTGCTGATTCTATACCATTGAATGATATACCAACAGCATCGGGAGTCTATCCAAATCTTAATACAGAAAAACGAAGATATCAGGATATGAGACAGTGGATCAAACATCTGCAAGAAGAAGAGGAGCTTGAAGCTGCTAAAGCAACAGCTGAAGTTCAGTCTTCACCATTGCAGCCGCCAAGAAATTTACGTACGGATATGAATGATCGGTTACATCATCTTGAAGAACCATTCAAGATGACTGAACCAGAAGCACCGCATACAGAACTACTCATGAACATTTTGTCTAGCAAGATCAATATTTCATTGGGAGAGTTCCTGAAGTTGGTGCCAAAAGCAAAAGAAGTCTTAGCGCAAAAGTTAGTTCAAGAAGAACCAGAAGTCCATTAGGAGCCGCTTTTTTGTGCTGAATTTGAAGAATCTAATGAAGTACTCCATGTTGGAGCCACTTGGGAAAGTGAACAAAAGAATATCACTCTACCGATACAGCATAGACAATTTCCTAAAGAAGCAACTGTGATAGATGGAGGTTCAGGAGTTAACCTAATTTCTACAAAGCTATGTGCAAAATGGGGCCTTACAAAAATTAAGCCTGTTACTTTTGCTATTAAGCTAGCTGATCAAACGATGGTTTGTCCACGAGGAATGGTGGAAGATATACCAATCAGAATTGCGGGAGTACAATTCGTCATTACTTTCGTAGTGATGGACTTACCAGAAGTGCAAATGTCTACCAAATTCTATTAGGATGTCCATGGTTACGAGTTGCACAAGTAATTCATACTGGGGTACCGAAAAAATCACTTTTGAAAATCGTGAACGTGCAGTTAAAATTGATCCTACAACTTGGACTATCAAACCAATGGTTCAAAAAGAGGATGACAATTTGTCAACAACAGATCATACTTGTGATCGACCAGAGAAAATTTTGGGAGTTCATTACGATTCTCAAACGGATACTGTCAATTGGAATGAAGCTCTTGCAACAATTGACTGTACAGTAGGATATATGTGTCAACAAGATAGTCAATCAAATTTGAACGAGATTTCCATATTAGATTGAACTTTGGATACACCAATTACGTTTCCACTGAATGTGCTGAATGTAGCCTAAATATCAACGGAACCTATACCAGATCCGATTGAGAATGAACTCATTCCTGTGAGTCATGCCTTGACTTATGATGGCAATGCAGAACTTACGGATGAGCAGATTCTAAATCATATGGATCCGACCAGATTTGGAGTGCATAATGTTCTTGATGAACTCACAGTAAAACCGTCCAAATTAGTTATATTAAAGGAAGACAGGATCACAGGATCGATGACGAAGAAACAGTCCTGAAATGGAAAAATCCTCCTCAAAAGATTGATTCAGATGTAGTCTAGCATGATATGCCTAAACATTTTAAATGCTATACACTGGATGATGTGGTTATCATGTTACCTAAAGTACATCGTGAACCTAAAGAATATATGCCGAAATCTAAAGAGGTTTACGATGGCCCAGCTAGGACGCAGCCAATAAATCTTGCCGAACCAGGAGAACCAGAAAAGATTGTACAAGTTGGATCACAAGTTGCTCCTGAATAGTATCAAACACTCCGCTTGTTACTTATTAAGTATCAAGATTTCTTTGCATGGACTTATCAAAATTTGAAGGGTATTCCGACATCAGTGATTGAACATACCATACCTTTAGTACCTAATGCAGTTCCAAAGGTTACAAAGTTCTATCGCTGTAATCCTAATGTGGCGGACCTGATAAAGAAAGAACTTTAGAGATTGCTTGACGTCGATTTTATTTATGAGATCGAGCATACTGAATGGATTTCACCGATTGTTATTGTTCCTAAGAAATAAATGGAAAGATTTGGGATTGGCTATGGACAAGATCACCATCCATATGTCCAATTGGCCAATCATCCATCAGCCTTACAGCTGGACCGTCTCAGTGGATTTCCACCGCATCTTACAAGCCTATCAATGAGAGTATGTCCACTCTCCAGATCCAACGGTGCGACAATCGGCAATGTTTGATAAAGATCTAACTCTGTTGGCGTCAGTGGCAGCCAGATGGGATGATTGCCTCCCTCCTCTGGCATTTGATCCAAATAAGCCGATGGCCTCAGAGCAAATCAAAGATCAGTTGTCGGTTGCTCGTTTATATTTTCGTGCGGCAATGATGGGAGGCTCCTGGGAATCACGCTTCACATCATGGACAACCTCCAAGTGGATTGCCGGAGCCCACCGTTGTTTCTTGCCACACAATTTGGATTTTAATACTGCACGTCTCGTTTTTATGGAGAAGGTGCAGCATCATTTAATCAAGATTTGGCGCAAAGCCAATAAAAGTCCCCAATAACTGCATATTGCAGGTGTCATGGGACCACCACCAATTTTGGTGGGGGTTATTGTTGGAGGGTTTGCGGATCTCAAGGCAACCCTAACCCTAGTTAATAAGTGAGAGGGATTTGGCACCCTGCGTGTGTAAGTCCAACCCGATGATCACACAGTTATTTGATTGATTAGTTAAAAGTCAATAAAAGGACTTTAGGCCTTTTTGCGGGACTTTTAATGTCGCAGGGCCTAAATGTCAAGTAAGTGAATAAAGTTGGGTTTCCCTCCAATTTTGATGGTTCCCACGCTTTTTTAAATTTGAATAAAAAGAGAGGCAAGACTGGACCAATAGGATTCAGAGGCCAGGGTCCTTCTCTCTACTATAAGAAGGGACCAACTCAAGTTGCTCCTCATGTTCATTTCCTCATTTCAATAAAGCAGATTGGTTCTCTTCCTAAATGGATTGATGAATGTCCTTGCTCTCTATCACTTTTCCTCCATCTCTCATGCTTATTTGGATTTTGGTAATTGTTGGATCTGAGTGTTATTGGGATTGTATGTTATTATACTTTTTATGAGAGAGAAAGGGAGAGAGAGAAAGAGTAAGCTATCTCTGTTGTGGATGTGTAGTGTTAAGGGATTGTAAGTGTTAATGGATGTGTAGTGTTAAAGAGTAGGGTTAATGGATGTAGAGATAGATGTGAATCCTCCATACATGTTGAAATCTGAACTAAACTATCGCTCTCATGGGAACGAACCTATGCGTGACAACTAACTCCGTCTCTTTGATGCTAAATCGACTAGATCTTGGATTGAGGGTAGGTAAGGAAAGAAATCCACTACATAAGGCCATAGAAAAAAGCTTAAGTTTATCTTGAGGAAAAATTTCGTCATAGAGTTCACAAGATTCAGTATAGATTTGAAGAAATCTAACTGGATCTGTTAATCCATTGTATTTGGGTAGATCCAAACGGGGTGCTCTTCTAACAATGATTGGATTGACTTCTGGAGGAGCACCTCCAGGGGCTGTCATCTTCACAGATTCAAATTAAACAGACAATGAGATTGGATCTAGATTTTCAATCAAAACTATCTCAGATCAGACCTGCTAGATCTATCCCACTTGGCAAGAGTCAGATTTCTATATTGTGAAAACAAATTTCGAAATTCAATCAATCGATACTTTTCAAAAATGAAAAATTTCTCAGAATCAAAATCAGACTGTATCAGATTTGACCCAAATTTTGACAAAGACTTGATCTGAAAAATGAAAACCTAAAAATAGAACTGGCGAAGGTTCCCTAGGTGAAGATTGGCTCGACGAAAAGACAATATCATTTTTGCAAACTAAAACTCTCTGATCAGGTTTTTCTGACAATTTCTATGGAAATAACCTTTGCCGAATTCTCAGATTCAAAATCTAACACAGATAAAACTAGGGTAAACCCGACGAAGATTTCTAGCATACAAAAACATAGTTTATGTAGTTTGGCGAGGGTAAAAATAAAGATTTTCTATGATTTGAATAGGAAGAATGTTCGCCGAACTCAGAAATGGTATTTTACTATAAATAGAATGTTCTGAAATCTTGCGAAAGATTTTGGCGAAGAATCAAGAGTAATACTGGTATTTTTGCAAAAAGGAGACTTTTTTGGCAAAAATATGACAATATGACAACTAATCCTCTGAGAAAACCTTCTATTTCTGATATTATTCTTCGTTGACCTGGCAATAGATAGATCTGAATCACACCTATGCACAGTGAATCGGACGAAGGTTCTTATTCTGTATTTTTAGGGTTTTGGTGATTTTTTGGGTGTTTTTTTTATGGTTTTTTTGATGTTTCTGGAAATCTGATGGGAAGGATTGTTCGCTTTTCAAACTGAAGGTTCTGTGATCAAAACCGAAGGTGTCTGCAACTCGGCGAAGGTTTTTTGAAAGAGGGCAAAAAGTTATCAACTCTGATGACGATTTTTGTCTCCTTTTGACCAAAATCTGGCAGATTTGACCAATTTTGTTTGTTTTTTCTGATATCTCAGATCCAAATGGATCTTAAGATTGGTGATCTGAATAGCTTTTCCTCTTTCACAATCAAATTAGATTTCAAACAAGCAAATCCACTCAAATCAAGCAAAATCACTCCAAAACTAACTCTAAATGCAGATCTAACACTATTCATGCAACGACAAGATGCCTAATGCAAGCTAACCATCCAACAAACATGCTGCAAACTGAAAAATTGGCGTAGCTCCCTGGAAATGGTGCCAAAATTGTAGTGGATTTCTTTCCTTGCCTAACCTCAATCCAAGATCTAATCAATCTAGCATCAAAGAGATGAAGCTAGTTGTCAAGCACAGATTTAGGATGAAAAATCAATAAGATTTCACATCAATACACTATCAACAACATTAAAGAGTAGATTTGCAATATAGAGAATGAGACATGTATTTCATCAACAAGTGTTCAAACACAATAATTTTTCGACTCATCCTCTACATGTATGGCCAACTCCAAGCGATCATAATGCTTACAATCTCACTCTATGAATCTATCTATTAATTACTTCATGAACTCTAGAGTTGTTTTTTGTAGATATGACACTTTGTAATATGTTAGTTATATTGTTGACGATGAATGTATTAGAATTGATCAGTGATCGTCACAACAACAATCTTCACTATTGGTCTATAGGTGCCTTGACAATTCACACAATGTGGAAAGAGTTTGAAAACAACCCATCAATTGTATAATATTGCCAACTTAATTATGTAGAGTCTGACTCAAGTCCATAATCCAATCAACAATATTTGCTACAATGGCTTGAGGTGGTGTTTTAATTCCAACATACATCCAATTAATCATCGTTCGTGTCATCTATAATTCAATACAATAATGATGGTTGTTTTGTCTAACACCCTGTAGTGGGTTTCTTTCCTTGCCTAACCTCAATCCAAGATCTAATCAATCTAGCATCAAAGAGATGAACTTAGTTGTCACGCACAGATTCGTTCCCATGAGAGCGATAGTATAGCTCAGATTTCAGCATGAATGGAAGATTCACATCTAACTCTAACATCCATTAACCCTAAGCATTAACACTACATCCACTAACACTAGATCCACAACAAGATAGCTTACTCTTTCTCTCTCTCCCTTTCTCCCTTGTAAAAAGTATAATAACATGCAAACCCAATAACAATCAAATCCAACAATTAGTAAAAATCCAAAGAAAGCATGAGAGATGGAGGAAAAGTGATAGAGAGCAAGGACATTCATAAATCCATCTCACAAGAAAACCAATCTGCTTTATTGAAATGAAGAAATGAAACATATGTAGGAACTCGAGTTGGTCCTTTTTTATAGTAGAGAGGAGGACCCTGGCCTCTGAATCTCCATTTCTGCCTCCCTAATTATTCAAATTTAAAAAAGAGTGGGAACCATCCAAATTGGAGGGAAACCCAACTTTATTCGCTAACTTGACATTTAGGCCCTGTGACATTAAAAGTCCCGCAAAAAGGCCTAAAGTCCTTTTATTGACTTTATAATCAAATAACTATGTGATCATCGGGTTGGACTTACACACGTAGGGTGCCAAATCCCTCTCACTTATTAGCTAGAATTAGGATTGCCTTGGAATCCGCAAACCCTCCAACACACCCTTCGATACTTGTTAGGCTTGACATTGGGTCGAAAAAATCCGATACTGGATTTTTTGATCTTCTGAAAAACTTGAGCCTTCTCTTTTTTTATTTTTGTAAAGTTTTCAAAATGCTCATTAATAAATGGATTTGAGGCTGAGCATCGAATTCCAACACTTCTCCTTAATGTGGATCCTGAAAGCTTTGGTCTTCAGATTTTAACTTGTCGTTGAATCTGGGTTGGTGCTCTTTTGTCATAGTTGTTGTGAAGTAATCTGTTGTCATCCAATTTGTTCTGCTGGGTCGATTTTTGTACTTCATGACAATAGTTGGCTAGAACTTTATCAATCCTTTTGAACTCCAGTGCTAACTTGTGTGACAGATTTCAACAAGTTTAGTCATATTTTGGTAAATTGTCAATTGAGGCCAAAACTCATTTTAGACTTGGAGATAAACTTTTTGAAGTTATATTAGTTTAAAATACATTCAATAAACACTTTTTGAAAGTGTGGAAAAATTGGTAGTTGAGTTTGAGAGAGATTTAAATTTGAACTTTGGATACATTGAATCTAGACCCAAAAATAGTAGGATTTACATTTTGGAGGGAAAGCCAAGTGGCCAAATAGGGTTTGTACCTACTATATATTGTTGTAACTCATGGAGAAGGAATCTTTTCTCTCTCATTTCATCATTCTACATGGTTCTCTTTGGGTTCTACTACTCATTGGTGCACTCTGTTGATGATATCTTGCAATCTTGTGTGTAGAATGTTCATATTTTGTTATTTTTGGTTTTACAACAGTGAGGTACTGTAATTGTACAGACAATAACCATATTTTATGTTTTGGTTCATGTTTGATCAGTATCTCTTAGAGTTTTCATCTCATTTTGTATGTAGATACTGATTTTTCTACATTGGCAGGATTGTTGGTTTGCTCCTTATTGTAACCAAAGATCAGGGACATGGATTGGATCTTGAATGATTTGAAATCCTTCACATGGTAGCAAAGCTCTTGTGTTTCATGTTATGAAAGGATCAACCACATTTATCAAAGATTTGGAGGAGTTACCAATGCTAGAGCATGCTAGATTGATTTCTACTCAAAAATCAACATTTTTGTATATGTAGAATTGATCTTTTGTAGGTTAAAACTCACTATAGGGTTATATACTTGATCAATTCTGACTTCGCACTTGGTTTACTGGAATTAAGCAATTTTTGGTGCATTAGTAAGGTCTCATTGGAGGCTACAAGAAGATATATCAAGTTTTTAGAAATTGCATGTAGAATTTGAGATATTCAATTTTTTGTAATTTTGTCAAAACTCTAATTTTGATTGGATCTCTAGTTTATGAGGTTATTGAACTTCATTTGAGTGTGTTTCAATCTTAGTAAATGGCAAGAATCATTAGATTGAGGATAGATCATAGGTTGATCAAGATTTCACTATTCTATGTGTTGATTTTCTAGTTAGAGTGCTAGAAGAGATTTGAGAGGTTCCACATCTTTGTGATTTCTTCTTGAGTTCATTTGTTGACATTCAAGAGAGTGCTTTGTGCATTGGAACAGGTTGAAAGAGAAGATCAGGTCATTGCAACATGGCTACAAGTGGTGGATTCATGTTGGAAGGCAATAATAGGCTTACCTCAATCAACTATTCTACTTGGAAGGTGAGGATGGAGTCCTTATTGGGGATGAATGAGTTGATGGATATTGTTGTAGGTTTGGAAGAGAGACCAGCAACTCAACAAGATCAAATGAGGTATGATAAGAGGGCCAAAAGGGCTCTACACATGATTAAGATGAATGTTACCAATGAACTTCTTAAGGAGATTGGTAAGTGCACATCATCTTTGGAGGCTTGGGAAGCTTTGAAGAAGCTTTATGAATCCAAGTCTACATCAAGAGTGCTTAATCTTAGGAGGTGAATCTTTCAAAGCTTTCAAAAGAAGGAAGAGAGTACTCGTGCTTTTGTTTTGAGGGTTAAAGCATTCAATGATGAGTTAGCATGTATTGATTGAAGCATTAAGGAGGTAGAACTTGTTCAAGTTATACTTAATGGCTTGTTGGATGATCATGCTAATCTTGTTCAAAGCTTTGCTATTCAAAAGACTTTGCCAAATATTGTGGATTTGCAAGAGATCTTGGTGAGTGAGGAGTATAGGCTTCAATCAAGAGGAGGTGGATCTACATTGACATCTCATTATGAAGAGGAGGCTATGTTCATCAAAGGCAAGTTCAAGGGCAAAGCCAAAGGCAAGTGGTCTAAAGGGCAAGATCAAGGTGAGACTTCCTCTTTTGGCAAAAAGAAAGATAAGTCAAAGTTGAAATGCTTTTTATTGTGGAATCAAAGGGCATTTTGCAAATGAATGTTTGAAGAAGCAAAGAGATGAAGGTAGCAAGCAAATCAACTTTACTACTAATGATGAGGATCTAGGTGGCGGTGATTCTCTTTTGATGTGTTATTCAAGTCCAATATCAAGTGAAGGTGACAAACATTCATGGTGGATTGATAGTGGAGCTAGTTCATACATGACTAGTCACAAGGAGTCACATCTCATCTCTAAGGTGGTCAAGAGTCACTCTTTCGTCATAAATTTTTTAAGCTTTGCACATTTTGAAAAAAAAAGGATAGCCAAAGATCATCCTAGCAACTACCTTTCAAACATGGTCTAAAGGATTATATTTGGCTGCGCTCTTACAAAGAAATAAATGGCAAACATAGATCACCTTTAAACCATCACTAAATTTAGTTTAAATTTTTGCTTTTAGCTCATTTGTGTGAATAAATTGCAGCCAAAGACGTCCCTTTCATATGCCTATAGGGCAGCTTAATGCCCTTACAAAATTTTCTATAAATGATCCCAATTGTGTGTATAAAGATGGTCAAAAGACGCCCTTCAACCAAGTTCATCGGGCGGCCAAAAGCCACCCTACAAATAGTGGTTTAAAAGGTGGTGTTGAAAGGAAAGCCAATTGTTTAAAGAACAAAGAACAAAAGCCACCCTTTAAATCAATTCAAAGGGTAGTTTTTGGTCACCCTTTGTACGCACATCTCTTGTAGTGTATTACTCATCTCCCATTGACATAGAAAACATGATGCCTTATGGATCGTCTCACAAAAATGGCACATTTCATTTTTAAATATATTATGATCAAGGCTCCAAAAATAGCAAATGTCTTTATGAAAATTCATTTTTGGTTTTTGGAGTGTAAAGGCTTTGTCAGAGAGAAGATGAGCCACAAGTAGTGGAGATCATCCAAAGTCAATTGGGCAAGCTGAGCAAGTGGGGTAAGTGGTTGAGGACATGCTTCATACTTTTCGTCCTAAAAAACAAGGATTGGAAAATTTCAATTCCAATTTTTGGAGTTTGTTTACAACAATAGCAATCATTCATTCTGCCATCGGTATGAGTCCTTTCATCATGGAAATGTATGAACTTGAGGCATGGGCTCCAATCCATGTGTGTCTTGCTACTTATAGGGTGGAAAGTGTTGGGGCATATCTAACAGATATGCAAGAAACCTTGTTGCTAATCGATGAGAACATGAAGTAGGCTCAAATTCGAGCTAAGAGCTATGTGGATGAAGTAACATTTGAATTTGGAAAAGGGAGGGAATAGTTTCTTGCCAAAGATTGAAGAGGAGGGAGGTGAGTTTGCTTAAACTTCTAGGCTAGGGTTATTAGTAGACACTTTGGTACCTATGAATATGAATCATTCGTAAGAGTGAAGACAAGACGTTTTTGGATAGAAAATGGTGATCAGTCTACCCAATCGACTATTCAAAATCTCTATAATGTATTGGTAAACCACTTTGTGTGCCCTTTTTTCATAGTGCTTTATCTAATTCATGGGAGAGCGTCAAATGCAGTAGGTTGTTGGACATGCAATTCTCCACTCCGTATCACTTTCTAATCTGGTACCACTTCAAGGATTTAGGTTCTACTCAGCTTTTGAAATCACTAGACCTAGTGTATGGTTTTTTCTTTAAAAACAAGTAGTTCTTTTTTCTATCCTTGAGGTCAAGACTTTGACACCAATTTGTCACACAATGTTGGCATACAAAAGAAATAAAATACACAATCTATGTACAAGATTCATAAAGATTATGGAATCAATGGGTAGATGTGGCTATGTACATAGTGTCTTAAACAATCATAGATCTTGTTTTCTATGATTTTGGGCGGCAATTTTTTTCATCATTGAAGAAGAGAATTGCAAAATAGCCCCATATCATGTAATGGTTTGATTGGATGAGGGTTGTGCATGAGCATCGTGGCGATGGAGCCATTTCCAAGCATGGATCCAACACATCAATATGTCACTATAGTTGACTTATGCAAACATGAGCTAAAAATCACTTTGCTTGTCATAGCCAAGATCTAGTTGGTATATCTAGTATTAGGCTTAAAAGTATTAAGGATAAATGTTATCTCATGTTTGAAAATGCTATCACAATTTTGCTATTGTGATTCAGGGTCAAAATAGAGTTATGTTAATGTTCCATGAAAGTCTTCACAAGTTGATATTATGTTTATTCATATATTTTGTCACTATACTTGCTTTTGTGGTATGCAAGCAATATGCGAATCATAATGTTAATCATTATGGTACCAATGAGTGTTTGCTTGTGATGGCTTTGCTATATGAAATAACAAGCAAAATTTATACATGCAGTGCCTTTCACAACATGAAGTGCATTGTGCAAAATTTAATGTATTTTGTGGAAGCGAGTAAGGTAGTCCCTTTACAAAATGTCCACTCTCAAAAAATAATTATCAAGGTTACAACTCTTTTGTCGTTTTCAAAATACTCTTTATACCCTTTAAGAAGATTTTCATTGAAAGATACAAAGAATCTAATGATTTCTGTGGGACCTAAAATATAGAAGTTATACTATGATTAGTTTGGAGACTAAGGGATCAAAATACAAGGAGAGATTTATCCTATTTTTCCTAGAGGGAATGACTCGTTGCATGTTAGCTTATTGATAGTTGAACATTTCTAGCTCTCCAACGTAGATGAATAAAGTTAGGATTTTAAATTCTTTGGGAAAAAACCGAGGTGATGTAAAATGTCGCAAATAAGCTTTGGTGTGTGGGTTGAAGATATATTGAAATAATTGAAGAATGCAAAAAAAAAATATTGCAACTTAAAAGAATGAATAAAAAATAAATAGTCATTTTAATGCTCAAAGTCACCCTAAGAGTGATAACTCAGCTTTTAGCAAATCACGACAATAGCTTACTACTATCACAACAAAGCCAAAAAGACAAACAAAACATTGAAGAACCCAATCATTCCTTGCCTTAATGAGTAGCCAAAGTCTTTCCAAAATCTCTAAGACATTGGTTTAGGAAATCCAACCTTGTCCAATAGGTTAGGAAGTGTCACATCATTTGCTTCACTTCCTAAATAAAAGGTTGTTCCTAAGGTCAACAAGATCAAAGTTTTGTGTCTTGTCAAGAAAATGCTCCCTTTTGTCTTTGCCAAAGTCAATCAAATCCTTTACGAAATAGAACAATATGTTCAAAATTGAAAAGGTACTACTATAGTGCCCAAAAGTATCATGACCTACCTCCTTTGTCAATATACGTTTGAGGAAAAATTGAACATATACCACCTTTAGATCCTATGGTTGGCACATTAACAACTTGAAAGAACAATCGAGAGATCTAAAAATTTAAAATTCTTAAACTCTTAGAAGACAATCATTCTAGAAAAAGGAAAATAACCATAATAACTTCACTATTCTAGCAAAAACATTAAGCTTGTTAACGCTGCCAAGGGATGAAAATACTTATTAAACAACACAAGGACATAACCTCCAACTCACCATTCACAAGCATACATGTTTCCTGTTTCTTCTCTTTGAATCTAGATTCTCATCAAAATCTAAAAGTAAATTGTATCTAGTCAACTATTCGATATATATCGATGCAATAGTCAACTTTGGGAAATGAGCACATATGGCTCCCATTGGTGGATCTGGATGACTAGGCACTCTTCACACGTGTGAAGGCCTACTGGACAGTACACAACTTGTGGATGTACTTGGTCTATTAAGAGATCAACCAAATCAATAACAAGTTGATTACTTTCATGAGAAAAAGTATGTACATCCGAATGGATAAGATCTAAAGGTGAGGTAGATCTTGCTAAAGATTTCTTGTAGGAAGTCTTGTGTGACTCTGCAAGGCCACATGCCTCACACACTTTGCCACACTTCTTGAAAGCTTTTGGTAGGCTGAGAGCTAGCTCCTTTGATGCCATGGATTCCATTGATTGAAGATTAGGATGGCCCAATGTTTGACCAATGGACAACTAAAGTTTATGGCCCGATATCTTAGATTCAAAACCAAATTTCAATTAACAACTAGAAGATGTATTTTGCCTATAAACTATGTCACTTAAAGTAGTAGCCTTTCAATAGACGTGATTATATCAATGTTTCATAACACATGCACTAGCATGACGGTAGAGTTTAAAATTTATCTCAAAAAAAGTGTTTTGGCAAGTTTCATATCAAAATGTCACCGCTTACTAAACTCTTAGAATAGTAAGTCTATCATCCAATATTTGTGCCAAACATGACAAAATCCTTGCTTAACCAATAATTATCACTTGAAAAATCAATTTATTCAACTTTTACAATTTTATACATGTGTTGGTCACATGCAATACTCTTCGATCATTTGACATCCATACATGATTTAAAAATCGGAAATAACAAGATATTGTTTGTTGGTTTTCTTACATTACAATGATGGGATTGGTCGAAACAAAACCTTATGGATTAAAACAACCCTAAAGCTCTTCGCTAGAAAATCAAGGACCTTTGCTCAATATTAGAGTAGATTCTTCATCAAATTTTTTTTTCATGTAGAGCAACAGCATGGGAGCTTTGTAATCAAAGCACATCTCAAACAAAAACTGCAATAGAGTTCTCATTTGATATATAGCATTTGATTAACCTTGTTTTTTTTTCGTTGTTGCACCAACTGAACATAATGAAATACATCAACTCTCAGCTATTGTACTTTGTTGTTGATGTGACCCATAGACCAAGGTTTTAGCGGACATTAATGAGATTGTATTGTATCTCTCCCTCTCTCATACTCCATTTTTTTTTTTGGCATGAAATGTATTTATCTTATTAAACTTGTCCATACATGTGATTTCAATGTGTAATCAATCTTCTTCAATGCAATTTTATTTCACATGTAGAATTCATAGTAGCTATAAACTTCAGCCAAAAAAGCTTGTAGTCTTTAGACTTTAGCAAGTTGAAGAATCAAACATTGGGATTTAAGCTTGGGTCATAGCTATGTTATCCAACTATGATGAGGGACGTCTTTAAAGCTTTTGATTATATTGTCTTAGTATGCAGTTGATTCCTGCATGTCACTAGAATTTACTTAGTAAGATCAAAATTCTATGCACATTATATGCCCATAAAAAAAGTAATAAGCTTTATCTACACTAGAAAGTTGGGTTAAGGTTCTGGGTTAAGGTTCAACTCTAAATCTATCAGTTTTTTGGAGAGATTTGAATCATTTTCAAGATCCTCAGCTTTCTGCTCAAAATTGATAGTCGAGCATGCAATATTGGAAACTATAGAGGGCCCCACTTTGACTTTTTCCTTGAGATTTATGTTACTTGTTGAAGGACTATCGTAAATAAGTGATTTTGGAAGAACAAGAGGATGTTCTTTCTCATAGGTGCTTATGTATTTTATGTCGTCTATTGTACTCAATTCTTTTTCAGAGACATTATTACGTGGAGCTTCTATCACCTCTGAACTTCCTTGTGTGTTGTTATCATAAGTGTTTAAATCAGGAACACACCATAGTCTTAGAGTGGAATCACATGAGCTAGACAAATATTGATCTAAGTGAGCAAGATGAACTAATGAATGCACTTGATCACTATGTCCAACATATATGCAAATCTCTTTTTTGTCTAGGCTCAATCTGTAAGCTCGTATCGCATAATCATGTTGCATGGTAACAAGTAGGATGCCATTTAGCTCATCCACGAGCAATGTTGTCACAACTTGCTTTATGTAGCAAACTGACTTCACTTGAGTTTTGGTGATTGGATCCCATATAGAAATTTCTCCTTCATCAGAAGCAGTCACCCATGAATCTTTGTCCCCATTGCACCACTTTACCTGCAGTTGATGACACAATATTCATCATATTCAAATTTTGAAGTGACACTAAGAGCTATCATCAAAAGGAAATATATACGTTTTATTTATGTGCTTATTTACCTTTTGTAAAAGGTCTTTCTTTTCTAGGTAGATTCTATGTAACATGGGAAGAGAGTATATCTCACAAAACATAAACACCCACCCCCCCCCACCCCCCCTTCCCCCCCCCCCCCTTCTCCCCCTCTCTTTACTCATGAATTCTATTCCTCTCCTCCATTTTGAGTCCTGCCAAACTACATTATGCAAAGAGATTCCCATCATACCTTATTCAAGTTGCATGGAATTAATCACATTCTTGTAATGACTTTCTATCAAGTAGAGCATTGTAGCGATTATTGTGCCACACAGCCCTTGGAAGCTTCATGCATGAAACAAAGATGAACTTTGCCCTGTTTCTAGAACAAGCCACTAATCGATTAATTTTGATGTGTATGTTCTTATTGGATAATCAAAAGGCCATCTCTTTCTACTCTCTCAACTTATAGATTCAATTATAGCATCCAAGTCCCAAGAATTTGTGGAGCAGATGGAAGAAATTGGTGTTAAAAGAATCTGAGACATTGTCCAAGGCATATTATTGTAGAGAATTTGCATGAAGAAAAGAAAAGCCATCCATTTCAAGGTTGAGGGCAAGGCAACTCATTTGATTTTAAAAGAAATTGGGAAGATGTAATAACCAATATCATAGTGGGAATGAGTTCAAAGAGCTATTATAGGCACTAACGCAGTTGTTTCACATTTTCTTAACTAATAGGATGTAAGGATGCTTGGAAGTCTCATTATGAAAGCTCACATGAAACAAAAATGTTGGCTAGCATATTCTAGTCCTTGATGCAGATAGTTCATCCTTGACTTGTTTAGTTAAACTACTTTTAAGTTGATACATTAACATTCTAACATTATTGTCTGTCTGTCTGTCTGTCTGTCTCTCTCTCTCTCTCTCTCTCTCTCTCTCTCTCTCTCTCTCTCTCTCTCTCTCTCTCTCTCTCTCTCTATGTTTGTGCACATCTCTATTTATCATCTGATTTTGCATCGGTCACCATGGCACTATATAAGAAGAAGGTGGGATGCTTCAAGTCTCCGCACGACATATTTGAGTTGATTATCAGTACCATAAAAGTTAAGCAGGGGTTTAGATTTCTGCTACATTATTTGATTTCTATATGGATAAGAAAAAATACATTAATATCCATCTTATTATGAACATGCAACATGGTTCTATTCTCTCCTTCTAAAGGGGGAACATCTTCACAAATTGCACCCCTATAGAACTAGGGGGTTGGAGGTTAATGTAAATTAACCAAAATCATGGTCTTCAATACATCTCAATCACGTACACAAAGGCAAAGGTAGACTATCGCATGGGATGGGAACGATTGAAACCATTGTCTTCCTATACATACCTTGGAATACTTCACAAGTTCTATCTTTAGTATAGACCAACCAATCAGGTAAATAACAGCCTTTCCTAAATTGTATGGAGTGGATCTGTTCATGATACATATAACGTTACAGAGTAAGTGGCATCTCGTCGACTCTTTGGCCACTCCTATGGTTATCTATATGGTAGAGGTACGGTGTATTGGACTCACGAGATTAAGACTAGGCTAGCTTTTTCCATCTCTAAGCTTTTATGCTATCACAAATGATACATGGTGATTCTAGGTTCCAGATGAGATTATCCTTGCCAAGTTTGTTGTGCCTCCCAAATAGGTGAAAGCTATCTTTAGGGTAAACATCTATTTGCAAAGAATAATAGCATTTGCAGACACGTGTGTAGAGACAAGTATCCATGGTTAGCACTTCCATCATCTCAAGAGCTCCAAGAGCAATGCTATCACTCTTCTTGGTATTCTTAGGCTTCACGTCTACTCGACTCAACTGGCATATCCCATTTGCAACTTCCAAAGGGGTTATTCACAATTCACATGAATAGAGAAATTGCTTGGGCCCATTAGGGGTGAAGCTAGATATTTTCAAAACACTTTTTAAAGATAGATGCTGCAAAAAATTTGAACTTATCATAATACATGGATTCGGTCCTATCACATAGTGTTTGATTTACCTTAAAACTATAAATGGAGATCGGTTCTCTCTAGGAGACCCCTTGAGAGGTTAGGATCTTCCAAATATAAACGAAGGGAGAAGTTGAGATAGAGGAGCCTATTTATCTTCTAGTACTGAATATGCTATGTGATCAGAGGGGCAAATCACTGCCTATTTCAGGATTAGCCAACTACACTATGCTCCTGTATTGCATATGAGATGTTGCCTTGTTGATATGAGAGATGTTTCACTTGAGAAGAAAAGAGTGCTACACTACTAGCATTGGACACTAGATGGAGTCTCATATTCCATCTTATTTCTCTAGATGTTGTTCTTGAATTGAGCAAATTTATAGTTGAGAGTCAACAAAGGCAGGCATCATCAAACACCACAATCGTAGATGATGACGAAAGCTTATGAAACCACAGTCTGGAATATCGCACTTTACCGCACATCACAATTGCATGCATTGTCGTACAAACCATAAGGTGCTCACCTAGCCACACAATAGCTCAACTACTAGCACGATTTCTCCTCAACATACCCCTTGATTATTCTCATTTTCTTCACTTGGGCAAAGTTATATAATAGTGTTGTTGCTTAGGTTAATCACATGATTTCATTTTTTGCTTTAGTTTCATTGCCATATTCGCAACAAGTTATAGTTCAGTTTATATTTTGGAGACATTTCACACTCCCATGTTAAAATAGCATACTTGAAAGGTACTCTTTTAGCTTGATGTACATGCCTTTGGCTACCCTAAACACATTAATAGATCTTTCTTTCTCTCTCTTTCTTATGAAAATGAGGATATTCATTGCAGGACATTTTGAGATGCTAGGCTATGTGAGTTGCTTAGGGAGAACCACATAGAGCCAAAGCTTATGGACCTTACACATGCTATTTTTCAAAAGAAATGTTGTTCATGCCCAGTAAATCAATGTCAGTGTTCGGGAAGCCGGCATAGTTCAAGAATGGAACCGGCATCTTTTCCCAAAAACTGGCATGGCAAAATTTGTACATGATATTTTATGTCATAAATCTTGGGTTTTATAAGGGAAAACCGGCAAGTAAGAGCATGTCACTCAATAGAGACCGAAGAACTTTTTCACATATTGGTTTTTGGTTCCCTCAAAAAGGTTTCCCGAACACTGGTAAATCATGATGTTTTTGCGATGTGTGAGACCATGCCATCTCATTTGACCTTCATCAATTCTTTTTGAGTTTCAACAACACCTATTTGAAGCGATTGCCTCTCAATATGACTCTCTTTACTACTCTCTTATATCCCTTTTACTTCACTAGTTTATCCTCACGTCCTGCAGATTTCCACACCTTTTTCTTATACTTGCATTCATCATTGTACCAAGCACTACACGGCCACACTTTGTGTAAAATGTCACTTTTCCAAAAACATTTCGGTCTCCAACAGGATTGATGGAAATTTTCTAGCATGTCACGCATTTCTTGGCCAAATGTTCTCCTTTAACCTCCCTTCTGATTTCTGTTTGTATAGATTAGCCTATTCATAATAAATCCTAATAACCGCATCCTTGCATTCTTTTCCTTGGACTTCATCACTTTCAAGCACCCTTAGAGTAAAAAACAATGGCATGTGAGTGTAGCTAGAGAGAGAGAGAGAGAGAGAGAGAGAGAGAGAGAGAGAGAGAGAGAAAAGCCTCATCATGCACCATTTAGAGCGCCAATTCTTGGAACACAGCCAGGAACTGGCTGGCTGTGCCAAAACGCGATACCAGGCTGTGGTTAACCACAGCGAAAAACAGCCAGCCTGGTTACCTGTTCCCATGTTTAGAATTAGGTAGATTTTAGGGCATCAAGCCACATTTGGGGCAACCAGCTGAAACTGCCTGTGAAGATAACTTTGAGGCAGGCAGTGTGTAGAGTGGAACCAAGATCTCAAAAACAATGCAAATATCAAGGAACAATGCAGAGGAGCAACGATTCTGGAGGTCAGAAGAACAATGCAAAGGAAGAAGGGTGCTTCTGGAGGAGAAAACAGGAGCAACGGCTTTCCCACAGGTGGGAAAACCATTCTGTTCACCTCAGAACACCGTTGGAGAGGTGTACAAGGCTGGGCGGTGGGCGACAAGCGCTGGGTTTGCAGCTTCACAGCCAGGCTGTGCAGTGATCATGTGGGCACCGAGAGAGAGAGAGAGAGAGAGAGAGAGAGAGAGAGAGAGAGAGAGAGAGAGAGTACCACAACAATGTTGCCCGAACCACTGGAGAGAACGTAAGATAGTTGTCGCCTGTTTGCATCCCAGACCTTAACAATAGCTTCTCTTCCACAAGTGGCAAGTTCATCTCTCTTGCTGCTGTATTCCAAATGCTGCAAAGTATTAATGGGCAGTTCTCAGAGTTGATCATGCCCCTTTCTATCAAGTAATATATAATAGCATCATCAGATCACATATATACGCATTCGAGAGAATTGAGCTTTCATTTACTATGACATAGATGCTTTTATGATCTTCCAGCACCAAAAAATAGCAATGGAAATCCAAAAAAATCGGTGGACCTCAATGGGAAGGTCATGAGCTGACTCGATAAAATGAATTGAGAGACGCAGTCTTAAATTCCACCAACGCAAGCTTCTATCATTCGACGCTGACACAAGTACCTGGAGTCAATGTCAAACTTACACCAGAAATCACCATCAGCTGCAGACTATATCTCAAAATATAGCACAAACTAGAAAAGTGCCAAAGAAGTGGGAACTTAATCATTTTATCTGAGCTAACTTAGTTTTTGTTGCAAGACAGACTAGAATCATCCTGGCTTCAGAAATGGATGAGAATGTGCACCTCGTCATTGCATGCACAAAGTCCAACTACTTTATCCCCATGACCCCGGAGCAGATCTGGTGCACTGTCTAATCCAGAAACTTTCCTCCACTTGAACACACTAGGATGCCCATTCAGTTTCCAGACTCTTATCTTGCAATCATCTGAACCTGAACAAAGACCATAATTTTTTCAGAACTCTACACGTTGGAGGAAAGTTTCATAAAACTTGAGTGGCTAAGATTTTAGTTACCTTTCACTTACCTGCAACTAACACATCCAGAGTTGGATGGTGCACCATACAAAGAATGGAATGGCGAGACGCAACGCCAAACTCAGACAATGTCCAAATATTTGCATCTTTGTGAAGACTTCGTTGCCACTTCAAAATGGCACCATCAGCAGCTCCACTATAAATCTCAATTGCTTGAGGGTCTCTTTCCAAAGTTTCCAATAAGATCGAGGTTTCTTTTTGCTCTGTTTGAGCGGTTCTATTCCCTTCCATAATTGACGAATCATCCAGTAGTCCTTTTTCTCCTGCAGCACTTTGTTCTCTCAAATATTTCTGATTTTTTTTGGAGCTCACACACATCACATTTCTTGAGCTGGAGCTAAATGGCTTCTCTTTTCTAAAATCAATATCGACTGCTGACGATTTCTGCATATTGTCATTAGGTTGCCCTCGATGAGCAAGAACCACACATCCTACCGAATCCGTGTGACCTTGTAGTATTCGATGGGGACCGAAACGATTAAATCTCCAAATAATAATCTCATGCTTTTTGGATGAGCCAATGACAAGATTCTGATTTGAAGCATGGTGAACCTGCTATACAATCAGAATACCTTTCAAGCCTTATGGTTTTTGTGCCATAAATAGACTATGAACTTTTAAATTACGAACAAACAAGGTGTTGAGCTACTTACTTTTCTTAAATGTAGCTTTCTGATGTTGGATGTATCTGCAACCCACTCCGTGACATCTGCTAGTGAAATTGCATCAATCACTATGGGATATCTGAGAGGTAGTTATAAAGGTTCCTGCTGAGAAAAAGATCTCGTATATGACAAAGTTAATTGGACACATCAAATTTTGCACTTATGAAGTGCTACACTTAGGGGAAACACTTGGGAAGGGGGAGAGGGATGCGATCACTGACAATTATATTTGACATAGGTACAGTATAAGAAAATGCATTGAAGAAGGCCCTTTTGCTCAATAGATTCTTGTGGTATTCTGTCCATGATTTATACCTGAAAGTCAACGTTCAAACCTTCCAGCAAGTGAATTACCTATCTTTTCCAGTAACCCAAATAGTTTTTGTGGAAGGTACGTAAGCAATAGATGTGACACGATCATTAACGCCCTTGAAGGTATCAAGACAATGCCCTGCGTGACTCCACATTTTTACTGTACCATCATACGATCCAGTGAGTAAGACCTTTCCATCTATATTATATGCTGCTGCACAGATAGCCCCCTGCAAATCCAATAAGCTCCACAACATGAAGAGCTCAAAATTGTTTAGTATTGAAGGATCAGAAATGATATAATCAGAAAAGTACTAATCATGATCCAAGAAAAGGGAGTGAACAAATAAATAATCAGGGTTCCTTATGAATACTCTATAGAGCCCAAGACATCACGACCTTAGATTGCCAGTTTAAACACTTTCTACCGGGCAAGCAATTTAAGACTGTTCTACTCTTCCTTTCAGATTACCAAGGTTTTTAAATAGAACCCTCTGATATATTTGCACGTACAAGAAATAAAAAGAATCACTTTGTTTCTCTGAGCTGAAGAGTTGAAAAATAATCAATTATGCAATGTACATACAAATCTTTATGTTGTCATGAGAAATTGATGGAAGCCTCGATTGGGTGGTGGTCAAGTTCTGTTCTGTATATGTTTGCACAATCAGACAAAATTCTTCTACTGATATACACATGTAAGCGCTAACTACACTCCTACAAAGCAAGTACCTCGTGACACTTTGATATCTTTCTCATTGTAGCTCCTGGATTTGAGCTATTGAACATACAAATATTCCTGTCAAATCTGCAAATATAACTTTTGAGAATCATATTCTATGTTTTATAGAAAGCAGCGACAAAATCTTGTAAATCGTATTATGAAGCATTCTCAAAAGCTGAACCATGCAATATGTGGAGGATGAAAGTGTAACGGTATTTCTGAAGTAGCAGAAAGGATAACTAGATCAAACTCCAACGGCAGCATTGATCTTCACAACTGCAAAGAATTTCCTATGACCATGAATGATGGCTTCGGTATTGCATTCTAGGGCTCAATCTCAGGTTGTTGGTCAAATGACTTCTCAAAATATGGCAACTGGCTATGTGATCTTAATCCACCCCTTAATCAAGCTATTATCTTTTGTTAGACCCACCTCTTAACAGAGTAGAATCCCTTTTGACACCTCAAAAATGGAGTAACTGCTGTAAATTGAAACCTTCTCTTGGGTAAGGCAGTTGAGACACATCAAGGGCTGCTTGCATGTGCAACACTGTTCACCAACAGAGGGTCCAACAATGGACTGTCAAGGATACATGGGGGGACATCAGTAAGAGACCTTTCACAAGCAAGCATGCAGTTGTTGCTGCCCGATATTGTAAAGAGTGGACCCAAAACTGGAGTGCTCCTTTCCAACTCACCATGGTACAGAAGCAATATATCCTATCCTTCTATGGAATGCCCTAAAAGCGTCCTGTCTCCACATAATAGTTTAAAATTGATGAAAAGAGACTCTAATCTGTCCCAAAGTAAATTGAGGCTATGTGATATCCTCAGCTCTCCAACAACATCTATCTCTAGGAAAATGGTTGTATCAAAGAAGGATCAGAGTGTTAGGATCAATGCCTCATAGAGGAATGACACTCGTCTACCAATAGCTGAGAAAATAAATGAATCAAATAGTTACAGACTAAGTTACAGAGAAAAAATAGACAATTTTGATATTTTATTGTACAAAACTGAAATACTGAATTTCGAGCTATATACCTTGTAAAATAAAGATACATAATTTGAACTGTATTGCTTATGTTCTAGTACTATGAAAACTGAAATGGACTTTAACATGCCAAACGATACATCAATGTCAGTACAGAATACCATCATAACAAAAATGACCTGAATTCTGATATTTTTTTGATCCACCCAAGAAAGTTTGAGTAATGGCTTGACGATGCATAGCATGGAATATATGCTATGACATCCCCACTCATGTAAAGTAGTCACCAAGATTGATTGCATAAAAATTTGTCTACATAAGCCTTTATTATCTACACAAAGAGCAACATGCTAAGCTTCTATCAATATTCCATGGTAATCACACTAGCATTGGAAGGATTATAGTGTTATTAGCAAAGAGCAAACACGATCAACATAGCTAATACAATAACAAAAATTTCTAATTTCTTACCCAGTGGTAAAGATATCACCAGACTCTGAACAACAGATTGCTTGAACAACATCTTCATGAACAGATACATAGCTGCTAGGCTGCATAAACTTCACCTAAAATATTTCCAAGTTTTGTTAGAAAAGCACATGCTAAAGCTCTCCAAAGTAATTGAAAATAGTTTGTGAAATGCATCATGCACATTCTTATTTTCTTGACACGATGAGAGTTCAAGTAGCAAGTCATGAACTTGTTACGACTAAGACAGGACCAATAACAGCAAGCATGTACCACACACTTCAAGTTCCATTTTTGTTTCAGTGGAACCAATATGCACTCACAGTTCCCATTTTCTGGTTCAATGAGTCTGACTTTACGAAGACATTAGCTGATGAATGAATAATATGAAATAGTCGGACTATGCCTCTACCCCCAGCTACAAGGTGTCTTCTTTTTGAATCCCAAGATAAGGCAGTCACAGGACCTCCAAACTCTATCACCTGTCATATATAAAGGACAATTAGAGATGAACTTGCTTGTTATGACATATATATATATATATATATATATATAATATAAGTGTGATATCCTTGCCTTACAAATAAACTTGAAAATTTATGTTGTATAAGTATAAGTGCCATATGGGTAGAAGGTGGAGGGGCATCTCATCTACAGATAAGTCTTGTAGGTGCTTCTCGATGAAGAATTGGTGTTATTTTTTTAATTCGTTATTGTTATGGAATAAAGCACAATATAACGGCCTATGTTGGTCATTGGATTAGTTCCTTTATTCTTATTATACTCATTGGATCAAGAACCCTAGTTTGCTAGTTTTGGAGGAGGTCTGGGGATCCTTATTTGGGCAAAAGATTTCTAGAAGGTTCCCATAAGGCCTATGGAATGCTTTAAATAAGTTTTTAACCATTGATTTTACGATTTATGATCATGTATAAATGCCTTTGTATTTCATGCTTATCCTTTGTAAGAGGACTTGTGTTCTAGCGTCATGTTGGTTGTATGGTGGTCTTTGTGGGAGATTATTATTCAATTAGCATGCTACTACCTATTTTTCTACAGTGTGATGCCTATTTGCGATGCGTGCTCATAATAATCAACCAAAGAGGAATACACCATGATCAAGAAATATAGAACCAAATTGATACATGATTTCAAAAAAGAGAGTCAATATCATAGGAAAACTTCCTTGACCAGCTATTAGCTAAGTAGTCATTCTACTTCAAAGAGAGGAGTCGATTAGGATAAAGATGGAGAACTTGTATTCGATCGACTTCAAGAAATATGAGGTAAACATGGTCATGCTATTAGACCAATTTTTCTCTAAAGACTTATTTCTTAATGAGTAGATGGCATCTTTTGTTCTTAAGCATAATGACATCTTTGTTCTTAAGCATAATGACACATTTAGTCCTGTGGTAAGTTTCAAATGGAGTTGAAAGTCAATTATTGTAAGCCAACACATATGAAGTGCTACTAGCTGGTGTCAAGTATTACCCATCTCAGCATAGTTACATGAAATGAATTTTCAATTAAATTGACACCAACTTTTAAGATAATCCAGAAAATTGAAGATTTTATATGGCTCAAGAAACACAAGAAAAACTGTTACAAGACTCTATCAAGATTGGTAAACAAAAAGTGTGATTGCATGGATGAAGATTTGCTCTGCTCTTTGCATGAGAAAAAAACATTTGAAACATGATCACGTGCATAAAGCCTAGATGATAAGGAAGAATCTAAATAGAAGATTAGTTGAAAAGGAACATTAAATTCTCAAGTGGCACAAATGTATGTATTACGAAAAAAAAATGTAACCTGATAGAGGCTTTGGGTCAAATAATAATAGAATAACCACAAGGTTACAATTCAGTGTATCTATCATATTTGTCAGGTAGAAGATGGTGGCTACTAGAGATTCTTATAGAATAAGATTTTCTCCTACATTCCTATCATTCTTGTGAATACTTAGTAGAGCCACAACGATGTGACATGAAATAACAAAGACCAATATCACACAATCACAAGAGCATTAGACTATGCCACAACCATGTAAAACATAGTATTGGGGAATCACGTTTCCCGGCCCTTTTTGGCTGGGAAACATGTTTCCCAGCAGATCTTGTTTCCCCGAATATGGGAAATAACCCCCCTGGGAAATGTGTTTCCCTGATGGGAACGTTCGTTTCCCATAACACCTTTTGTTGGGAAATGGTTTTCTTTTGTAACCCTTAAAAAATGACCCAGACTGCGAGAAAGTATTCTGCCTGAAAGTGGCTTGAAATTGGCCGAATCTCACCTGAAGTAGGTCGGAGCCGCAAACTTTTTTTCAGAATCGAGCTGGAAACAATCATGATTTTGACTAGAAACACTCTTTCTCAGAAAACAGGATCGTTGTGGACAGCAAGCTATGTTTTTTCTCAGAACTTTTTCTACAAGAATTTTCTATGGTATCTAGATTCTAATGTATATTATGTATCTAGCAAGCTATCTATACTATGTCACATGATGTGTATCATTTCCCCGTTTCTCGTATCCCATTTCTCGTTTCCCGAGGGGGCTGTGTTTCCCAGGTCGGAAGTGTTTCCCAAAACTATGATGTAAAATCTAAAGGCAGTCAACTTAGAAATGGGTTGTGAGCACACAGATTGAGAAGACTAGAAGGGTCCTATGTAAGTATGCACAGAAGCTATAAGACCAACTAAAATATTAGGTGTTTTCTGGAGTTTTATGGCTTCATGGAAACGATAAGTTTGTTCCTACTATCCAAGTTGATGAGTAAATAGTAGATTTAAGAATCTACAACAAAGAATCAATCAAAGGAGCCATAACAATTTTGTAACTAGAACAATCTAGGAAAGAAGTTGAAAATGTCATGGGCAACAAAGTTGGACTCCTATTGCAAATATATGGATAGATCTTATTGGAAGAGAGAGTGAATATTGAGGAGGATGAAAAAAAATTGACAAGAAGCCTGATATATGGGTGTGACCAAAGCGTCAAAAAAATGTACTAAAAAACAAAACTACTCTAGATTTATTTATAGTCTAGATCATAGGTCCCGCCGCCCGCGGTACTGGATACCGCGGATCCCAGTACTGCAGGACCATACTGGTACCGCGGTACCGCGATACCACATATAATAGTATTTTTATTATTTAATTTTTTTTTAATTTTTTTTTTTTTTAACCTAAACCTACCCGCCCCCCTTGCATTTTCTCTGAAATTTTTTTGTGCCCTCTTGCTTCCGATGTCTTTCGTTGTGCCTTCGGATATCTTCCTCGAGCTTCCTCCTGGCTTCGCCCTCAAGCTTCAGTGGTATGCGCTCTACCATCTCGATCGACTTTCTCCTCACAGCACCCTGGTCCTCGAACAGCCTCTCACAGCACCCTGGCTCTCAAACAGCCTCTCACAACCTGTCATTGGCTCTCGCTCGCTCTCTCACTGGCTATCACTGGCTCCCTCACAGCCTCTGAAAATGCCTCTCACAACGACATTGTGAGTGCCTATTTATCCCCATAGCCTAATCGGCCTCTGTACCTGCCCCCATGTGTTGCTCCCCCCCTGTGCTGCTCTCCCATTGGCCCCATGGTCTGCTCACCCATAGTGGCCATGCACCTGTCCCCTGCACCATGTACTATACCCTCTTTTTTAACAGCCAAAACCCTTCTTTTTTTTCATTTTTTATAATCTATTTTACTATGTAAAAGGCAATAATTAAATATAAAAAATATTGAAAAATATATATATATATATCATAGTACCCCCTGGTACCGCTGGTACCATAACAGTGGTACCGTCGGTACGGTACCGCCCTGGGATCCTCGGAACCAGGGCGGTACCATAATATAAAAAAAAAAATCCTGTGTTATTTTCGCAAAAAAAAAAAAATTGGGTACCACCGACCGATGTGGTACCGCGGTACCATATATGGTCCCGCGGTACCGGGATCCGCAGGACCTATGATATATATATTAAAAAATGGTACCGCCCTGGTATCGCGGATCCCAGGGCGGTACCGTAATGGCGGTACCACTGTTATGGTACCGACGATATTCAAGATAAACTATAAGCTAATAGCAAAAAGAAATACAAGGCCCATGCTAGTGACAAGTCTTCTTTCCTGCATCTTTGTGGCTGGTTGCTCAAACTACATTGCCCATGACAAGACAAAAAATTATCCCACATCTTCAAGTCCAATAATGAGATTGAAAATTTTTCATTACTTCATAGAAGGATGTCCACAAATGTGCACACAAAATTTCTTATAGTGCAAGATCTTTAGCCCTTTTGCAAGTCGATGAGTGTATCCGAGAAACTCATTCTTTACTCACATTGCTTCCAACAATCAATATGAAACTCTACAATGATTATGAAATGCAAATCGCTTGACAATAATTCGCAATCTTGGCTCAATGTGCATTAACATGATGCCAACCACTATAGTGTACACTTTCTCTCAGACAATCAATGTCAACATTTTACTAGCTCTTCCTGACAAAAGAATACCTACATTCTACAACATTGATTCACGACGAATCTTTTTGCTTTGATACTAGATCAAAATTTTGAGTGTAGATCCTTCTACTTTTTTGGCACCCTTGATCAAACATTCGTGCTTCTACCAACCATCAATCATCACATTGTGAAAAAATAAACACACTCATGGGAGAGAGATACACAAAGTAAAAATTGGATTATGAGAGGGTGAGAAATCAAAATGAACAAAAGGATGCGAGAGAGAGAGAGAGAGAGAGAGAGAGAGAGAGAGAGAGAGAGAGAGAGAGAGAGAGAGAGAGAGAGAGAGAGAGAGGGAGGGAGGGAGGGAGGGAGGGAGGGAGGGAGGGAGGGAGAGAGGGAGAGAGAGAGAGAGAGAGAGAGAGAGAGAGAGAGAGAGAGAGAGAGAGAGAGAGAGAGAGAGAGAGAGAGAGAGAGAGAGAGAGAGAGAGAGAGAGAGAGAGAGAGAGAGAGAGAGAGTTTTATAAATGTCTTTTCAATGCCAAAAGGCATATAAGACGAAGAAATACATGCCAAGTATGTAATATCCATGGGAGCATATGAAACACCTTTAATCAATAAAGAAAAATACACATAAGTCTAAAATTCTAAGATATGTGTATCATGATGGCTCTATTGCTTCATATGCCACAGTAAGAACATCTCTCATAACATGAGTGCAACACAACGTGGGTCCTTGTATGCAATGAGAGAACACAACGTAATCGGTGTGTCCATGAATAGGCAATAATATCCCTCTCTGATCTTATAGTAGATGAGGGATCTGATAACAAAGTGTTCCTCAAACTCCAACTCACCCAAACTACACAATTGACAAATCTTATCCTCTCATGGGGTACTCTAGAAGCATCCAATCTCAATCACAAGCTGGTGTGATGAAACACGGAGTTGGAATTGAGGCCATGGGTGTTAGGACCCAGTCATGGTCCTGACCATGATCCCGCCGAGAATGGTAAGCTCAGGGCATAGATTCACTGGAATTGAGATTCACAAATCGCGATTCTGCAAACCATAATCACAAATTTTTTTAGTTGAAAAAATAGATAAATAAATTATCCGCGAATCGTGAATCACCAACTAATCAGGGGTTGCGATTCGAATCGCTGTCCGAATCGCGATTCTAGATTCATTCGTACATCCATGGCTCAGGGCACGTGATCAAGATTATGGCCCCATGACCAGTTTCATCAAAGAGCAGCCACCAATCATGCAATTTGTGTCACAGTTGAGATGTAGTGCATGTTGCAAGTATGTCTAGCAGTGTGTAACCATCGAGCCGCTAAAAAAGCTCGCATGTGGTATACAGGCTGGGACTAGGGATAGTTAGGAGTTGACTCGAGTGGGCAGTCGTTCCATTGCCTGGTGCGACTGTGCACGGGGGTGGTAATTTGAACCGGAAAACGATTCGAAAAAAAAAAAAAAAAAGTTTCCAATACGTTTTTTGACTTTTTTGGGGGTTTTTTTTTTCCCAGTTCGAACTGGCTCCGAATGGTTTGAACAGTTCGAATCGTAGTTCAAGATTCGTGCAAGTATGACTGGGCCTAGCCAAAGCCATGACTGGATGCCATATGCCCTAGAATTGGAATTGTAGGCAAGAGCTCTAAGGGTTACCTAAGGATGAGAGAAGATTCATTCTACACTACCGCTTCTCGTGTTTTGACAAGCTTACGGTTAGGGAGTGTAACAATGGGTATCAGAGCTTAGGGAGAACTTGTTCTAGAGAGAGAGTGCCAAAAATTAGCAAATTTTTGTCTTTTCTTGTGTTCCATAGCCAATCTCTTGCTTGTAGAAGAGTAATCCACGTCCAATAGCTTTAGAGTAGAAATGCAAAATTTCAGCTTTGAAATTTTGCAAATCTTTTGAGAACAAATTGTCATAGCTGCTTGGCAGATTTCGTTCAGATTTTAGGAGGCCTATTCCAATGATCGCCACCAGGGAGGGCTAAACTATGAAAAATTCCTCAAAAATCTTAGATTTTGCCAAAACGTTCAATGTTTCACCAACTTTCAGGCTGTGGAGTTGAGAAATCACAACTTTTCTGGTTATGCTCCATTTTGCCTCAAATTTGGCACAAAGCCTACTCACAATATTAGAATTTGTCATACAAATTCTAGATGGAGTTTAACTAGTACTACTAGCACTCACAAATCAAGCATAGAGATTAAAGAGATCATAGATACTAGAAGAACTGAGCAAAGCAAAAACACATTGGAATGAATTTGTGGTGGGGCACCAACCTACATATATATTTTTTCTAATATATGTGAAAAGCTAAAAGCATAAAAGCAAATAGCAAAAGACAAAAAGCTAATTGCTAATATTACTACCTATATTGGGTAAAGACCCTAAACGTATTTCTAGGTAGTAAAACAAGTCCTAATCTAGTACTAGTGCGTCCACCTACATGCATGAGTAATAAAAAATGACTATATAAATAGTAATGACCCCTATAAAATGACTTACAAAAAATAGCAATGGCCCCTATAATAGCACGCAGGCATGGCCGATTAACACTAAGGGTATCAAATAAACATTAATTCCTAACACTCCCCCTTAATGTTTACTTTGTAACCTATTACTCCTAGAAGTTCTCTAAACTTTTGAAATTTTTGTTTGCCAAGTCCTTTGGTAAAGATATCCGCAACTTGCTCTTCCCTAGGACAATAGATAAGCTCCACTTCACCACTCTAAATCTTCCCTCTGATGAAGTGTTGTTGTACTTCAATAAGCTTTGTCCTGCTGTGAAATTTTGGATTTTTCGCCAATTGATATAACTCAGATTGTCGCACTAAAGTACCGTATCTTGTACCATATGTAGATCATGTAGAATCCTTCGTAACCATATTGCTTCACTTGCTGCACTTGTAGTAGCCCGATATTATGCCTCTGTAGATGATAATGCAATAGTATGTTGCAGTATTGGATACTAATTACTGACTTTTTCAAATCATTGATATCTTATATGCTGTCTCCTGAGAACTTTTTAGTTGAAACTATGGAATTTCTTTTGAAAGGGGGAGAAGAATAGATAGGAATAAGACTTTCAATGAATCAGCCAGTTGAATAGACTTTTGAAAAAAAAATCCAATATGTGTGCAAAGGTAGAACTATCCAGTTGAAATAGAGGAATTGTCTAAGTGATTAGTTTGAATAATCTAGAACTAGAAGAGGTTTGGAAATATTGAGCTGTGAGATATTCATGAATATGGGAAGTAGTGGAAAAGATTAAATTAAGGTTCACTGATTGTTGCCAAGTACCAATTTGTTATGGATTGGATCAGAGAAATAAAGCTTTAATCTTAACCTTATGTCCAAAGATGTAAGTCGGCCTAATCTTGATTTGTACACTAAGATCTGAAGTAGGTTGATTGGTTGAAGAAATTGTGTTAATAAGAGTTAGATTGGGAAACTTGTGATGTGGAATTATTCACTTCAGAGATTTCCCATATATGTTATTTACTCATGAAAAATAGAGTTTGTTTGTAGCTGAGTTGCAAGATTCTCAATGAGTTTATGTGAGTAACATATGCAGATTATGGATCTCTGCCAGTTTATAGCCTATGTTTATGTATAGGAACATAGTTGGATATGTTGCTTATGTACATATTAATCTTGTGGATTTGCTATGTGTTTCCTATGTACTGAGTTTATATTGTATACTTAAACTAGTCAGGGTGCATAGACATATGAACAAGTAATGTGTGGAACAGTTACTTGCAGGTTAATGGTTCTTTTTGTAGAAACGATAATTCATTAACTTATTGATGGTTTGGATGAGGATCTAAACCGAAATTTATAAATTCGATACCTAGACATTTAAGTTTTTGAATCATTTACAATTGACTTGAGTAATTGGATTACTCTTGTATAAGCAATGTCAAGAGAATTCACCAGGAACTGTTTATTTTGATCTATATTGCTTATAAGACACATGATTTGTGAGTCATCAGGATTCATCTATAAACGTTGTGTTCATAGAATATAGAGATTCTTGATATAGAATATTTCTTGAATGAGGAAAATACTAAGTTATTGACTGAATCCTAGTGAGCTCAAATTGGATGTCTGAGTCTAACTAATATCAAGGCTAACCACTGAATTCAGTTGAATTCAGTAGAACTTTGTAATATCTATATGTTGTTCTAGGTGATTGTATAAAGTTTATATTGTTAAAGATGGATGTTATAATGGTCTCTAATGTGGTTGATTGTAGAATTTGGAACTCATAATCTGGTTAAGAATCAAGTTGGAAGAACATTCTTGGAATCCAGTAATTTTCCTTTTGGAAAAGATTTTAGTTCTTACATTTCCTGAGTGGTATGTTGTGCATACTCTAGTATTTTTTAATGATTAAGTATAGTTTTGGAATCATGTAAATTATGATTGACGAACCATAAGATTCTAAATATTTATGATTGACGGATCATAGATTGATACTTAAAGGACATTAAAAGAATATAAGGAAATGTGAGGATTCTTAAGATAATGAGTAATTCTTGATCAATTGGGAAAGTGAAGGATTTAGATCTGTTATTTGAACTTTGAATTTCTTTACTCCAATGCATATTTGAGATTATGTACATCTCACACGCATTTTCATTAAGTAATTGCTTACTTATGAGAAATTTGCTTACCTTTACAGATTGTAGTCAAGAAATGCTTGTGTACTATTTTCAGCCTAAAATCTCCGGTTAATTAGGAGCAGTTAAGTCTATCATGATTGAACGGTTGCTATTTCCTTGCATATGTTGCTAGGAATAGAGAGTTGTTGAACAACTTCAGCCCAGAAGGACTTTGGAAGTGTCACATGGTTGTACCTTAATTTTTTGAGAAAATTCTAAGTGTATTGGTACCAAGAAGCATTTATGACAGGTCTACAAGTAATTGTGGATAGTCTTGGACTATAATTGTTTGGATCTTTAACTTTGAACATTGATTTCCAATGAAGAGTGACATTTCACTTATGAATTCATGTAAATTGAGGTTACATGAAGGACTTATCGCTCAATGTACCTTTGGACCCTAAAAGAGTACTCTGAATCAGAGATAAACAATTGAGAAATCGTTCTATCTCTGAGTGCTTGATTAGGTTGGTTGGTCAGATTGAGGATAATGAGTCATGGGAAAGAGTTAAAAGCATACAAATTGGATCTTCCCTAGTTACTCGTTCTGAGGACAGAACTAATTTAAGGAGGGAAGAATGGTATGTCCATGTCCAGTATGAGGGATTTCGAATAATTCCTGACATGGATAGCTGGTCACTCTAGTGTATGTGGTTATTAGTTATGCCTCGTCATTCCGGACTTGGCCGATAAAGTAATTAATAATCATATGAGGACCCAGACCTATAATTGGACATAGGAGCACTTGCATGGTGTTTGTTGATTACTATAATGCAAGAATAGGAGGTCAATTGCTATTCCAGGTTGCATGGGGATCCTCCTCGTGGGAGAGAATATATACTAGTGGAAACTCGCCCATCTACCTATTGGATTTTCTGATCCTT